>BTPG01000007.1:113144702-113281466 GCA_036245525.1 Semisulcospira habei | reverse complement strand
GATGCCGCAAACGACGCACATGTCGCAAAAATCACCTCCATTGAGGGTTTAAACTCCAGTATCACTAGGCAGGCATTGTCATGGAACCCCCAGGGAAAGAGGAAAAGAGGTAGGCCGAGAAACTCCTGGCGTCGAGACCTCCAAGCAGACATCAAGAGACTGGGAACCACCTGGAGTAGAATCGAAGGAGAAGCACAGGACAGGAGTTGCTGGAGGTCTCTCGTCGACGGCCTATACCCGGGTAGGGGTGACAGGCGTAAGTAAGTAAGTAAGAGGGTTTAAACAAGCTATTTTTAAAAATCTGCCAAATCGCGTAATGTTTCGTGGTGCTAGCATAAGGATGGATGCATAATTGCTGGATTGGCATATATGGGAAAGGGTTTATTCTTTATTCATGTTATTTTGCAGCAATCAAACGACGGTCACGTGATTCTTTCTCCGATGGTTGCCCATTAAAGGTGCAGAAAGCACACGCTCTAAACCGATCGGGTGCACCAGACCGGTCCGAGCGACCGGTCTGGTGCCAAAATAGCAACATTGGCACCACTGGTGCGTTTAACCTAGGCCACTGGACGAGGTATACCAACTCGGCTAAACTTTATTGTCGCACTTTCTAGAACTCGGTATTATATTTCTCTCTTCATTTTATCAATAGAGGCACATAAGTCGCGGAAACCCTTTACGTGCCGAACTTGGGCAAGAACTAGTTTTCCTCATCACAAAGTTGCCAGAAAAAGGTTTGACTGCTCTTGATTGTTTGATTTGAAGTGTTTACAAACAATTACTGTGTTTTTAAATGCATGCATCTTTGATGTGATTAATAAAGGCTGAAGTTTCAAGTGATTTCTTATGTTGTCAGTTAATCAATTAATGTCAGTGTTCTGTTCTGTCATTTTAACTCATTCTACCCCAAGACCGGAATCCCCAAATGTTGAAGTCGTAGTCTGAAGACTGCGTTGCAGTGCAGGACACAGATCCACCATGATAGTTCAAGGGTGATGCCAGAATAGCTTGGCGCCCATAGGCCGGATGACCCGCATTTGAGTCCGTAAGTTTTCTTATTTTTACTACACATTTTGTATATAGCTCGATTAAAGGAAGCGGATATTAGGAAGACTTAGAACGACCAATCAACTTTGTTTCGTTTCGGTCCTACAATACGAAACCGTCTGCCCGAACCGCTTTCCGTTGTGCATATAAGGTAGCACTTCAAGGGCACGCACTCTACTTGAAGCGGTGTCGCTACATCGGCTACCGCTGTCGATTTCTGTCCACTGACAGTTTGATTGGTCAGACCCACGTAGTTTGGCCACTGGGTGCCATCAAAGACAGCCCCCCGTATGTTTCTGAAAATTCCAGACACGTGCACATGAACATGCAGTTTTCAGTAAACGAGCCAATGTCCGACATGAAAAAACAACTAACATTTTATAAATCAGAAACAGGTATTTTTCTCGTGCCTTTATGCGGTTCATTTTTTGTTTTGTTTTGTTAGGAGTGATGGTTTCGATAGTAACTGAAGTAGCGGACACGCAAATTATGCTCACGGGTGGAAAATGTATATTGTTTCTACTGTTTTTGCATCTGACTCTCGATGCCCCGGGGGTGAAAATGGAAAGGAAAAGCTGTCTTCACAGTGCAGCTGCATGGGTCAGTGGTGTTCACTTTTTTTTCGGCAACGAAAGGATTAACCAGCTGTGCAGTCTTTTAACACATTCTGCCCCAGGACCGAAATCCCCAAATTTTGAAGTTGCCTCTGAAGGACTGTATTACTGAGAGAGACCGCGCATGATAGTTCAAGGGTGGTGCCAGAATATCTTGGCGCCCATGGGCGCCAAGCTATTCTGGCACCACCCTTGAACTATCACGCTCGATCCATGTCTTGATGTGGCGTGTCGGGGCTGAACGAGTTAAAAGACTCTTAGAATAAACAATGGACCGACCATAGACACGCGACACAGTGACGGCACGACACTTTGTCGTGTACTCGAGTTGGCGATTGGCTACTTGTATTCGAGTTGACGATTGGTTACTTGTACCTCCACCCGCCATTGTCAGATAGCGTGTTGTTTCCGCCCGCAGAACGCGGAACAATGGGGAAGTTTCATTTGCGACAAACGACTCCCAACAACGAACGAGATCGAAGTCTTTGCGGCTGATAATTGTCCCCAGCCATACTCATAGACAACACTCCAAACTGACAGAGGGCTCATGAGGCCCTTGCCTCAGTCTTGGAGATGTTTGGAGTGTTGTCTTTGCTTATGGTACAAACTGGTTGTCCGCCGTGACTTTGCTCTCGTTCGTTGCTGGGAGTCGTTTCTCTATTAACTAGAGTGCTGAGTGGCTGCACTTCGGCATTGCACTACAATGAAATTAGGCTGTGGCCGCCTCCTTCGATTCGAATTCCGTGTATTGCTCGTCCCAAAATGGTCATAGCACAACCGTAATAGTAACATATTTTTAGAAACCGGGATTTCAGCAGTGCTGTCAAAGTTCATGATTTCTGTGACAAAGAAATCCCCCCCCCCCTCCTCCTCCTCTCCCGTCGGTACCGTTTAAGCTGGGGAGTACTGCCCAGATATACCCACTCGTGGAGTGCGCCCCAAGTGCACTAATCTATTCAGATGAGACGTTAAGCAGTCTCTCTCTCTCTCTCTCTCTCTCTCTCTCTCTCTCTCTCTCTCTCTCTCTCTCTCTCTCTCTCTCTCTCTCTCTCTCTCTCCGTCTTATTGCTTTTTATTATCAGGTACACGTATTCACGCTTACACCCCAATGCGCAAAAGGCCATCGAGCCGACGTCGGCCCAATGACCTTTGCTCACTGGGACGCGAACCCGCGCGCTTACACACACTCTCATTCTAGCTCGCGATCACATTCTCTCTGCCTCTCTCTCATGAGTTTTTATTTGACGTCAATAATTTTGTTTATATTACTTCTTTTTTCTTTCTATTTTTAACTCACTTTGTATTTCATCTTTTGTTTTACGTCACAATCACATCCTTCAGTTGCCACATTCCCTCTTTGTTGAAGAGATTTGTAGTGTCTGAATTCTCTTCTTTTCTGTTTTGAAGAATTTCAAGTATTAATTATTAATATGAATTGTGTTGTAACTGTCTTTTCTAAGCGTGTTTCTTTCTCCGCTGTGTTCTTCTCTGCACTTTACACGCTTGGCAGTCAGCTTTTTGGTCTGGATTGAGCATCTCATTTGATTAGAAGTGTACTTGTGGTGTACCGGACTACTATTACCCAGTCGCATCTCCATGGGATGTACTCACTCGCAAACAGTACCATGGGCACGGTAGCCAACTGCGGCAAAAACGCGGCTTAGCCGCATCCGGATGCGCGGCATAAGCAGCGCATCCGGATGCGGGCTGGCCGCAAATGAGTTAAGCACTATAAGTTATTGGTTGCTATTCAGACCCTTGTAGGCCTGAGGGAGGTCAAAGAAACCATTGCGGTACCCCGAAGGCCGAAGGCCTGATGGATATATTGGTTCCTTTGACCTCCTTCAAGCCTGCAAGGGTCCGTGCAGCAAGCCCCTGCTACCAATAACGTATTTGTTTTCATTCCTGTCCTGCACTATTTTCGTAAAAGAAATCAAGAAGAAATCTTCCGACCTGGATCGCACCAGACATGACTGACGTAAAAGGAATATATATTTATACATAATAGACTTATGACGTCATTTAAAATCTTTCATGACGTTACCGTCTGCAGTAGTGTGCCTGTTGTTTCGAACAACACTAAGTTAGTAACACTAAGTAACTTTGTACTTTAGAACGTTTGGTGATCTTTTATGACAACACTGACATCCAAGACGCGTCAGAAACAGGGCCACAAAAGGCCGCTATTAGTCGCTTCAAGGTTTTTTTGTAGCTCGGTCATGTGGTAGAGTTTGCGCTAAAGAGATTGGTCATGTGACGTAGGGATGAAAACAAATATATATTTAATGCAGAAACCAAGTAACTTGCATCATGGAATACGCTGATGCTAACCCCTTCCCTGCCATTGCACGTACACTGTAGAGGTACGTTTTCGTTTCTGAAATCTTGGTTCACTCAACGACCAAAAGCCAACACCGCCAAAGAAGCATGGATACAATTGGTTTCAGCAAGAGGCATAGATCCTCATGAGCCCCCGCAGTCGCGGGGGCACATGAGGATCTATGTCTCTTGCAGTTGGATCGTGTTCATTTTTTTCTCTGCAGTGAAGAGGTTAAAACATTTTCTTTTTTTTAATTTTTATTTCAAAAGAACCTCAACGATAACCGTATTTGTGTCTATATTATTTGAATAGATATATGTTCATAGTTCCCAAATAGTTCAGTTTCAAACAGATTCGATACAGACTGTTCTTTTACACGTATGTCCCACAACCATAGCTCAGTATTGTAGACAACATGGAACGTCGGTAGTACCATAGCGCGAGAGCCTTTCATTGCATGCTATACTGAAGGTGCAAAAGAAATGCGACATTTTTGGAATCACCGGAAACACTTTAGTGTTCACGATGATGTCAAACATGTCGCATTTCTTTTGCTCGTCAGCATAGTACACACGGCAAAGTACAACTTGACTTCGCAGTATACAGCCGGGCCGGAGAACAATCAAGGCACAGTGAGATATAAAGTGCTTAGTTCACTCTAAACACACTACAAGGACACACGCAGACATGTACACACTCACTCTGTGAATGCTATAATGTACGCATGCAGAATTGCATATTCGCATCTGATTTTGGACTATGTAAAGAAACACTTTATGTATAGATTGTTATGATCGTGATGTCAGGTCTTAACCCTTTGCATGTCGGTAGCAGTTCAGATTAGTCCGTGATCCGAGTGATTCCAATCTGTAGCCTGAAACATAGAAAACATAGACATTTCGACTGGAAGAAGTACGATTTAGAAACATTGCGTCTATATAATTATTGATAGTCGGATTGTGACGATGTCCGCACGGTTACCTGTTTTGCTTGACTGTCCACAAGCGACAGATAAAACGTTAAATCAATGGCTTTAGAGAATGCTTCTGGCATGTTGCACAAAATTATCATAGATTTTGTTTCAGTCGGCCGGATGAAGAATAATTGAGTCGTTTGTTTCGCCGCCCACGCCCTGGCTTGTTTGTTTCCGGCACAACGAGGCTTTGTCAGTTGAAGGCCGTTTTCAAGTACACTTTGATAGCCCTTTGGTTGTCGGTAGCGGTTTTTAGTTTTGTGATGATTCCGGCAGGAATCATCGCGACAAAAACCGCTACCGACAGCCAAGGGTTAACGGTGTAGCCGGATTGAAGCATTATCAGCGGCCGGAATATATCGCACGGTGTGTTTCTAAGGCGGTTCGAGAGAAAGAGAGGCGGGAGAGCGATGCCGGAGAGAGAGAGAGAGAGAGAGAGAGAGAGAGAGAGAGAGAGAGAGAGAGAGAGAGAGAGAGAGAGAGAGAGAGAGAGAGAGAGAGGATGATGATGATGATGATGATCGATCGATCCGCACGGTTACCTGTTTTGATCGATCCATCCATCCATCCATCCATCATTGATGGTGATGATGATGATGGAACTGTATTGGCACAAAGATAAAATTTAAGTTTATTACAAAAACAAAAACAAAAACTGTTACTGAACTGTTGAACTGAACTCAACGCAAACCAGAACGGAGACTCAATGAATCAATGAAACTTTATTTTACAACGGTTAAAGCATTGACATAGTCATCGACACAGCCATTTTACAAACCTGCCGTTGCCGTTAACAACTACAAGATTCACAAATGTACACACATATAAGTAAAACATAATACTTGCAGACAATTGACAACACTGTTCATATAAACAGACATACTCATAGATTCACTTCATAGATTCACTTCACAGACCTCCCCCCCCCTCCTCACCCCCACCCCCACGCACCACCCCCCCCCCGGCCCCGTACACCTCCCCCCCCCCGGCCCCGTACACCTCCCCCCCCCCCCGCCTCCGCACAAACACGGAGCTAAGTAGTTCAAATGATAATTGAAAAGGAGAACAGGCCGCTTAACTGGGAATACATATGAAGAAAATTAAGAGAGAGAGAGAGAGAGAGAGAGAGAGAGAGAGAGAGAGAGAGAGAGAGAGAGAGAGAGAGAGAGAGAGAGAGAGAGAGAGAGAGATGAAATGAAATGAAACTTTATTTTCCAAGGATAAAAGAATAGATGCGCCGACCTGTTTTCATTGCAAGCACGTAGGGATGCGCGCGTGCACACACACACACACACACACACACACACACACACACACACACAGAGGAGAGAGAGAGAGAGAGAGAGAGAGAGAGAGAGAGAGAGAGAGAGAGAGAGAGAGAGAGAGAGAGAGAGAGAGAGAGAGAGAGAGAGAGAGAGAATGAATGAATGAATAATACTTTATTTCTCAAGGATGGAAACAATAGGCGCACAGGCCTCTTTTCATGTTTGTTTGTCCTTGCTAAACTACAACATTACTGAAAAGCAACATTGAAAACAATATGTTAACAGCACAAAACAAGCGGCTACACCCACAGATCTCCGTCTAGTTTTACATTCCGATACAAGTTCCAAAGTCGCTGAAGATTACAGAGAGAGAGCCTGGAGAGAGAGAGAGAGAGAGAGAGAGAGAGAGAGAGAGAGAGAGAGAGAGAGAGAGAGAGCTGACAAATGGCAGTTGTGCTCAGCGCGGCCGGCGCCGGAACAATTGAAGGCATCCCGAAACACTTAAAAAATCAGTAGTTGATTCTGCCGGGTTCTCGTTCAGAGAAACTGCGGGCGTAACTTAAGAGGCTCACACCTCCTGGAATCTAGTCTGCCAGTGAACCCAGCTGGGCTTACAGAGGCATAGATCATCATGGGCACCTGCAGCTGTTGCTGGGCTGTCTAATTCAGTTTTCCTGTAATCAATTGCAGTGATCTACGTAACACGCTGGGGCCGGACGGCGACCGTTGCCGGAATGACCTCTGCCGTTGAACTGGGTTGTTTTGTAATACTGATGACGCATCGTCAGTAATGTTAACACGTCAAGGCCAGTGGCGTCGAAAAGCAAATTTCCCGAAATGAGGGATGTTCCAGATACAGACCTTGGTTTGGCATAAAAGACAGAAGCAGCGGAAACATCCAACAGAGCTGCCGCAGACGTTGCACACGGAGACTGACTTTCACTGCCCATCGTGAAGTGACTTTCCCGCCACCACCGAATATTCTATGGCTGTGAAATCGATGTTCATCCTAGGAGCGCCCGCTTTGATCCCACTTGTGTGCTGGTTGTTGCTACACTGTCCAACGGTGCAATGTAGAATTGTTCCCTTCATCCAGCCTTCCCGCCTGCTCCACGAGAGAACATCGCTAGAGGTAAGTCAGGTTGGGTTAGTTCATAGTTCGGAGTTTAACGTCCACGGCACCGAAGTGATAATGGACGGCCCTGACGGGCGGGTTATTGGGGACAGGGATAGCTAGAGCCTATAAGTTAGACTGACCTGAACACTGATCAGTTCAGGCGCACTGTAACGATGCCACTTTGATTTACTGACCAGTACCTTTCAACGGACATGCTATTGAACTGACAAGCCAGTCTTTTTTCCCTGGATTGCGAGTCCAGCTACCGGGGCAGGGACGGGGACTCGAACTCACGATTCCCTTCGCTCGCTTTCGCTCCGACGCTTAACCGCCTGAGCTATTTCGGACGCTTGCGTTCAGGCTGAACTTACATTATTATTTTTTATAGTTGATGTTATAAAAATGATTATTCCAAAATGTGCCGTGGGCATATCAATCAAGTTCTTTCTGGAATACTACTACTACTACTACTACTACTGCTGCTGCTGCTGCTGCTGCTGCTGCTACTACTACTAACGTCTTATTTATGAGATAAAATGGAAACCGTCAAATGTCAAATTAGCAATAATGTAAGTTTTCGTTTGGGCAACGGACGCGGACTCCCAAGAACGAATGAGAGCGGCGAACGGTCACAGGGCGTACAACCAGCTTTTACGTAGCGTTGGAGTGAGCCGTGTTTAAACCAAGTTAGCATAGACAACACTGACTCCAAACATCTCCAAAAGGCATAGATCCTCATGAGCCCGCAGGGCTCATGAGGATCTATGCCTCTTAGAGATGTTTGGAGTGTTGTTTATGCTTATGATTCAAACTGATTATCCGCCGTGATTTGGCTCTCGTTCGTCAGTTGTTGGGAGTTGTCACGGTAAAAATAACCTCAATACTATTATTGTTATTATTATAGTTATTATCATAAATATGATTACCCCGAAAATGTGTCGGCGTATTGATCAAATTCTTCCTGGACGACGACTAGTAAAGTGTTTCCGGCGATGACTCTGAAAATGTTGCATTTCTTTCGCCGGTTCCCGTCAGCATAGTAGTACCATTTCTACTACTTCTAACGTCTCGGTTCAGGTATTTAAAACGGAAACCGTCAAATTTGAAAAGAAGCGAGTAGTAACTGCAATAGGCATAGATCCACATTGTCCACGTGTACTATGATGTGAGGAAACATGAGGCTTAGCGCCTCACAGTCCTGCTGACCTAATTCAACTCTCAGATCGGTGACTGATCGGGCTTTCAGTCAGCAAAAATAATAATGCGTCTTCGTCTGACAGTGAAGGGGTTACTCGTTTTAAAGTACCATTATGCATAAATCTGAAGGCGGGCACATTTCAGCACCATCTGTGTTTGTTATGCCTTGTCCGACACATTAAATGAACTTTTAACAACAGTTTGGACAAGCAGCAGAAGCACTACACGCTTATTTTATTCTGCTCAACCGTTAAACGCGTCAATCTATTTTTAGCTGTTTCTCGTACCGATGGCGTTGTATTTTTAGAACGGAGTGGAGTCATTTGTCAGGTTACTTGATACAAAGACGACGCCGTGTGCTGAGCTGGATTGTCCTGCGTCTAAATGAAGCGCCAGTGTAGCGTTTCGTGTTACAGAAGTGTATCTTTGAACAGTTACGGCCGGCGGTATGGGCCTTCAAGTTCCTCGGCGGTTCGCGACATTAGTTAGGTTTCGTTTGTAACGAACGATTCTCAACAACAAACGAGAGCGAAGTCACGGTGGACAACCAGCTTATTCTTCTACCTTTAAGCACAGACAGCACTCCAACCATCTCCAAGAGGTATAGATCCTCATGAGCCCTCCGGGCTCATGAGGATCTGTGCCTTTTGGAGATGGCTGGAGTGTTGTCGGCTTATGGAAGAAACTGGTTATTCGCCATGACCCGACTTCTCTCTTGCCTGTTGTTGGGAGTCGTCCGGCGCAAACGTAGCCTATTGTTTTTTTTCGGCCGTCACCCTATGCGCAAAAGGCTATCGGGCCGACGTCTGCCCGATGTCCTTTTGCGCATTGGGCAGTTGCTAAATGTGCTCAACCTTTTGTTTGTACCAGGTGCCGCTTGTTGTTGTTGGCGGAGATACTGCTCTCGCCGAAAACAGAGCTGCAGCCGACAACGTTGATGCTGATGACGGTGACAAGATCAGCGATTCGACGACTGCCGATGTCGTAACATCCTTTCTTGACGTCCTTGTCAAGTCTTCATCGGATGACACTCGTGAGTATTTAACAACTCTCTGGAGGTCGGCTGCGCTTTGTGTCGAGGCGATTCCTGCAGGTTGAATCACCTCGACACAAAGCGCTACCGACGGCCACAAGCATCATTGAGGAAGAAGACCTCTTGTTTTTGTTTGTTTTGTTTGTTTGTTTGTTTTTTGTTTGTTTTTTTAGGATTTTAACCCGAGAATTTATGCGAACGGATTGCTTTAGTTTAGCGCACACTTGAAAATAGAAACATTTTGTAAATGTCGGTATACCCCCTCACCCGTTCTACGACACACACACACACACACACACACACACACACACACACACACACACACACACACACACACACACACACACACACACACACACACACACACGCACATCTCTGTACCATGTGATAATGCATGTCTTTCTATGAAAACTGTCATTTCAACTAAGAATGTCAATATCTCCAGGTTGTGTCCTTGTGGTATTGAGTTTGTTAGTTATTTGGGTTTAACGCCGAGCAGGCGACTAAGGCCATTTCACGGCGGTTGTGGTATTGAGCTGCTATATATGTATACGCTCTGCTTGTGAAAATGGCCGATGTGCCAACATCAATATTAAAAAATTTTTAAAATGACTTCGACACACACACTTACACAATTTCGATCTGTCGTCTACCGTCTGCTACTTTCTTGAAATGCCTTTAAAAACCAGTAAAACAAATACCGAGAATTACAGAGGGCTACCCAGTGCCAAAAGGCCATCGGGCTGACGTCGGCCGCCGTTGGCCCGCGCACGGCTGTGCGCGGGCCAACGGCGGCCGACGTCGGCCCGATGACCTTTTGCGCATTGGGTAATGCGAACGCCGACTATTAACTTTACAATAAAAAGTTCATCGACTCTTTGTGTAAAAATAAATAAGTAAATAAATAAATAAATAAATAAATAAAAATCCAGTCTAATCCCTCATCCTCTGTTGGTTACAGCTTTCCTGGACGCAAAGGACTCGAGCCTGCAATCGCTTCCGCGACGGAGACGGAGTAGAGTAGTATCCTGTGAGAATCGCATAGCGCTTGGTCGACAGCCATGTAAAAAAGTCAAAGCCACCCAGCCCTGACATTCTGAAGCGAGAGATGGGTCGACCACGACATCCATGAAAATACCAGCGATCTGAATTAGCGACTGTGCCCAAAGCACTCTAAGAAGTTGCTCAAACATATTCTTGAGACTGAGAAATCTATACAGATCAGCCCGAGGGATATTATGTATGCGCTCTAGCTAGCACCGTGTGCGAAAAGGCCAAAGTGCGGGCGTCGGTCCAATGAGCTATTGCGCATTGAGTATGTACTGCTGTATCTCAGCGGATACAACGCGCACACGTATATCAGTGGCTCCCTCTGGGACGCATGCTCGGGCCGACGAAACCCTTATCTGGCCCGCGCATTGGGCCAGCTATGGCCGACATCGGCCCGAAGTCCCTTTTTTGTTTACGGTCCTGTTTATAGCTGCGGGCCATTAGCTCAATGTACTGACTTCGTGGTTTTCATTACAACGTTATGTGTGAACGGTACGTACAGTCTCTTGATTGTCTACCTTATCGCTGCGGCAGCCGCCGTGAGGAGATTGTCCTTGCTCGGCTCCACATCGGGCATACGTGTGTTACGCACTCTTATTTACAAAAAACAGAAGGGGCGTGCATGGTGTAATGCCTGCGACGAGCACTATTCTGTTAAACACTTTTTTTGCTGTCTTGTGTCGATCTAATTGACACAAGGTATACACATTTCACAGCAGACTCCTAGGTTTTGTTCCGGGATGTACCCCAGCGGACAATATCTTCAGTTTTCTGAGAGAGTTTGCAATATTTTTAGTAAGATTTTGAGCATTCATAGACTAATAATTCTACTATTTTGACCTTTTGAGAGTCTGTAGACGTTTCCTGTAAAGACCTGTGCGACATTTTAGCATGACTTGAAATATTTTTAAGATATATTTACATCTTGTCTTAAGACCTTGCTTTTAGTCTGGCTAGCCAGACTTTTAAACATCCCGGCGTGAGATGGGCTTAGTTGACTGCTCTGCGTTAAACCCAAATAGCTAACCAACTAACTCGTGATTGTCACAATGGCAATGACCATACTGCGAGTCATTCTGCATGTGTGTTCATTGTAACTGGTGTGTAAATTTATCTAAATATTGGTACGTGAATGCTCCATGTATGTGTCACGTAGAATGAGAATAATAGGCAAACTAAAGTTGGCAACCGACTGAACTTTTCATTCATGGACATTCAGTCTTTCAGATTATTCTTCAACGATACAATCGATGCTTTTCACAAGGTCAGATAACATCTTTGTCGAGGTGATTCTTGAATGAACCGATAGCCAAAGGGTTAACGTGATCTCACCAGACGTACATTTTAGAAAAGAAATTAAATACCAATATGCCAGACAAAAACAAACTTCAATTTTAAACCATGTACATGTGTATTATTATTAGCCCTTTGTGTGTCTGTAGCGGTTTTAGTCGCGATGATTCCTGTAGGAATCATCGCGACTAAAACCGCTACAGACACGCAAAGGGTTAGAAGTAGTAGCAGTTTGATAGTAGTAGTTGTGGTTCCGTAGGTCGTTTGACATCGGAGTGCGCAACGTTTATCGCAAATATCTTCGCAGAATACTACTGTTCTATACCGCTCTAAGCACAAATAATGATCAAGACGGGCCAGTTGACCTAAGTTGATACGGTTTACTTTTCAAGAATGTCTTACAATTTGCCGGTTTTGCTGTGCAGTCGTAAAATTCGGAAATTTTCATGAAATGACTGATTTTACATCCCTAAATGTGCCTCAGATATACCGATTCAGTCCAGTACAACAAAGATCCATTTTCACGTGAATGAGCAAGTGGATACAGTTTTAACCTGAACAGCACAGGCGTACATGAAGTCTGAATGCTTGACCTTGATATTGAAATCGGGCCGTTTCACGCCGGGTCTCTATTAGGGTATTGTAAACGGCTTGCTCTTGTCCTTTGACCAATTGTTTTGTTTTGTATTGGTAGTTTTTTTTTTTGTTTTTGTTTTTTTTGTTTTGTTTTTTTTACTGTACAGCAGTACACACAAACGCACACACACACAAGCACACGCACTACCCTCTCTCTCTAAACTATACGTGTATAAAAATGAATCAATGATTAATCTGTGAGAAAGCATTGGAGAGATTTCACTTATGTGTAAAAAAAAAACTGATGCTAATCAGCCCTCTCACAGCTAAATGAATGCTGTTAACTACGCGTCAAAAACATCAACTGCGTCTAAGACAATTCCGCCGCATAAATAAACCCATAAAACATGTTGCTGAACATTAGCAATTGGGTGTCACAGCTGGTACACGACCAGTGTAAATGGAAGCCTGGCATAACCAAATGAGATGTGCTGTTTCTTGGAATGTATTTCTCCCGTCCAAAAATTCAAAATATGCTCAATACTAACTGTTGTACACTATTTCATGTTTGGCATATCCGGATGCCGTTCGTCTAAGTTAACTCATTCGCGGCCAGCCGCATCCGGATGCGCTTCAAAAGCCGCGTATCCGGATGCGGCTGGCCGCGAATTAGTTAAAAATGGCGCTAATGTGTCTCGGTATACGACTCTTTTTTTCACCTATAATGCTCAGCCTTTTGATAATTTGATCTGCCCACTTCTGTATGCTGATAAACAATAGCGAACACCGCAGACCCCGGATTGTACAAAGGCATTAAAAACTCGGGCTGCAGTATCGTTCAATGCTCATTTATCACAATGTATGTGCTGGTTTTAATTTCAGCACACGCGTGTTTTTCTTGACCGAATTTTGATACGAATTTCGTTTTCTTTTCTTTTATCATCATTACATACACATTCATTTTCAGTGATGCATGCCGTGTGTCGTTTTGGTGTGACTTGTTGTTTCTACGTATAGCTCAATGCTGACGTCATCAAATGTGTTGGTCTGTAATCTGGACCTACGTCTACCCGCCGTAAGGTCCAAAATCACAGACTAGCACATAAATTTGCTTGAGGCAAATTCATTACACAAATCTCCATTTCCCAATTTAGTCATTAATGCATGTTTACTTGTTTACACTTCAATCATTTTCCAAAGTATTCATACGAGACGCTCAATGGTTCTTGCATCACTTTTTCAATGATATCACACAGAGACATGGCTAAAGATACCAGCTCCATAGTGTGCACGAATAAAGGGCAAAGGCTGAAATTTGTTTTGATGTTAATTTTGATACATGCGACTTAAGTTGTTTACAAATGGCGGCCCAATTTTTATTACTTTCTGATCACACCCCGTAACATGCATTATTTGCGTCCCCCCCCCCCTCCCCCCCCCCAAAAAAAAAAAAAAAAAAAAAAAAAAAAAAAGAGAGAGAAAAAAAAAAAGAAGAGATATACTGGCAACTGGCTAAAATTTAATGTTCTGTTCTTTTTGTTCTGTGATTTTTGATCTTGTAACGCGCTTAGAGCACCATTCATTTGGAGCTCTATATTATTATTATTATTATTATTATTATTATTATTATTATTATTAATGTAAATTTTATGCGGGGAGCTGACTACAATTTATGTACATTTTTTAAGCTACATATTCAAACCAAAAATTTAAAAGAGAAATAAAACAAAACACTGTATAATGTATGTGTTTGGCTTTATGACACTGTGTGGGCATATGCGAGTGTGTGTGTGCAAAAGTGAAAGAGACACGGAGAGAGATATCCATGGGTGACATTACCAAAAATTGAAAAGACTGAAAACTGCCCGTGGCAAGGCCAGAAAAAGACATTAATTCTCATGAGCCCCTGCATCCGCAGGGGCTCATGCGAATTGATGCCTCTTGCAGATGGAAGAGGCTGGCTGAAGGGATGCTCAGCTTTCTCGGATTTTGAAAGTTGAATCAGCCTCCAGAACTGAAGACTGCCTCCCACAGATATCAGACTGCAACAGGCACCAGGCATCGGACTCTCCCCCGAGACATTCACAGATTTGGCTAGAGTCAACCTCAAGACTTCGCCATGCAAAAACCGATGGTGGTTCAAATTTTTACCCATAGGAGCCCCCAAGTCCGCGTTTCTAAACGTTAGAGGTCTCGCCTGAAGATTACGTATCAGTCGCAGGAGTTGGGTCTACTATGATAATTCAAGGGTAGTGCCAGATTAGCTTGGCGTCTCTCATAGGCCAGATGACATGCTTGCGAAGAAAAACAAACAACAAACACGAGAAACACCGTGGCCAAACAGTCCGGTTATACATCAGGGACCAGTTGCATGAGTGAGCTTTGTCCTGCGCAAGCCTCTAAGCAAGGTGATCCGCTACGACTTAGTGGCTGACGCAGGACTACGCTCACTCATGCAACTCCAGGGGCGGATCAGTTACATCGATTGGGGTGGGGGTTCCAACTTTTTGTTTGGGACCTTCAACCTGATACAAAAGGCATCCCAAACGCTAGGCCTTGCTTCCAGGGGCCGAAAATGGAAAAGCATGGGGTTGGGGGGGGGGGGGGGGGGGGGGGGGGGGGGGGGGAGGGGGGGGTGGAGGGGCGGGACTTTGTTACAGCATTTTAAAGATTTTTTTTTTTTGTTTGGAGGGAGTGTGTGTGTGTGTGTGTGTGTGTGTGGGGGGGGGGGGGTTGGTTGTGGAACCCTTGTAAACACTGTAGCCGGTTAAACATTCAGCATGAGAGCTTGAAGTTTTACTGCAATAAATATGTGTCAATGTTTATGAGTGGGGCTCGATTAGGGTGTATTTTAGCATATTTAAATACAGGTCATTTTAAAAATTGCCCGAGGGCAGCAACTAAACCTTTGTTGTCAGGACTAAAGAGAATTTTAGAATAAGATAGGTCCAAGGTTAGTCCTCATCTTTTCTTCATAAAGTTGCATCTAAATCATCTGCGTTCAAAAGTTTTTCTAAAACACACACACACACACACACACACACACACACACACACACACACACACACACACACACACACACACACACACACACACACACACACACACACACACACACAACAACAACAACAACCATGAGGCAAGCTTTTCTCAACAGGACTTAACGGTCCGCAATTATAACAACTGGAAAGCATCCAAAAAGAGTCCCCCAACTGGAGTCTCACTGTGCAGTAGCACAGTAGACTGTTCACGTTACGCAGTGGCAGACTGGAGTTGGTAGAAACAGCAAATCAAAGCTAATCTGGCACTACCCTTGAATTATCATAGTCAATCCATCTCCTGCTGTAGGGACTCGGGGCTAAACAGTTGGTTAAGGCCGTAAGGTAGTGGGTTAAAGCCGTAAGGTCCAAAGTCACAGGCCTGCACAAGTCGTTAGAAACTTCGATCGATATATCACGATAAGCAATTATAATTAATTCAGTTACTATGACACAAATTCCCCCTGTTCAAGGAACTAAAATCGAGCTAGGGCGGAAGAAAACACTTTATAATGACAGTGACACACTTCAAGATTTTCCGCACCACTCCAACACTATATCTTTCACGCTTAGTGTGATAGCCGGCTCAAGGGTGGTGATTCATTGTTTTCTGCTTGTAGTCTGCTGTAGCAAGACAATGAGAATCCGGCATTGACATCCCAACTAGAGCTGTCACCGGCCGTCGATCCATACCCCACGACTTTCACGTGCCAGATTTTTGCAGACGATTTTGAAGCTGACGTTTGCAACCCCACTTCAAACAGCTTAACTCATTCAGCCAGACACACCCCAGCAAGACATGGACCGAGCATAATAGCCGGTTCAAGGGTGGTGCCAGAATAGCTTGGCGCCCATAGGCGCCAAGCTATTCTGGCACCACCCTTGAACTATCATGCTCGATCTGTATCTAGAATTGTAATACAGCCCTTCAGAAGGCAACCTGAAAATTTGTGGATTTCGGTCCTGGGGTAGAATGTGTTAATCCCTTCACTGCTGGGACCGACACGTACGTCACCAAGCCAGCTCTAAGAGGTCAACTTCAACTGGTCACAACAAGAGGCATAGATCCTCATGGGCCCCCGCTGTAGCGGGGCCTCATGGGAGTCTATGCCTCTTGATTGCTTTTCTGAACAGGCTGCCATCGAGACGATACCTGATGTACACTGCGTCGTCATCATAGAGGTCCACTGTGGCCTGCTTCAACATCATGCTAAAAAAGATGATGAAGAGGGTCGGTGCCAGCACGCAGCCCTGCTTTACACCGTTGAGAATGGGGAATGGTTCTGAGAGGTCATTGTTGAGTCTGACCTGGCCTTGCTGGTCCTCGTGTAGCTGGACGATCATGCTGAGGAACTTTGGGGGACAGCCAAGTCGCTCCAGGATCTGCCACATGCCTTGCCTGTTCACAGTGACGAACGCTTTTGTTAGGTCGACAAACGTTACGTACAACCCTTTGTTCTACTCGCGGCACTTTTCCTGAAGCTGTCTCAGCACAAAGACCATATCGGTGGTGCTCCTGTTTGCTCTGAAGCCACACTGGCCCTCTGGGAGGTGGTCTTCAGCGATGGCAGGTACCAGCCGATTCAGGAGCAGCCTTGCGAGAATTTTCCCGGCAATGGACAGCAGGGTAATTCCATGATAGTTGGAGCAGTCAGACTTCTCGCCTTTGTTCTTGTACAGGGTGATAACGACTGCATCATGGAGATCCTTTGGTAGTGTTCCTTCCTCCCAGCAGCAGAGAAAGAGGTCATGGAGCTTGTTGTACAGTGCTGTGCCTCCATGTTTCCAGATCTCTGGCGGTATTCCATCAATGCCTGCTGCTTTGCCACTCTTGAGCTGGTGGATGGCTTTGAGGGTCTCTTCAGCGGTGGGCGGTTCGTCCAATTCAACCTTTACTGGGAGGTGTGGGATTTGGAGGATGACTGCTTCTTGAACAGTGCGCTCAGCGCTGAAGAGGTTCTGAAAGTATTTCGACCAGCGGTTCAAGATGGAGGTATTATCTGTGAGGAGTGCCTGGCCATTAGCGCTTCGCAGGGGACTTTGTACCAGGTGCCTGGGGCCATACACTGCTTTCAGTGCTTCGTAGAAGCCCCTGTAGTCACCGTTGTCAGCGCAAAGCTGGGTCCTCTGTGCAAGTCTGGTCCACCACTCATTCTGGAGATCTCTGAGCTTGCGCTGGAGACTGCTGCAGAGTAGGCGGAAGGCAGACCTCTTCACAGGGCAGGAAGGCTGGGCTAGGTGGGCCTGATGGGCAGCTTTTTTTTTTTTTTTTTTTTTTTTTTTTGCTAGGTGTTCCTGGATCTCTACATCGTTTTCATCAAACCAGTCTTTGTTCCTCTTTCTAGCTAAACCCAAGACTTCTGCAGAGGATTTTGCAATAGCAGTTTTCTGTTGTTCCCAGAGTGTTTCAGGGGAGGAGTCTGCTGGATCCGCTGTTTCTTTGAGCCTGCGCTGTAAATCTGTCTGAAAGGCAGCTTTCACGTCGTCACGCTGAAGGCTGGCAACATCAAGCTTTTTCTTGGGGGGGCCCCATTTCTTGGGTTTTGGCTTGAAGTGGAGCCTGAGTTTGCAGCGGACAAGGCGGTGGTCAGTGTGGCACTCTGCGCTGGGCATCACTCTGGTGAGGAGGACGTCACTGCGGTCCCTCTGACGCACTAGGACATAGTCGATAAGGTGCCAGTGTTTGGAGCGAGGATGCATCCAGGTGGTCTTTCGACTGTCCTTTTGCTGAAAAGTAGTGTTGGTGATGACCAGTTGCTGCTCTGCACAGAACTCCAACAGTAGGCGGCCATTGTCATTGCAGTTCCCGACGCCATGCTTGCCGAGGACTCCTTTCCAGGCTTCAGAGTTCTGGCCCACTCTGGCGTTGAAGTCGCCAAGGATGATGACTTTGTCGTCTGCAGGGGTGCTCTGTAGGAGGCTGCGCAGGTCAGTGTAAAACTTGTCCTTTTCTGCAGGCTCTGCCAGGAGGGTTGGGGAGTACACACTGAGAAGGGTGACTTGTTGCTGGTGTCTCAGTGGGAGGCGCATGGACATGATGCGGTCTGAGTGACCCGTTGGTAGGTTTTCCAGCTTAGTCGCAATGGAGGTCTTGACCATGAAGCCCACGCCTGAGAGCCGTCTTTCTGATGCAGGCCTGCCTGACCAGCAGAGGGTGTAGCCAGCGCCAAGTTCTTGGAGGCTGCCTTCGTCCGGAAGGCGTACTTCGCTGAGCGCGGCGATGTCGATAATGAGGGCGGAGCGACGTTCAGGGCGTTCGCTGTCTGCTTTGTCGAGCATGGTTCGGATGTTCCAGCATGCTACGTTGAGTCCGGTCGTGGTCGTCATGAGAGTTGATCCGTTATTCTTTCTTGTTTTCTGACCGCATGAGAAGATGCCCGTTGACCGCGGCTAGTCAACTGGGGTTGCGCGGGGACGAGCTTTGGTTAGGCCACCTTTTCTAGGCCCCTCTCCGTGTGGAGCAAGCAGTGCTGTCCCTAGAGAAGGCTGCTTGGTCGTTCAGGGTGTGCCGAGTGACGTTGTCATCCCCAGGTCAACATCAGGCGACCAATATCCTGAACCGCCTGCATGCAGGTTTGAGACTGCGGCTTCCAGTGACATCTTGCACCTGCCGTTTCGCCCCTCGCCCGTCGCTACAGGACTTGGAATGGTCAGTGTCATGGTCCGTGGACGTTTCCTAAAGCCTGCGCGGTGGAGCTTTTAGGTGGAGTGCAGTGTGCGCAGTACTGGCTCCACCCTTTAAACCCTTGGTTCGTCTGCCATGGCCTAGCAAGCTGGGACGATGGCATCGAGGTCCTCGGGTCGTAGGTTTTATATCAGACTGTCCTTGTCCTAGTCTCTGGCTCAAAAACCTTCCCCTGAGACACGGGGGCTTTGATGTCAGGGTTTTCCTCCCTCAGCCTTTCCGCAGCCAAGCGGCCAGGCCTGCAAGGCAGCAGGACAATGATTAATTTTCGAGGTTCTCTCCTCTAGATCCGCCGTGTTTAGCCTGGGGGCTCGTGCTGCCCAGTTTTTGGGGTCACCTCGGAGAGGATGTGGCCAGGGACCACGCACGGGCGGTCTTGGGATAGAGGGATGCTATGCTAGCCCGGAGGGATTACACACGAGGGTGCCTCACGAAGGCCAAGAGGCCCTAGACTAGGGTGATCCCGGGGGAGGCGCTGTAAGAGTTCCCCATTACCCGCACCACCAACGCAACTCGTCCCCTGGGGCCCCCACCTTTTGTGTCAGGCAGAGACCCCTTGACCACACATACATACATACGGTACATACATACATACATGCGGTACATATATACATACATACATACATACATACATACATACGCACATACGGCGCTTCGCGTCAAATGTAGTTCAGCAACGAGGTTAGCGTAACTAGACATGACGTAATTTTTATCTTGTTACTTCAATTGTTAAATGTTTAGCCTGCCCGCCTTTGACATCATGGACATGCTATTAATTCGCCCCAACGCGACCCCGCGTCCTAAAAAGTCCCTTCTATAAATACAAGGGACTTTAAAATGTGGGGGTCAGGGCTGCCCGTGGCCCGGGCCCACTAGATGCGCCACTGCACACACACACACACACACACACACACACACACACACACACACACACACATACAAACACACACACACACGCACACACACACACACACACACACACACACACACACACACACACACACACACACTGTCTTCTCTCTCCCTCTAAACTACACGTTTACAAAAAAAAAAAAAAAAAAACCAAGAAAGGCAAAGCCATTATGGCTCACGTGTATGACCGATTTACATATGTGTGACCTTTGTGACGAGGGCTGGTTTCTGCAGCAACAAACTCCATGTTTTCTGAAAATGTAAGCATTTTTCACACATCTGTCAACCCCCCGTGACCCTTGACGTTTGTGATGAGTCGACTAAATTAGTATGCATGGGAAGGTATTATCGTCAGCTATCTTTGTACCACATTTTGTTGAAAAATTTGCAAAAATTTGGGAATACCTATAATTTTATCAAAAATCAGCATTTTACACAGATTTGCAAGCCTCTTGTGACCCTTGACCTTTTCAAGGGGTCATCCAAATTAGTATGCATAGATAGGTCTGACCATCAGGTATCTCTGAACCAAATTTGGGTTTTAAGTTGTGAATAGTATTTGAGAAAAAAAACATCTTTTGTCAAAATATGGCTACTTTTGACCTGTTTCCTGAGCTCTCGTGACCCTTGACCTTTCCGAGGAATCAACCAAATTAGTGTGCATAGAAAGGTCTTCCCATCAGGTATCTCTTGAGCAAATTTGGGTTTAAAGTTGTGAATAGTATTTGAGAAAAAACATCTTTTGTCAAAATATGGCCATTTCGGACCTATTTCCTGAGCCCTTGTGACCCTTGACCTTTCTGAGGGGTCATCCAAATTAGTATGCATAGATAGGTCTTACCATCAGATATCTCTGTACCAAGTTTGGGTTTGAAGTTGTGAATAGTATTTGAGAAAAAAACATCTTTTGTCAAAATATTGCTATTTTTCACCTACTTCCTGAGCTCTTGTGACCCTTGACCTTTCCGAGGGATCAACCAAATTAGTACATATAGAAAGGTCTTACCATCAGGTATCTTTGTATTAAGTTTGGGTTTGAAGTTGTGAATACTATTTGAGAAAAAATAAATTATGTCAAAATATAGCTATTTTTTAGATATTTCCTGATCCCCTGTGACCTTGACCTTTGTGAGAGATCACTCAAATTGGTATGTTTAGAAAGGTCTTACCACAAAATACCTGTGGGCCAGGTTTGAGGAATGTGGCTTGAATAGTCTCCGAGAAAATGCCAACGTTAAGGTTTACCACGGACGACGGCGGACGGACGACAGACGACGGACGGACGACCACTGGCCCAAAACATAGACTCACCTTTGCTTCGCACGTGAGCCAAAAATGAATCAATGGTTTTAACAGTCTGCTGCGAGAAACCAGTGATGGGATTTCACTTAAGTGTATTAAAAAAAAAAACTCATGCTCATCAGCCATCTCATAACTATATGTATGCTGTTAACTACACGTCAAAAACATCAACTGCGTCTCAAAAAACGTCCGGTCAATACTAATTGTCAGTTGTGGAGAATGCCCAATGGGTGGAAGGGGGTGGGGTGGGGTACATTGATAACAGTCAAATTGACAAAGTGAATGCGTGAAAATGATGCATTTCCGTAAATCTCCGATTTTGCATGAGTCAGCATACAAAAAACTGACACGCACACGTGCATTCATTTTCCCCCTCGTTTCATGCTGTAACTTTGTATGTAAATAGCGGATAAATGGATGCTGATGTAACTGAGTGCCGGCACAGTCGATTTTTTTTTTTTTTTTTTTTTTTTTTTTGTGTGGGGGTGGCAGAAAACAGACTGGAATGGAGGGAGCTGGTTGCCATTTTCCATCAGTGGTACCCCAACGGTCGGCAAGACTACGGGATAGATAGATAGATAGATAGATAGATAGATAGATAGATAGATAGATAGATAGATAGATAGATAGATAGATAGATAGATAGATAGTCTGGGGGGGGGGGGAGCATTCCTCACGGCTTTAAATACGGCTTTAAATACGATCATCTCGCTGATGAAGTGAAAATTCCCAGGCAGCAGCAATGAGCGAGCTTAGTCGCGGTACGCTTTACTAATAGATGGCTCGCAGGCTGATAGGACGCATGACAGCCGGAATCTCTATTCTCTACTTAAGGATGAAAGTAGGCCATTGGAGGGTGGGTGTAAAATGGCAGCCTCCCTGGTAACAGAGGCGGTGATGACAGTCATAATATTCCATCAGAACTAAACATAGACACTCCATTACTTCACCACCCGCTGATCGAAAAATGTTCTACTGAACAGCCAGTTTCATTTGATTACCTCATTTGATTTAACTCATTCAACCCCGACACACCACAGCAAGACAAGCTATTCTGGCACCACCCTTGAACTATCATGTTCGATCTGTTTCTAGATTTGTAATACACTCGATCAGAGGGCAACTTCAAATTTCGGTACTGGGGTAGAACTTATGTGTTAAACGCCAGGGCTACATTTTCCAAATGTTAGATGTGTCACTTAACAACTATGAACCAGTTCCTGGAGATGAATCGACCAGGATAAGTCATAGGCGTAGTGCCAGATTAGCTTGGCGCCTGATCTTCAGTTCTGTCCTATTTAACCCATTTAACCCCACGTGCGCATTTCCCACGGATTCGGATGTGTATGCGGACTATGTACCACTGTTGCAGAAGATCATCGACCATAATGATTCAAGGGTTGTAGTGCCAGACTAGGTTGGCGCCTGATGTAAGGCGTCGAGTCTAAACGGGTTACATTTTAGTCAGGAGGCAGGTTTGCTTGCCTGACTTGACTTTTAAGGAATTTACCAACTAAATATATTATTGGCAAAGACGTTGGTGGGAGTTGAACTCCTCGTTTACAGGTTTATTTTCAACTGAAGAAGGTTACAAGGTTTACTGCGCCTAACCCCGTCACTGCCAAGGAAAACAAATGGACACCACACTACTGCAAGACGTATAGATCCTCATGAGCCCCCGCGACTGCGGGGGCTCAAGAGGATCTATGCCTCTTGCTGGAGCTCCTTCGCGTTGAATTTACGCAGATTTCAAACGCACAATGTACGTACTGTAGCAGTGACTGAAAGAGTTAAAAAGTGATTCCCTAGCGCTCATATTGAGCCTGCGACGGGCACTCTCTCGCAGAATAAGGAGTGTCGCTCTAAGAACAGACAATACGTGGCAATCGGCAAAAAAATAATGTGTGAAGTTGGCAAAACCTATTTATCTGTGTTAAAAATCTTGTCATGAGGGCATGAGTTTGAGTAAATTGACCTCAAAATTTGGCAAATCGTTGCCTCTTAATTCCATTTACATGCTGATAACGTTACATCGGTTGCATCAGTCTGAAACTGTTGATGCCGATTTAACAGAAAACATTTATAACAAGAAAGGCAAAGCCATTATGGCTCACGTGTATGACCGATTTACATATTGACCTTTGTGACAAGGGCTGGCTTCTGCAGCAGCAAAATCCATGTTTTCTGAAAATTTAAGCATCTTTCACACATCTGTCAACCCCCCAGGACCCTTGACCTTTGTGGTGAGTAGACTGAATTAGTATGCATAGGAAGGTCTTATCATCAGCTATCTTTGTACCAAATTTGGTTGAAAATTTTGCAAACATTTGGGAATACCTACAATTTTATCAAAATTCAACATTTTACACACATTTGCCAGCCTCTTGTGACCCTTGACCTTTTCGAGGGGTCATCCAAATTAGTATGCATAGATAGGTCTTACCATCAGGTATCTCTGTACCAATTTGGGTTTTAAGTTGTGAATAGTATTTAAGACAAAACATCTTTTGTCAAAATATGGCTATTTTGGACCTATTTCCTGAGCTCTCGTGACCCTTGACCATTCCGAGGGATCAACCAAATTAGTGTGCATAGAAAGGTCTTTCCATCAGGTATCTCTGTAGCAAGTTTGGGGTTAAACTTAAAGTTGTGAATAGTATTTGAGAAAAACCATCTTTTGTCAAACTATAGCTATTTTAGACCTATTTCTTGAGTTCTTGTGACCCTTGACCTTTCCGAAGGGATCAACCAAATTTGTACCTATAGAGAGGTCAATCCATCAGGTATCTTAATACCAAGTTTGGGTTTGAAGTTGTGAATAGTATTTGAGAAAAAAATAGTGTCAAAATATAGCTATTTTTGTCCTATTTCCTGATCCCTTGACCTTTGTGAGAGGTCACTCAAATTGGAATGTTTAGAAAGGTCTTACCACAAAGTATCCTTGGGCCAAGTTGAAGAATGTGGCTTGAATAGTCTCCGAGAAAATGCCAACGTTAAAGTTTACCACGGACGACGGCGGACGACCACTGGCCCAAAACATACTCACTTTTGCTTCGCACGTGAGCCAAAAAGGTTGATGACGTTAACTGCGTAAATGGCGGCACGATGTTTTTGGCAGATTGTTATCTCAGATTATTACATCAGTATTTTGTCGTTGACTATGATGGATTGATTGATTGATTGTACATTGCTTAACGTCCCGACAGCAACAAGGCTTTCTCAGGACGTGCCTGCACTGCTTGTGAAAAAAAAAATAAACAGAACATTGAATGTATGTCGCCAGCGGTCAAATCATTAATAAACCTAACACATGGGCCTAAATAAAGCTAAGACCATTTAGCAACACATCCAATATCAGAGCTACAGGCAGTGCAGACAGTAGGGAGAGTTTTAAAAGGCAAATACAGGTGAACGGACCAAGGTAGACAGAACACATGCCCAGATAGAGAGAAAACTCACCTGTGGGCTGACCAGGGTGACCCTGGGAACTAAAAGTACCTAACCCAACCCAAGTCCCCCAGGGCAGACCCGGGTGGGGAGACGTTTTCGGCAGATTTGCTCGTTACTTAAACCTCATTCGAGACGATGCCGTTCGTCTCGAATGAGTTACACATGGTGCAGGCTAATGTTTTCATTCATCATACGAAAGCAGACGACTGCTTTTTGTTTTTTTACACTTATAATGCTCAGCCTTTTGATAATAGCGAACACCGACGACCCCATTATTACAAGGGCATGGGAAACCTCGGGGCCGCAGTAGCGCTCAATGCTCTCTTTAATCACAATGTGTGTGCTGGTTTGCGATTTCGGACCCGTTACGGCTACAGGACATAACTGAGATCCAAAATCACAGACCAGTACACACGTGTTTTAGTGACCGACTTCTGACACGAGTTTCGTTTTCTTTTGTTTTATCATCATTTATACATACATTCATTTTCCCAATAATACTCATTCAGGATGCATGCCATGTGCCGTTTTGGTGTGACTTGTTTCTAATTATAACGCAATGCTGACGTCATCAAATCTGTTGGTCTGTAATTTTGAACTTTACGTCTACCAGCCGTAAGGTTCAAAATCACAGACTAGCACATAAATTTGTTTGAGTCAAATTCATTACATATATCTTCATTTCCCAATTTCGTCGTTGATGCATGCCGCCGTTTGTCTTGTCAATCGTATTCCCACGTATTGTCATTTTATACGAGACGCTCAATAATTCTTGCGTTATGCATTATTTGCGTCCGAAAATTAAGAAATATAATGGCAGCTGCCTAAAATTTACGTACATTTTTGGACATTTTATACTTGCAGCTGACGAAAATGTATGTACATATACACCGGCAGGCGACTTGCAGAATTGGGTAAAGCGTCTACGGGTATTATTATTATGTTGCTGTTCACAAAAATGGACTGTCTTTTGCCTTTACAGGGCAGTACCGGCAAAGATCGTCGTCGGCCCGAGGACCTTTTTGCTTTGTTGACAGGTTTGGTGGGGAGGAAAGGGGGGCGGAGGTGTGAAGGGAAGGGGACTGGATGATGGGCCGCGGGGAGGGGGGGGGGGGGTGTGGACCCAACAGGATGTAGGAAGAAAGACACAAAAAAATGATAGTTATGCCATAATTACGGTTCTAAAAAAAAAAAAAAAAGGAAAGTCTCAGAAATGTTGTCAAGCATCATTCTCTCTCTCTCTCTCTCTCTCTCCGCCCCCCCCCCCCCCCCCCTTTTTTTTTTTTTTTTTCCGGCGACTGCGATCTCAGCAGCACGGTTTGGCGTCGCAATGCTGTTTGCATCAGGTTGAGGGTCCCAAAGAAAATGTTGCCCCCCCCCTCCCCCCCGCCGAAGTAACCGATTCGCCCCTGCTGTGCTCAGTGATTTGCCTATGCTCTGAGTCACAAGACCTCTGCAGATAATTGATCCCACAAAACAGCAGAGGAATGTCATAATAGTGTAACTGTTCGACAAGAGTGGAAAGCAAAACAACATTTATAAACAAACTGACCTACACCAGATCTTTCTTCCTCGCACCCAGTGCGCAAAGGCCATCGGGCCGACGTCGGTCCGCGCACGGCTATGCGCGGGTCAACGACGGTCGACGTCGGCCCGATGGCCTTTTGCGTAATTAATCTGATTCCACAAAAAAAGGCAGAGGAATGTCATATTTAAGTGCCCGCGACAATAGTGCGAAGGAAAATGTTTATGAACAAACTGGCGGATGCCGTCTCTTTAAATTGTTCAGTGCATAACGCATGCTTGGCGCAACGCATACTCTAATTATCACATCAGAAAATAGCTAAAATGGTATCCCCCCCCCCCCCTCTCCAAAAGAAAAAAGGCTGATGTACTGCAACGAGAGACTCAGTGTAGCCTGATGTGGTAAAACCTGTAACTTAAGTTTATTTTTCAAAATCCGGCGCCGTTACGTGCGAAAGAGTGTAGCACCTTGAGCCAGTGGGAATCAAAAACATTTCGGATTCACTGTAAGCGTCTCATCTTTTTTGGGCAGGAAAATAAAATATTTTCGAACATCATATTACTTCAGGCTTTTTCTATAAACGCGATTTTTTTTTTTGTCCGCCGAGAGTGTTATGCGCGAAAAGAACTTGACTTAAATGCAAAAGATGATCAAGCTGTATTATGCATTATTTCAGTGTTGGGTATGTACCTTTGTTTTTTATCTGCCTGCGTTTGGAATCCACATAAGCGCTGGCTGTCTTTTGATCAGGGATATAATTACATTATATGTTATTGGTCGGAGGGGTTCGCTACACGGATGTTTGTAGGCCCGAGGGAGGTCAAAGGAATCATTGTACCCCGAAGGTCGAAGACCTGAGGGGTACAATGATTCCTTTGACCTCCCTCAGGCCTACAAGGGTCCGTGCAGCAAACCCCTCCGAACAATAACGTATTTGTTTTCATTCCTCCACTATTTTCGTAAATGAAATCAAGAATACATCTGGCGACCTGGATCACGCCAGACATGACTGACGTCAAAGGAATATACATTTATATATGTAATAGACTGATGACGTAATTTAATATCATGACGTTGCCGTCTCCAGTACTGAGTGTGCTTGTTGTTTCGAACAACACTAAGTAACTTTGTACTTTAGAACGTTTGGCGATCTTTCATAGAACAAAACTAGCATCCAAGAGATGCCTCAGTCATCGAGAAGGCTACAACATGAAACGTCCGCCATTTTTCGCTACAGGAGTTTTTATATCACGGTCACATGGTACGGTTTGCGCTAAAGTGACTAGTCGTGTGACGTAGGGAGGAAAACATTATATATATATATATATATATATATATATATATATATATATATATATATATATATATATATATATATATATATATATATATATATATATATACCAAAACTGCACTCAATCAGATTAGATCCAAGGGACGTACTTTTTCATTTCAATTCTGAGAGTGCTCAGGTATGCCAATGCCATGGAATAGGGCTCGTGAAGTTCCCCGCGTTGCCTAGCAGCGTCGGCGCGTCAACCGCCATCTTAGAAGGGAATAGTTTTCAGATAGTAGCTAAGTATAGTGTTTCAACACGTTTTTCTTCATGTTTCTTCCTCTTTGGAAGCAAACAAAAACAGATTCTGGTTAGCGGTTTCCTACGGTGATGGCATGACTTATTGTTATTGCCTATAGCACGTCTGGACTTTCCTGACATTGTACTGACATTGATTTCCCTACGAGGGCCTCAGTCACGAATCCTCTCAAGATGGCCGCCACGACTTGCGTGATGACGTCAGCCGGCTTCCCGAGCCCTATTTCAGGCTGGTAAGCTTACATTGTGTCATCAGGACATCAGCTGCCTTTCTTTGTGACTGCTCGCTCACTAGATCTAGAAAGAGAGGGTAATGGGAGAGAAGGGCGTGACAAATTGCAAACACAGCGCCAGTACCAAGATAGTTCAAGATGACTTTATTGTTGCTGTGATAGCCACAGTAAAACTTGTCTTGCCACCGCAGGTGCTGCTCACATTCACTCACTCGCTACAAAATGGACAATGACTACTATGCTCTTTATTTAAATTCCTACTTGACTAAAGCTAGTACATAAAAATACAAGTTAACAACAGAAACAAATTACCGTCGAAAGGAAAAATAATCTCCGATCTACTGAGGCAACATAAAACAACGGTCAACGCTTCACCTGGAGGCCCGCCGTCGCTATAGTACAGCGCCGGTGTCCCAGAGGGCACCGCTCCGACAAAGTCCGTCAACATCATTTATAACACATACTGTCATGATGCTAACAGTCATGAGTCATTAATAAAATCAGCACCCCAACACACAGTAATATTCAACGGCACGCCGCTTGTGAGGGAATATGTCAACAGCGGCAAAGGTCGGCGCGGTGGTAGTAAAGCTCGCTGGTGAATGCTTCTCTCTGTGCTTCCACGCCGGTGGAGTCAGTCAGAATGAAGAAAAATCTGGCAGTGCCGGCGTTAGTCTGTGAATACTCATAGTGTAGGCTGGAGCCCGGAATAGCACATGTTTAGTAATTCCACAGTTCATCTGCACGCTCTTTTTAGCTACATAGGCTGGCACGAAACAAGTCCAAATTCCTACTATTGTACAAGATTAAGACGATGATTCTAGTCAGTACACCACAGCTATCACATCAGTAAAGTTGTCCAAAAAAAGTACATCATTGTTTCCTCAAAACATGATGGCACAACACTGCCTGGAAAATAATAATAATAGGAGTCGCTTCAAAGCACAGTTGGCCGGATCAGTTGTGCCAGAGCGGTCGCCGGCCAGAAGATGGTGCATCTTGCCCTTAGCAAAAGCCGCCTCCAGACTTACTGGTAGCACCACTAGTATAGCGTGGACTGCATCCCTAAAGCTTTATCTGGCTTTGCAGTGGGAAGAAGACTAATTTTGAAAAGGCAACACCTAGGCAATTTTGTGGTGTAATCATGTATTTCTTTACTTTTAAACAAAGGCGTCACCCAAAGCCAAACATGCACTCAATTTGATAGGTCTGTCATTCCATCTCTCCCACTACCCTCTCTTTCTAGATCTAGTGAGCGATGCAGTCACAAAAGGGTGCAGCTGATGTCCTGGTGACACAATGTAAGCTTACCAGCCTGGAATTCGATGGCATTAGCTGAACAGAGCATTCTCAGAACTGAAATGATGAAAATCAGTTATATATATATATATAACATAAATACCAAAAACCAAACAAGATTTCTTTTTTTAACCTGGGAGAGAGAAAGATAGTTCTGATGCCTGTATCAACTGCCATATAGGGAGTTTCATTCAACAGTTAACAATAGATCACAGAAAATATTAGTGAAAGCCTTTCCAAATGTCCATTTTCATAATTTAGCTACACGTTTGAGACCCTTGACCTGTCCACAGGCTGCCATTTTTAGATGCAGTAATATTTTTGTCAACAAACGACAATATTTGATCTACAGTCAAATTCATTTATAATGTAATATTACAAATGTCAGATATAAAGAAACTTTTTCTAAATGAATTACGTACTCCCCTCATAACAAACTTCAGGTGTCACAATATGGAATGCTGGTGCCCCTATACAAATATATATTCAAACATGTCAGTCTCTCCAGAAAGTTTCACTGAGATGGCTTCTTTGCTTTAACCAGTGTGAGAAAATGCTATAATGGAGCAAAGACAACCAATGCCCCAGTATGCAGACTCACCTTGCTCTCACATTTGAAATCAAAACGCACATTCACATGCACACACAATAAAAACACCATCAAAAAGCAACAAAAAAACACAACAAGAAGTGTAAAGAGTCTAATAGTGATAACTGGTCATGGCATGAAAACAGAACTAATACTGATATGTTTGATTTTGAATAATGTTTCTACTGCCCTCTATGTTCTACGAGGTATTTTTGAAATAAACAACATATATATATATGCACATTCATACACACATTCAAAGGTAAATCATTAATGTATTATATTATCTAACCTATCTATTCAATGAGATACTTTAATTCATTCAACCCAGACACACCATAGCTAGATATAGATCGAATATGATAATTCAAGGGTGGTGCCAGAATAGCTTGGTGCCTATGGGCGCCAAGATATTCTGGCACCACCCTTAAACAATCATTGTCGACCAGTCTCCTGGACTGTAAATGCAGTCTTCAGAGGGCAACCAAAAAAAGTAGGGAAGTCGGCCACAGGGTACAAAGGGTTAAAGATACATGTATACACGCTATATGTAAGAGTTAGGAAATTGTATCAAACTTCAATCTAGAACTGTCACAAAATCCGATCTAGAACCTTCACAAAAACTGATTTAAAAACAAACAGAACACCAAGAATAAATCTAAGCAAAACAAAGTGTTACCCTTATGCTACCAGTTGCCAGAGGCACCATTTAAAAAAAAAATCACACACACAAATATCAAATCGCTGCTTACCCTGATAATAATTATGAACACACTTTATACCAAATTCCACTGTAACTGTGTAAGACAATAACAAAATACACTAAATCTGAAACACCCAATTTTCAATATTATCCATGCATGTAAATCAACTATTTAAAAAACAATCAGGCAATAAGCACAAAAGAAAAAATGCTATTACATGTACACTGAACTTGTAACAGTTATGTTGTATAACTCCATTGGGCTTATCAAATAACAATAAAAATGCCATCGGTAAGGAGTTTGAAGAAACAAATCTATTTTTCTATGTTTCTGTCTTTTTTTTATATATATTTGGACTAAATTACAAATGTAGTACTACATCTAGAAGAAACTACCAAGTAAGTAGGAAAAGGCACTGTCAAGGGAGAGAAGTGTGCATGATAGACCAATGATCATAGATCTACTTTGGTCCAAGCACACAAAAAAAAAGATAGGAAAGAGGGGGGCGCTAAGTAAGAGACTGAAAGCAATGCATATGGAAGCCCCCCCGACAGTGCCTTTTCCTACTTACTTGGTAGTTTCTTCTAAATTACAGGCACTGGCAGTCAACCCTTTCGGTCTAGTAGTACTACATCATTTGGAAATGGCCCCCTTTCTTCTGCCAACGCAATAATCCCTGAAAAAAACTTGCAGGGGATGGACTGACCAATGTAAGACCAAGGACTTGACAAAGGTAATGTGCATGATCACGTTTAGCTAAGCCTGCCAATCTCACACTATCTTAGAACTAACATGCTTATTTTAACTCATTCAGTTGAGGCACCTTCATAACACAGGCTGAATAAGCCTGTCTAGAATGTAGATTAGCGCTTTTTAACCTTTTCTGATTCAACATAAGCAGAACTGAAGCAGGCATCAGCCAAGTTGAGTAATGGCACAATAAGATACGGTGAATAAACACTTAACAGTGTGAAACGCTCTGCAAGATTTCTGGGCCCTGGATGTGGAGATCCACTAAAGTTGTAAGTAAGCGTGTGGTAAAAGATGGTGATCAGAGTAGTCGCCACATGTGTTGAATAGATAATGGCTGGAATTCGGATCCATTTCGCTTTTGCAGCTCCTGAAACAGGAAAAACAGAACTAAATCATGTCACCAGAATGTGTATGTCATGTGGGTACATCTTGATGTAGCATGTACAGTAAATAGCACTACATATGTCTTGGCCAAAGAAGCTTGAACAGAACTGAGGACTTGCTCTCTGGCTGTTGGAAGCACTTTCTGTAGAGCTGATTAAAGCTGAGCTGAGTCTTTTTTTGCTTCTGTACAACACCTGTTTTTGAAAAACTTTCCAGGACCCAGCTATACATTATCCCTAAGTCAGTCAAACTGCTCACTGACTTGGTGAAGTTTGAAATCCATCAGCCAAGGGCCTATCAGTATATGAGGCATGCAGAGTCATGTCCAGTGCTCACAGAACATGAGACACAATCAGTCACAAGTGAACCCCTATCGGCACACATGAAAATCCTCTATAGATTATCCATTTTGGTGAAAAGAAAACTTTGTGAGAAATGCCAGTGTTCCAACAACAATGTCTTCATAGCGGCATCACAAAAAGAACTAATTTTCTGTTGTAGTGTGGTTTTCTTGACTAAAAATATATCGGTTGTTACACACACAACATTTTGTCACAGGCTCATTTGCCATTTGGGCTCCCAGAAATGTGACTGCCCGACAAGAGATCTGCTAGCATTTGGTGATGGGAGACTGCATCTGGCTCTCCCTGTGAAGGGGTCAACATATATTAGAAAGAAATGTGCTAAAATCTTACCTTTGGCGTAAGCATAGAGGCCGACGAAGAAGAAAGGAAACTGTATGAACATCTCACACAGGCAAAAGGTTTTGAACCAAGCAGGAGGATCCATCATCAATGGGTCTCGGAACTCGCGACAATACCATGTTTTCAGGTTCACCAGCTGTGTGTGAGATGAAAAAAAAGAATGAAAGGGGTTGTGTGGCAAGTACTGAAAATTTTTTTTTTTTTAAATGTCAGCATATTTTACACATTTGTCACATTACATTACTTTGTTTCACTATATCCTACATCTTAAAATCACCCTAAAAGGCCCAGGTTCGACCAGTAAGATCTGTATCTTCTGGGCCTGTCATTATTCACAAAGGCACTGAAAGACAGTTACAATGTACATGTATGTGAGAGCCTGTGACAAAACATTGTGTGCTTAATGACCAACATATTTTTAGTCAAGAAAACCACACTACAACAGAAAATTAGTTCCTTTTGTGATTGCACTATGAAGACATTGTTGTTGGAACATTTACATTTCTCACAGAATTTCCTTTTCACCAAAATGGACTATTCTATAGATGATTTTCATGTTCATGTCCAATATTAAGTCCAGTGTGATAACAAACATTTTTCTCTACCGACAGGAAAAGTTCTTCCGTCATTGTCCTTAGATGAGATAACAGAAATGCAGATGACTGAAGAACGTTTTTTTGTGTCAAATGTGGAAATCAAACGAAGAACTGTGTTTTTGTGATTTAAATTGACTGAGTATGTCCACTGTAACAACCAACACCGACTGTTTGAGAAAACTTAATTTCAAAAAGAATAAAATACTCTTCATATTACCACCTTTTAGAACAGGTTATACAATTAATTTCTTTTGAAAGAGAATTAAAAAAAAATAAACTAACTTAATATGATCATATTATCACCGTATGCCCACAGGCAACCAACATTTTCAGAAAATTCAAAAGGCTAGATTTATTATTTGTTGATGGAAATATCTGTTTCAGCATTCACATTAATTAATTTCACATGCCAGATACATAAAAACTAACCACTGCCTAAAATAAGCCTGTTTTAAAGACATCTCTCTTGGTTGTTACTTTGGACACCGACATCAACTTACTGTGGTTTTTATAATAAACGACCTATTGTCACAGGTTACAGAATTTTCCTTAGAGAATGAAGTTACAGAAAGACCAGTGTGCAAAAGGTCATCGGCAGACCTCATGCTCACCGAGTGTTCTGTGACTCCTCATTGGCCCCACCTCCTGTTCAGATAACAGAGAGAGAGAGAGCAGCTTCAACGTAACAAGTGCCAGAAAAAGCTCCATACCGGTGCAGGGTAGTATTCTTGTGGAACAACAGACTGAAAGTCCACGAAAAGTGCGATTGGAATGTGTGTCAGATAGTACAAGAAAAACACAACATCCAAAAATCGCTGCATCTTGTTCTGTCGTCTGCGTCAACTAATGCGACATCAGGCCATGCTCAGTCAACTCGCTCATATGCCAACTCGCCCAGTCAACTCGCCACGGTAAGGTCAACTCGCCAAAAGGGGCAGTCATCTCGCCCAAATAGCAGTCATACTCGCCAGACTAGATTCAACTAAGGCTCGAGTCAACTCACCCAAGTACTTTAGCCAAGTGTAACATAATTATGGACTCTCACAAGTGTCTATATGTATCCAGGGATATTTGTGCGTCCGTTCGGTGTCTATTTGTTTTTAAACTCATGAAAAAAGTGATGAATTTTGTGCAGGAATAAAATTCCGAGTATGATCAGTTGTTATAGGCTTAGGTCTACATCCCTCATCGGCGTACAACTGCTTCAGTTAGTCTTGGTTGAGTCTTATATCCAGCATGATAGCAGTACTTTGCTGTTTAACTGTTTAACTGTAAATTACACGGACGTGTTGTCTTTAAAATGTGAAAATACAATACAATGTGCTGAACATTTTTATATAATTATTGTTTCCCCCTGTAGTCAAAAAGGCACATTTTGTTGAACATGTCTGACCAAAGGTGAAGTGTACTAAAACGGCAGATCTCATCGTCTTTATTGTAAAATTTATTTAAAGCAAAGAATCAATGATAAAATATGTTTTATTGGACTTGTCTGCCTAGCAATATCAGTGATGCTTTGAATCCATTAAAAGACGCTCGATTGTAACAAGCACCACAGTCGCAATACTGGTCTTTTTTTGTTGCCAACAATGCAACAATGTAATGAAGGTGGCGGGACTGACATCTCTCGCCTGCGCAGTGTATGGAAACCCGCTTTAGTCAGAACGTTGTGATGTCATTGTGTGTGTGTGTGTGTGTGTCAGTGTGTGTGTGTGTGTGTGTGTGTGTGTGTGTGTGTGTGTGTGTGTGTGTGTGTTTGGCTTAATTAAAAATGATGCTGTGCTATTTTTTTCCCACACTTAAAAACGTGTATTATATGTTCACAACACTATGTTGTGATTAGTTTGTTTGTAACATTCAGCGCAGTGTTTATGTGTTAAGGGCCCCTTCTCTCTCCCTCCCCCCCCCCCCAGCCCACTATTAGGGACTGTCGAGGTGGAGTAATGGTGATAGCTCATGAATAATACCACGTAGCTAATATAGATTGGAATGGGACCAACAAACGGTAACAATTTCGGCCCACCCACTAACCCCCCACCCTCATCAGCTACTGTGCGCCTGTCAGTGGACTGAGATGGAAATGGCTGAGGTGTTGACCGTTATTCAGCTGCTCCCACTTCAAAGCAGTATTTACACCTTTTCAGATGGGTCAGCTGTAGACAGCTCTTACTTTAACCCTGATCATTCGGAATACAGTGTGTTAATAAGTTTGACTAAAATAGTTTAAGGGTAGTGCCAGAATAGCTTGGCGCCTCCAGGCGCCAAGCTATTCTGGCACTACCCTTGAACTAAAGCCCTGGGTCTATATCCTTATCTGTAGGTACTATAATGTAGCTTGCATATGGCAGTGTACAAATTTGAAGCTTTTAGCCTCAGTATGATATGGGTTAACTGTCGGGACAAGGCGAACGCTACCCCAGCTGCAAGAGACTTGAATCTCATGAGACCCCACAGTCGCGAGGGCTCATGAAGATTCACGTTTCTTGTTAGTTCTACGTTCATTCAGCCTTTGTTGTTGTTGTTAATGTTGTTGTTGTTGTCCCATTTACATCTGTGTTGTTTGCGTTAATGTTCGGCAGTGTGCAGTTGCTTCAGACGTGAAATTCGTGACCATTGGCAATGGTGTCAAAGATGAAGTACAGACTTGACAAAACATGTAGTTGTTGGGCTAATCAAGCATGAAACTAGTTATTGTGGTTGTGTAGCAAGTTTGGGTTTGAAGTTGTGAATAGTATTTAAGAAAAAACATCTTTTGTCAAGATATGGCTATTTTAGACCTATTTTCTGAGCTTGTGTGACCCTTGACCTTTCTGAGGGGTCATCCATATTAGTATGTATTAGACAGGTCTTACCATCAGGCATCTCCATAGCAAGTTTGGGTTTGAAGTTGTGAATAGTATTTGAGAAAAAAAAACATCTTTTGTCAAAATATGGCTATTTTGGACCTATTTCCTGAGCTCTTGTGACCCTTGACCTTTCCGAGCAATCAACCAAAGTAGTATGCATAGTAGGTCTTCCCATCAGGTATCTTTGTACCAAATCTGGGTTTGAAGTTGTGAATAATATTTGAGAAAAATATACGTTTTGTCAAAATATAGACATTTTTTTTAACCTATTTCTTGATCCCCTGTGACCGTGACCTTTGTGAGAGGTCAATCAAATTGGTATGTTTAGAAAGATCTTGCCACAAAGTATCCTTGGGCCAAGTTTGAAGACTGTGGCTTGAATAGTCTCCAAGAAAATGCCAATGTTAAAGTTTACCACGGACGACAGACGACAGATGACGGCGGACGAACGAACGACCACTGGCCCAAAACATAGACTTCGCATGTGAGCCAAAAGAATCAACAACAACAAACAAAAAAAAAAAACACACACACACATGCTCACACAAACACATGTTTTGTAGAAATTTGTAATCTGTCAATTATATCAATTATGTACAGTGAGGGTCAATGAAATGTCAAATTTTACAAAGTGATGTGATATATTCAATGAAACAAAACAAATATGATCATTTAGGTTTACAGCAAAATCATTCATGTTTACTTTTAAATGGGTGAAACAAGTGCATTTTTTTCGCCCTGCATATAATTATGTTCTACAATATGTTACAATAATGTCCAGTAAATAGAAAGCAAATGTGTATATTTTGCTGCAAAGGAGTGAATGAACAATAAAACAGCCTACCATAAATGTGTGTGTACATGCATGCATGTGCGCATGTTTTCAGTGTGAGAATGTATGGCAAGGTATACATACAGTGTGTTTGCAAGGACATGAACATTTTTTAATTTATTATGAAAAGAGTGAAAAGTCTTTCAATCCTTTTATAAAAAGGGTCAACATATACTGAACTTTCGTAAACAAAGTCTACACAAGCCTGCCGTTCTTTCCAGCTGTCCTGTACAATTAATCCAGATTGTGAGCTTAACAGTTTAACCCACTACATCCTGAGGATGATTTTTTAAAACATAATCTGCTTATTGTTGTATGAAGGCTACGTTACAGATTAGGAGATTGATCAACCATTTTACTTCAAGGGTTGTGCCACAAGAGCTTGGCGCCTCAGGTGCCAAGCTATTCTGGCACCACCCTTTAACTATCATTTTCAAATTAATTTCAAGCAGTAGTGTATCAGGTTAAGTGCAGAAATCAGCTGGAAAAAAAATAGAATCGGTTTCTCCCATGAAAATCTGCACGTCATATGGCAAGGGAAAACTCTTGAACTTGTTCTACGTTGGATCAATTTTAGAGAGGTACTGAATGAGTTACAAAAACAGTGAACCTTAGATTTCATTCTTCTTACGTGAGCTCAAATTGAACACAAATGGCTCGGTAGACAACATTCCTTCTCATGAATTTAGCTGCGTACAAATGTCAGTAATTACTTGCTCTGAAAGAATTGTGTTAAAACTTTCTTTGGATGGAAAGAAATTATTACTGAAAAATGTGATTTGCAAGCATTGCTAAAACACCAGAACTAGTCTGTCTATGCCGTTGTCTGTTATTTTGACCCTTACAGCTTAGTTGTGTTTGTATCACTTGGACGTCTTGCATGTTTTCATTTGAAATTACTTTTTACAGCCAACACCCTTGTGCGTGCAGTCTGCAGCAGAACTGTTTACGGTATCAATGGAAGCATGCACAAAGAGTCAGTTGCATGAGTGAGCTTAGTCCTGCGCCAGCCGCTAAGCAAGGTGCTCCGCTACAGCAGGGTGACTGCCAGCACTTGTCTCCCTCATCAGTGCTTTTTTCTACCTACTTGGTATGCTATATTAGATTAACCCCTTCACTGGAAAAGTGAACACAACCCAACTGTAAGAGGCATAGATCCTTAATGAGCGACTGCGGGAGCTCGTGAGGATCTATGGCTCTTGCCGAGACCAATTTGTATCCAAGGTTTTGGATGGTTTGGTCACTGAATGAACAAAGATTTTACAAACAAAAATGTACGTACAGTGGCAGGGAAGGGGTTAATAGGTAAGAGATATATATAAAGTGTCCTGTGTTTGTCATTCACACATTTTTAACCCAAGTTTGGCTGTTGGAAGCGTTTTTGTCACGATGATTCCTGCAGGAATCATCACTACAAAAACCGTTACGACAGCCAAGGGGTTAAAATGTTCACACAACTGTGTGACACAACACTTGACTGAGAAAATGCTATGATGACTACATTAAGACATAATGCGCAATCCAAAAACCTGCCAACTCATCCTAGCAGCATATCAATAAACAATGAATATGTATCATTCATAAACAAACATCACGGTCTCTTTGCACATCACTAGAAAGACTTTGTATCGGTGACCTGTGCTCTGGTCTGTGACTTTAAACCTAATGGCACCCGGCCAAAAGGTCCAAAGCTCAATCATATACACAGACATCTAGAAATATAACCATTTTACAGGAAACTGTTACAAAACATAACTTTATTTCTTCTAGTTCTTTAACTCATTCAGCCCTGACGCACTGCAGCAGAAGATGGGTCGACCATGATAATTCAAGGATAGTGCCAGATTAGCTTGGTGCCTGTTGGCGCCAAGCTAATCTGGCACTGCCCTTAAATTATCATGGTCGATCCATCTCCTGCAACTGGTGCATAGTCATTAGATGACGCCTGCAAAATTTAGGAAATACATGTGCCAGGCTGAATGAGTTAACTCTTTGTCTATCCGCAGCTCTTTTCGTCAAGGTGATCTTCTTCTTGCAAAAATCACAAACAAAAAGGGCTACGGACAGCCAAAGTGTTAACTATAAACTAGTCGTCTTTCAGATATATCTAATGCATGTATTAATTTTATGTCCAACTATATCAAACATACACCCAGACCTGACACACACACGCCTACTCATGACATACACATATAAACAATCTGTTCACTATATATATATATAGTATATTTTTCATGAAGTCGGCTAACACAGTTTTCATGATTTTGTGTATGTGAGAACATGTGTGTGTGTGTGCACATTAATGTGTGCATTTGTGTGTGTGTGTGCACACAATTAACAATACATCTAAAAAATTCATAGCACAATTGCACACACACACACACACACACACACACACAAAATTAGGTGCGCAAGGGCCACAAATAGAAAGAAAAAAAAAACAAGTGACAATGATCGTATGTTCAGTATTTATGATACAAACAATAGTTTCCACAATTTAGTAAGAAAATATGGGGGGCAAGGTAAGGAGTGCTATACAAATATACATGAACAATCTGTACGTATACATCTATCAACAAACTGATACACAGCTTCCTTCAGTTCTATTAACCGCTTGGTCTGTAGCGCTTTTTGTTGATGTGATTCCTGCAGGAATCGCCTCGACAAAAAGCGCTGCGAACAGCCCATGGTTTAAATTAACTTCAATTCACATGTATATGTGCTGGTATGAGATTTCGGACATTACAGCATCAAGCCAAACAGTAGAAAGTCACAGACCAGCACTCACTTATGTACAGCAGAACCTGTTTTGAGTGACCACTCTTATGAGCGATCACTTGTCACTGAAGACAATGACAGGCGACACTTTGTGCCCTTCAAGACTTCTCTGCAAGAGCACCTGTCATTTTAGGACCATTTTTATTTATTTGCAAAAGGTGGCTACTTGAAACAGGTTCCACTGTAATATCAAACAGCATGCTCCTACATGTCTACCAACAAATTTCCAGTTAGACATCACGCACAGAAATCTAAAATTAACACAATCATTGACTTAAATGCATTTCTCAGATTTGGCGAAACAACTCAAACCATGGGCAACATTCCCTTCTGAAACAAAAGTGAAAGAACGCAAAGGCACAAACTGAACATGTGAACAATGTGCCACATTCAGACTAAGCAAAGGTATAAACTGAACATGTAAACAATGTGCCCACTTCAGACTAGCTGATCAACAAACCAATTCAGCTCAGCTGGTATAAAGAAGTCGCATAACTCAGCTGAAATGTTGAATACGTCACAGATCCCTTTTTGAGAAACCACCTTTTCTGCAATAAAAACGTCTTAAGCCTCTCAGCGCCGACACCCTGCAGCAGGAGATTGATTGACCATGATAATTCAAGGGTAGAGCCAGGTTAGCTTGGCGCCTTCAGGCGCCAAGCTAATCTGGCACTACCCTTGAATTATCATGGTCAATCCACCTCCTGCAAATGATGCATAGTCGTTCTACTCATTCTACCCCAGACACACTATAGCAAGATAAGGATCGACCATGATAGTTCAAGGGTGATGCCCGAATAGCTTGGCGCCTATGGGCGCCAAGCTATTCTGGCATCACCCTTGAACTATCATGGTCGACCTGTCTCCTGCAATCCAATGCAGTCTTCAGAGGACAGCGGCAAGATTTGGAGGATTTCGGTGTTGGGGTAGAATGAGTTAAGTAACACTTCCAAAATTTGGGAAATGTACCCATGGGGCTAAAAGGGTGAAAAGCCAGGTGCTCTCTCAAGATGTCTTCATGAGCAGAAAAATTCAGCTGTCATTAAAGGCCATCATTTAGGTGGCTACAGCCACCTAAATGATGGCCTTTAATGACAGGTTGTCTATCATAAGGGTGCTTGCTCAAAACAGGTTCTGCTGCATCTGAACATGTAGTAAACTGTAATCACATTATAGTGTTCATCAGTGGTCTGTGATTTTGGACCTTACGGCTTACAGCTGTAAGGTAAAATAAAAAACCGCAAAGCAGCACACACATTAAAAGGCAACGAACACATTCTGTACACAAACCAAGGGGAATCACTGGTTTGTGAGAACGCATTCTGACAATACAACTCTCTAGCATAAAATATGTTTGTCAACAAAATGTACTTTCAAGGATAGTAAAACAATTTCTCCATAAAAATGTCGTACCAACATAAATACCATGTACTGTAACTGTGTTCAAGCAAAGACGGGAATTTACGAACCTTTCATTAAAAAAACACACCCCTGTAAACAGTGCTATGTCCAGAATTCAAACCAAATCAGCAGATTACAAAACCATTAGCTGGGGAATGTTAGCGGAAAGACATTTGTAGTTGAATAAACGAAGCGTACATTTTCCATATTCTTTTTTTCTTTTAACCCCGTTGTGCATACAACCACCGGGCCAGTTGAAGGCGTCAGCTTAGTCCTGCGCCAGCCTCTAAGCAAGGTGCTCCGCGATAGCGGAGCACCTTGCTTAGTGGCTGGCGCAGGACTAAGCTCACTCATGCAACTGGCCTCAGGAGTGTAAAGGTACTGGGGGCTGTGTGCACAAGGACGGAAACCCCTTCACTGCTAGTAGACGTGGACTGTGCTTTAGAAACCTTCGTCAGTTCAACACCATAGGGTACAAGTAACATGGGCACAAGCTGGTGGCAGGAAGAAACATACATCACATTATGAGCCACTGCGGGGCTTCCGGAGGATCTATTTTTCTTACAGTTGGCTCGTGTCCACCTTTTTTTCAGCAGTGAAATGATTAAATACTGTACACATACTTACAAAACAGTTGGGATGAGAACACCAATAAAAAGGAGGAAAAAAATCTTTACGAGAGGTGTTGCGTTTACATTTTTCTGTTGTTTTTTTTTTAAATAAAAATAAATGTCGATCTTGGTTTTCATGTGTGGTTTTACATACCTCGACTAAATAATGCACACTCATGCACACACACACATGGACACCAGCATTTGCACTAGGGTTTTTACTTTGTTACATACCTCGCCAAAATGTCATCAGCTGTTAAAATCGACTATAATGAGACACTTAGTCCCAAGAAAATCAAGCAATGGTGACCAGGTGAGGGAGTCCGGCTTCAAGAAATTAGGTGAGGGGAGGGGTGTGGGGGGATGTGTGGAAATTTCAGCACACAAAATAAATATACTGTCATATACGTTTTGAATCATTTCCTCCACAACCAGTATTTATAACCTTTATCCAGTACTGTCTATCACTTGCTACTTTCCTTTCCTTTTAACCCTTTGGCTGTCGGTAGTAGTTTTTGTCGTGATGATTCCTGCAGGAATCATGACAAAAACTGCTACCGACAGCCAAAGGGTTAAAAAAAAGAAGGGTAAAATAGTATTACTGTGAATAACTGGTTAACGCGGACACAGCATACAAACACACCCACACACATGCATAAACACACAAAAACATATACCCAGTGCTCATAAGGCCACTGGGCTGACATCTGTCCGTGCACAGCTAAGGGTGGGCCAACGGTGACTGACCCCAGGGCAAAAACCTATTGCACATTGGGTATGCACAATCCAAAATGCTTCATTTTGTACAATACTCACATTAACCATGTTAAAAACATGAAAAACAAAGAAATTTTGCTGACGCTGACTTTCCACTTTGTTTATATGTGTGTTAGTTTGTGACTTTGGACTACGTGGCATACTGCTGCAAGGTCCATAATCACAGAACAGCACACATACGCTTATAAACGATTCAGCTATACTTTCATCTTCTCTGCATAATCCTGGAGTTACAAAACAATATGCAAATCATCATGTGCCTCCATGAACTGGAAAGTCATTCATGATTTGAGGTAGGTATGATAAAAATAGTGATAACTCAGTGCTTCATCTGAACACAAAGATTGGTTTCTGCCATAAAATAAAAAAATCGTTTCATTTAAAAGAAAACTTTCTTCACTTTAAAATGTCCCATCTTGAAATTTAGTCAGTCTACAAGAACAAGAGGTAATTTCTTCCAAAGATGTCATTGGCAACATGTCTTTGATAAACACGTGCAAATCAACAATTCTTACCCTTTCACTGGTGGAACACAGTGAAAACAACTCAAGTGCAAGAGGCACAGATCTTCATGAGCCCCCACATCTGCGGGGGCTCATGAGGATCTGTGTCTCTTGCTGTTCTAAGTAATATCACTGTGCTTCAGTCAGTCAATAATACAGCAATGACTCTGCGACAGCGTCAGAAACATATATATTTACAAGCTGCTGGTACTCAAGGAGTTACATGTACATCACTCAGAATAACAATGTTGTCATATAGTCACACCAGCTAACCTTCACCGTACTTTGTGGGTGTGTACACAACCAGAGTGGGGTTTTTAACTCGATCATATGACCAATCATCAAAACAAAACTTTATGACATTGTCAACAGTACAGTAATAATCGTCCTAACCTTAAAAATTAGTATGGTTTCTGTCACAGATCTGGTTTAACTTAAGTGATCTACATAAAACTCACTATGTAATCGTATGGGTGCGCTCCCACCCATGATGTACTGTACATTATGATCCTAAATGGTTAAGGAGTATGGGTGTGCTGACACCCACGACTAGGAGTTTGGAGTTTCACTACATTAAAACATGGGTGCGCTGACCCATGACATACTTGCTGTGTACCTTTTACCGAAAAGCAGTGCAAGTTAACTTGCGTTTGTATTATTGCAGTGCTGAATTCACACAGGTCTGTGTACAAAGCCCTGCAACATGGAGTCACAGGCCCTTCTGTGCTGAAATTGACAAAACTGTATACTCATGTGAATAATACTAATTAAGGCTCACCTGTACAAAAACATACCAGTGACTGAAAAAAAAGGCAAGAACACAATCTGAAATGAAACATACTTCATCTCAATTACAATGTACTTGTACACTCGTTCTCCATTCACTAAACTCTGTTCTTTTTTACTTATCTTATTGCACTGTGAAGTTTGTGCAGCATACAACAAGAAGTAGAGAACAATAGCACCCCAGTGAAAAAATTCTCCTTGGACCAATGTTGGCCTTAACTTCTTAGACCAGCATTGGCCTTGGTTGGACCACACACGGCCGTGTGCGGGCCAACAAAGCCCAATGCTGGTCCGAAAAAATTAAGCTCACAAGAAGTAGTGAACAACGGCACTGCAGTCAGTAAAAGGTCCATGACAGATCAACGTCGGTTGATGTTCACAAGTGGACGTTTAGCTCACTGGGAGTCTCATCCGTGGTCTGCTCCACTCTGAGTCTGTGACTGTTCGCTTCATGCTCATATGCACATCCTTGGCAAAACAAGTCAGTTTTGTGCTGATCTTCGTAGACTGCATCCGTTAACAAGCAGCGACAGAAAGTAGTGCACGATAGCACTTTGTTTCATTGCTTGTTCTGCTCCCAGTGACATCATTTCCAGTGGACTGACGTGAGTGTCTTTAGTGGCTGGGGCGAGCAGAGTCGGGCCGAAGATGGTCGCAAGATTGTTGATGTTCATTTTGTTCTCTGCGACACACTTAGACACCCTGTGACAGACAGAAGAAAATTTGAATTATTATTCTAAGTGACGATACTGGTGGGTTGGAGTAAACAGACAGACAAGCCCACCCCTGAAAAAGTGATTATAATGACAAGAGCATGATGATAATAGTACAGGTCTAGGTCTACCTCAGTGTATCGTGGTACCTGGGAGCCCTAAAATCAGACCGCATTGTTTTGCAATCACATTATTGTCATGCTAAATTTACATATAGCCTAGTGAAGAAAAACAGCTTGATAAGGAAAAGGTCCCTGGGCCGAAGTCAGCCTTATCTGCCTGCGCACAGCTGTGGGGGTTCATAAGGATATATGTCTCTTGCAGTTGGATCATGTTCATGTTAGCTCGGAAGTTAATGGCTTAAAGCAGGCCATCTCAGTCTTGTACTCACTTGAGCAGATGTTCCAGCAGATACACGATAGTGTAGTAGTTTGTGTCAGGCAGGTTGTGAAGCAAGGACAGCATACATTTCTCTTTGGCTTCTTCATCACTCAGCTCTATCAAAGACACGCAACACAGGTTAAAGTTCCATATGAAGATGTGATCTTAGGGCTCAATGATCTCAATGATCATAAGAAGATGTGATCTTAGCCCCAACGCCCTGCAGCAGGTGGTGGATCGACCATGATAATTCAAGGGTAGCGCCAGATTAGCTTGGCGCCTGATGGCGCCAAGCTAATCTGGCACTACCCTTGAGTTATCATGGTCGATCCATCTCCTGGAGCTGGTACACAGTGGTTAAGTGACGTCTAATATCTGGGAATTGCGGCCGTGGGGTTAACTGGGTTAACAAAGTCTGTATGGTTTGCAAACACTGTACAATGCATGAATGCAAGTACACATCTCTACACACTTACTGAGTGCATCAACGAAGTTGGTGTAATTGGCCTCTGTGAACAATGGCTCTGGCAACTCTCGCAGGTAAAGCTTGATAACTCCCGTCACTGAATGGATGTCCATATCCCCAAGGTTAGCTGCCCCTACTTTCACATCTGCAAACGTGAAAATAAAAAAAATGTAAGTACACAGTTTAGACAAAAGAAAAAAAGTTTTATTTTTGTGTAAACCTCATATTTTATTGAAATACATATATAGCTTTTATAAGCATTTCAACATTTTGCATGTGTCATTACTACAAACAATAATATATTATTACACTACAGTCAACTTTGCTTATAATGAAGTCGGTTGTAATGAAGGCTTAAAAAAAAGCTTTTCTAGGGCAAAAGTGACATCTTTTCAAATGCTTACGGGTGATCTGTGTCATAGACGACAGCACAGGAGACAGATCAGCCATAAACATTCAAAACCTGCAGACTTCAAAGGACAACTTCCACATTTTGGAATTTCTTAGTACATGTTAAACAAAAGATGCTTAGTCAGTAAAAAAGGTTTACTATATGAAAGGTACACTTAGCTTACCAATTTCAGCCTAAGAACCCTTTGTGTATACCTTCACAACCAGGAAAGCAACTCTAGGGAGTTGTAAACAAGAACCATGGGTAGTCTCCCTTCCCTCCATAAGGCCACATAAGCAGTGGTGCCACTCCAGTCTTACACTTAGCTTACTGGCAGCAAGTGGGGCAGGTGGAAGGGCCCTTTGAGTAATGCCATCTTTAAGTATTTTTCGACAAAATGCATTTTCAAGATAAATATGTTTCCTCAAAACCCTTACTGATGGCATTATTATATGGATGAATAGCGAACAGGAGGAGGGTGCCGCCCAAAAGCCCTGCCACTGCAAGAAGCTTAGCGAAGCCCTCGAGGAGCAACCTCCTGACGATTTCAGCTAAGCGTTACCTATGGCACCCGAGGCGCCGGGAGGGAGTGTTGCGCTGCAGAGAGGTCTCCGACGAGGGCCAGGTTGTCTCGCTGGCCGGAGAGGTCTCGGAGATAGAAGCAGGCGAAGGTGGAATCTGCTCGCCACCCGACAGCCACTACAATGTCTCTGACTGCGCAGTTGCGGTCGAAGGCGATGCTCGCGGCGACAGCTCTGACCTCGTGTTCCCGTATGCGTAGTCTCTTAGAACCACAGCCAGGACGATATTGTCTGGGCGGAAATGTCGGCTTGGCCCGGGGTCAAGGGCAGGAAGAGGTGAGAGTGGCCACTCCTGACAGGCTTTACTCTGCGCAGGGAGACCTTCAATGCTCGGACTGGGTCCTACAGTCAGGACTTCTGGGACCCGTCAAAACCTGTGAGCAGGCGGAGACTCATCACCTGTGCCGCGCCCGAGGGGAGTCTATTCTTGGCCAAGTAGGTCAGGTTGGTCAGGAGTTGTACTGAGCCATCGGCCCTGAACTGTAGGCAGGACGGGTCCACAGACAGGGCGTGCAGCTCGCTAACTTTGGCCTCTGTGGCGAGGGCCAAGAGGAAGCAGGTCTTCCTGGTCACATGCGCGAGGCGGGCCAAGGGAAGACGCTCGAACCGGCTCGAATTCAACCAGGTTAACACCCACGGGAGTTCCCAGCGCGGAATCAGCGAGCGGGAGACTGGACGCTGGAGCATGAAGTGGGCCATCAGGTCAGAGAGGTCCTTGCATGCTCCCAGGTCAGGTAGGCCTAAGTGCTGGTAAGTGTCTGCGATCATGGAGAGGTAGCCTCTCATGGTGATAGGGGCCAAGTTCTGCTCTCTGAACAGCCACAAGAAGAACTCGGCCAGTTGAGGCCTGGTCAGTGCCGTGGAGGACAGGTGCTCTGACTAGCACCAGGACTGTAGGACTCTCCACTTTCCCACATACACCCTGCAGGTAGAAGGTCTGCAGGCTGCAGCGATCACCTCCACTACCGCATGCGAGAAACCTCTGGCTGCGAGGGCCTGCCGCACAACCGCCAGGCATGAAAATGTCTCTCTGGGCAGGGGTGGAAGAGATTCTGCCTGGGCTGACCCTGCAGAGAGAGGGAATCCGCGAGAACATTCAGGCGACCTGGGATGTGCCACGCCCGAAGCGAAATACCACAATCTCTGCCCCACAGTACAATCTGGTACAGGAGCATGCTGAGGGACGGGGAGCGTGTACCGCCTTGCTTCTGAATATAGGCCACAACCGTCGCGTTGTCGGACAGGATCAGGACCTCCTGGCCGCGGAGACGTGCCTCCCAGTTGATGAGCGCCAGCCAGATGGCCTTCAACTCCAGCCAGTTGATGTGCATGCCCAGGAGGTCTGGCGGCCACTGGCCTGAGACTGCATCGAACTCCGGCAGCAAGTGCGTTCCCCAACTGATGAGGCTTGCGTCCGAGCAGAGCGAGAACTGAGGAAGGGGAGAGAAGAGGGGCACTCCCGTCCCCAGCCAAGACGGATATGTCCATCTCCAAAGATGAGACCTGACCAAAGGCAGAACTGGGATCAGGGCTGCGAGCTCGCCCGAGGACGGTCGCCAGAGGAGCAGAAAATGCAGCTGGAGCGGGTGCGAGTAAAGCCTGCCGAAGGGTAACAAATCCGCCACTGCACTCATGAGACCCTGGAGCTGAAGCCTGGTCCTGGCCGGAACCGCCTCTGCGAGGGACACTTGGTGGGCTAGGGCTGCCAACTTCTGGATGCAGGCCATCCGGTAGGCACACCCTGTTGAAGTCGGTCAAGAATTCCATGCCAAAGTGGACGAACCTTGCGGGACGGAGAGAGGTGGGACTTCCCCATGTTGACCAGGAAACCGAGCTGACGAAGAAGCGCCAGGAGCGCATCCCTGTCCGTCACTTGCGAGGCCGCATCCTGGTTCTTGAGGAGCAGGTCGTCCAGATAACTGGATGTAGGGCTTGAAGAAGCCTGCCTGACCCTGGCCACTACCGCATCCATGATCCTCATAAAAACCCTGGGGCTGAGGCTGAGGGGAGAACTCAGAGCTAGTACACCACTCTGGGGAAGGTGAAGCACAGGTACCAGCGTGCCCAAGGGTGCAGGTACACGTCCAAGAGGTCGAGACTGACAGCAAAGTCCATGGGCTGAACTGAGGCTCTTAATGCTCTTGCCGTTTCCATGCAGAAGGGGGGGGGGGGGGGGGGGCACAATGAACTTGTTCAAAGCTGAGAGGTCGATGACTAGTCGCCAATTGCCGCCTGGCTTGGGAACCACGAAGAGGCGACTGTAGAAGGATGGAGAATCGTGGCAGGCTACTACCTCCATGGCGGCCTTCTGGAGCAAAGAGAGGACCTCGCCTTGAAGTGCGTCTGCTTTGAGCTGGTCGACTGGCACGCGAGTCCAGAGGGGGGAGCGTCGCTGCAGAGGGGGAGTCCGAAAGAAGATCTGAAGGCCCTCCGAGATGGCAAGAATCCAAGGGTCGTTTGGCAGCAGTGACCGCCATGCATCGCTGTGCAGCGCGAGCCTCCTGCCGACTGGAGACCCTGCAGGAATCAGCGGGGGCAAAACTGTGCGAGAGTCAATGGGCCCTCCCACGCTCAGGCTTCCGGGCATTCCTGGGCCAGGAGGGGGCCGGGACTGGAAGGGGGCGGGAGCAACCGGAGGGGGCCTGATGACTGGTCCTGAAGGGGCGTCTGGCGACTGGATGGGAGGCGGGTCTGAAGCTCTGCAGGGTGCGACCCACAGCCTTGCGGGCAACCTGAAACCGGGTGGAGTCTGCTCCACTAGAAGCAAGTTTGCGAAAGCAAGAGTAGCCATAGCACGCAATCCAAACCAAGCCAAAAGGCTGAACCGGTGAACCGTTCTCACGGGAAGCTAAGCGTAAGACTGAAGTGGCACCACTGATCACGTGGCCTTATGGAGGGAAGGGAGACTACCCATGGTTCTTGGTTACAACTCCCTAGAGTTGCTTCCCTGGTTATGTAGGTATACACAAAGGGTTCTTTGGCTGAAATCGGTAAGCAAAGGTACCTTCCATATAGTAATGCCATCTGTAAGGGTTTTGAGGAAACAAATTGACTGATCATAGCACAAACCAAACTATAAACAAACTTGCACTTTCATTACAACCTACTTGTGTGCACACAGCAACCATGCAAGGGCCAGTCGCATGAGTGAGCTTAGTCCGGCACCAGCCGCTAAGCAAGGTGCTCCGCTATATAGTGGAGCACCTTGCTTAGCGGCTGGTGCCGGACTAAGCTCACTCATGCAAATGGCCCCAGCACTGTAAACAGTACCAGAGAATGTAGGCACAAGGGAGATAATCACACTTCAGTTCAACCAACAGAGATGCTCACAATCAGCTTACTTTTATCAAACAGTTTCTTGAGGCGCTGGACGTCGGATGTCACGCCAGACACTCGGTAGATCCCAGTTTCTTCCATTCCTGTAAATTAATAAAGGAATTAGCAAATGATAGAAAAATGGATGACCACCATGCTTATGTGACTTCCATCCGTTCTCATAGGCTTCACTAGTTTTCTCCCAGTATTAACCCATTAACCCATTTAACCCCAACAGCAGGAGATGGATCAACCCTTATAATTCAAGGGTAGCGCCAGATTAGCTTGGTGCCATCAGGCGCCAAGCTAATCTGGCACTACCCTTGAACTATGACGGTCGATTCATCTGCTGCAAATGGTGCAGTCACTAGATGACACCTCCATGATTTGGGAAATGTGGCCATGGAGTTAAATGGGTTAACTGCAACTGATAATACTGCTGGGAAAGATGCATAACTACACATCTTTTCTGCTGAAAGGTATCATCAGTAGCATTCAAAGGGTAAAAAAAATTAAAAAAAATAAATCTAGTGGTCATACATGTTGAACACTTTCAGAAACTGCACATATATCTACCTCGTTTCTCCACCTCTTGAATGCAGGCTGTGACAATGGTGGGCACAGTCTTTCCCTCTCTCCGTGCACATGCAGAGATCTTGACGCCAAACACGGCCGTACTTTGTTTGGAGGGAGTTCTGCGCATAGTCTTCTCAGCCGCTGTGTAGCGCACCGACAAAACTAGAGAGTACTAGAAGAAAAGAAAAGAAAAACTTTAAAAAAATGAACATCATCCAATTGCAAGAGGTATAGATCCTCATTAGCCAGCATGACCCTTGGCGCTATTCTGATACCCCTCCCCCCAACGCTTTTGAACTATCATGAATACACAGCCTGTCAGAGCATGTGAGGACTTTATTGGTTATTACTGTTAGTCCTTTGGGTGCTGGAATCATCACGACTAAAATTGCTACCGACACCAAAAGGGTTAGTAATAGTAGTAGAAGTAGTTGTATTAATAATATTCACTGAATATAACATCAACTTTGTGTATACTTACATCACCCATGGCAACTGTTCTCTCCTGGAAAGATCCTCTCAGCCACTCTTTGTTCATCTATAAAAGATGGAGGAGAAAAAAAGGTTAGTATTTTAAATTTTCAGCCCACGCGACACATTTTCATGTTCAATAGTACACATGTATTTCACCAACAGATACATGCATACATCTGACATTAGAACAAACAAAGAAAGTCACATATTATTTACTGACAAGCAGATAAAATGCGACATTTTTGTGTTTCTGATGATTCCAAAAGTGTCAAATTTCTTTTGTTTGTCAGTATATACGTATATACGATTTGTGGAAAAAAAAAGGGATACAAAGCTCTCACCTCCAAAGCCCCTCTCCCAAGCAGAATATCCCCATGTTTGTCCGGACCCTTTCTGTAACATAGGATGCGTAGTGTCTGGCTCCCCTCAAGTTCCAGCTCAAAGTCTTCATTCCAGGAGGGGTCAGCCGAGTTTGCACAGATGTGAGTGCGTGCTTTCATGAAGAAATGTCCATAACTGTCCATCTCCAGGCAGCAGTATGTATCTGTAGAGGATACAAAAATGTTAACCCACTTGTGCCTGTAAATACAGGTCAGCCTCAGTGTATGTCTTACCTGGAGCTCATAAAGTCCAATAATGTTGTTTTAGTGTGTTATTGTAGTGCTGAATTTACATGACTTCCTGTGAAGAAAAAAACACTCAGCAAAAGGTCCTCAGGCTGACATCAGACTTAGCTGACTTGCGCACTGTTGTGCGCGGGTCAGCTAAGGCTGATGTCAGCCTGAGGACCTTTTGCTCACCCAGCATCCTTATGGGAGCCAGAGACCTATGTGCATTATATCAGACACCACAACATGCTGGAGCATGTAATACCGAGTCTGACGGTCACGGTATACATTTAAATTGGGAAGTTCAGGCAGTAAGAGGTCCCGTGTTTTTAAAAATAATTTTTGCCTTGTTTGAAAATTTGCAGTTGGGCTGAATGTGGGAATTTGCTGGAAATTTGTGGTTAGCTGAGAGGAGACATGTTTGGTGCTTTGATTCATACCATCCTGAGCTTATCCAGTGGACATTTGTGGGCTTATGTTGAGTTGCCTTTGGCGTAGTGATTTGAGGGGCACGCTGATTTCAGCTGTGCTTGGGTGTGGGGTTGGTAAGGAACCAGTTTCATAGCCAAGAAATGAGACGGGTCATGTGCTGTTTTTTTTGGTATTTTATGCATGGCAAATGTGCAGCTGGTGGGCGGTAGTGCTTTTTAGGGAATTGAACAATTAGGGGATGACTGGGATTGACTAAGGCTAAGAGACTGGACAGTACGGAAACACCACTGTGGTCCGTGGCCTGTCAGGTGCACCACATGCCATATGTGACATAGACCGGAAACTGGTTTAGTGTAACCAGATCAATGAGTTTTGATGGTTGCAGTTGGAAAAGTAAGAAAATCATGAAAAATTTGAAATTTTGCCAAAAAAAATCGCTGTGCATGCAGTTTTATAGGCGTTTTGGCATGTTTTGCGTGGCAACACCCTGTTTACCTGCACTGTGAGCTAGGTTTAGTGTGTTTGCTCATTTATTTTTTGTCTTACAGGTAGTCATGAGTCTTTCCTTCGACCATGAGCTGTGACCTTTGACCTTGAAAGGGGTGGGGTTTGGTTTAAAAAAAATTCACTCTTTCAGTTTTTGAAGTTGTGTGGGGTGGGTGTAGGGTGGGGTGGGCAGGGGTTTGGGTTGGAGGCCGGGGGGGGGGGGGGGGGGGGGGGGGGGTTGGGGGCTTAAGGTCAAAGGTTAAGATAAAAACTACAATGAAACAGTGTTAGCATGTGCATTTCATCAGACAGCTGACCTCAGAGTGAAATAAGCGGCCAAAATAATGTGACCTGCAGAAGTGTTATTTTGCATGGTATTGCTACACTGGTTGCATCTGAGGTGTCATTCTGCTGTAATTGTCATGAGGGATGTCTCTGGTGTCTATTCTAAGCCAAACACAAGCACTTGTACACTGAGTAAAGCTCATTTGAGTGCATTGTTATGGGACCAGCAGTTGCAGGCACCAGTACAGGGTTTTACAGGAGTGTTGACAAGTTTGGCACACACATGCCTACTACATCTGCAAGATGAGCTGAGGTGTTTTGAGACTCTGACAAGTGTGTTTTATATAAAAATGAACTGTACATAACCATTTTTCTATGCTACCTCCTAAATCAGCACTCCAGACACTAATTAGTGTATGCGGCGTGTCCCGCGTAGCATAGTTTTGGTTGGTTTGTGTAGTCTTTTTCCTGTGGGATAGCTCAATAGACTTAATGTTTAAATTGCAGAGCTGTTTCATGACCCCTTTTGCCTAGGGAAAGATTGCCAGCAGCACATAGGGCATGGCAGCTGGTTACAGGCCTCTTCCAGCTTGTTGTCACCAGACAACAGGGTCAATGAGGATGCCTGGGTGTTGTCTTTTGGGCTGCCCTAAGATACACAAGGAAATGGCCTTGGGTCTGAAAGCTCATTTTTCATCAGTGTCAGTGTCATGGTAACTGTTTTAAGTTGTCCAGCCCACCAGAAGTCAGTTTGACTGTATTGCATGCGTGTGTAAACTTGGAAAAACAGAAAAAGTAGGGGGGTAGGCAATGGAAAAATATGAAAAAAACCACTTTCACGTGCCTGTGTCTCAAATGCAACATTTCTGAAGATCAGATATATTACTTGATGTACATGCCAATTTTGGAGGCATTCTGACCATATCTAGGCTGTTTTTCATGGCATCAGATATGCATGATCCAACACGTCAGCAGCGTTGTGAACGCCACATCAAGGCACTTCACATAATGGGCCATAACATAAAGATGCAGCAACGTTCAAGGGTGTCACTTTGGATTTGACTTAGCTATTGTCTAAGGGTTGCACTGATAGCAGATTGAATGCTGTTCAGGTGGGACAAGTGTCTCTGACAGGTCACGGTATACATTTAAATTGGGAAGTTCAGGCAGTAAGAGGTCCCGTGTTTTTAAAAATAATTTTTGCCTAGTTTGAAAATTTGCAGTTGGGCTGAATGTGGGAATTTGCTGGAAATTTGTGGTTAGCTGAGAGGAGACATGTTTGGTGCTTTGATTCATACCATCCTGAGCTTATCCAGTGGACATTTGTGGCCTATGTTGAGTTGCCTTTGGCGTAGTGATTTGAGGGGCACGCTGATTTCAGCTGTGCTTGGGTGTGGGGTTGGTAAGGAACCAGTTTCATAGCCAAGAAATGAGACGGGTCATGTGCTGTTTTTTTTGGTATTTTATGTATGGCAAATGTGCAGCTGGTGGGCGGTAGTGCTTTTTAGGGAATTGAACAATTAGGGGATGACTGGGATTGACTAAGGCTAAGAGACTGGACAGTACGGAAACACCACTGTGGTCCGTGGCCTGACCTGTTGTAATGGACACACACATACCAAGGGAAATCACTCGGTGCTGGACAAACATTACATCCACTTTGATCACTGAGTTTGTGAATCATATAAACAGTACCTGTAGTGACTGCTGAACACACACACAATTCCTCACATCGAAGTCACATGGTGGAACGGTTATCAGAGCTGATCATGCCCCAGCAAAAAGTCCTCAGGCCATGCATGGCCAATTAAAGCCATTGTTAGCCCATGACCTTTTGCTCCCTGGGATGCATACTATGGCCAACACGGACCCAAGCACTATTTGCTGACTGGGACACTTACCATAAGGGGAGAGAAGACCATTCATCTTGTGGATGGTAACATTCAGAGTTCCATAGATGGCCTCCTCATCTGAAATGACAATGAGTAACAACAATCAGCAACAAAGAATTTGTTAACCCCTCAACTGCTACTGATTATACCGCCCAGCAGAAAAGACGCGTAACTACATGGCTGGTACCGACGATGATGCTGGGCAGAAAAAATGCAAAACTATGCGTCTTCTGTCGAATAGGATCGACATTAGCAGTCAAACAGTGTAAATAAAACCCCGATTGAAAGATGGTTTGTGTCAAAATGCACTGCTCTGTAACTGTTGTGAAAATCCAGTGCATTGTACCGTATCTTGAACATCATTCTAAAGTGCAAAAGGCCATCGAGCTGAAGTCCGCCCGATGGCCTTTGCGCACTGGGATGTAAGTTATCTGTATGATTATATCAAATATGAATATGTCATGAACACACTGAAGGGGAAATTCCCCAAATATGGAGTTATCTTCTGAAGACTACAGTTCTGGAGATAGATCAACTATGAAAGTTCAAGTGCGGTACCAGAAAAGCTTGTAGTCTAGCAGCTGCCCTTCATAGACAATCAGCCGTTTACGAGATAGTGATTTTCTAGAGAGTAACAAAGGTTTGGGTATATCAAAATGAAGTCTAGTATGAATAAAAGCAGTGCGCACTCGTTTTAAACCGCCGGAGGATGGAGACATTTTTCTGTAGCACATTTTGTTTCCAGTATGGCTGCAGATGAAACCAGGACCGTCGCGGCCGTATTTACAGGGGATCAGTAGTTTACACGGGTCTCATTGTTCCTGTATTCAGTGGTAGTATGCACTATATGTCACTTAAAAGGATTTCATTTTTTAAAGTAATATTTTCACACTTAGATATATTAAGAGAAGAAACAATTACGAAAACGCTTGCCTTGAACTCAAAATTAATATCGTTACTCAACAATAAGGTATCCCAAAATCACGATCAAAACATCACGTGATGCCACGACCTCCGTGGACGTGAATTTCGGTGTGCCGACGGGTTCTTTTTGATTTGTTCTACATAAGCTTGTTTGTTTAAAAAAAAAAAGCAAACGTGTAAAGTTGCTGTGTGCATTTTTACGGCTTGATAAAGGTTTGTCACGTTTATTTCCATTCACTTTACCATCGCTTTGCCCGTTTCATTTCGACAACACAGCACCAAAACAAAACGCAACCCACAACACAAACGCTATCTTCAAAACCTATGCTGCATTCTGTAAAAGAAAAAGAGTGCCACACCACTTGGTTTTAACTGTCATGGCTGAGCAAAGTTTCGGAACTTGATTATTTTATGCAGCAGTAACATTTTAATCAGTTGCACTGACAAGCTATGTTGTGATGTGCGATCACTGCCAGTGCCAATTATGCAGTCTCAGTGATCACTGATGGTACAGTACACTTCACACTGAAAAAAAAATACATAGCACAATGTGAACACGCTTGGAAGTTCATGCAATGCTTTGTTTAAATTGAACCCTATCTTGCTAGCAGTAGCCTACTGCACAAAAGAGGAACTTATTTTGCTGCTGTGTTATTTGCAGTTTGTCTGCATATAGACATTTGCAGTTCGCTGCAAGGATTTTTAGCAGCTGACATTAGCACTGACATATATATTGGGATTAAAACGAGAAAGAAAACGGAGAAAGGTGACACAGAGATGATTTAATAAATTAGTCAAGTGATCAAATGAATGAGATATCTATGTTTTATGATAAACAGCTAGTTATGGGAGGGGGGGGGGGGGGAGGAGGCACATACTTTATAATGTACATGTACTATTTCTTTCAGCGTTTCCATCACCCACTCATAACACCATTAGACTCGATGAGTTGTCATGTTTTGAGTGGTTTACAAAATACATGTACTTGTTGCTGTTACATTATCTTCTTACTGGTTTTGACATTTCGCTGTAAGATTTACAGTCCCATACTTTAAGCGTGTTCCCCCTAACGCACACAGAGGTTGACTGTATCATTGATATGTGTGTGTAGGTAGCGTTTGGTTTTGTTTGAGGTGGCAGTTTTGGCCTCACCTTTAAGTTTGGTGCCGCTGTGCATGTGGCCACCAGTACTATTTACAGAACTGATGACTGCATGTGCAGGCTAGTTCACAGTATCAAAATGTGAACTGGGCAGCCTATTGTTTGAAGTGATCAGTGGTAGCAACATCCATGATGTATGTGTGCATTTTGGCCACTGGTACTGTTTACAAAGGTGCTGTTTACAGAACTAGTGGCTGAGTATGCATATTATTATTAGTACTGTTATTGTTATCAGGTGTGGCCTTATCTCTAAGTTTTGGTGCCCCTGTGCATGAGGCCAACAGTACATTTCACAGAACAGATGGCTGCATGTGCAGTGTGGTTAACTGTACACAGGAAATTTGTAGGTGGGCAGCTAAAATACAGGCAGTCAATACAAGCCACTTGCTTAACCTGAAGTCCTATAAATAGATTTTACAGTCCACTAATGCCCATCAGTATACAATTGTGCATGTCTTTTGTGGGTGTTCTGTGGTTTTGCATGTGGGCTGGGGTTGAACGTGGGGCGGTATGGCACCTATTACCGGGTATGTACAAAAGCTACATTACAAACAAACATAAATTAATAATTTTAATAAATAGTTATTTGGGTTTAACGCCGCGCGGTAGACTACGGCCATCTCATGGCAGTTAAATAAATAAGATAAAGTAAGTTAAAGATACCTGGGACATAAGAATGCTAAGTAAAGTATAGATTCTGATCATGCACAGATGTACATTGGTGGATGTTCTGCGGTTTTGTGTGTGTAACTGGATTGGGGTTGGGAGCGAGCGATACTGCACCTATTACCATGTACGTGTATAAGACATAAGACATTTTCACTCTCCAACGCGTTCAGAACAATGCTGCCCGCCTCGTCCTCAGAAAGAAAAAATCCGACCACGTCACACCCCTGCTCAAACTCCTTCACTGGCTCCCCATCCCCCAACGCATCCAATACAAAATTCTGTCTCTCTGCTACAAATCCCTGAACAACTGCGCTCCTGCCTATCTCTCCAACTTACTTCACCCCTACACACCTTCCCGCTCCCTCCGCTCTGCCTCTGACCCTCTCCGCCTCCACATCCCTCGCACCAAACTTAACACTTTCGGCCCCCGCTCCTTCTCCGTCTACGGTCCATCCACCTGGAACACTCTCCCACTCTCTCTCCGTCAGAAACACTCTCTCTCCTCCTTCCAGTCCGCCCTCAAAACTCACCTCTTTCAACAGTTTTAGCACTATATCACCACACTCCCCACCCCAAGCTGACCATCGTAATGTATTCCACTGTTTGTCATTGTCTAAAGCGTGCGCATGCGTGCGTGAGTTGTGAGTGCACGCTTAGAGTTATAATTATTATAAGATAAGCGCATTATAAATACCGTAATTATTATTATTTATTCACCAGGTAAAACGTTACAAGGATTTTTGTGTGGCATGGCGACAGTAAAATATGTCCTCACTTGTAGGGCATTCATCATGTCATACACTTAGTTGGCGATCATCCTATATACAGCACTAAAAGATATATAAACACAATATTAAACACAAATCAGTCATATGTCACAAATCATGGAATCACGTTGTTCCGTGCATGGTGATGTATTGACAGATTCTGGAGAAAAAAAAATGCATCTGAATCGAGAGGTTCTGGCTTTAAAAGCATGAAACCGCCGGCCAGAGGGCAGAAGCTCGAAGAGATGATTGGCTGGGTGTGACAGATTTGACAGAATAGTACTGGTGGCCACATGCACAGGGGCACCATGGTGTATGTTCTTGAGCTGTATGCTGATGTGTATGTAAAAAACCTACATTACAAACAAACAAAATAAATAAATAATTTAAATAAATAAGATAAAGTAAGTCTAAGGTACCTGGGACATATGCATGCTAGGTAAAGGATAGATTAAAAATTATGAACATACACAGATGTGCATGTCCTTCCTTTGGTAGGTGTTCTGCGGTTTTATGTGTGTATTTAGGTAAGGGTTGGGAGCAGGCAGTATGGCACCTATTACCATCTATATATGTGTATATTTTCTTGTTTGCTGATGTGTATGTACAAAACCTTCATTACAAGTAAACAAAATAAATAAATAATTTAAATATATAGTTATTTGGGTTTAATGTCGAGCAGGCGACCAATGCCATCTCATGGCGGTTAAATAAAAAAGATAAAGTCAAGATACCTGGGACATATGAATGCTCAGTAAAGGATAGATTATGAACATGCACAGATGTAAGTGTCGTTTGGTGGGTGTTCTCTGGTTGTGGAGTGGGGTTGGGAGTGGGCAGTATTACCATACATGTATATGTGTATGTGAACATCAGCATATGTACAAAACCTACTTTTCAAACAAATAAAAATAAATAATAAATTTAAATAACTAGGACATATGAATACCACGTAAAGGATATATTATGAACATGCACAGATGTGCATGTCCTTTAATGGGTGTTCTGTGGTTTTGTATGTGGGGTGGGGAGCAGGTGGTATGCACCTATTACCATATATGTGTACATGTTATGTTCACATCATATATGTGTATATGTTCTCATCTTGTATGCTACCCCACCCGGGTCTGCCCTGGGGGACTTGGGTGGGGTTAGGTATTTTTTAGTTCCCAGGGTCACCCTGGTCAGCCCCACAGGGTGGGTTTATCTCTCTATTCTGGGGCATGTGTTTCTGTCTACCCTTTGTCCATTCACCTGTATTTGCCTTTTTAAAACTCTCCCTACTGTCTGCACTGCCTGTAGCTCTTGATATTGGATGTGTGTTGCTAAATGGTCTTAGCTTTATTTAGGCCCATGTGTTAGGTTTATTTAATGTTTTTGACCGGCTGGCGACATACATTCAATGTTCGGTTTAGGTTTTTTTTCACAAGCAGTGCAGGCACGTCCTGAGAAAGCCTTGTTGCTGTCGGGACGTTAAGCAATGTACAATCAATCATCTTGTATGCTGATGTCCCCCACCCAGGTCTACCCTGGGGGACTTGGGTGGGGTTAACTACTTTTTAGTTCCCAGGGTGACCATGGTCAGCACCACAGGGTGGGTTTTCCCCTCTATTCTGGGGCATGTGTTTCTGTCTACCCTTGGTACATTCACCTGTATTTACCTTTTTTAAACTCTTCCTACTGTCTGCACTGCTTGTAGCTCTTGATATTGGATGTGTGTTGCTAAAGGGTCTAGTTAGGTTTATTTAGTGTATTAGACCAGCTGGCGACATACATTCAATATTCTGTTTAGTTTGGGTTTTTTCACAAGCAGTGCAGGCACGTCCTGAGAAAGTCTTGTTGCTGTCGGGACGTTAAACAATGTACAATCAATCATTTTATGCTGATGTGTATGTGCAAACATACATCACAAACAAACAAACAAACAAAAATTTAATAAATTAATACAATAAGTTGGGGATACCTGGGTCCTATAAATATGCATGTTAAGTAAAGGATAGATTATGAATATGCACAGATGTATGCATATTGAAAACAAATTTCCTCTCCTTGGTGACCACTACCATACCACTATAGTGATCATGTGCATCAAGGAATTCCTTCCATCCATAATTAAAAGGATAAATAATAAATAAATATGTAAGTGAATACATACATGAATCAATAAAAATAAATAAATAAAACATGTAATATAATAGAGAGGGCTACTATCTGTATTGTGTCTCATGCAGTCCTGATAAAGCTTAATCATAAGAGTCCTTGTGAGTACTTGAGTGCGGATTGGTTGAATTGGTTGCAAAAACTAAAATTTTATATTTAGGTGTTTAGCTGAACATGGTGATTTTGATGGAAACGGTTCGGAGATGGATTTCACTCTGCCTGGCTTGTGCTTAAGACCAGTCGGATACGAGTGTGCTTGACCACTTAAAAATCCCATCTCCACTAATAGTAATAAAATAAAAAAAAGAGCAGACCTGCACTTAGAGCCGTTAGGCTGAAAAACAGACGAACAACATGCATGTTGTATCCGGCCAAAAAGTCTTCAGAATATTGAAGATGGTCGGCAGACACATTGCACAACATGCACAAAGGGAGTTTACTTTCGATATGCTTTCCTCCCACAAAAGACAGAGTTCTACGGAAAAGGCTGTTTTCAAGACCAGGAAAAATAACGTATTTGACGTTGATAAGATGTTCAAATCGAAAATAATCTCTGTTTCAATTCAGGAGCAAAGTAAAGCTTCATCAACCGTGCGCGTCTGATTGACTGCTTTAGAAGGCTTCTCGCTGACCGCCATTTTGAAACTAGCGACGCGACCATGCTTACCGCATTAAAAATAATACTTTTAAACTTATTTTATCGTATATATGTATGCATGTTTACTTGCTGATGATTTTAATTTACTCACTGGAATAAACTTGTAACTTGTATGCTTGAAATTTTCAATGTTATGCACAAAAAATGTCTTGCACCTTATCCGGGCGGTGTACGAGGGACTGGTTCCCTCACATCGAAAAATAGCTTTTGAAAAACACTTCTACAAAAATGTCTCCATCCTAAGGACAAATATTGTTGCCATGCATAAACTATATGGCATTAGTACTTTCGTTTCGTACCTGCAAACCATTGTTACTCTTTTGACGAACTACTTACCTCTGCAGAAATTGCGAAAAGCTGCTAGACTATTGGTGCCTGCAGGTGCAAAGCTATTCTGGCGCAACTGTTGAACTATAATGGTCAAACTATCTCCTAATCTGTTATGTTGTCCGACACTGTAGAGCTTTGTTGAGATGATACATCATTTAACCCTCTGGCTGTCTGTGGCACTTTTGTTAAGGTAAAATCCTGCAGGAATCACCTCAACAAAAAGCACTCCGACAGCCAAAGGGTTAACTTCACTTCTGATACTTGCTGGTATTTGCTGAACTTTTGCAACCTTAGTCAGGATATGGCTCTTAAAAAAAAATCTGATATTGAAGCTAAACAAAAATATCAACAAAAACAACAAAAAAGAAGTACATGTATGTCCAACTGCTTTTCCATACTAACCTTTTTGGGTGAGGACTGTGCCAATCTTGTTCACTTGTGGCAACTGCAACAAAAGTCAAATTTCTTATTATTTACCTGCCGTTCAATGACACTCTAACAACACACAAATATTGACTTTTACTTCTTTCTTTTTTCATTTGACGCCAATGTTTAAAACTCTACCTTTCAAGAGAAAATCTCTCAACGACATTGGTGTATTGTGCACAAGTCTGGCTGCATTTGACTCATGGGCATTGGAGTTACAGCAAGTACATGTACTGTATCCTCTACCATGCTAACTCACTTATCAGTGAGATCAGAGCTCAGACAGACACTTGCCAATGGCGAGATCGGCACTGAAAGGGCTACAGAGATAGCATGATATTGCTGTACAGGTACGCACCTCTTTCACACTGTTGACCATTTCCTGCACATCATATGCACCAAGTGTGGGCTGCTCACCACGGGAACCTGAAGAAAGCAAACAAATAAATAAATAAATAATGGAAAAAGAAAGGGAAGGCATCAAACTAATCTGGAACTACCTTAACCTGTTAAGTGACTAGAAAATATGAACACCACCCAACTGCAAGAGACATAGACCCCTATGAGCCCCTGCAGTTGCGGGGGCTCATGAGGATCTATGCCTCTTGCTGACATCACTTGGATTTTTGAAATCCATGTTATTGGGACAGCTAGAGTTTGTTTATACTCACAAACCAGAATAGGTGAGGCTAGCGCTGGAAGAATTGTACTCAAACCAAGGGGAATTACAGCGCTGGACAGACAAACAGTTAGATCCCCTGCCCTATATACCTGCGTATTTCTCTGTGGGCTGGCGATTGGGTGCCTGATAGGCGGGGGCAGGGGATCTAACTGTTTGTCTGTCCAGCGCTGTAATTCCCCTTGGTTTGAGTAGAGTTTGTTTTTTTAGTTGAATTAATGAAGATTGCAGAAACAGAGTGTGTCACTGAATGGGTTATACTATAACGTGTGTCCGGTGGCAGTGCAGGAGTTGAAGCTACGCTCACTTTTCCTGCGCAGTCCCGTGATGGTCTCCCTCCATTCCTCTCGCTCGTAGTCAGTGGTCATGAGCAGTGTGTGTGTCTTTCCCTGGTCATGCCACACCTTGAACGGCAGCTTGGGGGATGACAGAATCAGTTGGGCCTCCTGCACACACAAAAATGGAGTAATTAAAATAGTGTGTCGAAGTAAGACTGTTTCTTATGTTCATACTTTGCTCAACACCTCGACAGAAGTAACGACCTACTACAAAGAATAAGTTGTGTCGGAATTTGTCCTTTTAAAATCTGTTTCTTACTTTGTTGGGATTTTCTGCCTGTCTCACACATTTTGCAGTCACATTTTTGGTCTAGACTAAGGACATGATGGCACTGACATGATTCTGATGTGTGATAATCCACGTTGTGGTAAAGTATCGTCACCTAAAATTGCAGTACAATTAGTCCAGTGGCTTTAAGTTTATGGACAAACATCTCGATAGAACACAATAGACAGGCAGAAATTGTTCACCAGATTCACACTACAAGTAAACATTAACCTATTAAACCCTAAAGACAAAATTATCAATTTATTTAGATATCCCCTGAGGTCTACATCACAGATCTGGAGACAGATCGACCATGATAGTTCAAAGGTGGTGTTGGAATAGCTTGGCGCCTGGAGGGGCCAAGCTATTCTGACACCACCCTTGAACTATCATGGTTGATCCACATCCTGTCGTAGCATATCTGGACTTTCAGTTCACGTGTGGTGATCTGTGATTTCAGGTCTTATGGCTTACAGCTGTAAGAGAAAAATCACAGACCAGCACTCAATATATTATGTACAGTTTACGTACCAGCTCATTGATCTTCCTCTTCAGTTTTTCAATGTTCCTGGATGATGCCATGCCAGTGATAGACCAGTGTTTCTGAAAACACACAAACATGCACAGATCTATAAAACATGAAAATTAATTCATACTGACGAGCAAAGGAAATGCAACATTTTGGAATCATCCGATGATATAAAAAATGTCGCATTTCTTTTGCTCATCAGTATATTTAGATCTATACATTAATTTAAACAAATTTGTGTAGTATTCGTCTGAAAAAAAATGATCCCAATGACTTATGTTCATCAGTCAATAAGTTCATTATGAGGAATCTGTTATCATACCCTTGATGCATAACAACTCTTCCATGTTTTATGGCAAACTGAAATTATTTTTCTTTTAAATCTCCACTGCAGACAGAACATTCTAAACCTACATCTTTCCCTTCATCTTTCTTAAGCTCGGATTTCAGCTCGGTCTTCAGACTGCGCAATTTCTTCTTCAAGTCATCAATGTCATCCTTCTTTGAGAACTTCATGTCATCTGAGAAAACAGGAAAAAAGACAGACTGTTAACTATGCAGCCTTGACACACTACAAGAAGACACAGATCGACCATGGCACTTCAGGCCAGCACTCACCCACTCTGTTAACCTCACTTGATCAATTTTGAATACAGCGGATGTACTGAAGCTCGTAACCAGTGTGGTATATCGCGGTACCCTGGTGCCATAAAGTCAGACCACATTATTAATGATCACGTTATTGTTGTGCTGAATTTACACAGACTTGTGATGAGCAGACCACTTAATGGAAAGCGAAAGGATCTCATGCAGACATCAGTCTTACTCTTAGCTGGCCCACACACATCCGTGCATGGGCCAGCTAAGGCTGATGTCGGCCTGCGATTTTTTCGCTCACTGGCCATCTCCGTGGGAGCTAGAGACCGGCGTGCATTGCGTCAGATACCACTGTAATACTGGAGCATGTAATACCGAGGCTTACTTGTACTTCAATCACTGAACCCTACAGTCACAATTTCTGAATTTGGCAGTATCCTCTCAACTACAGACTAATTGAGAGTTTAGTAGACAGACTGACCCTGATAGTTCAAGGGTGGCACAACAGTAACTTGCTACCTGCAGGTGCCAAGCTACACTGGCACTAACCCTGAACTACATCCATCACAGTCAACAGATCTATTGTTGCAGGGTGTTATAGGGCTAACGAGTTTCTACCTTGATATGAAAACTTGGTGTCCACCCTCAACATGTTCATAGGGATGAACCACTTGCAGTCAAACGATACTTTGCCTCCCCTGAAATTTGAAAAGGAATTTTGTTAAAAGATACATATTAAAGTTTTTTTTAAAAGCTACTGACGATATTGCTTGGCCAAAAAGACACGTAAGGAAGTGTCTCTTTTTGTCAAACGGTGTCCTCAGCCCTTGACTGTTACTGACCCTATCGCTTGGTGGAACAGACACACAGTTACGTCTCTTTTCTACCAAATGGTATCGTCAGAAGCAGTCGAGGGGTTAATATTCTGAAAGTGAATACATGTTCATCTTTACGACACGGGCTGAATGGACTGGCCATAGTTTAGTGGCAGATTAGCTTTTTACTTGGGATGGTGCCGAGCTATAGTTGGCACTACACTTGAACTACGATGGCTGATATTAACTTATTCAAGGTGCCCTGCATCAGTAGCTGTGAAAGTGTCATACAGCGTTGCTGCTGGCAATGTTATATGACACTTTCAAAGCTATTGATGTGGGGCGCTTTGAACGAGCTAACAGATACCAAAGTAGCAAAAGTCACTATTAGGTGTAAATGAGTTCATTTCAAAATAATGGCGTGTACATTTCAATACATGTAGTTCAGATGAATTTTTTATGGGCGATGATTTCCTTATTACGAAGCTTTGCAATTTCCCAAAGGAGACATTATTTAAAGTAATATTGACCCTCTGGCTGTCGGTAGCAGTTTTTGTCACGACAATTCCAGCAGGAAACATCATGACAAAAAACAATGCCACAGGGTTAACTATAGAGCTACAGAAAATGTGTGCTGGTCTGTGATTTTGAACCCTACAGCCCTAGGCTGTAAGGTCCAAAATCACAGACCAACACATAAATGATACACGTACATATACCTGTGTTGTTCCCGTTTTGTGCAGACAAGAACGTCGGAGAAGAGGAATATGTAGCGCAGCTTTCTCCATCCACCGACAAGCTCCACAAGAAAACTGCTCTTCACCAGATGGCGCTTTTCTTCAGCCTAAAAAAAAAAAAAAATGAATTCAGGTCAAAATAGCAGAATTCCAGATATAAGAAGTAAGTTACAACTGCAAGTTTTGACGAAAACAGTGGATTTAACACCCAGACAAACGTACGATCTGCAGGTTTGCTTTCTGGGTTTTAATTTAACTCTTTGGCTGCCGGTAGCACTTTTGGTCAAGGCGATTCCTGCAGGAATCACCGTGACCAAAAGTGCTACCAACAGCCAAAGGGTTAACACACTGTTTTCTTTGACAAATGCAATTAGAATTTCCAAACGTCTGTTGAAATATTATTTTCAATAGTGTCACTCATTTATAATCAGAAAGTAAAAATTCAATGGTGATTTCAACAGAGATCTCTGTCTTTCCCAGCGATGGAATATAAATGTCACCTTCAATATTTCAAGTGCAACTACCAGTATGTCCTGAAATGGATACAACACAGCCAAGTCTCTGGCTCCCATGAGGATTGATACCTTGTACTACAGACTATCAATTAGGAAAGCATTGATAGGTATACTATATTTAGTACATGTATACAAAATGAGGCTGAAAGGGTCAGCTTTGCTACAAAGAGGCATAAATCTACCTAGCGTTATTCTACTCGGTGAAAATCTATCCAGTGTGATTCCACCAAGGGTAGATTTTCACAATTACTATTTCACCCCAGGTTTCTCATTCCTGTGCTGAGCATCACATGATGAGCAGTTCAGGGGAAGTAAGCACAAACAAAATGGAGTGAATCAGCAAGAAATCAATAGGCCATTGAGACTTTGAACCTTGGTAGAATCTACTCCAAGTGGAATTACGCCTGGTGGATTCAAACAGGGTACATTTTAGCGAAGCTGACCAGCACTGAACGACCATAAGGGCCACAACCACACGTCACACAGTGAATATAATTACCCAATGTGCAAAGGCTCAGGCTGACGTCGGCCACCATTGGCCTGTGCATGGGCCAATGGTGGCCGACGCTGGCCCAATGACTTTTGCGCACTGGGTATTTACCTTGCTTCCCACCACACTGTTGCCAAAGTTCTCTAGGTTATGCTGAGAAAGACTGAGGGCCTTCTGCAGCATGTCATAGTCTGGGTGATCCTGGGGAGTGTGTTTGATGAGGTCCTGAAACAAGATGTGATGAACCATCCCAAAGGTTAACCCCTTCAGGAGTCAGGTCCCAAAGGTACAGCTGCGGCTGTAGCGCTATGCTTTCAATACTAACAGCTAGGATTCGAATCCAACATTCAGCTGAGAAACCACTCAAGCCTTGGGCTGTCGGTAGCGACTTTTGTGACGATGATTCCTACTGGAATCATCGTGACAAAAGTCACTACCAACTGCTCAAGATTCAAAATGTGCTTGTTAACCCCCTTGTGAACACAGCCCCTGGTAATATTCAAAGCATCAGGGTCTGCATGCACAAAAGGGTTAAACCAATTCTTCCTGGAATTTATTACTGCATGATGGGTCATTACAGGTACAAGTGCTATAAAAACAATTCACACATAAGACAACACATTACTGGTGATTCCTTTTTATTCTTCTAAAGTCACTGGTACTCACATGCAGCACAAGTGTGTTTCGCTGTAATCTTTGAACAGGCTTGAACAGGGCATCTAAAACCGACAGAGAAAAGAAAATATGAACACAAAATCTAGCAGCATGCGTATCGCCGCGTATCCGTAGGCAGCACGTCTCGAATGAGTTAATTATCCATACTTCATGTAAGATCAGGGCCAAATTTGGGACTTGGGACTTGTAAGGTTCAGATTGTAGGAGATGGATTGAACATGTTAAGCCAAGAACAATGCCTAGATGCCAAGCTCATCAAGCAATGTCCTTTAGTTATGATGGTCAAGTCGCAGTAATGTGCAGTGAATGAAAGAGTTATAAGACATTCAAAACAACCAAAAAGGACAGCTAGTGGAAACGCACCTTCCAGGCTAGTCACCTCTCTTACGGTGGATGTCAGGATAATTTGCTGAAAAAAAAAAAAGATAAACATAACTGAACCAATTTAACTACAAATGAAAAGCAAACAAGCAGATTCAACATTTATCTGTTCACATCCATCCACCTGCTCTCTGTCCATCCATCCATGGATCCAACCATCCAGCCAGCCACCCACCTCAAGACACCACAGTAGGAGATGGATCAGTCTGACAGATTAGCTTGGTGCCTGGGTAGACAAGCTAATCTGGCACTAACCTTGGACTATCAAAGCCAAGCAATTCTACAGCTGAAACATGTCTTCATATATCCTACCTACATCAAAGTTCAAGACACCAAGCTGATCTGGCACTACCCTTAAAATCATGGCTGATCTATATCCTACAGCGCTCTCACAAAGTCTCCATAGAGACCTCCGGAAGTTGTGGAAGTCATATATACTATAATTACTCGTAAGTGACTTAGCAAATTAAACCATTTAACAAAAACACTAACCTTGGCTAATTCCTGAAAGCGTGAGTTTTCTTTGGAGCATTCATGTATGGCAGCCACTGCATTCTGGTAATTTGCAGCATATTCTCCAAACTTTGGGAACATGAACACCTGAAATTGTGCAAAATAAAAATGAAAATGACTGTAGATGATTTATTATGTAAACCTGTTGGCGCAAATCACAACAGAAGAGAAAGGACAAGAGATGACTCGAATCCAAGGTAAGAAAAGTATTGCATAGGAATAGGTTTACCCCATCTCTTTCAAACGCCTACTTTTATTCTTAAACAAATATTTAATCGCTGGTTGTATACACAAGGGGCTTAATCCATGACTGTCAAACAACTTAGCAGGATCAAAACTCAAGAGACATAGATCCTCAGGAGCCCCTACAACTGCGGGGGCTCTTGAGGATCTATGCCTCTTGCTGACACCACTTTTACATGTGTTACTAGGATGGCTGCGGCTCTTTGGCATTGAATTAACAAAGATTTCAGAAATACAGTATGCATCGACTGGCAAGATTAAAATGTTTTCACCACAAATAAGTGAAAGTCTCACCAACTGTTTGAAGACCTCGCCAATGGTTTGATCTGGAGACCATCTGCTGATCTTGTCCTGAAGTCCGCTGACGAATTCGGTGTGGATCTGGTAGACATCTTGCAGGTTTCCAAAGATGGCGTTTATACTCTCCTCGTCAATCACAGGCTGGGAGGTCTTGCAGGAGGCTTCTAGCGTTCGTTTGTACTGCAAACAATCAGATCCACTGAAATATTTTCGTACCCTTCTTCTAAATCGATAAATCCGTCCATCTCTTAAATTGATCTTTTATCATTGCATTAATTCATCCATTCGCTCACCCACCCACCCACCGACCAACCCATAACCAAATCATCCAAAGTTCATCCATCCGTCCATTCATCCACAAACCCATCCAACAAACTACATGTCATTCCTTCATTACTTCGGTCGGTCAGGCCATCCATCTAGTAGTAATTGAATGTTGCTCTGCGTTTTTGAATCTTGCTCTGTGTTTTTATGCATTAACCCATTACACCCCGAGATTGATTTTTTTTTTAATGTTTATTGTCCTATGAAGGCTACTTTACAGATAAAGAGATTGATCAACCATTGTAGTTCAAGGGTGTTGCCTGAATAGCTTGGCGCCTCTGGCGCCAAGCTATTCAGGCAACACCCTTGAACTATCACAGTCAAATTTAGTTCAAGCAGTAGTGTATCTGGATGAAAGGGTTAACAGTTGCGACTCCTCACATGCAGCAGAAGTTCCAAAATAGCCAGGTAGGCTCTCTCCGTCTCCAGGACCCCTACAATCAACAGGTGTCGCATCTTCAGCATGTTGTCACGAGGTGAGGGGGGCTGAGACATGGCGTCCCCGTCCGCCTGAAAAGAGACAGATAACTCTTGATTATTTAATAATAAAATTAGTCTTGGTCAGCCTCTGTTTCCTGCGGAAATATCACAATACATACATTCTGACAGTAACAACAACACTGCGTCAGTGTAAACACAAACCTTGTGTTGTACCTTTAATTATAGCAGATTTTTGTTTTTCAGGACCCAGACGACTGCCTTATTCTAAGAGTGTGGAGTTTGGGCTAAGGGAGGGGGGGGGGGGGGTCTCCATTATTTACTATTATTAATTGTATTTGTTCGCAGGCTCATCCGTTCTCGTATTTGTGTTGTTTTGGGAGTTGTTGTTCGTTTCTTTCGTTCTTTCTTTCTTTCTCTGTTCATTGGGGGTTTTATTTTATTTAATTTTTTTTAATTTTTAGGCCATATAATAGGTCTCTGTCACAGAGACTATCCTTAATTTAAAAAACGTCATCGACTTTTCCTTCTTTTTGTTGCTTTGTATTGTTTTGATCAAACAAAGAACCTTTTGATCAGGCAAAGATGGTTGGTTGTATATTGCTTAACGTCCTGACAGCAACAAGACTTTCTCAGGACGTGCCTGAACTGCTTGTGAAAAAGAAAAAGAAAATAAACAGAATATTGAATGCAAGTCGCCAGCCGGTCTAATACGCTAAATAAACCTAAGACCATTTAGCAACACACATCCAATATCAAGAGCTACAGACAGCGCAGACAGTAGTGAGAGTTTAAAAAAGGAAAATACTCGTACAGGTAAATAGACCAAGAGTAGACAGAAACACATGCCCCAGAATAGAGGGGAAAATCCACCCTGTAGGGCTGACCAGGGTGACCCTGGGAACTACAAGGTTGTTAACCCCACCCAAGTCCCCCAGGGCAGACCCTGGTGGGGGCAGGTGAATGGACCAAGGGTAGACAGAAACACATGCCCCAGATCAGAGGGGAAAACCCACCCTGTGGGGCTGACCAGGGTGACCCTGCGAACTAAAAAGTAGTTAACCCCACCCAAGTCAGGGTAGACCCGGGTGGGGGTGATCAGGCGAAGAAACAAGGAAAAGCAGTGGCGGATGGATTTAGTCATTATCCCATTCAGATTCCGATTAAATGTTAAATCTGCAAGAGACACAGATCCTCATGAGCCCCCGCACCTGTGGGGACTCATGATGATATATGTCTCTTGCTGACCGGGCCCAGCTTTATGACCACGTTCCCCCGCACCTGTGGGGACTCATGATGATATGTCTCTTGCTGACCGGGCCCAGCTTAGTGACCACGTTCCCCCGCACCTGTGGGGACTCATGATGATATGTCTCTTGCTGACCGGGCCCAGCTTTATGACCACGTTCCCCCGCACCTGTGGGGACTCATGATGATATATGTCTCTTGCTGACCGGGCCCAGCTTTATGACCACGTTCCCCCGCACCTGTGGGGACTCATGATGATATGTCTCTTGCTGACCGGGCCCAGCTTAGTGACCACGTTCCCCCGCACCTGTGGGGACTCATGATGATATGTCTCTTGCTGACCGGGCCCAGCTTAGTGACCACGTTCCCCCGCACCTTTGGGGACTCATGATGATATGTCTCTTGCTGACCGGGCCCAGCTTTATGACCACGTTCCCCCGCACCTGTGGGGACTCATGATGATATGTCTCTTGCTGACCGGGCCCAGCTTTATGACCACGTTCCCCCGCACCTGTGGGGACTCATGATGATATATGTCTCTTGCTGACCGGGCCCAGCTTTATGACCACGTTCCCCCGCACCTGTGGGGACTCATGATGATATGTCTCTTGCTGACCGGGCCCAGCTTAGTGACCACGTTCCCCCGCACCTGTGGGGACTCATGATGATATGTCTCTTGCTGACCGGGCCCAGCTTAGTGACCACGTTCCCCCGCACCTTTGGGGACTCATGATGATATGTCTCTTGCTGACCGGGCCCAGCTTTATGACCACGTTCCCCCGCACCTGTGGGGACTCATGATGATATGTCTCTTGCTGACCGGGCCCAGCTTTATGACCACGTTCCCCCGCACCTGTGGGGACTCATGATGATATGTCTCTTGCTGACCGGGCCCAGCTTTATGACCACGTTCCCCCGCACCTTTGGGGACTCATGATGATATGTCTCTTGCTGACCGGGCCCAGCTTTATGACCACGTTCCCCCGCACCTGTGGGGACTCATGATGATATATGTCTCTTGCTGACCGGGCCCAGCTTTATGACCACGTTCCCCCGCACCTGTGGGGACTCATGATGATATGTCTCTTGCTGACCGGGCCCAGCTTAGTGACCACGTTCCCCCGCACCTGTGGGGACTCATGATGATATGTCTCTTGCTGACCGGGCCCAGCTTAGTGACCACGTTCCCCCGCACCTTTGGGGACTCATGATGATATGTCTCTTGCTGACCGGGCCCAGCTTTATGACCACGTTCCCCCGCACCTGTGGGGACTCATGATGATATGTCTCTTGCTGACCGGGCCCAGCTTTATGACCACGTTCCCCCGCACCTGTGGGGACTCATGATGATATGTCTCTTGCTGACCGGGCCCAGCTTTATGACCACGTTCCCCCGCACCTGTGGGGACTCATGATGATATGTCTCTTGCTGACCGGGCCCAGCTTTATGACCACGTTCCCCCGCACCTGTGGGGACTCATGATGATATATGTCTCTTGCTGACCGGGCCCAGCTTTATGACCACGTTCCCCCGCACCTGTGGGGACTCATGATGATATGTCTCTTGCTGACCGGGCCCAGCTTAGTGACCACGTTCCCCCGCACCTGTGGGGACTCATGATGATATGTCTCTTGCTGACCGGGCCCAGCTTAGTGACCACGTTCCCCCGCACCTTTGGGGACTCATGATGATATGTCTCTTGCTGACCGGGCCCAGCTTTATGACCACGTTCCCCCGCACCTGTGGGGACTCATGATGATATGTCTCTTGCTGACCGGGCCCAGCTTTATGACCACGTTCCCCCGCACCTGTGGGGACTCATGATGATATGTCTCTTGCTGACCGGGCCCAGCTTTATGACCACGTTCCCCCGCACCTGTGGGGACTCATGATGATATGTCTCTTGCTGACCGGGCCCAGCTTAGTGACCACGTTCCCCCGCACCTGTGGGGACTCATGATGATATGTCTCTTGCTGACCGGGCCCAGCTTTATGACCACGTTCCCCCGCACCTGTGGGGACTCATGATGATATGTCTCTTGCTGACCGGGCCCAGCTTTATGACCACGTTCCCCCGCACCTGTGGGGACTCATGATGATATATGTCTCTTGCTGACCGGGCCCAGCTTAGTGACCACGTTCCCCCGCACCTGTGGGGACTCATGATGATATGTCTCTTGCTGACCGGGCCCAGCTTAGTGACCACGTTCCCCCGCACCTTTGGGGACTCATGATGATATGTCTCTTGCTGACCGGGCCCAGCTTTATGACCACGTTCCCCCGCACCTGTGGGGACTCATGATGATATATGTCTCTTGCTGACCGGGCCCAGCTTAGTGACCACGTTCCCCCGCACCTGTGGGGACTCATGATGATATGTCTCTTGCTGACCGGGCCCAGCTTAGTGACCACGTTCCCCCGCACCTTTGGGGACTCATGATGATATGTCTCTTGCTGACCGGGCCCAGCTTTATGACCACGTTCCCCCGCACCTGTGGGGACTCATGATGATATGTCTCTTGCTGACCGGGCCCAGCTTTATGACCACGTTCCCCCGCACCTGTGGGGACTCATGATGATATGTCTCTTGCTGACCGGGCCCAGCTTTATGACCACGTTCCCCCGCACCTGTGGGGACTCATGATGATATATGTCTCTTGCTGACCGGGCCCAGCCGGCTTTATGACCACGTTCCTTAGACGGCTGGAGCTGTTTGGGCGTTGAATGACAAAAGATATCACTGAGAAACAATCTGCGACCACTCACAGTGAAGTGGTTAACGAAGGAAGGGGGAAAAAAAGGAGGGGGGGAGGGAGAGAGAGAGTGAGGTCTCAAAATGTAATTGCTTTCCACAATAGAGAGAAACAGCATCGATGTCATCGTTGTCGGTGTCCCTGCCAACCCCAAATCAGCCTATTGCAAATTATATTTTCAACATAAGACGGGGCAAGAGGTCTTTCTGACCCCCATTTACATCTATGTTCCTACCGTGGGTGAACTCTGATGGGGATAACTTATCAGTCATCGGCATTTGAACTGATTCGCTGTCAGTATCATTCGCGAACTTAATTCGCTTCCATCGGTGTCAGTGCTGGTCTGTAAATTTGGACCTTACGGCCCTCAAACCGTAAGGTCCAAAATCACAGACCAGCACACACTGACGCTGACCAGCGGCCGTTAACATATTTATTTAAATAAATAAAATAAATCAGCGCATTAAATAGGCGCTTTATCCCAACTGAAAATCGGCTCAAAGCGCTGCCGCGCCGACTGAACCCAACAAGCACGCTCACGTGAATCACGCGCATTCACTCACACACTGTACATAAACACAGAACATTCACGTGGTGCTAAGGGCAAGCTCAGTCGAGCTGAAGTTTTGGAAATTCAAATCGTTTTATATTTGAAATTTGATTAAGTGGGCTGAAATCATTGATACCAAAGTCAGTATAGTTTCCCTATGTCAAGTCGTATGGCCGAAAACAATGCCCCGGTCATGTCATAGTGGCCAGTTTTGCGTTCTTAGTCCTCGACTGTGATAACAATTAACGAAATACTGACAACACTAAGCAGACCGCCACTTCATTGTTTCAAACCGGCGTATCCACGCCCGTATCAACGCACAAGCTAGTGTACGGTTGTGAAACTGAGGTGACAAAACTAGCCTGGCCACGCGGAACAAAACAATTCATTACTGAAGCCAGTTTGAAATGTGAATACAGGCTGACATTAACGAAATACTGACAACACTAAGCAGACCGCCACTTCATTGTTTCAAACCGGCGTATCCACGCCCGTATCAACGCACAAGCTAGTGTACGGTTGTCAGTGAAACTGAGGTGACAAAACTAGCCTGGCCACGCGGAACAAAACAATTCATTACTGAAGCCAGTTTGAAATGTGAATACAGGCCGACATCAATCAACCTTTTCTCATAGTAACTATGAAGACAATACGAACAATAAACAGTTCAGTAATTTTGATATAACTCATTACAACCTCAAATGATTTTTTAACTCATTCTACCCCAGACACACCACAGCAAGACAAGGATCGACCATGACAGTTCAAGGGTGATGCCAGAATAGCTTGGCGCCTATGGGCGCCAAGCTATTCTGTCATCACCCTTGAAGTGTCATGGTCGATCTGTGTCCTCCACTGCAACGCAGTCTTCAGAGAACAACGGCAAAATTTGAGGATTTCGGTGTTGGGGTAGAATGAGTTAAAACATTTGTGTAAGATCCCATGAAGGCTACATTACAGATCTGGAGACAGATCAACTATTTTAGTTCAAGGGTGGTGCCAGAACCCACGCGCTGGGACCATATGGCGTTGAGGCGCGTCCCCTGGGTGGTGGATAGGGGGTCCCTCGCGAGAGGGGTGCACCGAATGAAATAAGGTGCCGTGAACCAACATATGGTCTAAGGGAAGGAGACCCCGACAGAAAACCCCTGGTCCAACTAGTAAGGGGTTTGGGTGTGGGGGTAGCTTCCCCACCCAGCAAATAAGGAAATAGCTACAGAAACGCCGACGAACAGACAAACAGCAATTCCTTTCCTGGAGGAGGAAGGTTCTTCTACCAGAAGATTTATGACGTCGTGTGGTGAAAGCCGGAAGTCTTCGGAAGCCACAGGACCGAGCCGCCTCTCTCTACCCAGGGACACAACCATGGGCACATGGAATGTCAAGACCATGTACCAGAGCGGCAAGGCCGCCCAGATAGCAGCGGAAATGCAAAAGTACAACCTTGCCCTGCTAGGTATCAGTGAAGCCAGATGGACGCAGTCTTGGCAGAAAAGGTTGTTAAGTGGGGAGAGATGATTCAGGTCATGAAGAAGGGAATGCCACCCCCCCCCCCCCAGGCACACCCCCCCCCCCCATACAGACGGTGTAGCATTCATGCTGTCACCAGTGGCACAGAGAGCGCTGATGGGCTGGGAACCTCTTGGGCCAAGAATTATCTCAGCAGCCTTTAGAACCAGGTAAAAGATTAAGCTCAACGTCATCCAGTGTTATGCGCCCACTAATGACAGCGACGAGGACGAGAAACAAGAGTTTTACAACCGACTCCAGAGTGCTCTGTGGACAAATGTTAGTTAGTTTTTTGTGTTCAACGCCGAGCAGGCGACTAAGGCCATCTCACGGCGGGATGGGTGAAAATCTGGCCAGCCAGACTAAACGCAAGGTCTTAAGACAAGATGTAAATATACCTTAAAAATATTTCATGCTAAAATGTCGCACACGTCTTTAAAGAAAACGTCGACAGACTCTCAAAAAGGTCAAAATAATAGAAACATCATAGTCTATAAATGCTCAAATCTTATTAAAAATGTGGCACTCTCTCAGAAAACTGAAGCTCTTGTCCGGGGGCACATCCCGGAACAAAACCTTCAAGGAGTCTGCTGTGAAATGTTTATACCTTGTGTCGATTAGATCAGCTATCTATTAGATCAGTACAAGACAGCAAAAAGAGTTGAACAGAGTACTGCTCGTCGCAGGCATAACACCATGGACGCTCCTCCTGTTTTAGTAAATAAGAGTGCGTAACATACGTGTGCCCGATGTGGAGCCGAGCAAGGACAATCTCCTCACGGCGGCTGCCGCAGCGATAAGGTAGACCGTCGGACAACTTATGAAGGGCTTCATGCAGCTTGTTAGCTTCGTGGACAAATGTGCGGAGCGAGACGTCGCCATCGTCATGGGCGATTTTAATGCCAAAATAGGGGAGGACAACACCGGATACGAAGAGGTGATGGGGAGACAGGGAATAGGGGAGATGAGTGAGAACGGGGAGAGGTTTGTAGACTTTTGTGCTCTCAACAGACTTGTCATTGGAGGCAGCATCTTCCCACACAGAAGAATACACAAAGCAACTTGGGTCTCACCTGACCATACTACAGAGAACCAAATAGACCATAATAATCTGCATTAGCAAGAAATTTAGAAGATCCCTTCAAGATGTTCGAGTGAGGAGGGGAGCAGAAGTCACCGCAGACCACCATCTGCTTACCTTAAGAATAAAGCTCAAGTTAAAGAAAAGTCGCACAGAGACAACAAGAAGACAGCGCTATAATGTAGGCCTCCTGAGATAGACTGGAGTGCGAGAAGAGTTCAAACTGGTGCTGTCCAACCGGTTTCAAGCGCTACAGGAGCTAGTAAATGAAGAGGAGGCAGTCACCACAGAGCAGCAGTGGAAGGCAGTTAGAGAGGCGCTGAACTCAACCGGCAAAGACACTGTAGGGTTCAGGAAACACCATCACAAGGACTGGCTGTCGGCACAGACCTTGAAGAAGATAGAAGTGAGGAAGCAGAAGAAAGCAGTTGTCAACAACAGTCGCACAAGAGCAGCCAAAGCAAGGGCACAGGGGGAATACTCGGAAGCCAACCGCGAGGTGAAGAGGTCTGTCGAGGAGTATCTGGGCAGACAAGAGGGCCTAAACAGACAGCCTGGCAGCAGAGGCGGAAAAGGCAGCAGGCAGCGGCAACATGAAACAGCTCTACGACATTACCCCAAAAATTGTCGGGCAAGTATGGCCATACAGAAAGACCAGTAAAAGACAAAGAAGGCAAGCCTAGAACAGACAGAGCAGACCAACTCGACAGATGGGCTGAGTATTTTGAAGAGTTACTGAACAGACCCACCCCACCCGACCCTCCAGACATCCAGCCAGCAGAGACTGACCTACCCATCAGCTGTGACAGACCCAGCCGCGAAGAGATCAGAAGAGCAGTGGCATTTTTGAAGAACGGCAAAGCAGCAGGGCCAGATGGCATCCCAGCGGAGGCTCTGAAAGCAGACCTAGAGATGACAGTAGAGCTGCTGTTTGGAAATATCTGGGAAGAGGAGGTGATGCCGGCTGACTGGAAGGAGGGGTACCTAATCAAGCTTCCTAAGAAAGGCGACCTCAGCAAGTGTTCCAACTACAGAGGAATCTCCTTGCTGTCAGTACCAGGAAAGGTCTTCAACAGGATCATCCTGGAGAGAATGAAGAACTCCGTCGACCAGCAAGCAGGATTCAGGAAAAAACGATCATGTACAGACCATATCGCCACTCTCCGCATCATCGTGGAACAGTCTCTGGAGTGGAGCTCCCCGCTGTACGTCAACTTTGTGGATTACGAGAAAGCATTTGACAGCGTGGACCGAGAGACTTTGTGGAAACTCCTACGACACTACGGTGTACCCACAAAGCTAGTCTGCCTGATCAAGAGCAGCTACGATGGCATGACATGTCGCGTGATCCACGAAGGGCAGTTCACCAGGGAGCTCCAGGTCAGAACCGGCGTCAGGCAGGGGTGTTTGCTGTCTCCGTTCCTCTTCCTACTGGCCATAGACTGGGTCATGAAGAGGACCACTGAGCAGAGAAGAAGCGGAATACAGTGGACACTGTGGACACAGCTTGACGACCTCGATTTTGCAGGCGACTTCGCTTTACTGTCCCACACTCATCAACAAATGCAGGACAAGACCACGAGGCTTGCTGACATCTCGTCCCAAGTGGGCCTCACCATCCACAAACAGAAAACAAAGACAATGAGGCTGAACGCAACCAGGGAAAAACCAGTCTTGCTTGCTGGCACCCCGTTGGAGGAGGTAGAGTCCTTCACCTATCTCGGGAGCATCATCGGCGGCACTGATGCAGATGTCAGAGCACGAATCGGTAAAGCAAGAGCAGCCTTTCTCCAGTTAAAAAAATGTGTGGAGTTCCAGAGAGCTGTCACAACACACCAAAGTCCGGATTTTCAACTCAAACGTAAAAGCAGTTCTCCTATATGGAGCAGAGACTTGGAGGTTGACAAAAACCACACTCAAAAGAGTACAGATCTTTATAAACAGTTGCCTTAGAAGAATCTTGAAAATCCACTGGCCAGAGAAGATCAGCAACGTCAGACTCTGGGAGAGAACAGAGCAGATAACAGCAGAGAATGAAATTGGGCGAAGAAAATGGGGATGGATCGGTCACAGTCTGAGAAAGCCAGTTTCCAGTATTACTAGGCAGGCATTTTCATGGAACCCCCAGAGAAAGAGGAAAAGAGGCAGGCCGAGAAACACCTGGCGTCGAGACCTCCAAGGAGACAGCAAGAAACTGGGAACCACCTGGAATAAAATCGAAGGAGAAGCACAGGACAGGAGTCGCTGGAGGTCTCTCGTCGACGGCCTATACCCTGGGAGGGTTGACAGGCGTAAGTAAATAAGTAAGTGGTGCCAGAACAGCTTGGCGCCTCAGGCGCCAAGCTATTCTGGCACCACCCTTAGACTATCACAGTCAAATTAATTTCAAGCAGTAGTGTATCTGGATGAAAAGGGCTAGTGAAGCTTTCCAAAACCATTGGACTCTAAATACGTGTATAGTAGTACGCTGTACGGTTCTGAGACATTCGGGTGTACGGTCCTGTGCCGTTTGCAGGAGTATCACTAGAGTTCCGACCCAAGACAGACCCGCTCGGGGAGTACGCCACAACAAGTACACTTCAATTCAAATTCTGAACTAATGAGATCAGTGTTTATGGGCTTATGCTCAGAGCCGCATCAGTCTCATTTGAACGGAAGTGTGTTCGTGGCGTGCTTTTCCCGAGTGGGTCTGTCTGGGGAGGCATCATGTTCAGCCCCGCAAACGGTACGGCCGGGGTGGTTATAGAAATTCAAAATGTCAGTGTCACATGTGCCGGTGCTTATCGCACACTTCAAATCAGTCATAGGCGCACCGTTTGAAAACAGTAGTCAGTCGTATGTCCTAGTCTCCGCACTTGCCGGACTGACTCCCTCCCCAACCCTGCCGCCCCCACCAGACCCCGTTTTAACCCCTTCATTGCCAAGGAACACTGAACAAAATCCATCCGCAGGAGACATAGATCCTCATGAGCCCCCGCAGTTGCGGGGGCTCATGAGTATCTATGCCCCTTGCTGACACCCTTACGGATCCATGTTCCTTGGACGACCGGGGCCCGGCTTTCTCTCCGAGTTATCAAAGGATTGCCAGTGACCGCAGACCTTGTTTATGGAATCTTGGTTAATTCAGTTTCGTAAACCCCAGCAGTCAGAAAAACACATAGACGTAAGTTAGGTCAGCAAGAGGCATTGATACTCATGAGCCCCCGCAGCCGCGGGGGCTCATGAGGATCTATGCCTCTTGCAGTCGAGCATCGGTCACTACTGTTCTGTTAGCGAATCACCGGTGTCGTCAAGGGGTTATTAATTAACCCTTATCATTCGATATACACCAGTGTGTAAAATAAGTTTGACTAAAATATTTAAAGGGTAGTGCCAGAATAGCTTGGCGCCTAGAGAGGCGCCAAGCTATTCTGGCACCACCCTTGAACTAAAGCCATTGGTCTCTATCCTTATCTGTAAGTACTATAATGTAGCTTGCATATGGCAGTGTACACATTTGAAGCTTTTATGGGCTAAAAACAATCCGCGCTCTGATGATGTGAGTCGTCTGATAGCGGTCACACCATACGCCCGAAAGTCTTGCTCTGTCTCTGTGACCCCTTCCAATAGAGAACGACAGAAGGTTGCAACTGAAGCGTGCAACCACATGCAAGCCTTTCAACATCGGACAAAGTACACGAAGGGCAGGAAATCATGTAACCTCTCCCTGCCAGGTCACGATACCCATGGCACCCGGGTCATTCATTCATTCATTTTCTTCATTTTTATGTCCCTCTGGCACTAAAAGTGATCGGGGACTAACCCGGGTCACAAATGATCGCAGGATTTATTTTCAAACGATGCAGCGCCAATGCGCACGCCCTTCACGCAAGCGTTGATGTATGGCAATGCATTACGGTTTCTTGGAATGAACTCTTGCGGTGTCCAAACTAGGCGCGCGTTGGGTCCAGCGGAAGAAAGGACCGTGATGAGGTACAACAGAATCTGCCTGGAGCAACCACCCTTATAACAGACCGACTGTCATAAAAAGACCTAACGGAGAAAGAAATACGCTTAGAAAAGACAGTTACAAAACAATTTATAAATATTTCGAAATAGGAAATCAAGTATACAATTCAGTCGCTGCTTATCTTGTCAGCGAAGAAGCAAAGTGTCAAATTAATTCATTAATTAATTTATACGTTACTTAACAAAGCGTGTTGTAACTGGCTTTTCTAAGCGTGTTTCTTTCTCCGTTGGGCTCTTCTCTGCCTTTTGCACGCTTGGCAGTCACGTGTTTGGTCTGGATTTCATAAAAGACCATCACTTAGGTGGCTACAGCTGTAAACATCTAAAAGATCGTCTTTAATGACAGGCGACACTTTCTGCCCTTCGACACAATTCTATTTCGGGTTTTCCCGGCTAACGCAGGAAATATCACTCACCAGCCCCCTTCCCTCCCCCCCCCCCCCCCCCAAAAAAAAAAAAAAAAAAAAAAAAAAAGTATTTTAATTCTTTGGCTGTCGGTAGCGTTTTTTTGTCGCGATGATTCCGACAGGAATCATCGCGACAAAAACCGCTACCGTCAGCCAAAAGGTCACGATCACTGTTTTCGATGTAACAAAATGTGGTCGCTCAAAGCAGTTCTGCTGTATGACTGACATGAACGCGGGCTCAGTTGTCGCAGGGCACCTTTGCGGCTTAGAATTTCTATAGGGCCATGAATCACAGACGCTGAAGAGGGCCCTACTCAAGGCGTTTATTCGAATTTTGAATTCAACAAGCCAACAAGGAAATTGCCCTAGACTGAAACAAACGGTATCGCGCGCCGGATATTGCCACATGTGCAGGTCTGTGATTTTGGACCTTACGGCTCCGAGGCCGACAGCGGATCCAACAAAATCACAGGCCTGCAGCATACACAACAATAAACTTTGTGACCGTAAAAACGGTTGCCCCCCACCCCCCACAATCCGCAAAGGCCGCCGACACAGAGATCGTCAAGAGTTCAAGAAGCAACCAGAGCACTTACGGAACTCACTAAAGAATAAACCGCATTTTAAACATTTATAGTCAAAATACGGGTTATACTATGGATCTATTCATCTTGCTCACCGCACGTTGTAAATGTTTATTTTGAACGACTGGGGTTCTTTGGCGTTAAATTTACCCCACAAACCCTGACGTCTTAGGACAGGATGTGATTCGATCATGATAGTTCAAGGGTGGTGTTCTTCGGATGGCTTGGGTTCTTTGGCGTTGAGTTCACGCTTAAAGTCCTGACACGCTAGAAAAGGAACGTGAATCGATCATGACATTTCAAGGGTGGTGTCGGAATAGCTTTGCACCAAGCTATTCCGACACCACCCTTGAACTATCACGAGCGATCTGTCTCCAGAACTGTGACACATATCTCCAAGGACATCCACACAAAAAGATAATGTCATCATCCTCTGGAAGTAATAACATAAACACGATTTAAAAAAAGATCTGCGACCTAAGAAACTAGAGTACAAACGTTTCTACAGCGGTCAGGGTAAGGATCTCCCTACGGAGTCACCCAGTAACCAAACGCCGGCCATCGGGCGGACGTCGAGCGCAGTTGAACTGCGCACAATTCATGGTAAGCACAGCAAGCACAAAACCTCGTTGGACGTTGGGCCAATGGTCTTGTACTTGCTGTGCATTCTCATTGTTAAAAATCACGTGCTGCATACAAAGCCCATAAATTAAGATGGGTTTTTCGTTTTTTCCACTAACGCAGGAAGACCGCTTCAAAAGGCTCCCTTCCACCAGACACGCACACCACCCCTCCATTTCACCATCTCCCCCCCCCCCTCCCCCCAGTTTCCCTAACCCCTTGCCTGTCCTACATAACATCCCTACGTAGCAGCAGGGCATCCTAATCTCCCCCCCCCCCCCTCCCCCACCCCACCCCTTCTCCCCTTTTTTTCTTGAAAATATCTTGTGCAGCTGATTAGTTGTTTTTTTCTGAATTGGAGCATGACAGCGTGTAAGGAAAAGTATTATTACCAAGACGATTATTACTTTCAAACACACCCAACCCCTCCCCTCCTAAAAATAATTTAAAAAAAAAAAATGCTTAAGCGGGTTGCGGTAACCTTCATTTGAGCGCTGGCCTCTTATTTCAGACGCGAAAGCGACCTATTTCGGGCAATGAAGGGTTGACACATCGCAATATCAATGCTGTGGACAAAAGGGCTTACTTAACTCATTCTCCCCCAGACACACCACAGCAAGATATGGATCGACCATGATAGTTCAAGGGTGATGCCAGAATAGCTTGGCGCCTATGGGCGCCAAGCTATTCTGGCATCACCCTTGAACTATCATGGTCGATCTGTGTCCTGCACTGCAAAGCAGTCTTCAGGGGACAACGGCAAAATTTGGGGATTTCGGCCTTGGGGTACAGTGAGTTAAAATGGTGAAGTTTGAATGCTGTAAAATTACAGCCTTTCCAGCTCTTCTTCTCCCTTGTACGCAAGCTATCCTGGCACCGACCTTAAACCACCATGGTCGAACTATCTCACGAACAGTAATGTAGGTTTAAAGGACAACGTTGTCAATTTTTGGAAAGAAAATCCAAGCAAAGAAAGACACACGCTTTGAAATGACAATAATAATAATAATAATAATAATAATAATGAGTACTTGTATAGCGCCTAACCTCAGATTAGAGCTCAAGGCGCTTAACTCATTCTACCCCAACACCGAAATCCTTAGATCTTGCAGTTGTCCTCTGAAGACTGCATTGCAGTGCAGGACACAAATCAACCATGATAGTTCAAGGGTGATGCTAGAATAGCTTGGCGCCCATAGGCGCCAAGCTATTCTGGCATCACCTTTGAACGATCATGGTCGATCCTTATCTTCCTGTGGTGTGTCTGGGGTAGAATGACTGAGTTAACAAAAACTAATGTACAAAAATAACTAATTACAAAAATGCAGTTTACAAAGAGTACAAAAAACAAAATACAACGCATACTGTAAACAAGCTATAAAGTCACCATTCAAAAGTGCTACGCTTATGGACTCATACTGGCATTCACACACACACTCACACACACACTACTTTTAACATAGATAGAGATGACATTAACATGACAGGTGTGTGACAAAGTCATTTGTAGCTAACAATCACAACACTACCTTGAACCACGGTTAGACAGGAGAATTACAGCACAGCATGTGTTGTAATTGTCCTTTCCAAGCGTGTTTCTTTCTTTGTTGGATTGTGTGTGTGTGTGTGTGTGTGTGTGTGTGTGTGTGTGTGTGTGTGTGTGTGTGTGTGTGTGTGTGTGCGCGCGCGCGCGCGCGAGCGCTTTACATCCTTGAAAGTCACCTGATTGGTCTGGATTTCTTAACCCCTTCCCAGCCAGGGTACGTACATTGTGTTTCTGAAGTCCGCGTTCACTAAACGACCAAAAGCCACAACAAGTCATGATGCTTACGACTGTACTCACGTCATCATATGAGGTGTCGACGGAGGGCGGGGAGTCGCGGTCCTCATCGTCCTCACTGCTGAGACCCAGGGCGTGGTCGTGGTCGTGCTCACGCTTGCCGATGACGGGCGAGTTGGCCGTTACGTCAGGGCCGTGCATAAAGATGATGTCTGACGCTATCGCTGCAACAGAGAGAAGGCAGGGGGGGGGGGGGGGGGGGGGGAATAAATGAGTGACATGAGACGAGTGTCCATCCATCCATCCATCCATGCTATTCCCCAGTCTTAAACGAACGATTAGGAAGGACAAGAATAGGTTGTGGACTTTTCCTCCAGTCATTCCCATCGAGTCAAATTTGCGCACAGACTCGGCTTACGGTGAGTGTCTCGCCTTCGTGTGTACGGCACGCGTAATCATCAAGCGCGCGCGTTAAAAAATCCCATTACCACTATTCGGAAAAGATAAGGCCCGTTAGGCCCCGTGGAATAGAAACAGCTTGCACCGAAGTTAACAGCAGGGTGGAGGTTCAGTTGCACATACAGTAGCGCTTAGTAGCTCCAGCTTCCATTCTTGTGGCGCCTTGAGCATCTTGAAATAGACGGATATGTGCGCCTCGGAGCCAACACCATACCATACCATACCACACCACACCACACCACACCACACCACACCACACCATAGACGGATAAATATTTCACGTTATTTTGATACACAAACGCACGCAGGCACAAGTATGTTTATCCGCTAGACGCCTAACATTTTGAACAAACTGGTGGTCATTCATATTCATATAGGTCTACGCCTCGTTACTGGACCCCCCAAAAATCTGTCCTGTCATAGCGAACGAAAAATGAACTGCAAGCACAAGAGCAAGCTAGTCAATCAATCGATTCAAATACAGGAACACTTCCTATAACAAGCGCTAAACTACGGCACTTCGTATCTTCCCCATACGTTCGATCCACGAAAGACACCACAGATTTGTCGACGCCGGCTGACAGAACTACACTGACGAGCATAAGAAATGCGACATTTTCGGAACCATCGGAAACACTAAAGTGTTTCCGATGATTCCGAAAATGTCGCATTTCTTTTGCTCGTCAGTGTAGTTTTTTTTTTGTCAGCCTGCGTCGACAAATCTGTGGTGCCTTTCGTGGTTCCGAAAATGTCGCATTTCTTTTGCTCGTCAGTGTAGTTTTTTTTTTTTTTGTCAGCCTGCGTCGACAAATCTGTGGTGTCTTTCGTGGTTCCGAAAATGTCGCATTTGTTTTGCTCGTCAGCATATAAAATGCCTGCGGTGAGAATGCGAAAGATAGCAAGTCCATTTTGTGAAAAGCGATATGTCACCGTACAACAATGAAATTCCCGCTTGTCATCACTCAAATGGACATAACGGCTTTTGCCTTCAGAAAACAGAGGTATGCTGGTCTGTAGTTTTCGACCTTGCAGCTGAGAGGATGAAACAGCTGTTTGTTTGTGTCTTACTTTCGCCTGCTGGTTGCGAGTTTGGTTTAGGCGACCCAGATCACAAAGGGGCTCTTATATATCGGCCATTGCCAAAAGCTATTATGTCCATTTTTTGAGGAAAGCGATATTTTCATGTTTAAACAAGGAAAATCTCGCTTTCCTCAAAAATGGACATGCTGGCTTCTGCTAATATCGTCAGGTATATGATTTATTTTTGTTACCTTTACGGCCAAATAATCTAAAGTGTGATTTCTTACATGTGTGCGCTGGGCTGTGATTTTGGATCCTACGGCGACAGCCGTAAGGTCCAAAATCACCGAGCAGCACACGACTGTAAAAAAAAAAAGCAAACCCAGCCCTCCACCCCCCCCCCCACACACACACACACACACCACCACCACCCCACCCCTAACCAAAATAATAATAATAATAATAATAATAATAATTTTTTTTTAATTTAAAAAAATGACGACGTCAGCAGCAGTTTGATGTCATCAACTGATCTAACAGTTACTCTTCTCATAAAACACACACACGAAAAGCTAAGGGACAAAGACGGATTGATCGATTGTACAACTGCTTAACGTCCCGACAGCAACAAGACTTTCTCAGGACGTGCCAAGACTGCTTGTGAAAAAAAAAAAAAAAAAAAAAAAACTAAACAAAATATTGAATGTATGTCGCCAGCCGGTCCAATACGTTAAATAAACCTAAGACATGGGGCCTAAATAAAGCTAAGACCATTGAGCAACACACATCCAATATCAAGAGCTACAGACAGCGCAGACAGTAGGGAGAGTTTAAGAAAGGAAAATACAGGTGAATGGACCAAGGGTAGACAAAAACACAATGTCATGCCCCAGAATAAAGAAAACCCACCCTGTGGGGCTGACCAGGGTGACCCTGAGAACTAAAAAGTAGTTAACCCCACCCAATCCCCCAGGGCCGACGCGGGTGGGGGAGGGACAAACACTGACCAATGAAATGGCGTTGTGGAGGTTTGGGCGTTCCCACTTCAAATATATATTAGCCTACATCCAACCCCTCTGAAGTGAAAGTCAAAATTAGGCCGGAAATTCCCACTTGTCAAATCGAGATAGCAAACCGAGAGCGGCAGGTAGAGCAGTGTGGACTGGGACCACCATGCGTAGTAGATCGAGGAAGCCTAACCAGTGTGGCGCCAGGTTTGGTTTTTTTTTTTTTTTTTTTTTTTGGGGGGGGGAGGGAGGGGGGGGGGGGTAACTAGTGTGGACTGGATCACGCCATCACTAAGAGTGCAACTGTACCGAACTTATCAAACCAGGAAAAAATATCTTATGATTTCTTAATTGTTAGACATGTCAGACACACAACGCCCTTCTGTAAACCCCAGTAGCAAAACGTCTTCGGGGCCACGACGGCCGCAGCGGGCCCGCGCACAGCCGTGCGCGGGCCCACTGCGGCCGTCGTGGACCGAGGAGTTTTGCTTACTGGGAATGCATTCAGAGTGTACAGTAGTTTAAACACAAATCGTGCCTTGTTCTGTCTGATCGGGAAACGAGGAAAAAAGTGCGTCACGTGAAACTCGCAAGCCACCCAATACAATCGTTTTTGTCTGTCGTGATTAAATGCCACGAAAGAATTAATTCAGTACCCATGATCGATCTCTGTCAATCAAACTGCCCACCCATCCATCCATCCATCCATCCATCCATGAATTAATCAGTCAGGACTTTTCAAGCACTGATAATCAATCAACCAATTAATCAATCAGGACTTTTCAACCCCGTATTCTACGCAAACTCAAGGGAACAAATTCACAGTGTGTGGTTTTTTCCCCCTCTTTTTTGTACCCCTTCGTTCAAATTGTTGGTTCTTTCCTTACGTGTATCCAAGTGCGCTCGACTAAATGCCTATAACTCTCCTGTACTGATCATGCCTCGTGTGCATACCGTCTCGTCATTGTTCACAAGTTAAAAAAAAAAACGTAAAATTTTAGTCAAGTTGCAGGGGGGGATCCTATGGGTTCCGGACACCCCACCCCCACCCCCGACCCAAAATTGTTTAAAATGCTATAAATGCTATAACAAAGTCCCTTTTGAGGGTGTTTGGACCCCCCCCACCCCCCCTTTTTTTTTTTTTTTTTTTTTTTTTTTGGGGGGGGGGGGAGTTTCAACACATACACGCTACCCCACCCCCCCCCCCCCCCCATCCTCCTCTTTTAGTTTGATATTTTGGGCGAGTGGCAAGGGAGCGTCGGGGAGGCCTTTTGTGTCAGGCTGAAGGTCTGAAACAAAAAGGTTAAAGGATAGTTCAGGGTTGTTGTATTTTTAAGCAAATGCCACACTCTTTAGTCTGGATTTCATCACAGTGGTTGTCTCACCCGGTACGCTGAAACAGCGAATCGAGGGAGACGGCCAGTGTGGGATTTCACGCGAAGAACTGAAGAAAAAAAAATCATCTTAACCCTTTGCGTGTCCGTCGGTAGCGGTTTTAGTCGCGATGATTCCTGTAGAAATCATCGCGACAAAAACCGTTACCGACAAGCAAAGGGTTATTTATGCCCTTGACTTGCCGATAAAACGTGATCAACAAGATCCACTGCGACATAGAACCTCAGGAGCCTCCTCAGTTTCGGGGGTTCATGAGGGTCCGAGTCTCTTGCTGACACCAGTCTGAATCCAAGTTCCTCGGACTGCTTAGGCCTGTTATGGCGTGGATTTCAGTTCACCAAGATTTCAGGCACACCGCAATTTGCGCCGTACGAGAAAACCGTCAACACGATCCAACTGCAAGAGACATAGATCCTCATGAGCCCCCGCGACTGCGGGGGCTCATGAGGATCTATGCCTCTTGCTGAGACCAATTTGTATCCATGGTTTCTTAGACGGTGTTGGCTTTTGGTCGTTGAATGAACCAGGATTTTAGAAACAAAAAAGTACGTACAGCGTACGCACAGTGGCAGGGAAGGGGTTAACCACCTTGTGCGTGCAGCCACCCTGTACTGTACTGCATGCACAAGTGGATTAAGTAATCACGCCTATCCTCCCATTTCAGGCCACTGTCAAAAGAAACAAAAATTGCTGACACCATAGCAACACCCACACAATAGAAGTCCCCTATTCACACACACCTTTGGCGACGTCCGTCCTTTTAAAAAAATTTGAAACGTCACTCGACCCGCACGCATGACGCGTAGCGAATTGAGGGAGATGCCCGGCACTGAGCTCTTCCTGTGACGTATGCATGTACGGTAAGCCTAGTACGCCCACATAATTATTTGTAATTGTAGTAAAACTGTTGCCGCTAGGGTTTCACGTGAAAGAAAAACAGAAGATAGTGGTAGAAAACCCTTGACGTTTCGGATCAAAGATCCTTCCTCAGGTGACATGGAAACAAACGTAGAACAGTTCTACGTTTGTTTTCATGTCACCTGAAGAAGGATCTTTGATCCGAAACGTCGTTATTTGTTTCTATTTTAAAGGGTTTTCTACCACTATCTTCTGTTTTTCTTTTATTTGTAATTGTATTGTTTGTGTTAACAAAAGACACACACTCATAGTACAGGGTAGGGTATACAGATCTATGATGATGTACCGGTCATGTAATTCTTAGTTCAATTTCTTTTCTTCTTTTTTTCTCTCTCAACAATATTTCCACTTTGGTGTCTACTGAGACAGATAGATCGACTATGTTCGTACGATTGACTCAAGTGTCGTGCCTCATCATTATCTAGCAGTTTGCAGAAAAGACTTTTTTTCCTTTTTTTTTTTTCTTTTTTTTTTCTGTTGGGGGGGGGGGGAGGGCGGGGGGGGGGGGGGTGGCAGCGTGCCTGGCATGTTACTTTCCAGCTCAAAATAAATCAAACAACTGGAGGGAAAAAGAGACACACACAGGCCACAGTACAACCTAAACACAACAACAACAAAACAACAACAACAAGGGTAGGCGATTGGGTGGAGAACAGGCCGCAGTACGTCCTTTGAAAATCCCCTCCACCCCACCCCCACCCCTCCCAAATCAAAGAACAGTCGAGGGAGGGCGATAGTTGCTCATGACTGACTGACTGACTGACTGACTGACTGACTGACTGACTGATTGATTGGGGGCGGCGGGATGGGGTGCTACGCCAGTAGTAATGCAATTAGAACGACACACATACCACTTAAATTCTAATCTTTGTCCAATTGAAAGGAATGAAGACACTTTCAGCAGTCAAGGATCTTTAAATGAAATCACTCAGACTAAATCCTGACACATTCCTAACGCACTAACCCTGACGATACCGTTTGGCAGAAAACGAAAACTTCTACCCTTGACATTCCACGCATAACCTTGCTGATCCAGACGACAAAACACAAAATTAAAGGAGTCCATACCAAACAAAGTCGTAATATTTCTCATGCTAATTTTATGCCGAATTTATATCCGGGTTCTCTGTCCCCTAGTGAGCAACGCCTTGACACAGTCCATTATCGATTCTCTTCCACCTGCAAAAGACACAGATTCACGTGAGCTCCTCTGCAGTCGCAGGGGCTCATGAGAATGTTTGGCTCATTCTGGGCTAGATCGGCTCTAGCTGTACTTAGATTGAGTGCGTTATTCCGGTTGAAGCGTATTTTTGGACAAGTGTCCTCGGCCGAAAGGTTTATTTCAGATCAGCAAATATAAAAAAATAATGATGTGTCCAGGACGCAAAGCTATTCAACTTTTCGATATAAAGTTGTTATTCATTTGTACTCCAGCGTACACTGGTTGTCTCCCTCGATTCGCTGCCGATCATCGGCAGCGAATCGAGGGAGACAACCAGTGTGACATTCAGCGCTGTTATGGTCGATCCAGCTCTCCCAAAAGGCGCCTGAACTGATGAAAGTCGTCAGCCTCCAAAGCGCTTGTGGGTGACATGGATGAGACTACAAGTGTCAGTCAGGATCTATGACTATAATACTGTGCATGTAACTGATGTGTGCTGGTGTGTAGTAATTTTGGACCTTACGGCTACAGGCCTTAAGGTCCAAAATCACAGACCAGCACGAATGAAGTGCGACTGATGCGAACAATGGTCAATTCACAGCGACCACAAATCATAAATTAATCCTCGGTGACTTACGAAAGGTGTTTCTGACTACGTGCGAAAATCATGAGCACACGTCCCACCCTGGTTGTCTCCCACGATCCGCTGCCGCCGCTGCTCAGCGGCAGCGAATCGTGGGAGACAACCAGTGTGCATGGGTCCACTGATCTGCGCTGGCCAATCATCTATCACAAAATCATTTCATGTTCTCAGAAGAAATAGAAGGTGTTAGGGAATCTGTTTCTTTGTCCACTGAGTGATTCCCATTGGTAAGTGTACTGAAGGTGCATAATTAGATGAGGCGGAGTTACATTTTTATCCGCTGTCTAACCACGGGGAAGAAATATGCGGCGGCAGTTTTGTGATTTGGACCTTACGGCGTACAGCCGTAAGGTGTAAATCACAGACCAGCGCGTGCTGCTGAAGTCAATAGTCTGTCGCCAGTCATACTTGTATTTCTTTCCCTCTTCCCGCTTGTCCGAAACCTACAACAGTCTGACCTCAGTTTCAGTTCAAGTCACACTAAACTAGGAGGGGGGAAAAAGGCACCCCAAAAAAAAAAAAAAAAAAAAAAAAATCCCAACAAAGAAACCCCTTCAAGTCGCGGTTTCATAGTCCAGACCGATCAATCTCAAGAGGCGTAGATTCTCATGAGTCCCTGCAGGTCTCAGGGGCTCGTGATAATGACTCGCCGCCATACCTCTTGCTGACCTTGACCGGCCTGGCTCTTATCGCATCGTCAGATTCAGGCGAAATTATCCGGGTTATGAATACGACTGACGAAGAGGACTGACAAAAGAAATACTGAGTTGTTTCAAACTGAGTGCCATTTTTGAGTATCAGTTGTATCCCTTTGGCTCTCGGTAGCGGTTTTTGTCGCGATGATTCCTACAGGAATCATCGCGACAAAAACCGCCACCGACACCCGAAGGGTCAAAGCGACCTGCTGCAAGGCGGGCTCAATTAGGGATTGCTAATATTCGCCTATACAACGGGTTATCAATATTTTCCTGCCTCAACTTTGAAACATATCCTCCTCTTCATAATCCATGTGAATAGACACACGCCGTACCAGAGGTGTTCCACTGCCTTCTGAGCGTAACAGAAGGAACTCCGCTGTGTGTACAAAGGAGAACAAAAGAGCAGGAAAGTCTATCATTTTACGACATTCAGACTTAATCATTTATGTTAGCCCTTTTGTAAACCATTACTATATGACAGACTAAGAACATTTATAAAGTAGATATTGCGAACTATTAACCATGTATTGCCTAAACTGGGTCACTTTAAAGGGAACTGAACCAAAAGTCAATCAATAGGGACTTACTTTGTAGGTTTTCAGTGTATCCCAAACACTGTATACAATACACATATATTACTACAAAGACATTGCTACATATCTTAGTGTTAGTGTACGTGACGTCAGAACTACTTTTTTTTCAATACCCGGTTGCGGCCGAACCTCTACTGCTCTCATGTACTAAATCAGTTCTGTCTGACAGCTGATTCTGATATATAGCTGATTCGGTTGTGTCGTCAAACTACAAAATAAGTGCCTAGTCTCCTTTAACACAATGAGCCTGTCTAAGTCAAAGTTTCAAAATCTGGGAATTGTCCCCTGAAGACGATTTACCGACAACTGATTCAGGCGTAGATCGACCATGATCCACTGATGATAGTTCAAGGGTGGTGCAAGAACAGCTTGGCGCCTTCTGGCGCCAAGCTGTGCTTGCACCACCCTTGAACTATCATGGTCGCCCCAAGTACTGCTGGGCCTGATGAATAGGTTAAGAATATATCAGTAAATGGGAAATCGTGTTCGAAATAAAACTTCCCGTCTTATCCGACAAGTGGTTCAGGCAACTTCCTTGTACGTGAGTCACATAGCTCAGGCATTGTGTCAGTGCAAATATGTTTGTTTCACGAAATATGGAAACACCCGAGATATGCAAACAGAGGTCGCCAAATAGCATCCTCCCTCTCCGGCCTTGGGCCGCGTTAATCTCCATCGCAGACCCGAAGGGTCTGCACAACGACGCGGAATCACGGGATCACGTCATTGCACCATACCTCCAACTCGACGATTGGGCGCAATGCTGAAGAATTTCCCCCGTATTATTTTAACTCATTCGAGACGTGCCGCCTCCGGATACGCGGCATAAGCCGCGTATCCGGAGGCGGCACGTCTCGAATGAGTTAAGCAATCAACAAAATGTTGCACGTGGGGAATATTGCCGTGCTTTCTAAAAAGAATGTGAGTACTGTATTGAAACAAACTAAGTACATATAGTGAACACTTTAGTCTCAGCTAACTATGCGTACTGATGATCTGAATGTCATCATGCATTGATCAATTTCAGTCCCCAAGATCTGCAATTTTCTGGGCGTACATCATGGTCTGGACTCACCCCCACCCCCACCCCCCAACACACAAAATTAAATTGTAACCACATACCGTGATATGACCTTTAATTTAACTTTCAAAATATGTACGTCCCAATCACTGTCTACTACGTTTCACCATCATAGGAACACTCAAGTTCTCTCTCTCTCTCTCTCTCTCTCTCTCTCTCTCTCTCTCTCTCTCTCTCTCTCTCTCTCTCTCTCTCTCTCTCTCTCTCTCATAAGCGTGCTTTTTTTCTAAAACCTCACTTATAAGTATAAGATCTGTTGTAAAATCAGCCACACAACGGACCGACAGCGATTTCCATACTGCCACGAACTAAGGCAGAAGAACACTTGCACTCAAGTCATCCTCTGCTTATGTTAACCACTTCACTGCAGAGACGGGAAAAGCCAGCACGATCCACAGAATTGCAAGACATAGATTCTCATGCAGGGGCTCACCAGGACTGATCTATGTTTCTTGCTGACCCCACTTTGTATCCGGACATGTTTATTGTCCAGCTGGGACTCTGGCGTTAAATTAACCCCAAAAATTCCACTGGCAGCGGCGAAGGGGTAATAGCCACTAAAATGAAATATCACTACATCAACGTCTTTTAATTTCCAAAGCCAGTCATCCTCACTTCTTAACCCTTTCAGCCCCAAGGTCCCTGCCTATCTCTCCAACTTACTTCACCCCTACACACCTTCCCGCTCCCTCCGCTCTGCCTCCGACCCTCTCCGCCTCCACATCCCTCGCACCAAACTTAACACTTTCGGTCCCCGCTCCTTCTCCGTCTACGGTCCATCCATCTGGAACACTCTCCCACTCTCTCTCCGTCAGAAACACTCTCTCTCCTCCTTCCAGTCCGCCCTCAAAACTCACCTCTTTCAACAGTTTTAGCACTATATCACCGCACTCCCCACCCGCCAAGCTGACCGTCGTAATGTATTTCACTGTTTGTGGTACGTGAGTCATTGTCTAAAGCGTGCGCATGCGTGCGCGAGTTGTGAGTGTGCGCTTAGAGTTATAATTATTATAAGATAAGCGCATTATAAATACCGTAATTATTTATTATTATTATTTCTCAAATTTGGAGGTATTGCCTAACGACTATGTTCCAGTTGCAGGAGATGGCTTGACCATGATAATTCAAGGGTAGTGCCAAATTAGCTTGGCGCCTGATGGCGCCAAGCTAATCTGGCACTACCCTTGAACTATCATGGTCAATCCATCTCCTGCTGTAGGGATCCGGCGCTAAAAGGGTTAACTCATCTGCTTTAAAGAGTGTCACAAATCCCGGAAAATTAGTCATCAGCCGTGAAAGCCGTGAGAGAGAGAGAGAGCGAGAGAGAGAGAGAGAGAGAGAGAGAGAGAGAGAGAGACTGCTTGAAGAGGCGCCAAGCTAATCTGACGCTACCCTTGCGCTTTTCCGGTCGGACGCATGCAATTGTAAAGGGTGAAAGTAATAGGTCACAGCGCCATGTCATCGCAAGCACAGACGCTGATGCCGGAAATAAAGTATTGTTCTAGCTGAACTAGATTTACACCACAGGCCGCCGTTTGACCTATCGTGGTACTGTTCTATGAGTACAGTTCTTTGTGTTTTAGGGCCACGGAGGTCACTGCAACTAGGAAATCCGTTGTTGTTGTTGTTGTTGTTGTTGCTCTGTGTGTGTGTGTGTGGGGGGGGGGGGGTACACTGACGTCAGCAAGCGTCCCTACGTCTTTTTTTTAAAAAAATGTTTATTGTCCCACAAGGGGAAATCTTGGCAGCCTTCCTCCGGGAAAGACGTGTCGCTGTAGCGCAGCGCCACCCAAACTATCTACCTCTTATTTGACAATGTGCTGGGACAGAAAAGCCTCAGTACCCCAGGTGGAGACCCCCTGGACAGTTTTGAATGCCTGAAATAGTGTCACGGTATTGCATATCACATACACAATTACTTTGTGCGAGTGCGTGTACCCGTAACCACGGAGTTTTATCTACGTGACAAACAAATGTATCATGAAAATAACCCAAACTAGACAAAAACAAAAGATTTACTGACAAAAACCTGAAATTGTTTAACCCTTTGTCTGTCGATAGCGACTTTTGTCGAGGTGATTCCCGCAGGAATCACCTCGACAAAAGTCGCTGCCGACAGCCAAAGGGTTAATCATATAATGGTATATCAAGAAACAAATACTGCACTGTACAAGAAACAGTATTATCATTGTGCTATACCGGGCTATTACAGATTTTACCATGCATAGGCCTACCTAGCTGCCAAACTATACAACTCTGTAAGCCTATGGCATTACACGCTAAATCAGAAAGATCACATCAGTTTTCGGAATGGCCGCTGGAGCCGACCTAGTAGCAAGCGGCGTAGAGTCTCATGAGCCCCTGCAACTGCAGGGGCTCATGAGAATCTATGCCTCTTGCTGAAAACACAGAATTTGACTGTCTTGTGTACTGTTGTGTGCGTGCCTGCGTTGAAAACTGCACCGCTTCAGTTAAAACCTTGAAATGTTATCTGGCTATCAATGCAAACCTTATACATCAAAGCATTCTGTCTATGTCAAAGCAGTGTTTATACTTTTTCGGTTGAGCATTAAATAGTGATTGATTCTGGTGTCAAGATATATTATTCTCGCCATTGCAACGCGGCACATAGATACATCATTAGTAATTAAATATAATAAAATTATCACATAAACACATGTGGTGTGTGTGTGTGTGTGTGTGTGTGTGTGTGTGTGTGTGTGTGTGTGTGTGTGTGTGTGTGTGTGTGTGTGTGTGTCGGGCGGGGGGTGGGGGTGGGGGGAGGGGGATGTTGGTGCGTGTGGAGAGAGGAGAGAGAGAGGAGAGAGAGAGAGAGAGAGAGAGAGAGAGAGAGAGAGAGAGAGAGAGAGAGAGAGAGAGAGAGAGAGAGAGAGAGAGAGAGAGAGATGAAATGAAACTTTATTTCTCAAGGATAAATCACACACAGACACACACACACCATCACACACACACACACACACACACACACACACACACACACTGACACACACGCAATACATAAGAACTAATTAAAATGGAAAGGAAAAACATGATCATCAAAAGACTAATAGCAGTCACACACACACACACACACACACACACACACACACACACACACACACACAGACCGATCTAGCACAACAGTAGTACAAATTTATGCTGGCCATTGTTGGTGCCATAAATATTTTACTAGCGTGGCGCCCAGCACAGTTCGTGATGGACTGTCATGCTCCGATGGCGCGGCCTTGAGTTGAATGTATTAATAATACTACTGACAAAGTAGCCTTAATATTTACAGTTACTGTACTAGTACATCCCAGATACAGACTATGATGCCGATATTATATTTTATTAACTCCTTCACTGCCGAGAAAAAAAAGTAACACTATCCAACTGCAAGAGGCATAGGTCCACATGGGCCCCCGCGACTGCGGGTGCTCATGTGGACTTATGCCTCTTGCTGACACCAATTTGTATCCATGGCAGTTGGGCGGTTTTGGTCGTTAAAACAAACACAGGTTTCAGAAAGAAAGTATGCATCCAATGGCTGGAAAGGGGTTACAATTTACAAAGCTTGTGATTTAAGTCACCCTAAAGCGTAGAACCGCGTAGCTGGGTGACTAAATTGCCAAATCAAGTTTGTTGGGCTTTCTGTTCCCTTTTTGCACCCTTTGCCGCCCTGGTAGTAGAAACTCTTTTCAAAACGCTGATGCGCGCACGCCCACACACACTCACACACACACACACACACACACACACACACACACACACACACACACGCCCCCCCCCCCCCACACACACACACACACACACGCCCCCCCCCCCCCCAACCACACACACACACACACAATATACCAATCTCCTAATCCAAAACACACTTGCATCACCGACGAAGTCAAACAGAGAAGACAGAGAAGGTCACAGTTCACACACCCTCTATCGGAGAACAGCTGAAGCCGAACTTCAGCATCCACATTGTCACAAACTCCTGCAAAAGAGATAGATTCACATGGGTCCCTGCAAACTGCAGGGGCTCATGTGAATCTACGTCTTTTGCAGATGAATGGTTCTGAATCATAGACTAATATACATCGAATAATATACTGACATCATAACATACACATCCTCTGTTTTTACAAAGATAGCTAAACAACCCTTCTAGTTATAGCATCTGGCACGAGTCTTTTTTTACTACCACGTTGGCTGCATTACTATTTTTAGCATTTGGCATCGTTCTATTTTTATCACATAAGTCGGCCGCAGAACTCTAATTTTAGCATCTCGTATGATTCTATTGTTGACGCACGGAATAGTCTGCATTACTATTTTTTAACCCAGATTCTGCAAGTGGCATGATTCTCTATTCATCCCATATCCTATCATCATGAGCTGGTCTGTTAATTTGCACCTTACAGATGCACACTTAAGGTGCAAAATCACAGACTAGCACACAAATGATGAATCGTCCATGCTGTCCGTCGATACACGGCAAAAACCAGTATCTCCACATTTGAGAAAAGCGATACTTTTATTATTATTTAATAAAAATTAAAAAAAATCTCGCTTTTCTAAAAAATATACATAATGGATTTTGCTATACAACGGCAGCTGTGAGGTGCAAAACTATTGATGAAAAACCCCACAAAAATCGGTTGCGCTGGTTATAAAAACACAACAACACAGTCACAAGGTGGGACGAGACGATGGCCTTACTCAGAGGGCGTGTCAAGTAAACATCTGTGGTTACTCAGTAATACCCAGACTTGAGAAGTACTGGTAATACGCCTATCGGCCCGTCCCACCTACAGGCTGACGCAATGATCCATGTGTATGGTTAACAGCTGTTACAGCATGATTAACCCTTTTCATCCTGATACGCTATGGTTTGAAACAAGTATGACCATTTCAGCTCAAAGGTGGTGCCAGTATAGCTTGACGCCTAAGGCGCCAAGCTATTCTGGCACCACCCTTGAACTGAAACGGACGATGTGCCTCCTAATCTGTAATGCCTGCTTAGGACAATAAACATTTTTTTTTAAAAATCAGCTTCATGACTGATGTAATGGGTTAAGCAAAGATGTGACATAAATACTCGCGTATCATAAGCACTGACTTAGGTTGTGAGATACACGAATGTAAATGTCCGTTGTAGTTAAAAGAACGATTTTCGTAGTAATATAATGAAAATATCGCTTTTCACAATGATACTATGCAAAAGACAATCGGGCCGATGTCGGCCCGAGAATCTGTGTTAACTGGGTGTGAGTAGAAGGACTCTCGTCGTGTATAAATTGCTAAGGGTTTCCCGTGGGTTAATGAATAATTTCAGTTTCACTTCCGAGTGATTTGAGCCCACCACCGAATATCAGGGCTCCATGAAAAAGTATCTTATACAATCAACTCGACAACTATTGCCCAAACACTATTTCTAGACCCTTGCCTGTACGGTTATAAGCATAACCGTAAAACATTTGGTGCAAACTATCCTTAAATATGAAGTATAAACAAATTACCAATAGGATTTCATACCCACCCCCACCCACCCCACCAAAATAATAATAATAAAAATAATATAAATAATAAATAAATAATAAATAAATAAATAAATAAATAAATAAATAAATAATTTCAATAAAATAAAAAAATAAATGTATAAGGTCGTTGCCCTAGTTCGGCCCCACGACGGCGGCGTGGGCCCGAGGATCTTTGCTCACTAGGTTGATAAAACCATGTACTGTATCAAGGGGAAACCAAGTTGAAATTTGTTGATAAAATAGAATACTGTATTCTCTGAATACAATACAGGGTTTTATCAACAAAGGTCAACTTTTCCTTCAACCATTAACTCATTCGAGAGGAGAAATAAATACCGTAATATTCTTCCGGGTGCAAAGTCTGCACCCTCAATAAAAACTGGGAGCACTATCCCGACGACACACCCAGCTGTTAATCGGGGTGTTGACATATGAATACACACACTTTTGCGTTACTGCGCACACACGCTGACAATGACTTTATTACATAAACAATTTGTTTACTTCAGTCTCTGCAGCGGTGTGTCGTGTTAGTTAGGGCAGCAGCATTGGTTTTTTTTTTCTTCTAGCGATCGTTGGGCGTGTGTGCTTTTCTGTTTGTGACAATATATACGGAGGAGCAAAAAAAAAAAAAAGCGGCATTTTTGGAATCATCGGAAACACTAACGTGTTTATGTATATATGTGTTGTGAAGGTAAAAGACATTAAGCCCAATTGTTGAACCCCTTGAATGCTGAGGGGAAAAAAGAATACTTTCCAACTGCAAGAGGCATAGATCCTCATGATCCCCCGCAACTGCGGGGGGTCATGAGGATCTATGCCTCTTGCCGAATCCAATTTGTATCCATGTGCCTTTGTATGGTTGGAGCATTTTGGTCGTAGAATGATGAAAGATTTTTGACGCAAAACATGCGGTAAGTGGCAGGGAAGGGGTTTTAAGCGAGGTTTTCTTTCAAAATCTTGCTTTTCACAAAAATGGACTTACTGTCTATTGCCTTTGCAGTGCAGATATCGTACATAATCGAAATGTGTGGCAACTGAAGTGTTTGTTTCATTGCAAATGAGTTACTATATGTCTTGTTGTTGTTGTTGTTCTTGTTGATGATGGTGATGATTTAGTTGCTGCTACTGCTGACTCCAGTCGTTGTAAGGCTACTTCTTTTTGTTCGAAGATGACATGTGTTATAGTTTTACTTATGTTAACGCTGGTGTATCATTTCCACAGAATGTCGAACGCATTAAAGCACAGAAAGGCACAAGTACATCAAGGACAAAGAAAGAAGCACGCTTAGAAAAGGGAACGTTCAACGCAATTTATTAATCTTGTGCACGTCTTTTCCAGGCGTAAACAATCCAGACCAAAAAGGTGACTGCCAAGCGTGTGAAATGCAAAGAAGTACCCAACGGAGAAAGAAACACGCTTAGAAAAAACGGTACAACACAATTTATTTGGCTGTTTTGTATTAACAAATTAACATTAATTAAATTAACGTTAATTTATTAATTATTAACAATTTATTGTGTTGTACCGTTTTTTCTAAGCGTGTTTCTTTTTCCAGGCGTGTTTCTTTCTCTCTTGAGAATTTCTGTGGATTTTACACACCTGGCGGTCACATTTTGGACCTGGATTTATCAAGGATGAAAACACGTTTGAATAGACTTGTGTGTTATTGTTTTTTTAACTCTCTCTCTCTCTCTCTCTCTCTCTCTCTCTCTCTCTCTCTCTCTCTCTCTCTCTCTCTCTCTCTCTCTGCGAATTCGTCACGGCTCTTCGGCACAATAACGTCACCATAAATAATTTAATATGACCTTCAATTTCAGTGTCAAAACAAGCCTCCCAAATACCACCGGCTAGCTATACGTTTCATCTGCGAAATGACGCACACCCGTGATGAGAACGATTATTTTCAGTGGCTTTGCCCAGTCACCGCTGACGTGAAAATGGCTCGTCATACCTCATTCACACCTCACTCATACACTTAACTCATTCGCGGCCAGCCGCATCCAGGTGTGCGGCTTATGCCGCGCATCCGGATGCGGCTGGCCGCGAATGAGTTAACCCCTTCGCTGCCGGTTCGAGCGCAGAACCCGACTGCAAGAGGCGCAGATCCTCACGGGGCTCCGGCAGTTGCGGGGCTCATAAGGATCTACGCCTGGTCCCACTGTGTATCCGCGTCCCTTGGGCGGCTGGGGTTCCTCGCAGGGCTAACCCCTTCCCTGCCGAGAAAAAAGGTGAACACAATCCAGCTGCAAGAGACATAGATCCTCATGAGCCCCCGCGACTGCGGGGGCTCATGAGGATCTATGCCTCTTGCCGAGATCATGCTTCTTGGAGGTCTTGGCTTTTGGTCGTTGAGTGAACAAAGATTTAAGAAATAAACGTGTACGTACAGTGGCAGGGAAAGGGTTAAAATTAATACAGATTTGGGATGCGCCGTCTGCTGCCATCGGCGGGGAAACGGCAAACAGCATGATAACTATGACAACGAGGCTGAGACCTCCAGTTACTTACGAATGACGTCCCCAAACTGATGACATCTACATTATTGCCAAGTCAGCTCTGAGGCTTCGCCACTGACAGGCTAATTCTGGAGTAATCATCCCCAATAATGCTCCTTTTTAGCGCCATAAAAGAGCATACGGCCACCCCCAGTACATACGTACTCTAATTCAGTGGCCTGATCACACGGTCCCTTTCCGTCTGAAATATGAATGGATTCTCATAAGTTTGTATGTGTACAAAACACAGATCCTCACGAGCCTGCTGCTCGCTAACAGCCTCTCTGTCAGAAAATGCAAGGATCCTTCCAAACAAAATCTATCTGCAAGCGGCACCGATTTTTATGAGCCCCTGCGTGCGCAGGGGTTATGAGAATCTATGCCTCTTGTTGTATGGGACAGTCCTATTTACATCTGAGTGTTCCTGTGCGAGGAGACAATGGGGGTTTGAGGCTGTGAGTGCAAAGGCCTGCGGTCAGTCGCAGCCGGGTTGATGTTAATTGATGAGGAGGTGCGAGCCGTGTCAACCTGATCTCCCAGGCATTCACGCTAGTCAGCCCTGTTGCGTGACCCTGGGCATGGTTCATTTTAGCCCAGGAACGCAACGAAAACTAGTTTCACGGACTATACACATAGATACTGTAGCTATGCACTGTACAGCGTCTTTGCTATAACATTTCTCGTTCCGTTAAAGCCCCACCACTGTCAGTGGATGAATACCAGTCGTGCACTTGTACCTGAAATTTTTGTCAATTCAGCGCCGAAAGAGCAGCGGACTTTCAAGGAACGCGGAAATAAAAACTGTGTCAGCAAGAGACATAGATCCTCATAAACCCCCGCAACTAGTTGCGGGGGCTCATGACGGTCTATGTCTCTTGCAGTTGGCTCGTGTTCACTTTCTCTCGGCAGGGAAGGAGTTACATAAAGTCACACTTGTCACTTGACTTTCAACCACACACGCAATCCTCTGGCCCTCACACTGATGGGCGATTCTACGTGGTGGAGTTTTTAGCCTAGGAACGCAACAAAACTATAGTTTCAAAACTGTCCTCTCGGTATTTAACCGGCTTTTCTTTTTAACTCATTCAGCCCCGAAACACCACAGCAAGACATGGATCGAGCATGATAGTTCAAGGGTGGTGCCAGAATAGCTTGGCGCCCATAGGCGCCAAGCTACTCTGGCACCAACCTTGAACTATCATGCTCTATCTATGTCTAGAACTGTAATACAGTCCTTCAGAGGGCAACCTCAAAATCTGGGGATTTCGGTGCTGAGGTAGAATGTGTTAAGGCATACACAGAGGGAAAAAGTAGCTGCCGGCAGACTATAAAGATGAGACATAGAAATACTGATTCCGGAGATACCCAAGCAGTAAAAGGTCTTCAGGCCTGCTGCAACCGTCGTGGGACCGAGGAATTTTGTTTACTGGGTATGGGTACCTAAAATCATTGAAGAATACCGGAAATTACAATGAACTGTTTTGCGATGTGACTTTGTAAAAGCACCCCCCCCCCTCCCCCCTGTCGTTTGACTTTACCGGAGCCCGATTGGACATCAGAATCCCGCCTCACCCCCCCCCCTCCCACCGCCCCCCTCCCCACCCCCACCCCCTTCATGTTGTTTGATGTTTCGAGGCCTGAACTCGGCACGACCGATTTTGACAGTGACCACTGTTTTGAGCCGATGCTATTTCAGTACAAAAATTGTCGAAAACACAGGCTAGTGTGAACGCTGTCAAAATATATTTCCCATTCGTTAATTGGCGCTCATTCGGCCTCAGGAACATAACAAAATTTAGTTTTGAATGTATTTCCCATTCTTCAAACGGACGCGAATTCCACAACCTGACATTGGGTCATAGATAAGCACCGTCGGAAGTCCAAAATGACAATTGCAGTCTGTGGCGACGATTTTGTGATTAAAGCTGAACAGAACTGCAAATTGTCGACTGTGGCCCGCGCCTCAGTACTTGCACATAATTCGTCTGTGCTCACGACACAATTTGTGTTTCCACTAGTTTCTGTGTAAGAAGATGTCATCGCCGCCTGGAAAATCGCGGTGAAGATAAATGGACCTTTTCCAACTTCTCATACCTAAACGGCATTAGTAACCTGCTCGCCGTTCAACACCAATTACCAATGACTCCTTGCCAAGATATATATCTCATCCCCTTCACCACCGAGAGAAACTGAAAACGATCCAACTGCAAGAGGCATAGATCCTCATGAGCCCCCGCAATTGCGGGGGCTCATGAGGATCTACGCCTCTTGCTGATACCATTTTACGTCCACGTTCCTAGAACGGCGGCATAGTCCTTTAGAGTTGAATTGGCAGAGATTTCAGAAACACAAACTGCGTCCACTGGTGGTGTAAAGGGTTACACACCTTTCTGCCGGCCAAGATGTGTATCTGAACTGAGACATCGACTGTAATCAGTGTCATCGTTCCCAGAGGCTAGGGGCTTCCCCGGAATCCCGGGTTAATTAAGTGACTCACGGCGGGCAAGACAGGATATGAATGGACAGCTTACGTGGTCCTTTACACGTAGACTCACAGACTCAAAACTGCCCCATTTCGAGCATGTATTTAGAGAGCAGACTTTGACAGCGAGAGGCATTGATTTTCATAGATCTCTGCTGCGGCAGGGGCTTATGAAAATCCATGCCGGCTTGCAAGTGGAACGGGCGAGATGAGACACGGATGGCCAACTCACACAGTCCGTTATAATTAGTCCTTATAATGACTGCCTCATGATGAGGACGCAAATGGATCAACGGTTGACAGCCAGCCAGAGGCGTCGATACTCATACGAGAACCCATGAATACATGAAAATCTAAGTCGCCTATTGCAGATCGAATAGGCAAGACAGTGTACTGACAGCTTCTTAATGCGCACACTTCCACCCACAGCAACTTCAAGGCCGCATTCTGAAGGTGTCACCTAACGACTATGTGCCAGTTGCAGGAGGTGGATCGACCATGATAATTCAAGGGTAGCGCCAGATCAGCTTGGCGCCGTCAGGCGCCAAGCTAATCTGGCACTACCCTTGAATTTTCATGATCAATGCATCTGTAGTGCGTTGAGGCTAAATGAGTGAAGACTGACCCAAACGGCAGCCTCCCTTAGACGATGCAATTGAAGTCGAGTTCGAACAAGACGTATTGATCGTCTTGATACCCTGTGGCTATAGTGATTCATGAGAATCTATGCCTCTTGCAGATGAGGGAGATAGGTGGACAGCTTGTATTGATTTACATGACAGGACGACCGCCACCAACACCGGTGGAGGTATGCATTACTTAAAGTACCATTACACGTAAATTTGAAGACACAATTCAGCACTATAAGTGTTTATTATGCCTTGTCGACACACCTAATAAACTTTAACAGCAATTGGGACACGCAGCAAAAGCACACGCAAAATCGCACTTACTTTTTCTGCACTGCCGTTAGCCGTTTCTCGTACTGTTAGTGTTGTATTTATAGAACGAAGTTGAGTCATTGTCATGTTATTTGATATAAAGTCGACGTGTGCTGAACTGGACTGTCCTGTGTCTAAATGAACCGTAATAGACCCGTGTGTAGCGTTTCGTAACCACCTGTTACAGAAGTGGTTCTTTGAACAGTTACGGCGGTAGTGAACCTCTAATACTGATATAGAACACCGCATCAACTAGTAAACAACTGAACGCCGGACACTTACTGTGACTCCAAAGACTAAGTGACACAAACAACCTTCTCTAAATCAACTGCCACAGACAAAGAAATATGTCCAACCAAAATAATCGAGACTAAAAAAGGTGACTATCACTGAAGCGTGCAAAATGCAAAGATGAACCCAACGAAGAAAAGAAATAGCTTAGAAAAGACAGTTAAACACAATTTGTTCGCTTAGAAACGAAAAAGTCACAACACAAAGAAATTGTGTTGTAACTGTCTTTTCTATGTGTGTCTCTTTCTTCGTTGATTTTCTTCCCAATAACGAAAGAAAAACTCTTCTATGGGACAAGTCAGTAAAACACATTTAGTTGTACTAGTACGATCTAAGCGAGTTTCCTCCTTTATTGGGAATTTATTTGTATTTCGTAATACGCTTGGCAGTCATCTTTTTGGTCTGGATTCATTACTGAGCTACAGACGTCTTACGATAAGTTTGTATACAACTACCTTCTTACTATACGCATTACAAAACAGCATATATTTATTCAGTAACTGTGACATGGCGAAGTATGCACTTGCTGTCTTCCTCCATTCGCTACTACGCAGTGATCAGTGGTAGCAAATCGAACGAGACAGTGTCAGTCGGGGACGTAACAGGCCTGGCCCTTTAACCCGTTCAGTGCCGAGACAAGTTGAACACCACCCAACTGCAAGAGGCACAGATCCTCACGAGCCCCCGCAGTTGCGGGGGCTCGTGAGGATCTATGCCTCTTGCAGACACCACTTTGAATCCATGTTTCTTGGAAATCAATTTTTATTTTTGGTGTGGAATTAATGAAGATTGAAGAAACACAGTCTGCGTCCGCTGGCACTGAACGGGTTAACTCCCAGAACTAAATGACTTTCATTCTATGGAGCGGCAGTCATTTAAGGATAAGACACTGGGGTCAGCTGCATGAGTGAGCTTAGTCCTACGCACTTTGCTTACAGGACTAAGCTCACTCACGCTACGGAGCCCTGCACTAAGGGTCGCACGGTCCCGGGTTCGCATCTCCTGTCAAATTTACGTACATACCGGGTTTACGGAGACTGTCTTGCCTTATTCGAGTGGTTAGCACTGACTGCACGCACAATCGTAATTCATCAAGTGCGCCCGTTAGCGGAAATCCCATCACCGCTGTTCGAAAGGGACACACACACACACACACACACACACACACACACACACACACACACACACACACACACACACACACACACACCGGAAGACGGAGCCTAACGGACGACTGTGTCATCCCGCACTCGAGGTACCACAACGGCGCATAACGTTAAATAAATCCGTGTTTTCAACATTCAAGTGCTGCAAAATAGCATGACGCACAGTGTTCTAATTAAAGACACCACTTGAAAAGACATTTCTGTTGACTCAGTCACTAACCGGAATAGCCCTAACTAGCGATTAACGGAATAGACCCTACTCACAAGCAAATAAGAGGCGCGCAATTCGCAACCATAATGTCAACGGCAAGAGAAAATGTGTCATCTCAGATGTCACCGTGTCCATTTGACTATGTTGCTTACAATGAGATGACACTTTATCGCGTGCCTGTGACAATGTCGTTGCAAATAGGTCTGCGTGACCCGTCCAATACGAATTTTACAGTTTTCACACACACACCATCAATAAATCTCTCTCTCTTGGCTTGACTTCGCGAACGAAGATTCTATAGGGCTTGCCCACGTCGTCTGCAGGCATTTTCGTGGCTGCGGAGGCCAATCCGGGACAGGCAGGTTCGACCGCAGTGGCTGCAGGGGAAGGTCTGGTCAGGGTTCTGAGTTACGACAACTCTGTTTTTTCTTCTAAGCCTCTTGTCCTTAAGGTTAGCTCTGCGAGAGTCCTCAAAGGAGACGGCTGCCTTGTGAATGGTGGAGCGCCAGGTGTCACGGTCCGAAGCAAGCGAAGACCACTGGCGGTGGTCGATTTGGCAGGCACTAAGCGACTTCTTGAGACCGTCTTTGTATCTCTTCTTTGGTGCCCCTCTGTCTCGGTGTCCAGTGGCGAGCTCGCCGAACAGAGTGATCTTGGGTAGGCGATGATCCTCCATCCTGGAGACGTGCCCCGCCCAGCGAAGCTGTGTCCGCAGCAGCAAAGCCTCGATGCTCACAGTTTCCGCCTGTTCAAGGACCTCGACGTTGGTGACATAGTCACTCCAGTGAATGCTGAGGATGGTACGCAGGCAGCGCTGGTGAAAGCGTTCGAGGAGTCGTAGTTGGCTGCGGTAGAGGGCCCAGGACTCGGAACCGTACAGCAGGGTGGTGAGGACGACAGCTCTGTACACGCTGATCTTGGTGCCTTTTTTCAGCTGTTGATTGTGCCACACCCGCTTGAATAGTCGCCCGAAAGCACTGTTCGCTTTTGCCAGCCTGTTGTCCAGCTCCTTGTCCAGCTTGGCGTCTGACGTGATGATGCAGCCAAGGTAGGTAAACTGGTGTACAGACTTCAGTTCGGACTCGCCGATGGTGATGTGGGGAGGGCGATGCTCTTCCTTGGGTGCCGGCTGATGAAGGACCTCTGTCTTTTTCAGACTGACCTCAAGTCCAAAGAGCTGGGCAGCATCTGCGAAGCAGGACGTAATGCGCTGCAAGGCTCTCTCTGTGTGTGCAACGATGGCAGAGTCATCAGCGAAGAGCAGCTCACGAATCAGTTGGTCTAGGGTTTTCGTGTGGGCCTGCAGTCGTCTGAGGTTGAACAGGCTGCCATCAAGACGATACCTGATGTACACTGCGTCGTCATCGTCGAGGTCCACTGTGGCCTGCTTCAACATCATGCTGAAGAAGATGGTGAAGAGGGTCGGTGCCAGCATGCAGCCTTGCTTCACGCCGTTGCGAATGGGGAATGGTTCTGAGAGGTCACTGTTTAGTCTGACCTGGCCTTGCTGGTCCTCGTGGAGCTGGACGATCATGTTGAGGAACTTTGGGGGACAACCTAGTCGCTCCAGGATCTGCCACATACCTTGCCTGCTCACAGTGTCAAACGCTTTTGTTAGGTCGACAAACGTTACGTACAGCCCTTTGTTCTGCTCGCGGCACTTCTCCTGAAGCTGTCTCAGCACAAAGACCATGTCGGTGGTACTCCTGTTGGCTCTGAAGCCACACTGGCCCTCTGGGAGGTGGTCTTCAGCGATGGCAGGTACCAGCCGATTCAGGAGCAACCTTGCGAGAATTTTCCCGGCAATGGACAGCAGGGTAATTCCACGATAATTAGAGCAGGCAGACTTCTCTCCTTTGTTCTTGTACAGGGTGACGATGACTACATCATGGAGATCCTTTGGTAGTGTTCCTTTTCCCCAGCAGCAGAGAAAGAGGTCGTGGAGCTTGTTGTGCAGTGCTGGGCCTCCATGTTTCCAGATCTCTGGCGGGATTCCGTCAATGCCTGCTGCTTTGCCACTCTTGAGCTGGTGGATGGCTGTGAGGGTCTCTTCGGCGGTGGGCGGTTCGTCCAATTCAACCTTTAGTGGAAGGTGTGGGATTTGGAGGATGACTGTTTCTTGAACAGTGCGTTCAGCGCCGAAGAGGTCCTGAAAGTATTCCGACCAGCGGTTCAAGATGGAGGTATTATCTGTGAGGAGTGCCTGTCCATCAGCGCTTCGCAGGGGACTTTGTACCAGGTGCCTAGGGCCATACACTGCTTTCAGTGCTTCGTAGAAGCCCCTGTAGTCACCGTTGTCAGCGCAGAGCTGGGTCCTCTGTGCGAGTCTAGACCACCACTCGTTCTGGAGCTCTCTAAGCTTGAGCTGGAGACTGCTGCAGATGAGGCGGAAGGCAGACTTCTTCACAGGGCAGGAAGGCTGGGCTAGGTGGGCCTGGTGGGCGGCTCTTTTTTTTTTTGCTAGAAGTTCCTGGATCTCTACGTCGTTTTCGTCAAACCAGTCTTTGTTCCTCACTTTCTAGCAAAGCCCAAGACTTCCACAGAGGATTTTACAATAGCAGTTTTCAGTTGTTCCCAGAGTGTTTCAGGAGAGGAGTCTGCTGGATCAACTGTGTCTTTGAGCATGCGCTGTAAATCGGCCTGAAGGGCAGCTTTCTTGTCGTCACGCTGAAGGCTGGCAACATCAAGCTTTTTCTTTGGGAGGGCCCCCTTTCTTGGGTTTCAGCTTGAGGCGGAGCCTGAGTTTGCAGCGAACAAGGCGGTGGTCAGTGTGGCACTCTGCGCTGGGCATCACTCTGGTGAGGAGGACGTCACTGCGGTCCCTCTGACGCACTAGGACATAGTCGATAAGGTGCCAGTGCTTGGAGCGAGGATGCATCCAGGTGGTCTTTCGACTGTCCTTTTGCTGGAAAGTAGTGTTGGTGATGACAAGTTGCTGCTCTGCACAGAGCTCCAACAGTAGGCGACCATTGTCATTGCAGTTCCCAACGCCATGCTTGCCGAGGACTCCTTTCCAGGCTTCAGAGTCTTGGCCCACTCTGGCGTTGAAGTCGCCAAGGATGATGACTTTGTCGTCTGCAGGGGTGCTCTGCAGGAGGCTGCGCAGGTCAGAGTAGAACTTGTCTTTTTCTGCAGGCTCTGCCAGGAGGGTTGGGGAGTACACACTGAGAAGGGTGACGTATTGCTGGTGTCTCAGTGGGAGGCGCATGGACATGATGCGGTCGGAGTGACCCGTTGGTAGGTTTTCCAACTTAGTCACAATGGGGGTCTTCACCATGAAGCCCACGCCTGAGAGCCGTCTTTCTGATGCAGGCCTGCCTGACCAGTAGAGGGTGTAGCCAGCGCCAAGTTCTTGGAGGCTGCCTTCCTCCGGAAGGCGTACTTCGCTGAGCGCGGCGATGTCGATATTTAACCTCCGCAATTCATGGGCAATGAGGGCGGAGCGACGTTCAGGGCGTCCGCTGTCTGCTGTGTCGAGCATGGTTCGGATGTTCCAGCATGCTACGTTGAGTCCGGTCGTGGTCGTCATGAGAGTGGATCCATTGTTTTTTTTTTCTTGTTTTCTGACCGCATGAGAAGATGCCCGTTGACCGCGGCTAGCCAACTGGGGTTACGAGGGGATGAGCTTTGGTTAGGCCACCTTTTCTAGGCCCCTCTCCGTGTGGAGCAAGCAGTGCTGTCCCTAGAGAAGGCTGCTTGGTCATTCAGGGTGTGCCGAGTGACGTTGTCATCCCCAGGTCAACATCAGGCGACCAATATCCTGAACCGCCTGCATGCAGGTTTGAGACTGCGGCTTCCCAGTGACATCTTTCACCTGCCGTTCCAAGTTGCCCCTTGCCCATCGCTACAGGACTTGGGACCATCAATAAATACAAGTATTTCAAAAGAAGTAACGTTTGAGTCATCCTGTTCTGGCCTATTTTTCGGGCTTCGATGGGACACACACTTAGGACCCACAACACCGTTACTGATTTACGAACGAACAACCAAAGCAACGGCGCCCGTCACACCAAAATAATACAATATAGGCTTCTTCTGGTGAACCCTCGCGCGCCCGGTACAAGCTCATTACACGCAAAGAAACCGTAATAATGTATTACAATGAAAATCTCGCTTTCTACAAAAGTGGACTTGCTGTCTTTTGCCGTCCTGGTGCACTAATAAAGTAATATATCATACGCCTACGCACTAACACTGGACAGTCCAGTCATGCCATATATACACACTTCACATCACTTACACGGACGGAAACCATAGCCCAGCGCTGAAAAAGACCATCGGGCCGACGTCGGCCGCTGTTGGCCCGCGCACGGCTGCCGGCGCGGGCCAACGGCGGCTGACTTCGGCCCGGTGACCTTTCGCGAACTGGGAGGTCAAGTACAACAGCGTTTTCGCTTTCACTTTCAAAATCAACGAGACCACCGACATTTCAAATGCTGGCTGGACTGGAATACTTACACAGAAAAGCCGGGGGTCGACTTTAATAGTTCAGTGGTAGTGCCTGATTAGACGAAATTATATGCAGGCGCGAAGTTAATTAGTGAAGTTTTACTCGAATAAGCCTGTTTGTTTGGAGATTGCAGAAACTGAAACTTAAGTATATAAGCACTATACTTCATTGTACTTGCTTCATGTAGAGTGTTTTTGTGAAGCACTGCGAACGTATGGAGTAGAGTCAACAGACCATTCACAGCTCATTGGTAGTGCCTGGTTAGCCTCTCCAGGCCCCAAGCAAATCAGGTGCTACCCGCTTGCGATTTCAGCTTTCATATTCGACTCGTCTCCGTAACCTCTCAATTAACAGGCACCAAGAAATGTATAAGCATTAGGGCTATATTGTATTTCTGAATGGATGGCGATTTTTAAAAGGGGGCGTACCCCGAAAATGTAAAACTGATTATACTGCACCTACCTTTTCTAAGCGTTTGTCTTTCAGTGTTGTGTATTGGTTGCATGCTCCGTTGTATCTAGTCTACCAAATCCCGAAACTGGCGCTCGAAACTAAAGAGCTAAGTATAATCTTTACTGATTCACATGGGCCCTACACGGACTCCAAGCTTCCCTGGTGTATTCAGATGTAAAACAAGCATTAACCTTCAGTTACCAAAGTCAACACATCTCCCGAAATGGCCATCGAAGTAACGCCAAAAGATAATAGTAACAACTGTAGTACACAATACTTGTATCATGCAGACTTACAGGCAGGAAGCCTACTAGACGCGTGGAGACGCAATTACCAAACATGTATAAACAAAACACTTATTGATAGTGAGGTGATAACAAAAACACATTAGTGCATGCTAGCCTGGCCTTACATAACCCAACACCACCCAACTGCAAGAGGTATAGATCCTCGTGAGCCTTTGACGGTTGTCGAACTTTGACGATGAATTTGCAATGATTCCAAAACCATTATCTGCGTCCGCTGGCAGTGAAGACGGAGGATAACCCACTGTTGCGCAAGCAGACATCAGTACTGATGAGTGCACGCACAGGGTCAAAAACACTTTATCTAGAGTCCCTATATTCGCTGAAAAGATAAAGCTATCTTGGAAGTAGCGAGAACTGTTAAATGAAGAAACTAGTACATCCACTGCAGAAAATTCTTGGAAATTGGGGTGGGTCACAGTGCGAGTTTTACCATTAACTCATTACACCCTGGGGCTGATTTTTTTTTTTAAATTTGCTTATTGTCCTATGAAGGCTACATTACAGATTAGGACATAGACCAATCATTTTAGTTCAAGGGTGGTGCCTCCGGCGCCAAGCTATCCTGGCACCACCCTTGAACTATTATAGTCAAATTCAAGTTATTTCAAGCAATAGCGTATCATAATGAATTGGGTTAAAAGCAATCTGCTCCACGTCTCCTGGGATTTGATTGCTCACATCTGAGGGGTTATCAAAGTTATCTTTCTTAAACTAAGATTAGTTCTACCCTTCTTTTCACAACCCACGTGAGCAGGCACACGCTGCATAGGTTTGCTACTGCCTGTTTTGCACAGCGGGGGACCTCTCTTGTGTACAAAAGAGAAGAAAAGCAGAGAAGTCTTCCATTTTACGACACTCAGACTTCATAATTTAGCCTTGACGGCTCACTACCGCCGTAACTGTTCAAAGATACACTTCTGTAACAGATAGTTTCGAAACGCTACGCACAGTTCTAGTTATAGTAGTAGATCATTTAGACACAAAAATCCAGTTCAGCCGGCACGACACGTCGTCTGTATGTCGCACAGTCAAGTAACCTGATAATGACTCCACCCCGTTCTAAAAATACAACGCTATCAGTGCGAGAAACAGCTAAAATTAGACCAACACGCTAAAAGCAGCGCACAACAAATAAATGCGATTACGCGTGTACGTTTGCTGCGTGTCCAAACTGCTGTTAAAATTCATTAGGTGTGTCAACAAGGCATACCAAACACAATTATTGGTGCTGAAATGTGTCTTCAGATTTATGCGTAATGGCACTTTAATGTTTGGCATTATTGTGTAAGACACACTAAAAACATTCATTTAGCAGATATTGCGAATTATTCATCATCCTCTATTCCCTGGAGCCGTTCGCGATGGCTGACAAAACATAACGTTCCTTGGTGATATGTTTTTGGAGTGTAAACAAAAAATAAGTTATGAAGGCATAAAAGCTATCAAACTCGATCCAGCATGTCTATGGAATTAAAACAGTTTGCAGCCCATAGCTCTTCACACCCGTTTACGCAAGCAGTATACTGTAATTTATCGTAGGAAATCTCCCACCTTCCAGGGGGAGGGTTGGGGTGGGGGATTAACCCTTTGGCTGTCGGTAGTGTGTTCGGTCGAGGTGATTCAGTCCTATAGGAATCACCTCGACCGAACATGCTACCGACAGTCAAAGGGTTAAAAAACAAAAACAAAGCCACTACTTGAAACATAAAATAAATTGTAATAATTATAACGCCCTTTAAAATGCTGGACGGGAAAACTGATAAAAGGTAGCATTACTCTGTTCAAAGATCTTTTCTTTCAATTTATTTATAGATTCGACCTTACACCAGACAAAGGAAAAGAGCAAGCTTCTTAAAACGACATTGCACACAGTGTGCAAAAGGTCTTGGGCAGACGTCGACCGCAGTTAGCACACAAACACTGAGTTGTGCCATGGCCTACTACGGCCCAATTCGGCTCAGAGGACCTTTCGCGCGTCGGGTACTGCCTTATCTTATCAGGTGACATGCTTGAGTATTGATTATTTCCAAGTATAGCTGACTCTGGCCAGAAACCCGATGCAGAAAACAAAGACACACTGCTAGAGCGAAGGTCAAACCCAACTTGAATAGATGTGCATGTCTTCTGTGATTTTGGACCTTATGGCTTGAATCCGTAAGGTCCAAAACCACAGACCAACACACAATCACACGCACACACACATACACACAAAGTACATTTCAGCAGCTTTACCAAGTTGCACACGGCCAATACTTCAATCTCTCTCTCTCTCAGTCTCTCCGCGCCCCCCCCCCCCCCCCCCCCCCCCGTTTAGATTTGAATGATGTGTTGGATTTCTTTCCTTTGTTGTTATTTTTTATGTTAGCAGCTTTGTACAAGTAGAGCAGCAACGGCGCGAATGAAAAATGGCACATGTGCAAATTGCTTCTTCCGTCAAGAAATAAAGTTTCACTTTGATATCTCTCTCTCTCTCTCTCTCTCTCTCTCTCTCTCTCTCTCTCTCTCTCTCTCTCTCTCTCTCTCTCATGTGCGTGCATACCCACACTTGCACTCTGCAACTCTGCAGATGTTGTTGATGTTTTCCGGGGTTATATAGTATCCATGATGTTTTCAACGGATATAATGTAGTGTGCATACATTTCCTTTAGGCGTGCAAGGTCTACGGATCGTGGCACTGACTCAGAACAATTGAAACTGTCAGCCACACACCCACGATGGCGTGTTTCAAAACTTAACTCATTCAGCCCTACGGCCGTATCACTTCCCAAATTTTGGAGACGTCATCTAATACTATGCACCAGGTGCAGGAAATGGATCGACCATAATTCAAGGGCACTACCCTTGAATTATCATGGTGGACCCATCTCCTGCTGTAGTGCGTCAGGGCTGAATGGGTTAAATGTCTCCATGGTAATCTTCCGCACCATCATAGTTTCATAAGTAGTCTATAATTATCTTACGCAATAGTAATCATGTACTTAGAAGCATAACCATATTTATTTTCAACTGGTAAATAATACACATATTTCATGCATGCGAGCGTGACTCACACAAAGGCGAAACTTGAAGGTTTTCAAAACACACCCATAGTATATAAATTATCAGGACCCTAAAACGCTTTTACGCCAGGGGGCTTGCAAAACTATGACATTGATGATCTATGTAATCCATCTAAGAAGCAAGGATGTAAATCATTTCACGCCTTGCCAGCAAGAGGCATAGATCCTCATGAGCCCCTGCTTCGCAGGGGCTCGTGAGGATCTATGCCTCTTACAGTTGATTTCGAAAACTTACCTAATCCCAAAAAAAAGTATGCAAATGCCGAATAACATCTAAACAGAATTGTAATAATTTACATATTGCCTGCAGGGTGCATGGATGACACAGTTCCTTATTAGCTCATGAGAGTCATGAGGATCTATGCCTCATGCAGATGATAGGTTTAGCCGTCCTTATTTACAGCTTCGGCTGTCAACACGGATGCACTGATGCGTCTCGTGGCTTTCAAAGCGGCTTGAATAATAAATATAAACGCTAATGACTTGCGGCCTCCAAAATAAAATCTGGGCCAGTGAATTGTACACACGTTTACGGGTTAAATACTGAAGACGGTGAATGATAAAGGGAAATTCTGTGTTATACATGTTGACTGCATCCACACGGAAAATAAACTAGTTCGGCAATAACGATAACTTGAACAAAGACCTTATACCGTCATTGACTTAAATAAGAAACCGACATGGAATAAAAACAGACACATAAACAAGCATATGGACTGACAAAAACAGATTAGCTATCACAAAAACAAAAAAAAATATACATATATCCATAAAAGTGTCAGTACTGGTCTTTGATTTTGGATCTGACGCCTATAGCATTAAAGTTCAAACTCACAGACCAACACGTAACAACTTCGGATAAAACAAGATGGCACGTGACCCATATTTTCAGTCTTGTTGTATCGGAAGCGGTCCAATGTCTGCTAATCTGTGCTCTGGCTGGACCTTATAGAGCCGTAAGGATGTTCGTCAGTCAAGACAGCAACACAGACAATTACCCAACAAAGAAAAGAAACACGCTTAGAAAGAAAAGCACTGCAGTTTAATATACAGTGTACTAATATATTCGCCCTTTCTAAAAATCCCAAAAGGAAATACGCACACAAAAGAAAAGCATGACACAGTTTAATACACAGTGGTGTATTTGTCCATTCTATGCGTGTGGTTGTGTTTTTGTTTTTTGTTGTTGTCGTTTTTTTCATATCCAATAAGGGAACACGCACAGAAAAAGACATCCATAACACAGTTTAATAAACTGCGTTGTATTTTACCTTTCCAAGCGCGTTTCTTTTTTGGTTGGGCATTTCTTAAATGGTACACGCTCAGCCCATTTAACCAACACTGATTTGACAAATGTTGGCGCTGTCACCTAACAACTATGCACCAGTTGCAGGAGATGGGATGACCATGTTAATTCAAGGTTGAATTATCAAGGTCATCCCATCTCCTGCTGCAGTGCATCGGGTTAAATGGGTTGAGCTTGGCAGCCATCCCTTTAGTCTGGATTTTGTACACAAAACAAAAAAAAAGAAATAATACTCACAAACGTCATCCCCGTTGTTGCCGTCGTCAGTGTCCTTGTAAGAGAAGTTCCCGACATACTCCTCGTCATCACCCTGGAACTGCGCCAGCTCGTCCAAGGAACTTTTAAACTCCTTGCCTCGACTTTCCACCAAACAGCCACCCTTCATCGCCGACGGCACATCTGACGACGACGACGACGATGGTGGGTCTAGACAGAGTCCCGAGTCTTTGCTGCCCTTGGCGGACAGCCTGTCTAACGTCCCGCCTGGGGAAGCGTTGGAAGCGTTATCAGAGTCCTCGTCGTCACCATCACTGTTGGAGTCCACCTGTTGTGTCACGGCGCGATTGATGGTCCAGTTTTCGTACTCTGTGACGTTGCGCGAGGTTTCTTCTTGGGCTTCTCCGGCACTGGAGGGGCAGGCTGGTGGTGCCTCTCTGGTCGCATAACTGTCTGTTCTTCAAAAGCAGCGTCTATGTCCGTTTCGTCATACTGAGGCGTAAATGTGGGAGGTTCGTCATATGTCGGTGTTGGAGGTTCATCGTATGTTTGTGGTGTTGGTGTTGCAGGGTCCTCTGTTTTTGATGCCTCTGTGTGGCTGTGAGAATCCGAGTTTCTGTGACTGTCCATAGCTGCCGCTGCGTCTCTGGAACCGCGCTTGGCTCCTGCCATGTCAGCGTGAACTGAATGTTCCTTATTTCTGGGTAAGGTCGAGTCGTTCTCCGTCTTTCTGTACACTGCCGGTGTCTCTTCAAACTCGGCACCGTTACTGTTGCGCTGGTGCAGAATGTGTCTGTTAAACCTCAGCATTTCCTCGTCGTATCCACCACTGCTGACATCAAGTCTATTTTCACCACTAGCAATGCTACCACCACTACCAGCGACGTCGGTTGTGTTGCCGCTGTCGCTTGGCGTTGGAGCCAAATACTGATTAAATCCTGTGGCACCGAGCACGCTCGTTCTAAACAGCTCTCGAATAGCTGAGTCGGGCGGGGAATTAGAAATGCTCGAGAGGGGGTCGCCTGTCAGCTGCTGGTGTTGTCTCATACGTGAGGTAATTTCCGTGTCTCGCTGATTAATTCCCGAAGCCCGGCCCTGCTGAAACCTGTCAGCGTTTCTCTGATTGAATCTCTCCGATAACTCCGCAACACTGCTTCTTTTATCCACACCGCTCTCTGCAACTTCTGTTTCTCTCTGGTTCAGTCTCTCCGAAACCTCTGTCTCTCTCTTTCTCAGAGGTACAGTTTCTGTCTGATCAGAGCTTTCCGTCACTCTCTGACTCAATATGTCAGTAAAATCTGTGTCTCTGTGATGGAGACTGTGTGTCTGCGCGTGGGCCGTCGTTTCAAGGCTGCCCCGCTGATTAATTTCCCGCTCGGGTTTCCGTTCTCCAAAAGTAGATGAAGTGGCCCGAATGTCAAATCCCTCTGGTGCGCACTGCGCCTGTGATACGTCTGTTTCAAGCTGTGTCCCGGCTCTGTCGCCTGCACCCCAACTACCGCTTGCGTGTGTGTCTGTTGTGTGTTTTTCGCGGTGCAGCACTCCCGAGGTAATTGTGTCGAGGTGGCCACGCCTACTGTCAACACACGTGTCCTCCACGACTGGGGGAAGGGGGGACGGACTGGCGCGGCCTGAGGGGTCCTGCCTGCTCCCCCTCCCCCTAGGTGCATTGTCCTGGTTTGCGTGCACGTTTCGGCCCTGGGCGGTGCTACTCTCCACGTAAAACACCGACGAAGCGGGTCTCTGTTTCGCTGGCAAGGGTGGGGGTATTTTATGTCTGGGCCGGGGTTGAGGTTTTGGCGAAGAACTGCCAGCGGGGGATATCTTTTCCAGGCCAGAGGAACAAAGACCAGTCGTGTCGGAACTCACGCGCGTCACAGGCACGCGCGGAGCGCGCGAGGGATTAGGGGAACTTGAACCCGTGGGCGAGTCGAGACCAGCGGCTGCGGATTTTGTCACAGAGCTCTGACTTTTGTCAATGGACCCCGATTGGTTACGAGTTTTCCAATTGTGAAAAGTCTGTTTCACAAGAAACTTCCTTGCCCCTGGACTTTTCACCGCGACCGCCGAGAGAGGACACCGCATACCACTGTGCTCTTGATGGGAGCGTGGAGTTGTTGTCATAAACTCCTTCGTCGTCGTGAAGTTGTGTTTGTTCGTGTTGTAATCTCTGCAGTTCTCCTGTAGGCTCTTCTTTAGCTTGTGGTTTTTGCGACGCAGAACTTGTGTGTTGTTGGCCGCGTTCGGTTCTTGCAGTACAAAATTAAACCCGTCTGTCAGTTTCAAATACTGAACATTTCTCGGGGCTTCTTCTGGTCTAGGGGGTGGGGGGACGAGTGGATCACCTGTGGTGGAATACCTGCCGAGAATTCCACTGTTGTCCCTGCCGCTTTGCTCCTCCGGCTTTTTCGCGCTGGACTTTTTTCTGTTCCAAAACATGGCCGTGGTGTTAGTCGATGCATCTGCCACCTGGGTCAGTCTATAATGTTTAGAATCAAGCGTGAAGTAACCTGCGTCACTTACTTTGCTAGCTGACAGGTAGCCCGCAGACAGGTCGGTTTGCGTAGCGGAAACAGGTGGTTGTTTTGGTAGAGGTGACACTGTTGACACTCACACATTGATAGTCCGGAGTGTGTTTGTCAGAACGTGGACCGAGTCTGGCGCCTCGCTGTGTGGAATATTCACATGAAGTTTCAGCACTGCGAGCTTTCAGGGTCGCCGTACACTTCAGGTCGCCACTAGCTGTGTTACAAGTGGTGTTTCCTGTGTCGCGCTCGTGTGTCACAGAACCTGCACACTCACCGTGTTGTGACGTCACGCCGCGACCTAAATTTATACACGGCGAAAGTGTCGTCTGATCGGCTTGGATAATGCTAGCAGGGCCTTCTGCTGTTGACTCATGCTGTTTTCGGCGAATATTCGCACCCGTGTGACCTTTCACCTCACCTGATAATCCCACCTGTTGGCTATTGGCTGTCGGGCCTGGCCGTCTACTCGCGGAAATATCACCCAAGTTCGTTGTTTTGTTGACAGAGGTACCAGTCTTGTCTGTGGCGACTCTGGCTGATGCGTTATTGTGGAAACTTTTCCGTTTACTGTCAAGATTATCATCTGTAGACGATTTCTCTGACGATGGCTTCACACTTTCAACGTTTGAGCTTGTAGAGGATTTACTGTCGAAACTTGCCCGTCTATTGCCAGAAATATCACCAATGTTTGTAGAGAACTTATCTGGGGATGGCTTCGGACTTTCACACCATGATGCCTCCAGATATTCCAACAGCTGGACTAAAAACTCCCGCAAGTAAACTTTACGTGACAGCTGGTCTTCCAACTGTGCGATTTTATCCTCAGTACAGCGGTAACTATACCGTAACTGATCCAATGCGCCCGAGGACAGCCATTTGTCAAACGGGACGCCACTACTCGCCTTGACAGTCAAGCTCTCTCGATCGTCGGCTTCGCGGAGGCCGCTGAGGGCTCTGATGGGAGGGGGAGGGGTGTGGGGGAACTGCGCCCCCCACCTGAGGAGGAAATCTTCCCGCATCCTATGAACTTTGATTTCCGGGTTGTCCTCCATTGTGAATTATTTATAGTTCACCAGTAGCTACGCGGCGCCTTGAAATCTGGAAAAAGTGAAACAAAATAGGCGCCCGTCAGGTTGGTGTAATGCTTCGATGGCGAGGTTTCGTCTGCGACGAACGACTGCCAACAACGAACGAGAGCGAAATCACGAGCCAGCTTGTACCATAAGCATAGACAACACTCCAAACATCTCCAGAGGCATAGATCCTCAGGAGCGCCCCCCCCCCCCCTCGGTCTATGCTCATGGTACATTATCCTTCAGGCGAGCACGCTGGCTCCTGAGGATCTATGCCTCCTGGAGATGTTTGGTTATCCGCCGTGATTTTACTCTCGTTCCGGCGTTGCTGGGAGTCGTTCGTTGCAAACCTCACCAGTACTACGGTTTCATTGCGTGAACCCTCGCATGCCCGTTACAGTTAGTTAGTTCGGGTTTTAACGTCCACAGCACCGAGGTGATCATGGACGGCCCTGACGGGCGGGTTATGGGGGGACAGGGAAATCTATTGCCTATGGAGTACGACCTGAACACTGATCAACTCAGGCGCACTCCAACTGTGCCACTTTGATTTACCAGGACCTTTCAACGGACATGCTATTGAACAAATCCGTTTTTTCCCCCTGGATTGTGAGTCCAGCTACTGGGGCCGGGACGGGATACGAACCCACGACCCGGCGATTCCCTTCGCTCTCCTGCTCCGACGTTTAACCGCCTGAGCTATTTCGGACTCTGGACGCCCGTTACAAGACCACACAGTGCAGTGAGCTTGTACCGGGCGCAGGAGGGTTCGCGGCGCTAAGAAACCGTACAGTGAGCTTGTACAGGGCGCGTGAGGGTTCACGCTTTTAAAAAAAAAAACCGCAACTGATGTACCGCCGGTCGTTTTGTTTTCTTAATGCTTGAACTAGGTTTTCAGTGAGCAAAAAAAAACCAAACACGTTAATTACATCCACGTAACGGGCGCATTTGAGCGGGGAGTGTTTTAGCGTATGTTTATTACACTTTGCCCGGGTACTGCTGCGCGCAAACATAATCACACACAAGGTTGTTCTCAGCCAGTTCTTTCACGCAGGTTCGATCACATTTCTCTCCTGTAGTGCTGGTCGTTGTACCTTTGGTCAAAAACATACTGCAGATTGTTTTCAAGATTATTTCATGCACAGGCATAAAGACTGATGGTCGTTGCGTAAACGACTACAGAATAAGCCTTCGACAACCTCCACAACAGGTAGTGGGACATAATGTTCTACTACCTGTTGTAGAGGTAATCGGAGAACGGTTCTGTAGTCGTTTGACCCCTTTACTGCCGAGAAAAATCAAACATCACCGAACTGCAAGAGGTATAGATCCTCATGAGGCCCCGCAGTTGCGGGGGCTCATGAGGATCTATGCCTCTCGCTTGAGACCAATTTGAATCCATGTCCACTGGACGGTTGTGGCTTTTGGTCATGGAATGAACAAAGACTTCACTCAGAAACAAAATTTACGTCCAGTGGCAGGGAAGGGGTTAAGTCGCGATTATCCCGTGCCTGTGATTTCCGGCAGTCAGGTCTGTTTTTCCCGCACCGCCAGCCACCCCGTCGTGCCAATAACTGTCAAGTCCATCGAACCACTTTTGATGTCGCTTTCATCCAGATAAAATTGCGCAGTGTATCTTCAACAGTACACCGCTCCACTCATTCTTCACATTGCACATGTATAAAATTCGCTGTTAACCCTTTGGGTACCGACACTGACCCATAGGGCTGAAATTACTTCGGCACAGCCTCAGTCCAGGGACACCACCACGTCAGTCATCGCGAGAGGGAGTTCACTGAGTCTATGGAGAAAAATAAGGCACGCTAGCAGAAGCGATTCCGGCCTCGCTGCACACACACCTTGCACCAAAATTATTTCTGCGCCACAGGAAACCGGGCAGAAAAAAAAAAAAACCCAAAGGTATTCTTCAAGTGCGCGTTGAAATAATTCAATCCCCAGCAGCAAAACCTCCTTCGGGCCCACGACGGCCGCAGTGGGCCCGCGCACAGTCGTGCGCGGGCCCACTGCAGCCGTCGTGTGAGCGGCTCGAGGACCTTTGCTTACTGGGTTATTATTGTTTCTTCAAGTGAACTTTCGTGAGGGAGAGAGTGTGAGAGAGGGGGTGGGGGCGGGGGGAGGGTATCATCACGGATTCACGACGATTTATTTTGCGATTCACGGAGCCATTCACGGTTCACGTTGACAAGAGACGACGACGAGATAAGTTGCCGCCTTCACAACCTCTTTGGCACTGCCCGAAAACTCTAACAACATGAGGTTGGGGGAGAGGGGTGGGGGGGGGGGGGGGGGGAAGAGAAAGAGAAGTTGATGCTGGCGCACAGCATTCCTCAGCTGACATTTTTTACTAGAATTTACAGTCTGGCGACAGACCTTCACGTTTCACGAAATATGTAGACCGGTTTTCAATCACGGATCTCGAAACACTTTTCGGGCTTTCACGCCGTTTTACGGACGACCCCTTCTTTCACGGATCACGCGGATGAAAAATTGCAATCACGAGAACCCGAAAAACGTGAACCACGAATAACGTTACAGTCCCTCATTTCGTGACTTCGTGACGATACGGTTTCTTCACGTAAACCCCTCGCGCGCTCGGTACAGAAACATACAAGCGAGCAGGACTGATGAAAGCCTAAAAATGTAGGGTTAGCCAGTCCGGGGTTCCCAAGATATAAACGTTAGTAGCCCAAGACGAAATTCGGTTCAGTCCGTCAGATGAAAAGTTGCCAATATATGACGTTGAGATGCATTTCCATTTTATTTTACTATAAACCAATCAGTCATAACAGACACAAACGACATACTGTAGACAAATTGTTCTTCTGAGCTTCAGACTTCAAGTTTCGCTCGCCCCCCGGGCTACTGTTTATGGGGTTTCAAGTAGACGCCCAAAGTGCTTCGAGTCCACACGGGCAACCCTTGTCGTCACCCCTGGTGTCAGTTGCATGAGTGAGCTTTGTCAGTGCCAGGCACTAAGCGAGGTGCTCCGCGATAGCGGAGCACCTTGCTTCGTGGCTGGCGCAGGACTCGGCTCACTCATGCAACTGGCCTCTCAGATGAGTCTGTACCAGACGTGCACAAGGGTTCACTGGAACTGTGAAACCATGAGGGTTCACTCGAAGGAATCATAATGTACTACATCAACGCACACTCAACAGGCGCCTGTGTGAACTGGAAGAAAAAAAAGGATGCACACAGTAGACGCTCCTCTTCACAATGAACTTTCCTCTTGTTATTTTCCTCCGTGTTGTTGTGATACGGCGGCCCTCTTGATAAGCGGCCAATTACACATTTCAGTATAGCGAGGCAGGATTAGCCTATTCGAGACGTGCTGCATTCGCCGGATACGTGGTTGAATGCCGCGTATCCGGATGCAACACGTCTGGAAAGAGTTAAGTTAACCCATTTAACCCCACGGCCGCATTTCCCACATTTTGAGATGTCACCTAACGACTGTGTAGGAATTGCAGGAGATGGGTAGAACATAATTCAAGGGTAGTGCCAGATGTCGGCGCCAAGCTAATCTGGCACCACCCTTGAATTATCATGGTCGACCCATCTCGTGCTGTTGTGCGTCCGGGCTAAATGGGTTAACCGAAACACTGACTGAAACTGGGCAGTCAGTAAGTGAAAACTGATAGGCCGGACTAAACCGGCTCACATTGTAGGCCCTACCGACTTTCCTCTTCAGAATTTTCCTGTTCAGAATTTGCCTTGATTTCACGCTAAACACACCTTGTGCTAGAATTCTGTTGGTGAAAAAAAACAAAAAAAAAAAACCAACGCTGCAGGCGATCACCAAGACTCTCCTTTTTCCGTCCTGCGGTGCAGTGAAAAATCGACCAGTTTTAAATTCGCTTGATGCCACGCTTCGCACACAGGCTTTGGTTGATAAAACACGTTTTGTTTGGGTTTTTTAAATTTAAAAAAAGGTCCTCGGGCCGACGTCAGCCCTTTGCGAGGACCAGCTAAGGCTGACATAGGTCGAGAACTGAATTCATCCATTTAGTCGCGATGCACTACAGCAAGGAACGGGTCGACCATGATAATTTAAGGGTTGAGGGAAATTATTGTTTTGAAAGCGAAGGAAAGCATTTTTAAAAATTTGATTTCACTTGACCCATTTAGCCCCGACGCACTGCAGCAGGAGATGGCTCGACCATGATAATTCAAGGGTAGTGCAAGATTAGCTTGGCGCCTGAATGCGCCAAGCTAATCTGGCACTACCCTTGAATTATCATGGTCGATCCGTCTCCTGCAGCTGGGCACATTGGTATTAGGTGACACCTCCAAAAGGCGGCATTGGCGTTAAATAGGTTAAAGCACTTCCAAAGCAAGCACATTTGGATGGCATCTCAGCATCCACAGTGACATGCTCGTAGCGTTTTTTAAAAGCAGAGTAGAAGAAAACGAAAAATAACAGAAAAGTGACAGAAAATAAAATAACATTAATAATACACGGCAACAGAAACGCCTGGCCTCAGCCTATTCTTAACTTCTGCGGGCAAAAGACGGTACAGTAAGTCCATTTTTGTGACAAGGAATTAAGATATTCAGTCACTGTAATATAAAAAAATATCTCTTTTCACAAAACTGAACTTATAGTCTTTTGCCGGCATGCCATCTCGCACCTTCTCCTGACTTACGCTGCTCAGAGAACTGCAGCCCGGTAAACCGGCAGCCTTCACACTCCGAACACGCCTCCGTCTTGACTACTTCAAAAGCCAGCATTTGGTGTTAGTGTGCTATTGTGTCTATGCACTGCAGTTATCAGGTTACCGGATGTTACACAACGTCACGGTGTTGTATATCAACATGAGTTATCAGCATGCAAACAGCACATGCCTTAGTGCATGCAGCCACCGGCCACACTGCTCACAAAACCGATGGGTTGCATGCACGTGAGGGTTAATATCATGTGACAGCACACTGGTTGTCTTCCTCGATTCGCTATGGCTGAGCGATAGCGAATCGAGGGAGGTAACCAGTGTGATGACACAATAGGAAGATTGTTCGTACGTTCGCTGAGTTAGTAATGCCTCACCAACTACAACAAGTTCAGTTTCTGTAGTAAAAATATTCACCAAGCGAATTCCAAACACGTGTGGTTGCCTCTCCCCGAAAGTTCTGTGCCAACTCAGCAGCCACACACTGCCGAAAAAAAAGAAGAAAAAAGCAAAAATGAAAAGATGATGCTGTCAACGATTCAGGGCTCAGCTGCATGAGTGAGATTGTCATGTGCAGGCCACTGCCTGCACAGGACTAAGTTCAGTCACTCAGGCAAATGACCCCAGATCCATACGACTGAGTGAAATATGTCGGGTGGTCTATGACTTTTTACGGGCCTTTCGGGTCAAAGCCTTCACGTCCAAAATCACAGACGAGCACACAATCTTACGACCACACTGTCAAGACAAGTTCTTTCAACTGTATCATGGTACTGTACGTGTATCAGAGAGAAAATCGCACCGAGCCGTTTGCGGCGGGAGTGCGCCCAGACACAACTGTCGGGTCCACACTCTGGCACTGAATACGCCACAAGTACACTTCTATTCAAATAGGATACCGTAGGCATCTCATTTGAATAAAAGGGGTGTACTTCTGGTATACTCCCTGATTGGGTCTCTTGTGAGTACTCCCTGCGCAAACGTTATCGTAACACACGCCATGTATCTGAAACTGGCTGTATACCCAGCCATATATGATACATCAAATGTGTAGTTGTCTGTGATTTTGGAACGTACGGCTATCACGCCGTAAGGTCCAAAATCACAGACAACTACAACTATAATACCCACGATGTATACATGTATTTTTTGCAGGCACGTGATAGTTACACCTCCCTCACTTACCGATAACAAAGCCGCCGTCAGTACAGTCCAAATAGTCACAGCCCAGGACGTAGTAATGATACTATTTATGGTAGACATGATTTACTCGACACGTTTTTTATGGATATAACCCGACCACAAGTCCAAAATCACATGTGCTACCGAGCACACACACACACACGCACAAGTATCACACACATTCACTGACTGTTGGTATTTGATATTTGTAGTACTGAGTAACTACTGGCGTAGGCTTACTTAGCGGCCAAACTCACTTGTTCCGTGCCTCTGAGAACTGCCGGTAAGACAAAATGCGAAGAACAGAGAAACATTCCATGCGCGGCCGTACAACGCAACTGCTCAGTAACCCGTTTTGTTGGCTAATGTGTATCTGTCGTATAAAAGGTCAACGAGCTGATGTCAGTCGGGGCCCGACACTGAGCCGCTCGGCTGGCCCGGCCGTGCACGACTGTAGCCGACCTCGGCCCGACTCAGTGAGAACCTTTTGCACACTGGGGCGGGATCAGCTGCAGCCTCATTGTACAAATCAAGGCTTTAAATGTCGCACGCTTCGGGTATCCGAGTGTGTCGGATATACACACCGACAGAGTGTCAGTCACTTTTACATACTCTGTGAGGTTAGGTTTACAGGGGTGATTTGCCAGCCAAGTGCTCAAAAGGTCATTGGGTCGACGCCAGCCGCAGCGGGCCCGCACACGGCCGTGCGCGGGCCGACTGCGGATGTCTTCGGCCCGAAGACCTTTTGCTACAACTGGCGTTAAGGGCTTAGCGACATTCATGAAAATAGCCTTAAATTGTAGCGTGCTTTGTCAGTGACATTTTTGTTACAATCCATACCAAACAAAGAGGCGGCCAAGAGCTTGTGAAGCCGCTTTTGTCAGTAACAACTCAACTGTCACAGACCTCGCGGAGACACCAGGGTCAGTTGCATGAGTGAGCTTAGTCCTGCGCCAGCCACTAAGCAAGGTGCTCCGCTTATAGCGGACCACTTTGCTTAGACCATGAAGGTGACTGCCAACCGTGTAAAATGCATTAACCCAACGAAGAAGAAGAAAAAAACACGCTTAGAAAGACAGTCACAACCCAGTTGTCTTGTAACTGTCTTTAGTTCTAAGCGTGCTTCTGTCTTTGTTAGGATAATCTCACTATGGCGGAGCACCTTGCTTAGTGGCTGGCGCAGAACTAAGCTCACTCGTACAAATGGCCCCAGGAGCTTTGTCGTGACACTAAACATTACCACAAAGCACGATGGAGATTTGAAAGAGTGTCCAAGACCTTTGTGACAGTTGTAGTGTTGCCGCAAACGCTCGTTACAACAATGTTTTTTTATCACGTTCACCCGCGGCAAAATTAGAGCCACCTTCCCCAGCGATCCGGCACAACCATTGAACTGTCATGGTGGATCCATTTCCAGCAGTCCAAGAGACTTGAATCAGGCTTGTAGGACTGATTCTCCCTAGCCTAGCGCGTTTCACGTGCACCGGATTTCACTGCGGTTTGGACTCGGATTTCAGAAGCTGGTATCCCTCCTGACAACCCTTAACCCATATCATACTGAGGCTAAAAGCTTCACATTTGTACACTGCCATATGCAAGCTACATTATAGTACTTACAGATAAGGATATAGACCAATGGCTTTAGTTCAAGGGTAGTGCCAGAATAGCTTGGCGCCTAGAGGCGCCAAGCTATTCTGGCACTACCCTTTAACTATTTTAGTCAAACTTATTTCACACACGGGTGTATTCCGAATGATATGGGTTACGTGTCCGCATTGTAATGCTAGAAACTGAGGTAGATACTTATACTATACACTTACCAATCACGAACAGTATTTGAAAAACATAGATGTAAGTCGGCCCCTTAAAACGGTTCCTGGCACCATAAGTAGTAACATCTACTTTTCAAGTCGCGAAAACTGACACGAAGAACACACTCACACACGCATCGTAACTAGGAACTTGAACAAATGCATTCTGGTACTCTGGCAATTTCTAAAATCTAATCGATATTTCACCAACGACTGCGTGCGCGCCCATCATCATGTTTCCATGAGTCAGCGAACGAGTGTCAAGCCATTGAACCATGACACAGGCACAGGATGCGTTGCTTAATCGACAACCTCTACAACGCGGGTAGCCTGTGGGGAATAGCCGGCACAAACGTGCTGTTTCCCACTACCCGTGTTATTAGAGGTGATCGATTACGCAACGATCATCCTGTGCCTGTGAGTCATGACGTTCAAAGACTGAAACAGGAAGCGGCTCAATCACGACAGTTCAAGTGCAGTGAGACTCCAAACGTTAAACGTTTAGGGATGAGTGTTTTTGGCCTACCGCGAAGGTGATTTCAATCAAAGACTGCCCAGTGCGCAAAAGGCCATCGGGCCGACGTCGGCCCGATGGCCTTTTGCGCATTGGGTGGGCACCGAATTAGGCTCCCTCCGAACAAATTGTGACCCCGGCTGCATTTTGAAACAGCGAATTCTCGAACGAGAGTCGAACGTTCTGCCACAGAACCACACAACTCCCCGCTAGTGCAGTGACTTACACAGGTCGAGAGTCGAACGTTCTGCCACAGAACCACACAACTCCCCGCTAGTGCAGTGACTTACACAGGTCGAGAGTCGAACGTTCTGCCACAGAACCACGCAACTTCCCGCTAGTGCAGTGACTTACACAGGTCGAGAGTCGAACGTTCTGCCACAGAACCACGCAACTCCCCGCTAATGCAGTGAGTTGACTTACACAGGTCGAGAGTCGAACGTTCTGCCACAGAACCACACAAACTCCCCGCTAGTGCAGTGACTTACACAGGTCGAGAGTCGAACGTTATGCCACAGAACCACACAACTCCCCCCCCCCCCCCCCCCTAATGCAGTGACTTACATAGGTCGAGAGTCGAACGTTATGCCACAGAACCACACAACTCCCCGCTAATGCAGTGGCTTACACAGGTCGAGAGTCGAACGTTATGCCACAGAACCACGCAACTCCCCGCTAATGCAGTGGCTTACACAGGTCGAGAGTCGAACCGCGTTCTGCCACAGAACCACACAACTCCCCGCTAGTGCAGTGACTTACACAGGTCGTGGGTTTAAACCCGGGCAGGGCAAAATGAAAAAAGAAATGGTCAGATTGTTTTCTGTACTCCGTCCGGCTTTGAAATGATCTTTGTGGTGGCAAAATGCATTAAGCTCAAAACGTCTAACGTTTTGGCACTACCTTTGAATTCTCGGGGAGCTGGGTGGCTCGGAGGTAGAGCGTTAGACTCTCATCCGAAAGGTCAATGTGGGCGCGAATCCAGCTGGGGTACAAACTTGTACAGATCTCTTTTTTGGAGCCCCGTCTTTGAAATCACCTTCGTGGTTGACAAAAGATATTAACCCATTCAGCCCTGACGCACTACAACAGGAGATGGGTCGACCATGATAATTCAAGGGCAGTGCCAGATTAGCTTGGCGCCTGTCGGCGCCAAGCTAATATGGCACTGCCCTTGAATTATCATTGTCGGTCCATCTCCTGCAACTGGTGCATAGTCATTAGATGACGCCTGCAACATTTTGGAAATACGGCCGTCGGGCTGAATGAGTTAAGCTCAAAACGTTTAACGTTTTGGCACTACCTTTGAGTTATCATTGTCGACGCGCAGCAAAGGTTTCGAGTTTCGTTCTAAATTCTTTTCTTTTTTTTTTTTTTTTTCTTTCTAGAAATAATGTTATTTCATGCAATGAATAGTAATATATCTTGTACTTCACTGTTACCTTATTGCGCTGCAAGATGTCAAAAGCCGATGGAAAGATTTGGATTTTTTCCCCCCCTCCGGCGGCTGTGCAATAACCAGTGATGACACCACTCGGCGGAAATGTCGTCTAGATACGCGTCTTTTCCGCAAATCGTTATCGTCAAGAAGCAGGCAATGGGTTTATAAAAATATATTTCCCGTTGACTTTATTTCCTCATGTGGTATTTTATCGGTTTTTACGACCTATCCCTCAACGTGTTCCTTGTATTGCAGCACAACTGAGTCGTCAGTCACAGATTTCAACACAATGTTACACGCGGCGTAACGCGCTGGCATTAATCACAAGGCAAATTGCCCACGTCCATCGGTACAGCAACATGTTGTATTCTGTCATGTCCTTTGCAGTGCAGCAGGTAGTTTTTACACCAGACCGGAAGACGTCACAGTCACGATGGGCAACAGAATCTTAACACTATCACAATTAAGTATCCGGTTGTGTCGTGTTATTTACAAGCTTAGTAGACTATTTATGAACGAAAACGTGTTTTTGAGCCAGATATGCACGAATATATATGAAAATGCGTGATTGCGTTGGGCTGTGATTTTGGACCTAAATTTCACATAGGTAAGGTCCAAGACATTTCTGAACCCCCTTTGATCCTGACACACTACTGCTTGAAATTAATAATCGTTCAAGGGTGGTGCCAGAATAGCTTGGCGCCTGAAACGCCAAGCTATTCTGGCACCACCCTTGAACTGAAATGGTTGATCCGTCTCCGCCTAATCTGTAATGTAGCCTTCGTAGGACAATAAGAAATTTTATTTTTTTAAATCAGTCTCAGGATGTAATGGGTTAAACCATAAAGTCCACAGTCACAAAATACGGCTGCACTTACACTCAGCGAACCACCGGTGCACACACTACTCCACGGTAGACACAAGCCGTATTGTTAAAGTTCCCGTATGTCATAAATCACGTTGTTGTTGCATGGTGTATTACTCGCCTCCAGGAACTCTCGCGATCATGCAACGTCCGTCTCGGCTCCTCAACTGCGGAGTGTGACTTTCTTTGTTCAGGGCAGTCCGTGTCACACAGGAAAGTGTGCCTTCGAGGATGGACTGTGTGCAAGCTTTACCGTGACAGTCCCTGAAAGAATTCGAATGGAAGGAACTACATGTAGTTTGTTTGGGGTTTTTTGGTTGTTATTTGCTTGTTTGTTTTGTTGTTGTTGTTGTTTGTGTGCTTTATTTTGTTGTTGTTTGTTTGTTTGTTTGTTTTTGGTGTTTGTTTATTGCTGTAGTTGTTGTTTGTTTTGGGGTTGTTGTTGGGTTGTGTTTTTGTTTTGTTTGTTTGTTTGTTTGTTTGTTTTGTGTTGTTTTTTTGGTGTTTTTTTTTTTTTTGGGGGGGGGTTTCGGGGTGGGGGGGGGGGGGGTGTCCTTTTTTCACGGATTAGATTATTCTAGATTAGTGTTAGATTAGTGTCTACACAATAACCCCTTGACTGCTACTGACGAACCGCTCGGCGAAAAAGAGGCGTTGCTACGCGTCTTTGCCGCAGAGCGGTATCGTCAGCAGCAGTCAAGCGGTTAACCCTTATCATTCGGAATACACCAGTGCGTGAAATAAGTGTGACTAAAATAGTTAAAGGGTAGTGCCAGAATAGCTTGGCGCCTCTAGGCGCCAAGCTATTCTGGCACCACCCTTGAACTAAAGCCATTGGTCTATATCCTTATCAGTAAGTACTATAATGTAGCTTGCGTATGTCAGTGTACAAATGTAACGCTTTTAGCCTCAGTATGATACGGGTTAATAGGTCCGATCGATTTTGCTGTATGATGTTCGAAGGTTTTCTCCGTTCTAGGTTAGATTTTGGTCTGCGCTTTGTCTCAGTGTAACGTGTCTTTGGTGTAACCGGAGAGTTGTGAGGCCTAGACAGCTTATCAGTGAATACAAAACACCCGGCACGCAAGCCCGAATGAACACACGCACGCAGGCACGCGCACGCACACACACGCATGCATGCACGTGCACACTACACACACACACACACACACACACACACAGAGAGAAAATATGTATAGTGTCAGCGCAAACACTCTTTAAAAATGCCAAACAACTCATGCAAAGCTGTGAAACGGATCTCGTGGAGTGAGGAGTGGGGGGTGGGGGGGAGGGTGAGCTGGAAGTGCCCTACTACAAACACCTGAAACGTGCCTGTGACTAGTGACAGCAAACAGTCAATCCAGATCGAAAAGGTGATTGCCAAGCGTGTAAAATGTAACGACATGTTTTGTTTTTGTGTGTGTGTTGTTTTTGTGGTTTTTTTTTTTTTTCTTTTTACGTGGGAATTTCTGAGCAAACAGTGACTGTGGGTCTTCACCGGCCCCGTCAAAAAGGCTGGGTAGGTCGTGTGGGAGGTGGCACTGATCTGTGTCGATACGCGACACCTTCCCACGTGACGTCAGCCAAAACGTTTTCTCTTGGGACAAAACATTTTTTTGTGGGGGAGTTTTTAAAAGGATTTTTGTGTTTGTTTGTTTTTTGTCGTAGCTTTCATTTCCGCAGTCCAGTGGCCGAGATGAATTTGGCTGTCCAGTTAAGTTCCGCCTCGCAGCTTTCGTATACTCTCACTGCTGAGTGATTCGAAGTCCTTTTGTTTCTGCACTTGAATGGCCGAGACAAAGATGAACTGAAGATGCCTGTTCACGGATGTTGAACCAGACTAAAAGCAATCCTTCATCAAGCACTTTCCATACGCAAGAGGCATAATTCTCGTGGGCCCGACGTAGCAGGGGCTCATGAGAATCTATGCCTCTTGTTGAAAAAATCAGTTTCATTTACTTATATACAAACCTCAAAGAGAGCAGACGCGTAGGTTTTCCTTTTCTGTATATCTGCAAAAGGCATAGATTCTCATGAGTCGCTGCTACGCAGCGACTCATGAGAATCTATGCCTCTTGCAGGACAGACTATGCATCATTTACTTCATGCGGATCTCAAAGGAAGAAGTGGAGATCGCTAAAACTCGTGACTGACCCTAAAAGATGTGCTGAACTTGGCAAGCCAGCATGTTAGCACGTAAATTTGCCACAAGCACGTCCATTTAGCTGCTGAATAGCCAATTCTAACGGTCCGCAAGATATTCTCCACCTATAGATGAGGCACAGAGCCTCAACAGCCTTCTTTTACGCACACACACGTAATCAGTCCATCTGCATGGGACACTGAGCCTCATCAGCATTGATTATCTATCACCAAAGAAAATAAAAACTCAGTCGCAATCGCATGTAACGATTTGGTTTTCACGTTGTTTTTGTTTTTTGACCAGAACGAAGGTAATTTTGAACACACTGAAAGATCGAGATCCCCCTTAGTTCATAGAATCGAGGATGAATTTTTTTCATATGAGTTGTTCTGCATTAAGACAGCTACAGTACAGTTCAGGAGATAGATTTGATTTCATTTTAAGGTTATCAAGATATAATAAGGTTAGTCACGAACCTTCTGACCTTTTCGGCTTTACGTTTTCGTCACCAAGATTATGGTTTCCAAGACGGGGAAAGACACCCGCTAAGGATATTTTCGTAGGCGAATGTACAAATCGTAGCATTGCACAAAATTATTTGCAAAACGTATATATATATATATATATATATATATATATATATATATATATATATATATATATATAATATATATATATATATATATATATATATATATATATATATATATATATATATCCCTACGTCACACAACCCAACAATAGCGCAAACCGTACCATGTGACCGGAATACAAAAATCCTTGTAGCAAATAGTGGCCGACTTTTTGTAACCCTCTTTCTGACGCGTCTTGGATGCCAGTTTTGTTCTATGAAAAGATCACTAAAACGTTCCAAAGTACAAAGTTACTTAGTGTCGTTCGAAACAACAGGCACACTACTTGAGACGGCAACGTCATGAAAGATTTTAAATTATGTCATAAGTCTATTATGTTTAAATGTATATTCCTTTGTCGTCAGTCATGCCTGGTGTGATCCACGTCGGAAAGATTTCTTCTTGATTTCTTTTACGAAAACATTGGAGGAATGAAAACAAATAGGTTATTGGTAGCAGGGGTTTGATGCACGGACCCGTGTAGGCCTTTGGGAGGCCAAAGGAACCATTGTACCCCTCGGGCCTTCGGCGTACAATGGTTCCTTTGACCTCCCTCAGGCCTACACGGGTCCGTGTAGCAAACCCCTGCTGCCAATACCTTATTATATATAATGTGTTATAATTCTCCTAACGAGTGGCTACGGTTGTTATTTCGTTCATAACTGCGTCAACACTGATCTGATGTATAGTTATAATGCCTCCTAAAGAGTGGCTACGGTTGTTATTTCGTTCGTAACTGCGTGATTACATCACTTTGTGTCCGTTCTACCGCTGAAGCTTATGCGCCGCTCAACTCCACCAAGCGTCAGTGCCAAGGTAAAAGCTGTTTTTACCTCCAAACTCTAGGTCCTCGAGCAAAACAGAAAGTAACTGGCCATCTGATATAACGGCCTTTCTGGGGCTATATCCAGTCAAGTGTCTTAATTAATCTGTATGTGAGTGCAACATGCAGTTATGCCCGGAAATCAATGTAACAGGTTTGTACGGTCACCGCGGACGCATAGTTAGTTTAAAGCAAAGTTCGTAATCAGCCTTCCTCCGAAAGTGAAAGACACATATTCTCGCTGTAACACTCCCAACTATGTCCACGCCCAAACTTCGTAAAACAGTGAAATAATAAATACAATTTTTTATTTAAATACCGGAAGTTTCATATCCGCTTGCAAATTATGTCCTCAGCTGTTAGCTGTCTGATTGGGTGACTCGCAGACAGCCCCGAATATTCTTCGTTATGACAATGAAAGTAATAGTTGTTACAACCCAACCATTTCCACGCCCCCCCCCCCCCCACACACACACACACACACTCTACATACATGGGCTACACATATAAGACAACAGCCAACATTTCCAGACAGCACATCCAGACTAAGCTAATCCTGATATGCTACCTGGAAAATATGGGTCTTCAAATTTGTTTTGAAAGTCATCAGGGTAGGGGACAGACAGACATGCAGTGGAAGTGAGTTCCGGACGTGAGGGGCCTGATAACTGAAAGAACGTGCACCAACAGTTTTTAGGTTAACTCTGGGCTGAACAAGCAGTTTCTGTGAGCTGGAGCGTAGACTTCTACTAGGATTATGTGATGCAAGGGAAAAGGACAGATATGCAGGAAGTGTATTGTCATAGTGTTTGTATGCCAAAGTGGCCAGCTTGTACTCTATTCTCTGCTTGACAGGTAGCCAGTGGAGATGCTTTAGCAGTGGTGTGACAAGATCAGTGCGTTTTTTTGCGAAGGACTAACCTGGCTGTATAGTTCTGGATACGCTGAATGCGAGTGAGTTAATCAGATGATATACCAGCAAGGAGGGAATTACAGTAACCTAGACGGGACAGAATGCAAGAGCATACGAGCTGGGCAGTAGTCTTTTCTGCTAGAAAAGATCTGATCGTGCCTATTCTGCGGAGCTCCAGGTAGGCAGTGCGGCAAAGATGGCTAATCTGTTTTTCCATCGATAAACTCGAATCCAGGAAAACACCAAGATTTTTTACATCGAATTTGAAAGAAATGTCATGGCCACCTATGGAAATGTGATCACTGCTGGAGACTGATATTCTAGCTCGAGTACCAACAAGCATGCTCTCTGTTTTGTCATCATTTAACTTTAGTCTGTTGCAAGTCATTCAGTCTTTGACTTCAACTACACACTTCTCCACACTGGAGACAATGGTCTGCAGGTTACTAGGATGGTCAGACTTAGAGACCTGAGTGTCATCAGCATACCTGTGATACTCACAGCTATTCTGGCTGATGATTCGGGAAACTGGTTCAGTGTAAAGAGAGAACAGCAGAGGACCCAAAACAGACCCCTCTTCAAACGCACAGGCTGAGACATGATCCCATTCACACAAACAGGCTGATGTCTTTCAAGAAGGTAAGACTTGAGCCATGACAGCGCTGTACCGGAAATACCAAAAGACACGCGTAGACGTCCTAAAAGAATCCCGTGATCCAGCGTGTCAAACGCCGCAGACAGGTCTAATAATGATAGTACCAAGCCAACATTTCCAGGCAGAACATCCAGACATTGCATGTGTCACATCGTCGCGTTGTAGGTGGGGGATGAATGGGGGGGGGGGGGGGGGAATGAGGAGGCTAGGAGGCATTGAGAGGCACAGGGGTAAGGACCGACTTAGTAATCTACAGAGAAATTCAGATACCGCCGTAATCAGCGTCAAGTCTATCGACACGTAGTGTCACTGCCACGTAGTGCAACTGGTCAAGAGTCGTTGTCATTGCGGCGTAGGCTCCTGTACTTTGGAAGACGTAGTTCTAGCACCCGTAGGTCAGTCTATGGCCGTATTGCTATCGAGCGTAGTGCTATGGAGCCGTAGTTACATCGACACATAGTGCTCGTGATACATAGTGCTAACGGGATTCACCCAACTTAGAAAGCCCACAGTACACCGATTTATATCGACCTGTGTGGGTGCAAGCAATGCACTATATGTTGCTCTGTGACATATCGTTAGTCATGCCTTTGGTTGGTGCAAAGAGTGCAAATAGGGGTTTGTAACGAACTTTCTTTTTGTGTTTGCCGACGTTTTACCTTGTTTTAGTGCATGAAACACACCATAGGATGTTTCAATAGCGGCCAATGGAGCACGGAAGCTGTGAATCTGTTCTAACTGAGGTCATCACGATTGCTTACTGAACGACAAACGGGTAGGCTCCGTTCAGCCCTTTATAATCCTGCTCCAGCCAAGTTGAAAATGCCCGCTCCTTTGAAATGTCGGCCATTTCGTAATGGACTCTGTTGTGAGTATCTTCTTTTCACTCCACTCCAGTTCACATACATGTATTATTCCAGTTTAACTAGTCCGTACCTGTCCCCACCCATGAAGACAAAATACACACAGTTGTTAGGCATATGTTGTGTTTGTACTTTGTTTGAACTTTGTTTGTGTGCGTGGTAGGTTTCACCAAAGCTCATATTAGCCCATTTAGCCCTGACGCACTACAGCAGGAAGCTGAACGACCATGATAATTCAAGGGTCAGTAGTGCCTGCATGGTAAGCTTGGCGCCATTAGGCGCCAGGCTAATCTGACACTACCCTTGAATTATCATGGTTGATCAATCTCCTAAAACTGGGAAACAGTCGTCAGGCATTCCAGAGGGACGTCGAAATTGTTGGTAGACTGACGACGTGTCAAACATGTACACAATCTTCAACCAAGACGCGCTCTTACTGGCCACAAAAAGAAGCCTTGCCAGAAGTTCTGAACTTCCCCCCTCTTCCAAAAATAGACAGAGACATGATCTACACTCCTAGCGCTAATGCTAAAAAAACAATCTATTCGTGTTCAACGATGTTCACTACAAACAGGTTATCGGTTGCGCAGTGGGTCAGGCCCCATCGCCATCATGCAGTGACCTACTAATGGCACACATCTTGATTGAGGTAACAGACAGATTCGAACAGAGAGATTAGATTCTACATCAATGGCGGTACCGCGATGACGGACTGCTAATCGTAACAGCAGAGCAAGATACAATCCACCACTTCTTCGCTCTAGCCAACTCCCATACTGATGGCATTAACTTCACGTATCAAACACACTACAGCAACAGATTGATTGACCATGATAATTCAAGCGGGTAGTGCCAGATTAGCTTGGCGCCTTCAG
>BTPG01000007.1:113139702-113142202 GCA_036245525.1 Semisulcospira habei | reverse complement strand
GTGCTTGTTGGGTTCAGTTCGCGGCGGCGCTTTGAGCCGATTTTCAATTGGGATAAAGCGCCTAATTAATGCGCTTATTATTATTATTATTATCACGCTAGTCGTGGCGGCCATCTTGTGAGGATACGGGACTAAGGCGCTCATAGGGTAATCACTGACAGGACAATGTCAGGAAAGTCCTGACGTGCTATAGGCAATAACAGCAAGTCTCGCCATCACCGTAGGAAACCGCTAACCAGAATCTGTTTTTGTTTGTGTCCAAAGAGGAAGAAACATGAAGAAAAATGTGTTGAAACACTACTTCGCTACTATCTGACGCCTCCATGCTCCTAGGCAACGCGGGGGACTTCTCGAGCCCTACTGCGATCTCACCAGCCTCTTACTGCCTGGCGCACTTAGCTTTCAACGTAAACTTGTGTCAGTTCTGAGAAGCAAGAGCGGTTCACCGTCCTTCACCCAGTGAGCTAAACTGAGGCCACCGGGCCGACGTTAGCGGTCGCAGCTGGCTCGCGCACAGGCGTGCCAACTGCGGCCGCTAACGTCGGCCCGATGTCCTTTTGCTCACTGGATATAACCACTCGGTGAACAACGCTGGGATGGTCTCCCGCTGATCGTGTCTGTTGGAGACAATCCTTATTGTCTACATACGATGAACAGCTTTTGATCCTCCTCGGTTAGAGGGCGTCACAGATTTATTACGCGTGCGCATTAAAAATGGGGTTTAGTGACTTTAGAAAGATTGCAGCTGAAAATGCGCACCTGGACACAACCACGTGTGAAGATATGTGGGGTTTGTTGTTGCTGTCTTTTCCGCTGCTTGTTCTTTCTTATCCAACGGATGCAGTAACTTAGCAGGGTTTGCGTGCGTGCGTGCGTCCGTGCGTGCGTACGTGTGTATTTTTGTTGTTGTTGTTTTGTTTTGTTTTGCGGCATACTGAGGTCGAAGTTTAGAAAGGCTGTTGCTGGGAGAGTGTTGGTGTCAATTCTGAATAAAAATTACAAGCTCATCAATAATGTAAAAAGGGGGGGGGGGGGGGACATCGAGGAAAGAACCAAGCTTTATCTCATTCTGTCCGCGACACACCACAGCAAGATATGGCTCGACCATGATAGTTCAAGGGTGGTGGCAGAATAGCTTGGCGCCTAGTTCAAGGGTGGTGGCAGAATAGCTTGGCGCCTATAGGCGCCAAGCTATTCTGCCACCACCCTTGAACTATCATGGTCGATCTGTCTCCTGAATTGTAATGCAGTCCTGAGAGGATAACTCCGAAATGCGGGTATTTCGTACCTCGGGCACAATGAGTTAAAGAACAAAGTACAAATCACTGCCGAGAAAAAGTGAACACGATCCAACTGCAAGCGACACCTGCTAGTTCCTTATGAGCCCCCCACAGCTGTGGTGCTCATAAAAATCTATGCCTCCTGCTGATACCAATTTGCATTCATTTTGTGTCTGTGTGTGTATGCGGGGAGTGGGGGGTGGGGTGGCGGGGATAGGGGGATGCGGGGGGGGGGGGGGGGGGCGGGGGGGAGTGCGGCTGGGACTGGGACTGACATCATTGAATTGAGAAAGATTTCACAAGCTCAGTCAACTGTCAGTGAAGTGGTTAACAATAATAATGTACACTTGTATAGCGCCTGACCTCAGAAATTAGAGCTCAAGCGCTTAACAAAAGCTACAAAAAGAACTAATCACTAAAATACGATTTACAAAAAGTATATAAAATTTGTAAAAAATAAATAAATAAAATATTTCAGAAACACAATCTGCGAACAGTCAGTGAAGGGGTTAACACATTTTCGGCTAGAAAATAACTTTTTAATCCTTGGGCTATCGGTAACGGGTTTGGGGCTATCGGTAGCGGTTTCAAGTTTGTTATGATGATTCCTGAGGTAGCGGCTACCGACAGCAAAAAAACAAAAAAAAAAGCAATGAGCTACTGACCTTGATTCACACGTTTGTAGAACTTTCTGCTTGCCGTGTGGATTTTACCGATAGCATGAGTTCAAAGTACTGATCATAAATTATTGCCTAGGTCTGTTTTCTTCAGTCATACGTTCCTTGAGGATTTCCTTCACTGGTGGGAAACAGAGAGACACATTAGAATTGAATGAAAATCGCTCCGTAGTTTTGTACTACCACGCAACACTTCACCTACACTCCACTCCGGGCCACTCCATTTTACCACACAGTATCTCACGTACAGCTTCATAGTACATGTACCAACCGGTCGAGTCGGTTTAAAACTGAGTCAGACCTCGTTGGCCGGCAGTAAACGGTCAGTTTTAAAGGACAGACACCTTATTGGCCGATTTTATAGTTCCTTTCCCTTTTACCCCAGTGTGCATGCGGCCGCCGGTACTGTTTACAGTACCGGCGGCTGCGTCAGTGAACAAAGGGGTTAACTACTCATTTCGATAACATTCCATGAACAGGCCTGTACTGACACGCCTACTTTTGGACTCCAAAGGTGATAAACTGAAGTTAACCCGAAATGAT
>BTPG01000007.1:112644702-113134702 GCA_036245525.1 Semisulcospira habei | reverse complement strand
ATGTATATGTATGTATGTATAAAATAATAATAATAATAATGGTTATTATATAGGCGCGTTTTCCCAATTCGGCGAATCGGCTCAAAGCGCCGCGAACTGCACCCAACACGCACGCTCACGTGACACACACACACACATTCTGAAGACAAACATAGTACAAGACAGACACAGGACATTCACGTGGTGCGAAGGGTCAGCTCAGCTACTGAGTTTTCGGAGTTTTGATCGCTTGCATTTGAAATTTTTTATAAAGTGACCTGAAACCGGTACCAAAGTGGAGGGGGCGGAAGAACCGGAGTACCCGGAGAAAGAACCCCCGACGGTCCGCCCGAATTAACGGTGACACTTACTAGAAGAGAAAAATCCGACGCCGAAACCCGGTATCGAACCTCGCACCTCTATGTATGTATGTATGTATGTATGTATATGTATGTATGTATATGTATGTATGTATATGTATGTATGTATATGTATGTATGTATATGTATATATATATATATATATATAAAAACAGAGATGCCGCAGCTCAGAACCCTGGCCATACCTTCCCCTGCAGCCACTGCGGTCGAACCTGCCTGTCTCGGATTGGCCTCCGCAGCCACGAACAAGCCTGCAGACGTGGTCAACTCCTATAAAATCTTCGCTCGCGAAGTCAAGCAAAGAAGATATATATATATATATATATATATATATATATATATATATATATATATTATATATATATATATATATATATATATATATATATTATATATATATATATATATATATACTTTTTAACAAAAGCGTCGCCCAAAGGCAGAAAATGCACTATATATATATATATATATATATATATATATATATATATATATATATATATATATATATATATATATATATATATATATATATATATATATATATATATATATAATTTTATTTTTTTCTGAGGATGGGGGGGGGGGGGGGGAGGGGGGGAGAAGAGGGGGAGGGGGGGGGGAGGATGAGTCTTTTTACGTATATATGTTTTATCTTTTGCTGTATCGTCTAATGTATTTTTTTATGTGTAGAGAAGCAGGACAGTTTGGAAGATAGGCATTGCTATGCCTGCTGTTAAACCTACATGACTTGCTCGGCAGAACGTGAGAGGATAACTTGTAAACCAGTCAACATGACAGTATTCGTTATACTGGGTATAACAGAAATCACCAGTATAATGTATGCAAATGAAACAACATGAAATAAGTCTATAGGAACGTTACAAAATCCAGACATAAAAAGGTGACTGCCAAGCGTATAAAATGCAGAATTAAGAACCCAAAGGAGAAATAACTACGCTGAGAAAAGACAGGTACAACAATCCGTTGGGTTCTCCTATGAAGGAACGTAAACACACGCAGACGCCACGACTCTACTTGCGAAAAGGTGTTGATTAACCCATTACATCCTGAGGCGGGTTTTGTTTTATAATTCGTTTATTGTCCTAGGAGGGCCACATTACAAGACAGATCAACCATTTTAGTTCAAGGGTGGTGCCAGAATAGCTTGGCGCCTCAGGCGCCAAGCTATTCTGGCACCACCCTTGTACTATCATGGTCAATTTTATTTCAAGCACTGTGTATCAGGGACAAAGAGGGTTGACGGTACCGAGTTGTACCAGCATGTGGTGTAGTCTGGTATAGATTGTACCATATGGTGTAATCTGGACAGGCACTCCTCACAGATAATACCTCCATCTTGAACCGCTGGTCGGAATACTTTCAGGACCTCTTCGGCGCTGAGCGCACTGTTCAAGAAACAGTCATCCTCCAAATCCCACACCTTCCACTAAAGGTTGAATTGGACGAACCGCCCACCGCCGAAGAGACCCTCACAGCCATCCACCAGCTCAAGAGTGGCAAAGCAGCAGGCATTGACGGAATCCCGCCAGAGATCTGGAAACATGGAGGCCCAGCACTGCACAACAAGCTCCACGACCTCTTTCTCTGCTGCTGGGAAAAAGGAACACTACCAAAGGATCTCCGTGTTGCAGTCATCATCACCCTGTACAAGAACAAAGGAGAGAAGTCTGCCTGCTCTAATTATCGTGGAATTACCCTGCTGTCCATTGCCGGGAAAATTCTCGCAAGGTTGCTCCTGAATCGGCTGGTACCTGCCATCGCTGAAGACCACCTCCCAGAGGGCCAGTGTGGCTTCAGAGCCAACAGGAGTACCACCGACATGGTCTTTGTGCTGAGACAGCTTCAGGAGAAGTGCCGCGAGCAGTACAAAGGGCTGTACGTAACGTTTGTCGACCTAACAAAAGCGTTTGACACTGTGAGCAGGCAAGGTATGTGGCAGATCCTGGAGCGACTAGGTTGTCCCCCAAAGTTCCTCAACATGATCGTCCAGCTCCACGAGGACCAGCAAGGCCAGGTCAGACTAAACAGTGACCTCTCAGAACCATTCCCCATTCGCAACGGCGTGAAGCAAGGCTGCGTGCTGGCACCGCCCTCTTCACCATCTTCTTCAGCATGATGTTGAAGCAGGCCACAGTGGACCTCGACGATGACGACGCAGTGTACATCAGGTATCGTCTCGATGGCAGCCTGTTCAACCTCAGACGACTGCAGGCCCACACGAAAACCCTAGACCAACTGATTCGTGAGCTGCTCTTTGCTGATGACGCTGCCCTCGTTGCACACACAGAGAGAGCCTTGCAGCGCATTACGTCCTGCTTCGTAGATGCCGCCCAGCTCTTTGGACTTGAGGTCAGTCTGAAAAAGACAGAGGTCCTTCATCAGCCGGCACCCAAGGAAGAGCATCGCCCTCCCCACATCACCATCGGCGAGTCCGAACTTCAGTTTACCAGTTTACCTACCTTGGCTGCATCATCACGTCAGACGCCAACCTGGACAAGGAGCTGGACAACAGGCTGGCAAAAGCGAACAGTGCTTTCGGGCGACTATTCAAGCGGGTGTGGCACAATCAACAGCTGAAAAAAGGCACCAAGATCAGCGTGTACAGAGCTGTCGTCCTCACCACCCTGCTGTACGGTTCCGAGTCCTGGGCCCTCTACCGCAGCCAACTACGACTCCTCGAACGCTTTCACCAGCGCTGCCTGTGTACCATCCTCAGCATTCACTGGAGTGACTATGTCACCAACGTCGAGGTCCTTGAACAGGCGGAAACTGTGAGCATCGAGGCTTTGCTGCTGCGGACACAGCTTCGCTGGGCGGGGTACGTCTCCAGGATGGAGGATCATCGCCTACCCAAGATCACTCTGTTCGGCGAGCTCGCCACTGGACACCGAGACAGAGGGGCACCAAAGAAGAGATACAAAGACGGTCTCAAGAAGTCACTTAGTGCCTGCCAAATCGACCACCGCCAGTGGTCTTCGCTTGCTGCGGACCGTGACACCTGGCGCTCCACCATTCACAAGGCAGCCGTCTCCTTTGAGGACTCTCGCAGCCTTTCCGCAGCCAACCTCCTCCATACACGCAAGAGACGTAAATTCTCAACAGACTGCCATTGTATGACCGTCCGACACAGCAGGAATCAGTTTGACAACGAAAAAATGGCGCTACTGACAGCCAAACGGTTAAAACGAGCAAATTGAGTGTTGCTGCCAAACCGGTTTGCTGGAAGGGGCGTGCTCCATGCAATATTGCACTATATTCCACTATATCTCTTGCATAAATTTTCTTTTTACAGCTTGCAAAAATGCAACACACAAAAGGGCTAACTTTTAACAGTTTGAATGCCGTAACATGAATGGCTTTTCTGCCGCCCTTCTACTCCTTTGTACGTAGGACAGTTCCTCCGTTGTGCACGATGTAAAAACTAGAATAAAAATAAATCTGTACATTTGTAACATGTGCCTATTTACATGGGATGTGAAGGGAAAAAATGTGACAGGGGCGGATCAGTTACTCCTTGGAAGGGGGGGGGGGGTCCAACAACTTTTTGTTTGAGACCTTCAACCTGACACAAAAGACCTCCCCGACGCTAGACTTTCTCAGTTCCAATGGCCGCAAAATCAAACAACGGAGAGAGGGGGGGGGGGAGTGTGTGTGTGTGTGTGTGTGTGGGGGGGGGGGGGGGGGGTTGTGTCCAAACTCGCCCAAAATATCAAACAGGGGTGTGGGAGATGGGGGTATCTAAACAAGCCAAAAAGTGACGTTATAGCATTTTCAACAATTCTGGGTCCGGACCCCCCCCCCCCCCTCCCCCCGATCCGCCCATGTGTTGGTTTAATCAAAACAACACTTATCGGCGAATTTTAACAATCCAAGCCCGCAATGGAGCAAATAGCTTCCATGATTCTATCTACGACTTACGATGCTGATAAATTATGAACCTCTTGCATGTTATCTTAGAGTTGGGTGAATACAACTTTCCAAGAATATTTGAAATCCAGACCAAAAAGGTGACTGCCAAGCGTGTAAAATGCACAGAAGTACCCAACGGAGAAAGAAACACGCTTAGAAAAGCCGGGTACAACACAATTTATTAATATTTCGGGTAAATACCCTTTGTCAAAATAGACAAACAAACAAACAGAGAAATTAGCCGCTACTTATCTTCATTCGCAGAAGGAATGTGGCAAGTTGCCACATTCCTTCTGCGAATGAAGATAAGTAGCGGCTAATTTCTCTGTTTTGAAATAAACGCATGCATGCTTGACCCTGACCTCGGACTGAAATAGTCCAATTACAACATGGTCGTCCATTGATCCCTGTGAAATGTATTTTGACTTACACACAAATACTGTGTTTGTCAGTCGATACAACCATCTGATGATTCTCTGAGTGAGGGACCCTTTAGACGATCCGTGCATCTCACAATCATCGGAACAGTACTTGTGACTATTGCATTTGTTTGGGTGGGGTGGGGTGGGGTGGGGTGGTGTAGGGGGCCGCTCTGCTGCGATTAAACGAATCTTAACCCATTTAGCCTTGAGTCCCTGTAACAGGAGATAGATTGACCATGATAATTCAAGGGTATGCCAGACTGATTAGCTTGGCGCCTTCAGGCGCCAAGCTGATCTGGCACTACCCTTGAATTATCATGGCCAATCCACCTCCTGTAACAGGTACATAGTCGTTAAGTAACACTTCCCAAACGTTTGGGAAATGCACCCGTGGGGCTAAAAGGGTTATGCTTGAAACTTCCAATGTTGCTGAACAACCGGTTTGCTTACCATCACTGCTTATGCTGTTTATGACGTTGACCGTCTGGCTGTCGTTAACAGGGTTCCCCCTTCCTCCCCCCCCCCTCCCCCCCTCCCCCCCGCGATGATTCCCCTAATCGTCGCGGCAAAAACCCGCTACCGAAAGCGAGAGGGTTAATTTTCTCGACAGCAAAGGGTCTAAACTGCTTTTCTCCGTACGACGCAGTGCATACTATCCATTTTATCTACAACCAATCACGAATCAGCATAATTTATGATAAGTAGTGCAGTGACCTACAGTCTGTCAGGTCCGGGTCGTTCCTTGTTGACTGAAACTGCGCATCTTCCTAACGCGCTACTTTATCTGCAAGAGGCACAGACTCTCATGGTGCCCTGCTAATCTATGCCGCCTCTTGCTGGTAAAGACTGGTCCACTGCGGAAATCAGTGCCGCATCCTGTTGCTTGCTGGGTGTAAGTGTTCGTGTACTCAGTACACAGCGTTTAATCTCGGGTCAATCAGTGGTCCCTGAAACTGAAGTGCATGGCCCAGTGATAACAACAGATGGATGGTTTTTTTTTTCGGAAATGAGAACCCAGTGCGCAACGGCCATCAGGCCGTTGTTTCAACAAAAACAGCAGCTTTAAGGCCCGCTACCGCCGTAACTGTTCATTGATACTCTTCTATAACAAATGGTTACGAAAGACACAGGACTTCACAATCCAGTTTAGCACACGTCGTCTTTATATCAAGTAAATTGACAATGACTTCACTCCGTTCTAGAAATACAACGCTATCCGTGCGAGAAACAGCTAAATATAGACTGACACGCAAGTTCATGTGGTGTGTCGACAAGGCACAACAAACCCAACTGGTTCTGAAATGAGTCTTTAGATGTTAATGTATGCGTAATGGCCTACTGACAAATGCCCAGGACAAAGCTGCGATATCGCATGTTGGTCCGGGCTTTGAATTAACTGTTTTCGTTTTAAAACGTGCAATTTTTACCTACTTCGGAATTCGTTTGTTTGAATTTGCTTTTTTTCTGTAGAGAGTTAAAGAACGGGATCTACTCCAGATAGTAAAGGGTTAATAAATCACAAATATTTCTTTAAAATGTTCCCAATCTGCCCGATTACTAAAGCATTGCAAACAAACGCATTGGTAGTTTAACCAATTTTGTCCCAGGGTCGAAATCTTCAAATATTGGAGTTGTCCTCTGAAGAATGTATTGCAACTCAGGAGACAGATCGACCATGATAGTTCAAGAGTAGTGCCAGAATAGCTTGGCGCCTATAGTTTAAGGGTGGTGCCAGAATAGCTTGGCGCCTATAGTTTAAGGGTGGTGCCAGAATAGCTTGGCGCATAGGCGCCAAGCTATTCTGTCACCACCCTTGAACTATCAGGGTCGATCCATATCTTGATGCGGTGTGTTCGGACTAAACGTGTTAATCGACAGTGACACCTCAAGTTTGTGTTTTGATTATCTCGACAAATAGGCACTTTCCTTCAACTATCTCGGTCGATGTCTCGCTCTTGACGCTGCGTGTGAAAAGGCGAGGACAATCGCCAGATCATGACAGTTGGAAGAGCCACAGTCACAGGCACACAGTCACGGTGAATGAGTCATTATACATAATTGCCAGCTCAGTAAAATCCCAAACGATAACAGCAGCGAAAGAAAAAAAAAAAAAAAAAAGAAGACCAAATTACACGTAGAAACAGAAGTTATTCCTGGAACCAGAAGAAGGTCAAAGAAAATAGGCTGTGTCCCTTGACAGAAAGGTCGTCCAAACACTATAATGTAGAGACAAAATACTGCTATACCGAAATTCCTAAATCAGAATGAAGGTCAACTAAACTGATTATTTTAAGTTGTTCTCCTTTGACAATGAGGGTGTTCAAACTTGATCGCCGCTACTGTGACATGCGTTCTCATAACTTGGATTATTCTCGAACCGTCGACCCATTCGCGGCGAGTCGCCGGCATGCGGATCAGTACTGACTCGGCATAAGCGTATCCGAATGTGCCTTGCTGAGAATACTGAGTTAACAATTTGGCGCTCAGTAGCGGTTTTTGTCGCGATGATTCCTGCAGGAATCACCATGACAAAAGCCGCTACCGACACCCATTGAGTCAATTAACCCCAAGATGAGTACCGACACCGGGGTATGTATCTGAGGCCATTCCTCACGAGCAAGAGGCGTAACTTCTCATGAACCCCTGCGGCTGCATGGGTTCATGAGAGTAAATGCCTCTTACAGACGGAGCGATTTGGCGTGGTTTGAGTGCACTGCACCGCAAACTCCACCCATTTCTGACGCATTTATAATGACAAGCAAAAGAAATGCGACATTTTTAGAATCATCAGAAACACTGTCGTGTTTCCGATGATTTCAAAGATGTCGCATTTCTTTTGCTAGTCAGTACACTTCTCATCTGGCGAAAACCTAACCTTTGTTGGGCAAAGGTTCATTATTTCGCTCGACGTGAGAACAAGAAAATCTGGAGGAAAAAAAAAAAGAGAGTAGGAAATGCCCGCAGCAGTAACCGATCATGGAGCCATACTAGTCACAGGGTAGTCGAGACACACTATATTACACTGACGAGCAAAAGAAATGCGACATTTTTTTAAAAAAATCATCGATGATTCATAAAAATGTATGTCAGCAAAAAAAAAAAGAAATGCGACATTTTTTGAATCATCGGAAACACTTTTTTAAAAATGTCGCATTTCTTTTGCTCGTCAGAATATTACATTGAAACAGCCTGTGCATTAGCCTATGGTTGAAAATCGGTTCAGTGACATGTTTCAAATTTACAGATTCTGAGTGAGTTAGCCCTCTGCGTGTCGGTAGCGCTTTTTGTCGCGATGATTCCTACAGGAATCATCGCGACAAAAACCGCTACCGACACGCAAGGGGTTACTACAGGATTTTCATACTGGCCTCCGTGGTGCCAAAAACTGAGTAGGAATTCAGACAAACGTAGGAAGATTCCCGTGATACAAACTGCTTCGCTTATGACGAAGTCGGACGGATATAGGGACACTTTTTCACTAGTCAGAGGTCCCGATAGCACTCTTTGTGTGTACATTGTCGTCTTCTCCCACTAAAAAAATTCGATTCTTGGCAACAAAACTGTTGAAGTGGGTTCGCCGGCGACTTTGTTATAAGCAAAGTTTACTGTGTACACGGTAACTCAGTGACACACCTGCAAACTGACGAACGTGATAAGACAGCAGGGAAACAACAATAAATTAATGAGCGAACCATCCCACTTGTCAACTAAATAAACTGTTCAGCGAAATTAAAGTACCACTATTATGCGTAAATTTGAAGACAAATTTCAGCACCATTTGTGTTTGTTATGGTTTGTCGACACAGCTGATGACCTTTAACATCAGTTGGGACACGCAGCAAAAGCACACGCGTAATCGCACTTATTTATTCTGCCCAGCCGTTAGCGTGTCAATCTATTTTTTAAACTGTTTCTCAAGTCGTACTGAAAGCGTTGTAGTTACAGAACGGAGTAGAGTTGGTTAGTTCGGGTTTAACGTCCACAGCACCGAGGTGATCGTGGACGGCCCTGACGGGCGAGTTATGGGGGACAGGGAAATCTATTGCCTATGGAGTACGACCTGAACACTGATCAACTCAGGCGCACTCCAACTGTGCCATTTTGATTTACCAGGACCTGTCAACGGACATGCTATTGAACAAATCCGTTTTTTCCCCTGGATTGTGAGTCCAGCTAACGGGGCCGAGACGGGATTCGAACCCACGACCCGGCTATTCCCTTCGCTCTCCTGCTCCGACGTTTAACCGCCTGAGCTATTTCGGACTCAACGGAGTAGAGTCATTGTCAAATTACTTGATATAAAGACGATGTGTGCTGAGCTGGATTAGGCTCTGTCTAAATGAACCATAACTAAACCCGTGTGTAGCGTTTCGTAACCATCTGTTACAGAAGTGTATCTTTGAACAGTTACGGCGGTATCGGGCCTACAGAGACGGACCTAGGCCGTGAGGTCCAAAACCAAAGCCCGGACCAACAAACAGTATCTTAGTGAAAACAAGCTGTAAACTGCAAACCTCAGTGTGGTGACACCAAAACATGTTGTTTTGACTGGTTTCTGAAGTCGGTTTAGATGGGGTGGTGCGGTGAAAAGGCACGGTTGTCATAAATATTATCGAGAAGTTAGTGTGTGAGAAATCTCTTCACCTTTTTCAAACACAAATCATCCTGCTGTATCCTGAGCATATCTATTATGCCTAAAAATCCATGCCACACATTTTCACCCACCCACCACCCACCCCAAACACCACCTTCTTGCCCCCGTGCCCCCCCCCCCCCCCAAATAACCCTCACCCCCAACCCTCAGTCATGGTAAGCCTAACGTTACTATGCTAACTCAGATCCCAAAACTATGTTAACCCTAACCTAACTCTACTATGCTTACCCTAATAATACTAACCCAAAGCATTAACACGCACACCTCCCCCCCCCCCTTCCCCCCCTCCCTCCCCCCCCCCCCCCCCCCCCTCCCGAATGAACGCACGCGTTCACGTGAAATTTTTGCTACTTTTTCAAGCATTTTACACTATTTAAAGCATTCTGCTGCTTTGCCATGCAAAGTAGTCAAAGTCAGAGAAGCACCTTGGTCCCTTGAGTTGGCTGGTACAAGGATTTGTAGCTGTTTGCAAGAAAAAGCATGTTGGCTGGTGATTCATTTTCAGAAAAAGTGCGGAACATAGCTTCAGTTGCCTTCAGTATCTTAAGCCTTGTTTAAAGCTGGAAGGAGGGAATAAAAGAAATGACACCTCATGCAGACTAGTTGTGGTTAGGCAGTTTGCTGAATTTTTTTAAACAGTGCAAGGGCTTTTCTATGTTGTCCAGTTGGGTTCAAAGTTGAAAAAAAACTGTCAAAATGGTTCCTGCTTGGGGGGGTAGTATAGCAAATAAATTGCCAAAAAATAACCAACTGTTGAAAATTGTACTTGCTGGTTGTTTTGAATGCGTAACATGTGTGTCTGCTTGTCTGCAAAATATAGGGTTGCTAGCTTGAACATAAGTCTTTCTTTTTGGATCTTTGCATGTGTGGTGCTGACAGTCAGCCGCAGGAGCGAATGGTACTCCGGGCACCAAGGGGTGCAGGTAGTAATTTTGGTGCAGCTTTAAAACCATCAGCCATTCATGTCTGAAACTTGGCAGTGTATCTTCTTATAGGGTACGGTTATCAGTGATAAAGTTTTGATTGCAGCTGACAACTTTTTTTGTTTCATTACAGGCCACACAGGGCAATTGCTTCCGGTGCATGTAGTAACTTTTCCGCCAGAAATAGTTCAAAAAATTTCCTCCCTTTTTGCCATTTTTTTAGGGTGTAAAACTTCAATTGTGTGCCTTTTTTGGCATTTTGAGCAACAAAAGGCATGACAGGTGGTGTGAAAAAGAGCAAAATCTGGGTAATTTTAGTCGACCTAGTGTGTTTATGGGAGCCTAATTGGGGCATGTGCACGGTTGTATGCAGGCTTGCAGACGACAGTTTTGTCATGGGGTACTTAGTGCATTTGAGTGTTGTGAAAAACGCTAACTCTTAATTTTTTTTAAGAATTGCTGAAATAGCTTCTCCTGTGATGTGCTCCGCGTGGATTTTTTGTTTTGGCAGAAAAGTTCTTCGTTCATAGTTTTATGCTCAAGAGGCTAACAGATAACAGTGTGTGAAAAGGGGGCGTAACCTAATTGCCCTGTATGGCCACACCTTTAGTAGTTGACACACAGTACCGGGAACTAAGGTCCTGACTTACATTAATTAGAGCGGCAGTGGCCTACCCTGGGCATTCCGACCGCCAATGTTGAAAACCAGGAAGGAAACCAAGAAAACTTTGTAACTGGCCACTCCAAGTCCAAAGGCCAGCAGGGACTAAAATGATACCTTTTAGCATCCGCCGGCACGAAATCTACCCGCTTATCTCACATATCGGCACGCATATCCGCCGTCAGGCAGCTATGTTTCCAATGCAAAAAAAGAACCCAACGGAGACTGAAAGAAACACGCTTAGCTCATTCTACCCAAGACACACCACAGCAAGATATGGTTCGACCATGACTACAAGGGTGATGCCAGAATAGCTTGGCGCCTATGGGCGCCAAGCTATTCTGACATCAGCCTTGAACTATCATGGTCGATCTGTGTCTTGCACTGCAATGCAGTCCGTTCAGAGGACAACGGCAAAATTTGGGGATTTCGGTCTTGGGGTACAATGAGTTAGAAAAGGCAGTTACAACATAAATGAGTTATAAATGTCTTTCCTAAAAGTGTTTCTTTGTCCGTTGGGTTCTTCCGCCTTTGTATTTTACACGCTTGGCAGTCACCTTTTTGGTCTGGATTATGTTTCCAACTTGCATCAGCCCTCGCGATAAGCTACACCCCCGATTCCAGGAGACCTGCGGAGCATGACCTAGTAGTGCATGTCCTGCAAGACCTTGTCACAGTGCCGCGCCCGCAGGGCTAGAGTGAAAACCCACCCGCACCCCTTTACTTAACCCCGTCAACTGATGTGGGTGAAAAAAAAAGTGAACACGATACAACTGCAAGAGACACAGATCCTCATGATCCCCCGCAGTTGCGGGGGCTCATGAGGACCTACGCCTCTTGCTCAGTAACACCCCTTGTGTATAGGTCTACGTTGCTTGGGCTGCTGGCCCTCTTATGCGTGGAATTAAAGGTCCACTGCCCTCGTAACTATTCAAAGATGCACTTCTGTAAAGGATGGTTAGGTCTAGCTTTGGTTCATTTAGACACGGGGCAATCCAGTTCAACACACGTAGGCTTTATATCAGTATGACAATGACTCCACTTCGTTCTGGAAATACAACGCTGTCAGTGAAAGAAATAGCTTTTTAAAAAAAAAATTGACACGCTAACGGCAGCGCAGAATAAATAAGTGGCGATTACGCGTGTGCTTTTGCTGCGTGTCCAAGCTGCTGGTAAAGTTCATGAGGTGCGTCGACAAGGCATAACGAATACAAATGGTGCTGAAATGTGTCTTTAAGATGTATGCTTAGTGGTACTTTAACTTCTTCCCAGCCCACTGTGTGTATAATATTGTATTTCTGAAATCTCTGTTGATTCAACCAAAAGCCACAACCGTCGGCCAAGGAACATGAATACAAGTTGGTCTCAGCAAGAGACATAGATCCTCATGAGCCCCCGCGACTGCGGGGGCTCATGAGGATCTATGTCTCTTGCAGTTGGACTGTGTTCACATTGTCTCCGCAGTGAAGGGGTTAACAAAGACCTATCAATCAACGGAGTCACAATCAGAAGGTCTGCGACCAGTGGCAGAGAAGGGGTTACTGGTCGATTTCTGTCCGGAGTGCTAGCGTCACGAAAGAGGATTGGCCAGGAAGATCAAGGTTATCGAGCCGATGTGTGCGTCCGCCTGGGCAGTGATCCTCTGACATCTGCCCAAAGACCGTTTGAAAATGCTCACAGAGAGAGAGAGAGAGAGAGAGAGAGAGAGAGAGAGAGAGAGAGAGAGAGAGAGAGAGAGAGAGAGAGAGGTGGACGGTGTGGACGAGGAAAACCATATATGCAAATATTCGAATTCCCTATCTTTGTTTAGAAAACAAAGGCAAAGTATCACTATTCAATCGGATACGCGGCCCTGTTTTTCCTCATGCACGCACGCGCACACTCACACATGCACGCACGCACGACTAGAACACGCACACACAGGTACACGCAGACTCACACACACACACACACACACACACACACACACACACACACACACACACACACACACGCACGCACGCACGCACGCACGCACGCACGCACGCACGCACACACACACACACACACACACACACACACACACAACCAACGATATACTTTGCCTTTTTGTGTTTGCAACAAGAGCTGTGTCAAGCCGGCACTTGACCTCTCTCTGTTGAGGACGTACGGCCCATGTACACTTTGTAGGTGCGGCCCAGAGGTCCTATTGACCAAACGAAAGAGGACAAGTATGACCAACGGATGCTACAGCCAACAGACCACGCCATACCTGCCCTTCCGGTGTCCCCCCCCCCCCCCCAACCTCCTACTGAAAGGTTAACCTATTTAACCCAGTGGCCGCATTTCCCAAATTTTAGAGGTGTCACTAACAAATATGCACCAGTTGCAGGAGATGGATTGACCATGATAATTCAGTCAAGGGTAGTGCCAGATGAGCTTGGCGTCTGGGCTAAATGGGTTAATCAGTAGTGTAAGAGATATTTTTATTGACGAGGGTGGGGGCGGTGGAGGGAAGGTGACTTGGCGGGGGGGCAGCGTGCCTGAAATGTTACTTTTTAACCTCGAACAAGCAACGAAAAGGGGGGGGGGGGGGGGGGAGAAAGAAGTTAAAACTGCAAATGACATTTTCATTTCGTAAAAATCAAGCATAAAAATAAAAATAATATGACTTTTTTCTCAATTTTTTTTCTCCAAACAAATTTAAATTCTACAGTCATGATATTTCTTTCCTGCAATAATATTTTTCGTCTGTTCCTTCAATAACATTGGAAGGGGGTGGAGGGAGGTAATGCTATTGCCCTAGTGCCCCTACATTTTTGTAGGGCCTGAGGGGTAGGGGTGGGGGTGTGTGCAGGTCCCCCCCCCCACACACACACACATACACGGGACACACACACACACACACACACACACACACACACACACACACACACACACACACACACACACACAACCTAACGCCCCCACGGTTTCTACGCCAGTGTTAATTCCCACGCCAACGAGAAAGAGATAGAACGCAAATTCTAGTGTCTGGGAAATTCCCCTTGATAATGGCCGTAAACGATGTCCCTGTGATACGGTAGCAAATACCGACAGATACAGATTCTCATGAACTCCCAACAGCCTGGAAAATCTTCTTTCTTAGAATTCACCATCTGAAAGAGGCATAGATCCGCATGAGCCCCCGCATCTTGCGGGGGCTCATGATGATCTATGCCTCTTAAGGAGATCAACTTTAATTGGGATATCAGTACTTCTGGTCACATTATAGGCAGTCAAATTTGGCCAGTTGAGGCAGTGCAAGGACCGGTGTTTTTAAAAATAATTTTTGTCTTGTTTGAAAATTTGTAGTAGGGCTGAATGTTGGAATTTGCTGGAAATTTCTGGTTAGCTGAGAGGAGACATGTTTGGTGCTTTGATTCATACTATCCTGAGCTCAATCCAGTGGACAATTGTAGGCCTATGTTGTGTTGCCATTGACGTAGTGATTTGAGGGGCACGCTGATTTCAGCTGTGCCGGCTTGGGTGTGGGGTTGGTAAGGAACCAGTCTCATAGCCAAGAAATGAGACGGGTGATGTGCTGGTTTTTTTTTTTTTTTTTTTTTTTTGTGTGTGTGTGCTTGCAAATGTGCAGCTGGTGGGCGGTAGTGTTTCTTAGGGAATTGAAAAATTAGGGGATGACTGGGACTGTACAGTACGGAAACGGCACTGCGGTCCGTGACCTTCTGATAGAGTCACAGCGTGTTCAGTTTTAATTTTTCGATCCATCCATTTGCCGCAAGTTGAGCATAGATCCTCGTGAGCCCCCGCAAGTGGGGGCTCATGAGGATCTATGCCTCTTGCGGCAAATGGGGGAACTTGGTTTTTTAAAGGTGCAGTGGTTTTTTGTTTGTTTTTTCCTACCTCAACTTGACGTGGTTGGAGAATAAATCTTTGGCGTTAATGACTCAGCGTGTGTTTGTCAATGAACGGAGATGGGCTCTTTTGATCCAGCACTGTGATCAACAGATGACTAAAGTCAGACCAACAGGGTGACTGCCCAGCGTGTAAAATGCAAAGAAATACCCACCAAAGAAAGAAACAAGAAAGAAGAAAGGACAAATCAGTTGTTCTTTCTAAACGTGTTCAGTTTATTCTTTGTTGGGTATTAACTTTATTGAGATGACTCAAAAACATTTAAAGATGGACTATAGCACCCAGCAGAGAGAGAAACAGACAGCCAGACAGACAGACACAGACACTGAGAGAATCAATGAAGCACAGAGAGAGAGAATCAATGAAACATTATCTTCCAGCGGTTAAAGGTATTTATAGCATAGTCACTGAAAAAAGGCCAATCTGCCACTGCCCATCATGGTCGATCCATCTCCTCAGTGCAACTGGTGCATAGTCATTAGATGATGCCTCCAAAATTTGGGAAATACGCCGTCGGGCTGAATGAGTTAAAATCACAACACTGAAAGACTAAAATGGGGTGCCTCACTTGAAAATCAGAAATGTAAACCGGCTTTCGTGTGTGGTTACACTCTAACCAAAGTTTAATCTATCTGTTTGATATCCACTTAGCGGAACATTCCTGCAGCTCAATGTTAACAGTCATTCCCTTGTGATTAACCCTTTGCGTGTCGGACGGTAGAGGGTTTTCAGTGTCGTGTTGATTCCTCATAAGAATCATCGCGACAAAAACCGCTACCGACACGCAAAGGGTTACGAATTGTCTGCCCATGAAAAACGTAACGATCCTAACTCATTTTACCCCGCCATCACCGAAATCCCAAAAATTTGCCGTTGTCCTCTAAAGACTTCATTGCAGTGCAGGACACAGATCGACCATGATAGTTCAAGGGCGATGTCAAAATAGGGTTGCCACATTCTTTCTGCCAATGAAGATAAGTAGCGGCTAATCTCTGTTTGTTTGTTTGTCTATTTTGACAAAGGGTATTTACCCGAAATATTAATAAATTGTGTTGTACCCGTCTTTTCTAAGCGTGTTTCTTTCTCCGTTGGGTACTTCTTTGCATATTACACGCTTGGCAGTCACCTTTTTGGTCTGGATTGATGTCAAAATAGCTTGGCGCCCATAGGCGCCAAGCTATTCTGGCATCACCCTTGAACTATCATGGTCGATCCTGATCTTGCTGTGGTGTGTTTGGGGTAGAATGAGTTAACAATTTAATATTGGCTTTCTCAAAGTAATCGCAAACGGATTGCTGAACCTTGAAAATCCCCAGTTAACGGAGAAATAAACACGGTTTCTTGGAACGCTTTGCATGCAACTCACAGACCCAGTTTTGATGCCCTGTGCCTAAAACGCTAAAAGAAACATAGACGCAAATGAGGGTTGCAAGAAGCATACAATCTCACGAGCCCCCGCACCCTGCGGGGAGGCTCATGAAGATCTATGCCTCTTGGAAACAGGTGAGTTTCACTGTAATCTTGTTAACGAAGCATCAATCACTGAAGCACTGTGTGACCAAGTTTTGTTGCAAGAGATAAGAAAACGTGTGTATAAATAAATATAAATAAAGTATAAATAAAACTTTGCAAGAGGCGGGGGCTCATGAGGATCTATGCCTCTTGCAAATGGGAGGTTTTCACGGCAAGAATGTCGATGAATCCTCCAACACTGCAGCACTGTGCGACAAGGTTTGTTGCAAAACAAAGACGCACCTGCCAAGAAAACATTCCGAGAAATAAAGCATGTCGCTGTCTCAGTCACGGTTGTTTACTCTGATGACAAAGCTGTTACGCAGGTATCGTGAGGTGGTTAACCCTTACCAGGGGCGGATCAGTTACCTCGGGGGGGGGGGGGGGGTTCCAACTGTTTGTTTGGGACCAACCGAAACGAGGGGGGAGGGGGCTTCCGAACACCCCCAAAAGGGACTTTATTATAGCATTTCAAAGAATTTTGGGTCGGGGGTAGGGGTGGCGGTGGGGGTGGAGAGGGGGGGGGGGGTCCGAAACCCCTGTAAACCCCATCCCACCCCCCAGATCTGCCCCTGCAAGTTACACTGGCAGCTGACGCAGACTGTGTTTCTGCAGTCTTCGTTAATTCACTGAACACCAAAATCCCTCGATGTCCCAGGAACGTCGATTAAAGTGGTATCAGCAAGAGGCACTATAGACTATGATCCGGGGGCTCATGAGGATCTATACCTCTTGCCGCAGTTGGGTGGTCGTTCAGACTTTCTATGAGGCACTGAACTCAGTGGTTAACAGTACACACGCGTTCGACGACAAATCCTTTCACTCATTCAACTCTGAGATGTGGACCGGCCATGAAATTTCAAGGTGTGTCACTAGACTTTATTGGCCGGATGTACTGTTATCTGCAGGTTGTTAACACTATAAGAGCCTGCGTCCGACAGTGAGCGGTAAAACTCACCCGGCCCTGAGAAACAAAACAACCTATGAATCAACCATGCCAGTTCAAGGGTCGTACTAAAACAGCTTGGCGCCTCCAGACGACACTGAGATAGCCGCCGCGACAGATAAAATGAGCCCTTTATTGCCAACGCCAGTACTCCTAGTCAGTCGCCGGGCGGCCCATCAGTGATGACCACAAGAAAATTATGAGTTGATCAAGCCACTATGACTCAGTAGTGGCTCCGGAACTGCCTTTGCGGAGCCGCCGGAGCGGGTGGAGGAGCCGGAGTACTTAGAGTATCCCTTGCCCCCCTCAGTCACCTCAGTCCTTCAATATTTTCGGAGAAAAGTCGTGGCGCCACGTGAGTGCCCCCCGGCCCCCTCCCCCCCCCCCCCCGGCCGTACAGCCCAGGAAAAAAACAGTAGTTTTGATTTTGTTTTAAATTTCGAAGCTGGATGACTATTCCCCCCCCCCCCCCCCCCATAAAGGGGTGCAAGAGTATTAGCAGACCCCTGCCACCACCGTGAGCCGCAGCCTGAGAATACGGTCATACTGACGAGCGGTGTCACAAGACTCCGCGTGGCTATGTCACTGAATAGGCCTACACTGTATAAAAACACAAAGGACGGTCAGTATATCATACAAAATAACACATACAGTGTCCAAAAATCAAAAACGATAATGTCGCATCAAAGACTGAGTACAGAGGCTACGCTAGTGTATTGTCTATACTCTGGCAGCATGGTGAATAGGAAATTGTTTGTTTTGTATTTTGTACTGAATAGACACAACGTTGTAAACCGGAAGTAGAGCGTGTGGTGTGCATTTTGCACGAAAGCGAAAAGAAGGCGTTGAATTCCACGCTCCTTTTGTATTGTGATAGATTACATTTCACAGACGACATGAATTTATTTGATCACATCCGTCAGTTGTATCAGGCTGAGCTGTACGAAGATTTAGTACATCTGGTAAGGCCGGCATTCAAACATTGACGAGTTCATGCGCTGTTCCCGTTTGTCAGTACCATGTCATTCTGTGTTAATTTAACATAGTATCAAACTCAGAAAGTGAAATCGTAATTACAGGCAGCCGAGCAGGACTGCAAGTTCTAATAATGATATGAATGTAACTCTACTTTTATACAGTAGAACTTCAAGTTCGAGCAGTCGTGCTCGGCCACGCGTCAACTGATCAGCCTATGGAATGTTCTTTGCAGAAAGTTTATGTTCCAATCGGCCGCAAAGACGAAGTATTAATTGTAAATAAAATAATATTATAATGTTAAAACTGATACAGATCTGCTTTTTTATAATGGTGCAACTATTGAACAGATAAGACATATCACAACATTTTTGGGTTATGGTTGTAAGTTGTAAAGCATATGAAATAATAATGGGGTTATCTGGCAGTGGCATGAAAGAGGGGGCTTATGAGGACTCTTGCATTTGGGTGAAGTACTGTTTAGGGGTGTGACAAATAGCAGTATCATGCTGCTGCCTAATTTCAGTTCTCTGTGGTGCTGTCGCTGTGTGAGAGTAATGAAGAGAGTGACCTGCTGACCCAGAGTCAGAGGTACCAGTGCCTGGTGTACTTTGGCAACGCATTCTATCAACAAGGCGAATATCGAAAAGCTGTGGTAAGTCATCAGCTTGCCCATCAAGCTAGGATCCTCATGGCCAGGGCCAGTTGCTGTTGGCCCGGCGTGCCACGCGTGGGCCAACTGCACCCGACGTTGGCCCCTGGGGACCCTTTGCCTGCTGAGTTAATCAACAATGCCCTTAACTGATTTCACCCCATGGTCGCATTTTCCAAATTTTTGAGGTTTTTCCTAACGAGTATGTACCAGTTGCAGGAGATGGATTGACCATGATAATTCAGGGGTAGTGCCAGATTAGCTTGGCACTGGAAGGTGGCAAGCTAATCTGGCACTACCCTTGAACTATCATGGTCAATCCATTTCTTCCTGTATACAGTTTAGCGTTGGGGCTAAATAGGTTAAGCGAGTTATGCACGTAGCCGTTGGTACTGTGGACAGTACTACCAGTGGCAGTATGTACAAGTGGGTCAACAATACATGGGTAGAAAAATGGATTCAAATTCAAGCTCTGAGAACTAGAGGCTTACACTACAGATGAAGCCTCACGAGTCTGGCTGCTGAGGTTTGTGGCAATAGGGCTAGTTATGCTTCCCCTGGAAGGCAAAAGTCAGTGTCCATTTTTGTAAAAAGTGAAATTTTCATTGGGATATGATGGCAATCTTGAATTTCCTAAGAATGGACTTGTCTTTTTACCTTCCGAGGACACTATGCCTGATTTAGATAAATGGCTTGGACTACTGCCAGGGAAAAAATTTTATGTTCACTGTGGCGGCTCTTTGTCTTTTTCATTTAATCTGTTAGCTGTAGAATTTGAAGTTTAGAAAAAATGAATGGTTTTCCTACAGATTTCTTTGAAAAATAGTTTTTGGAGCATTTGCTTTTTATTAGATGCAAATGCCATAGCACTTGTGTTTTTGTGCACGTGCTGTGCCTTATTATGTTAATGCACTAATCATCAAGAAAGCATAGGTAACTTTTAAAGGGTCAGGTCCCAAAGGTGTGCCTTCGCTCTAGCACAGTGCAGGCTGTGGCATGTGTCCACGCTGACAGCTAGGATTGAAATGACTTATTATCGGGACTGAATATAGGCTGCCCAACAGCATAACTCTTATCATTTGGAATACACCAGTGTGTGAAATAAATTTGACTAAAATAGTTCAAGGGTAGTGCCAGAATAGCTTGGCGCCTACAGAATAGCTTGGCGCCTCTAGGCGCCAAGCTATTCTGGCACCACCCTTGAAGTTGAACTAAAGCCGTTGGTCTGTATCCTTATCTATATAAGTACTATAATGTAGCTTGCATAATTATGGCAGTGTACAAATTTGAAGCTTTTAGCCTCCGTATGATATGGATTAAGAATAAGAGTAAGACTAACAAACTTGTTGGAAGCAACAATTTTGAAGTCTTCATTTTCTTTTCAATTTCAGAGGGCATTCAAAAAGTCTTTTCTGCTGAAGAAATCGATCAACAAGACCAAGTGCAAATGTGGAGCAACCTTGGACTTGACATCGGAAGTGGATGTGAAGTACAGGCTTTACCAGTGTCACATTAAGCTTAAGGAGACCGCTGAAGCCTTGCAAGCAGTGAGCATTTTCTTTTTATTATGAAGAATTTTGACACACTGCAAGAAGCATTGACACACTGCAAGAAGCATGGATTCTCATGAGCCTCTGCATGTGCAGGGGCTCATTAGAATCTATGCTTCTTGCTTACCAAATCAGCCTCTGTTGTGCCTTAAAGTCTGTGGGTGTTATTTCCGACTATCCCCTTAACTACCACTACCAGTGGAACACTAACTGTGTTTGGAAAACATTGTAAAGTTAACGCCACAGATCCCCCAACGTCAAAGAAACATGGTTACAAAGTGGTTTCAGTAAGAGGCATAGATCCTTATGAGCCCCTACAATTGCAGGGGCTCGTGAGGATTTATCCCTCTTGCATTTGGATTGTGGGAAATGAACTAGTGAAAGGCAGCATTGTAGAGATGGGTTTTGAAAAGTGATTTAAAGGAGGAGAGCGTTTGACAGTTACGGACAGGGGTGGGGAGGCTGTTCCAAGTGTACAGATTGTTAGCTTTTTGGATCTGTGTAAATCTGTGCATTTAATATATTCAGCATGGCAGTAATGCAACCACAAATAATGCAGTCTACATTTATGGCTCACAAGCGTATTGTTTTTTTAAAAAGTCCCTTCTATTTATAGAAGGGACTTTTTAGGACGGGTTGCGGTGGGGCGAATTTAATAGCATGTCCTTGATGTCAAAGGCGGGCAGGCTAAACCTCTAATAATTGAAGTAACAAGATAAAAAATACATCATGTCTAGTTACACTAACCTCGCTGCTAAATGTACATTTGGAGCAAAGCGCCGTATGTGTGTATATATGTGCATATGTTTTGTATGTAAACAAGAGAATCTCTGATATTTCTGTACACACAAACTTGAAACTTGGCGAAATACTTTCTTAAGTGGGTGGCTAAGAGAGCCTCCGAGCATATTGTAATTGAATGTCTCATTGAAGACATAACCGTTTATAGGAAGTCGGTTGAACCAGATTAGAGTCCCATAATTTTTGTCATATTTACTTGAACTTTTGCATATACTAGCTAGTTTGGAGAAAGACATTGGATGAGTTCGTTGGCCAGCTTTGTATCCTTTTAACTTCTTTAGTAAAAATTAATTCTTTTCAGAAAAGAATTAAAACACTAAAAAACCTTTACTTTTAGAGAAATTCAGACAGTGGCGGTGTCATAAAAGAGGCAACTCCGTCACCACGCAGACACTGACATAATACTCTAAATATGACGTCATTCTCACACGCGCGCAGCTCTCGCTCTCTCTCACACAAACGTGCACATCTCCATGAGGAATAGATCCTCATGCACCCCCCTAGGCGCTTGAGGATCTATGCCTCTTGGAGATGTTTGAAGCACGCGCGCACACACAAACACGCACACACAAATCGATGCGCTTTCAGAAGAGCATGCAGGTGACCCGTGTACTTAGTATATCATGTAGCCAGGTGAAGTCAACCTGCTTTCACACAAATTATAGCAAGACTGAAATTGTACCGTGAAGTTCTAGTTTTGTCACCATTTTCTGAAGCCTATGAAGCGAAAGTCCTTGCGCTGGGACCATACGGCGTTGAGGCGCGTCCCCTGGGTGGTGGATAGGGGGTCCCTCGTGAGAGGGGTGCACCGAATGAAATAAGGTGCCGTGAACCAACATGGTCTAAGGGAAGGTGACCCCGACAGAAAACCCCTGGTCCTCCTAGTAAGGGGGTTGGGCGTGGGGGTAGCTTCCCCACCCTGCAAAAAAGGAAATAGCTACAAAAACGCCGACGAAAAGACTAACAGTAATTCCTTTCCTGGAGGAGGAAGGTTCTTCTACTAGAAGACTTATGACGTCCTGTGGTGAAAGCCGGAAGTCTTCGGAAGCCACAGGACCGAGCCGCCTCTCTCTATCCAGGGATACAACCATGGGCACATGGAACGTCAAGACCATGTACCAGAGCGGCAAGGCCGCCCAGATAGCAGTGGAAATGCAAAAGTACAACCTTTCCCTGCTAGGCATCAGTGAAGCCAGATGGACGCAGTCTGGCCAGAAAAGGCTGTTAAGTGGGGAGATGATTCTGTATTCAGGTCATGAAGAGGAGAATGCCCCCCATACAGAAGGAGTAGCACTCATGCTGTCACCAGTGGCACAGAGAGTGCTGATGGGCTGGGAACCTCTTGGGCCAAGAATTATAACAGCAGCCTTTAGAACCAAGAAAAAGCTCAAGCTGAACGTCATCCAGTGTTATGCGCCCACCAATGACAGTGACGAGGAAGAGAAACAAGAGTTCTACGACCGACTCCAGAGTGCCGTGGACAAATGTGCGGAGCGAGACATCACCATCGTCATGGGCGATTTTAATGCCAAAATAGGGGAGGACAACACCGGATACGAAGAGGTGATGGGGAGACAGGGACTAGGCTCGGAGATGAGTGAGAACGGGGAGAGGTTTGTAGACTTTTGTGCTCTAAACCGACTTGTCATTGGAGGCAGCATCTTCCCACACAGAAGAATACACAAAGCAACTTGGGTCTCACCTGACCATACAACAGAGAACCAAATAGACCATATCTGCATTAGCAAGAAATTTAGAAGATCCCTTCAAGATGTTCGAGTGAGGAGGGGAGCAGATGTCGCCTCAGACCACCATCTGCTTACCTTAAGAATGAAGCTCAAGCTAAAGAAAAACCGCACAGAGACAACAAGAAGACAGCGCTATAATGTAGGCCTCCTGAGAGAAACTGGAGTTAGAGAAGAGTTCAAACTGGTGCTGTCCAACCGGTTTCAGCGCTACAGGAGCTAGTAAATGAAGAGGAGGCGGTCACCACAGAGCAGCAGTGGAAGGCAGTTAGAGAGGCGCTGAACTCAACCTGCAAAGACACTGTAGGGTTTAGGAAACACCACCACAAGGACTGGCTGTCGGCACAGACCTTGAAGAAGATAGAAGCGAGGAAGCAGAAGAAAGCAGCGGTCAACAACAGTCGCACGAGAGCAGCCAAAGTAAGGGCACAGGAGGAATACTCGGAAGCCAACCGCGAGGTGAAGAGGAGTATCAGGGCAGACAAGAGGGCCTACACAGACAGCCTGGCAGCAGAGGCAGAAAAGGCAGCAGGCAGCGGCAACATGAAACAGCTCTAAGACATTACCAGAAGATTGTCGGGTAAGTATGGCCATACAGAAAGACCAGTAAAAGACAAAGAAGGCAAGCCTATTGCAGACAGAGCAGACCAACTCGACAGATGGGCCGAGTATTTTGAAGAGTTACTGAACAGACCTAGCCCACCCGACCCCCCCGACATCCAGCCGGCAGAGACCGACCTACCCATCAGCTGTGACAGACCCAGCCGGGAAGAGATCAGAAAAGCAGTGGCATTTTTGAAGAATGGCAAAGCAGCAGGGCCAGATGGCATCCCAGCGGAGTCTCTGAAAGCAGACCTAGAGACAACAGTTGAGATGCTGTACCCACTGTTTGGAAAGATCTGGGAAGAGGAGGTGATGCCAGCTGACTGGAAGGAGGGGTACCTAATCAAGCTTCCCAAGAAAGGCGACCTCAGCAAGTGTTCCAACTACAGAAGAATCACCTTGCTGTCAGTACCAGGAAAGGTCTTCAACAGGATCATCCTAGAGAGAATGAAGAGCTCCGTTGACCCCCAGCTGAGAGACCAGCAAGCAGGATTCAGGAAGAACCGATCATGTACAGACCAGATCGCCACTCTCCGCATCATCGTGGAACAGTCTCTGGAGTGGAGCTCCCCGCTGTACGTCAACTTTGTGGATTATGAGAAAGCATTTGACAGCGTGGACCGAGAGACTCTGTGGAAACTCCTACGACACTACGGTGTACCCACAAAGCTCGTCCGCCTGATCAAGAGCAGCTACGATGGCATGACATGTCGCGTGATCCACGAAGGGCAGTTCACCAGAGAGCTCCAGGTCAGAACTGGTGTCAGGCAGGGGTGTCTGCTGTCTCCGTTCCTCTTCCTACTGGCCATAGACTGGGTCATGAAGGTGACCACAGAGCACAGACGAAGTGGAATACAGTGGACACTGTGGACACAGCTTGACGACCTCGATTTTGCAGACGACTTGGCATTACTGTCCCACACTCATCAACAAATGCAGGACAAGACCACGAGGCTTGCTGACATCTCGTCCCAAGTGGGCCTCACCATTCACAAACAGAAAACAAAGACAATGAGGCTGAACGCAACCAGGGAAGAACCAGTCTTGCTTGCTGGCACCCCGTTGGAGGAGGTGGAGTCCTTCACCTATCTCGGGAGCATCATAGACAAAAAAGGCGGCACTGATGCAGATGTCAGAGCACGAATCGGTAAAGCCAGAGCAGCCTTTCTCCAGTTGAAAAAAGTGTGGAGTTCCAGAGAGCTGTCACAACACACCAAAGTCCGGATTTTCAACTCCAATGTAAAAGCAGTTCTCCTATATGAAGCAGAGACATGGAGATTGACAAAAACCACAGTCGACAGAGTACAGACCTTCATGAACAGTTGCCTTAGAAGAATTTTGAAAATCTACTGGCCAGAGAAGATCAGCAACGTCAGACTCTGGGAGAGAACAGAGCAGATAACAGCAGAGAATGAAATTGGGCGAAGAAGATGGGGATGGATCGGTCACAGTCTGAGAAAGCCAGCTTCCAGTATCACTAGGCAGTCATTGTCATGGAACCCCCAGGGAAAGAGGAAAAGAGGTAGGCCGAGAAACTCCTGGCATCGAGACCTCCAAGCAGACATCAAGAGACTGGGAACCACCTGGAGTAGAATCGAAGGAGAAGCACAGGACAGGAGTTGCTGGAGGTCTCTCGTCGACGGCCTATACCCGGGTAGGGGTGACAGGCGTAAGTAAGTAAGTAAGTAATGAAGCGAAAGTGAAACTCATATCACGTAAAATATAAAATTACGTAAAAACTAAAACTTACGTCATGACAAATGATGTTTGACAAATCAATGATGCGTATGTCCTGCGCCCCTTATAGAACTCACTGACGCATTGGCAGATCTGCGAGACTTCAAAACATTACCGATGACATTACTATTAGGAAAACGTACACTTAGCTTACCGTTTCAGCCAAAATTCCGTTGCGTACCTACACGACAAGGGAGGTGACACAAGGGTGCCGTAGCCAGGTACCCTGAGCAGCCTCCCGTATCTCCCTATCTGGTTGCGTGAGCAGTGGTGTCACTCCAGTCTGTTTGCTTATCTTACGGCGAACAGTTGTGTATCTAGCCTACTGGACGTTTCAGCTGCGTACGGTTGTGAACCGGTCGTAACCTTGGATTGAAATTGCCGTGTTTACCGTGCCTGCCTTGGATTACCTTCGTTCTCTGGATTTACGTGTGGGCGCTGGTGCTTCTGTTTGATTATCGGGGTGCTTTCGTTGGATTTTGGTGGTACTTCGGTTGGCTTGGGAGGTGTTGGGCCGTTCTCTGCTGCGCCTGAGGGGCCTACAACCTTCAGCCACGCATGAGGGGTGTCAGCTGAGTGAAGTTCCCTTCAAGAACCCTACGTACCGGCGTCTGGGGTGATTGTCCCACTACGACTATGGCTTACACGTAACAGTACCCTACGGCCTTCGAACAGGTTCCTTGCCAGCCTCTCTCGCCATGGCAAGATAAGGCCTCGGTTGTTGCCCTTGACCGGCGCTCGGTGCGCCGGGCGGTGGCACGGGCCATGGAATTTGCTATTTATACGGAGCTCGCCTTCACATATGAGAACAAGCGTCCCAGTCGGAAGGCTCTGGTTTGTCGTAAACACTGTCAAACGCATCATTAGCGAATGAGCGTGAGCATGCGTCGCACCTCACCAAGAAGAGGTCGTCATGTTTAGAAAAGGGCTACTGGGATGATCTATAGGTGCTGCTTATGATATGATTTGCATGTGCACTCGTTTTGCGTGGCCTAGGTGAGCCATGCTCGCTCGCCTTTCACCTTGGCTGTGTTACAGTTACCAAGTACTCAACCTGCACGCTCTGTGGGGACTTCCTATGCCCGAGTGACACGCAGGCAGTTGTCTCCCCTGGCGGTGCCGCCAGTTGCACCTGCGACATCTACGCCTCCTGGGTGGAAGAGCACTCGTCTCCGCATGAAGTCTCATAACGCATCATTAGTGACTGAGCATGAGCATGCGTCGCACCTCACCAAGAAGAGGTCGTCTGTTTAGAAAAGGGCTACTGGGATGCTCTATAGGTGCTGCTTATGATATGATTTGCATGTGCACTCGTTTTGCGTGGCCTAGGGGAGCCATGCTCGCTCGCCTTTTACCTTGGCTATGTGTTGCAGTTACCAAGTACGCAACCTGCACGCTCCGTGGGGACTTCCTATGCCCGGGTGACACGCAGGCAGTTGTCTCCCCTGGCGGTGCCGCCAGTTGCACCTGCGACATCTACGCCTCCTGGGTGGAAGAGCACTCGTCTCAGCATGAAGGCTCATATCGGCGCATATGCCCTATGCCGACCTGAGAACGGCCATCTGCTACCGCACCCCGCCACCACCGCAGATGAGACGAGGCGCATCCACTCTGATGATGGGGGACCGACTACCCGGGCCCCGGCACGTGCTGCAGGTCCCCGGACTATGACCTATTGTACGCCGATCTTGGCTCTAAGTGCGAGCATGCTCGCCCTACCTCCTGGCCCGAGTTCTCTCGGGCTCTGACTCGGCTACTGGATGGCAGCCCGCCTACCCCTGGGACGAGACTACTGGACCCTGGGGCCCCCTAAGTGCGAACTTGCTCGCCCCGCCTCCTGGCCCGAGAGTTCTCTCAGGCTCAGACGCGGTCACTGGATGTCGGCCCGACAAACCTGCTGACGTGATGCCTGCTCCCACGCCTGGCCAAGTTCGAGCTTGCTCGCCCCACCTCCCGGCCCGGGTTCTCTCGGGCTCCGACGCGGTCACTGGATGTCGGCCCACCTATCGCTCTGAACCAGGCCAGCACTGGCATCCTTCGTCCCGCTCCACGGTCAAGAACAAGTGCCCCCAGCCGGACGAGACTATGGGACACTTGTGCGCCCAGAGCCGGCCCACAGCGAGCTTGCTTGTTCCGCCTCCCAGCCTGAGTTCTCTCGGGCTCCGACGTGGCTACCAGACATCGGCCCGCCAACCTCTCGGAACCAGGCCAGTACTGACGTTCGTTCCCCTCCACGGTCAGTAACAAGGGCCCCGGCCGGACGAGTCTATTGGACCTTGTGCGCCTGGAGGCCGGCCCACAGCGAGCATGCTCGCACCGCCTCCCGGCCCGAGTTTCTCAGGCTCCGATGTGGCTTAGTGGAATTGGCATCCCTGCTCCTCAGAACCAGTTTGGCGGCTACGTCGATCGTCCCACTCCACGATGAGCGGCATGTGCCACTTGCCGGACGAGACTGCTGGACCTTTGGGCTCCCGACCCTCAGAGCCCGGCCCACAATGAACTTGTTCGTCCCGCCTCCCGGCCCGAGTTTTCTCGGGCTCCGACGTGGATGCTCGGAGGCAGCCCCACTGCTCCTCGGGTATGGTCCCACAGCGACGCCGTTCGTCCCGCTCCACGCGGAGTGACAAGCCGGATGTAGCTACTGGGCCTTGTGCGCCCCCTCTTCAGAGACGGACCCACAGCGTGCTTCCCCCCGCCTTGCGGCCCGAGCTGCTCAGGACCTTGACGCGGATTCTCGCTTTCAACCCCACTGCTTCTCGGTACCAGCCCAGCGGCTACGTCAGCCTGACGCGACATAGATCAGCTCACTTTGCGGTGGGTGACGGCGCCCCCGACCGTGTACTCCTATTGAATTTGGTGCGCCCGCTCTTCAGCACTCGGCCATGGTGAGCTGTTCGCCCCACCTTGCGCCCTGACTGGCTTTAGGCTCAGTCGCAGTTCCTCAGAAGGATCGTGCTAGGATTCCGGGATACCCCCTGTCGCCCTCCCACGCGCACGCTCGCGGGACCGGACCTCTCACTCGTAGGCGCTTATGGCTTAGCCCATGGGACCCAGATCTCCGGCGTCTTGGCCGACACACTTCCGGCCTGGCACCTCCTCCTTCTTGCGCCTGGCTACTTCGCTTTCCTTGAGGGCATTACCGCCCCGCACTCGCCGGTGTGCGTCTCCCGCCCACGAACCCCAGCTGTTGGCCAGATGACTGTCGCGGTCCTCCTCGTGATGACGGTCGACCTAGTCGCTGGTGGCCCCCTGGCCCTCTCATGGAGTCTCCCAGTTCCTGCTCAACCTCCATGGTGCCAAAGCAGTGCTGTTGCTGGTGGCCCCGTTCTGCGGGACCAAGTCTTGGACCACCGACCTCCTGAGCCTCACCACGATCTCCCCCCCTCCCTCCGCCCTGCTGTTCCCCACCCAGTGCACGAGGCTCAAGCAACCCCGACAGACATGGCTGAGCCATCCGTGCCCCGAGCGACTTCTCCACACACGCCTGGTGATTGTGCGGCACGCCCTCACTGCTAGAGGTTCTCAAGTGCAGCGGAGGAGGTTATTGGTACTGCTCACAGGCCTTTGACCAGACGCGTCTATGAGGGACAGTGGCAAGTCCTGCGGTCCTGGGGCGACAACAGATCTGCCTACTCCTCTGGCTATTCATCGAGCAGAGCTTGGCACCGATCACCTTCAGGAGCTACCTGGCCATGATAGCGGACACATGTCTCCACCTGGGCCGCCCGCTCCCGAGCTCTGGCAAGGACTGCGCCGACCTTATGGCATGCTTCGTCCCCCAGCGGCCAGGCCTTCGATCACTGATTCCGCTGCAGACGGCTCCCTCTGGCTCGCCTCGCGGACCTGACCTGGTAGACGGTTCCTCCTGGCGCTCACCTGCATGCAGTGCAGATTGGATGGCGCTGGGCAGCTCCTGACGAGCCCGTCTTGCTTGCCAAAGAATAGGTCCCCATTACCCGCACCCCAGGTGATCGCCCTACGGCACTGTAGGGGTTCCCCTACCTCAGGACATCAGACAGTATGACCTGAGAGGGCCTTACGGGTGTCCCGGCGCCGATTCGAACGCGTCCGGAGTGGACGTGCCCACCTCCTTCTGCCTTGTCCCCCGAAGGCAGACATCGCGGCCAGATGATATCTTCCTGGCTCTGCAGGACTTATCCGGTCCGACTACCTGGACCTCTCCCCAGAGGACGTTCAGAAGCTGAAGATCAGGGCGCACGAGGTGAGAGCCCTGGCCTCGAGCGTCGCCTTCGCCTGCAACTGCGCCGTCAAGTCTCGGGATGGCCGTGGGTTGGCAGACGTAATCTACCTTCGCCCGATGCTGCCACAGTGACCTCTCGGGCCTGCGGGCGACCCTAGCCCTGGCTGGGGCCTTCGCCACGGTGCGACACTCCCTCCTGGCGTCTTGTGTTAGCTTAGCTGAAATGGTCGGAAGTGTGCCCTGGGGTGGGCGGGTCTGGTGGACCCGTTACAGGGAGGGTGATTCTAGGCGGCACCCACCTCCTATTTGCTATTCTACCTAATAGTAATGTCATTGGTAATGTTTTTGAGGAAACAAATTAATTTTTCTCTAAAATGTATTTTTTCGAAAAATACTTACCGATGACATTACTCGTAGGACCCTCCTGCCTGCCCCCTCTTGCCGCTCCTAAGCTAAGCTTCAGACTGGCATGACACCACTGCTCACGCAACCGAATAGGGAGGTACGGTAGGTTACTCAGGGTACCTGGCTACGGCTCCCTTGGGTCGCCTCCCTTGTCGTGTAGGTACACAATGAAATTTTGGCTGAAATGGTAAGCTAAGTGTATGTTTTCCTAACAGTAATGTCATCGGTAAGTATTTTTCGAAAAAATACATTTTAGAGAAAAATTCATTTTTCAATAGGAGATAATTCAACATCAGAATCGGGTCAAAGACAAAAGGTAGAGACCATTGACAGCGAGGACAGCTCTCATATAGAAGGGGCTTTGTGGGTTATGCCTATGGTTCATCCCATCTTTTTTTCAGTTGGAAAGTATCAGCACCAAACAAAGAACTGCTAAAATCAACTTGGCACTGGCACGTATGTATCAGCAGGATGGTCGAGACCGCTCAGCGCTAACCTGTTACAAGGAAGTTCTGAGGTGCGTGTTTGTATTGTGGTGCGTGTTTGTATTGTTGAATAAAAATGTAAGTGATACAAATTTCATTGTTAGCCCTGACGCAGTACAGCAGAAGATAGATCAACCATGATAATTCAAGGGTAGTGCCAGATTAGCTTGGCGCCATCAGGCACCAAGCTAATCTGGCACTACCCTTGACAACAGGCACCAAGCTAATCTGGCACTACCCTTGAATTATCATGATCAGTCAGTCTCCTACGATTGGTACATAATTGTCAGGTGATACCTCCCAAAATTTGGGAAATACATCTGTAGGGTTAAATGGGTTAAAATCATAGATTTTAGAGTGATATCCAAACAGCAGCTTTATAGTGTGCTTATTTATTTGAAACATTTGACTGGTGAGACTCGCCTTGACTTGCGCGGTCTGCGTGTTGTTGAACAGAGAACACCCGCTGGCGGTGGTGGCTGTGAGGGAGCTGCTGGCGCTGGGCATGCGTGGTACAGACATGATGTCCATGATGATGGCCTCTGTGCCCCAGCTGTCTGCTTGTGATTGGTGAGAGATGCTGCATGTGGCTGCCTCTGTGTGTGTGTTTGATGCAGTTCAACACATGGTCAGCTTTACCTGTTTTAACCCTGTCACTGCCAGTGGCCGCAGATTGTGTTTCTGAAATCTTTGTTAACGCATTAAATCCTAGGGTGAATTTTTTTTCCAGAGTCTTCGTGTATGGTCCTATGAAGTCAACATCACAGATCAGGAGACAGGACAACCATTTTAGTTCAAGGGTGGTGCCAGGATAGCTTGGCACCTGAGGTGCCAAGCTATCCTGGCACCACCCTTGAACTTCCATAGTCAAATTTATTTTAAGCAAAAGTGTATCGGTGTGAAAAGGGTTAACACATTAAATCCTGAGGCAGAAATTTTTCATATTTTTGTATATGGTCCTATGAAGTCTACATCACAGTTTATGAGATAGGTCAACGATTTCAGTTCAAGGGTGGCGCCCGAGGCACCAAGCTATTCTGGCACCACCCTTGAACTATTGTAGTCAAATTTATTTCATGTGAAAGTGTATCAGGATTGTAAGGGTTGGTACAGTGTGCCAGAGAGGGGCGGCTGTCTAAGGAACATGGCTACACAGTGCCAACTAGAGACATCAATTCTCGAGAGCCGCTGCAGCTCAGGATATTTGTCTCTTGCAGCAGTATGGTATTTGCTTTTCCTTGGCAGTGAAGGAGTCAGTACTTCCTTTTTTCCCCAAGGGTCAAAACTGGTTAACTCTTTCGAGACGTGCTGCATCCGGATTTGCGGCGTAAAGCCGTGAATCCGGATGCAGCACGTCTCGAAAGAGGTAATGCAAATGTCCAAACTATTTAGTTGTGGTGCTGGCTCTTGTTTGTTTGTGGTGAAAAAGGGAGGGTTGGGTTCATCGAAAGTTGACTTTTTCCAGGTAAAATTCGTAGTATATTCAGCACACTTTGAGGGTAATACTGTGATTTTAGAAAATATTGGAGAGATATGGTGTTTTGTTATTGTGTAGAGAAACAGACATGTTCCTATAGTTATTGTGACGTTCAGCATATATCAGGTTTTTTTTATCCTTCTAGGTTGATAGGGCTGATAAGAGCATTCGCTTTCATGTCCACCAAGGACTACAACTCGGCTATCACTGCATTTCGTTCTCTGGAAGCAAAGGTATGTATATGACCCGCAGAAAGTTCATTAGAATCATCAAAAGAGATATCATCCATCATGAAAGACCAACATTAACTCATTCACAGCCAGCCGTGCATCCGGAAGCAGCTTGCCGTGAATGAGTTAAGGTGGCAATAGACATCTAAACAATGGTCTTTAATGACAGGCAACACTTTTCGCCCTGAAAGACACATCTTGAGACAATGTCTGGGTCAGTTGCATGAGTGAGCCTAAATCCTGCTCAAGGCACTAAGCAATGTGCTCCGCTATAGCAGAGCACCTTGCTTAGTGACTTGAGCAGGATTTAGGCTCACACATGCAGCTGAGGCGTGTCTCTTAGTCTTAAGACTTCTTTCCTTGCAAAAAAGGTGGCAGCTCAAAACAGCTTTTATGATACCAAGTTTCATACAAGTGTCTATCTAGTATGGTCTTGTTAATAGGTGGCAAAGTTTATTGTTTTCTTCTGCGTTCTTTTATGTGTGTTCATTTTAGAGAATTCTTCTTTCTTTTTGCACCTGCTCAGTTGGTGACGCACACAGTAATTAACTCTTTGTATACCTGGTGTACGCAGGCAGGATTGAGGGACAACATCCAGGTCCAAGATTGCCTGGCCGAGTCACTGTTCATGGCAGGGCAATACACACAAGCTGTGCAGGTCTTTCAGAGGGTGAGTTGCGCTTCGCTTGGTTGTTTCACAAAATGTTTGGTTCGATAATTTATACAATGCCTCCTTTTCCTTCCCATGAGCTACTACCCTATTTTGATTCGTATGTTAGGGAAAGGCGTGCTGCCTCTGGCATGACGTCAGCAAGTGGCTTAGGTGCTTATGAGCCCCCGCAGTCGCAGCGGCTCATGAGAATCTGTCTTGCAGTCTGGTGGTATCAACATTTTCTTGCCAGAAAAAGGGTTAACACAGGCTTCCGCTAGGACTTAAAATTGTCCATAAAAAAAATCCATCCCAGGCGCAGTACTGGCCATTGTGTACCTGAAACGCGGCAGAAATAAGTTCGTTTTTTCCTCAACATTTATCTGTCCCAGGGACGCACTGCCTTCCGTTATTTTCCATCCCTGTCAAAATTTGTCTGTCAAATGCAGTCAATTTCCCGTTAACAGAAATCCTGTTAATGTGAGCTATATCTGGCTGAGGCGTGACAACCCATAATGCCCTGACATACTACAATAGGATGTGCATCAGCCGTGACAGCTGAAGGGTGGTGTTGAACTGTCATGGTCGATCTGTCTTCAGAACTGCGCCACAGACCTCAGAGGACATCTAACAAAGGTTGATAAATTCACCTTGTGGAACTCGATGTGTTTCTGTGTGTGTTGAAAAGGTGCGTGCATTGGACCCTCTGCACATGCACAACATGGACCTCTACTCCTTCCTCCTGTCGCGGGAGAAACGAACCAAGGATCTACAGAGGTAAGCTTCTGATTTTCAGGTGTTTAACCCTTTGGGTGTTGGTGGCGGTTTTAGTCGCAATGATTCCTGTAGGAATCATCACGACTAAAACCACTACAGACACGCAAAGGGTTAATAACTCTTTGGCTGTCTGCTTTGCATTTTTTTTTGTCAAGGTGATGAGGAATCACCTTGACAGAAAGTGCCACGGAGAGCTGAAGAGTTAACAGAGTCCTAATTTTGAAATTCCAAAATTTGAGAGCTGGGGTGGCATTCCTATATCTGTGAATGCCAAACACAGTGCCTTCAAAAACTGCATAGCCCAGATTACCATTGCTCAGACTCTTAAGCTCGTATCATGCATCGCTGGGTTCAAACCGTGTTGATGCTGACTGTCACTATTGAAAATCACAGCACCAGAATGTCAGAAAATGTAAACTTTTTTTTTCTTTTCTCCAATTAACAAGCACTAGTCAGGATGAACAAACACAATTCGAGATTTGTAAAGGTATATGTTTATGTACAGTATAGGCATGACTTCGACGAGACTTGTGTACGCATATCACAAACTGAGTACAAAGGGGTTTATTTTGCACAGCACAATTCCTGAACAGGTGTGTATGTAAAGTTTAACCCTTTGGTTGTTGATAGCACTTTTTGTCGCGGTGATTCCTAAAGGAATCACCATGACAAAAAGTGCTGCCGACCTCCAAAGGGTCAACTACAATCTGCTAAAGACTGAAGAAGAGTAGTTTGTTTTAATCTCTGTCGACAGCTTGTCCCAGCAGCTGATGGAGGTGAACGAGAACGTGGTCGAGCCATGGGTGTGCATGGGTTACTACTCTCTCAACAGCATCAGCAAGCAGAACGAACGCCTTGTACGCACTGTCTACTGTGCGCAGAAAGTGAGTGGCCCTAGGTCTTTTTGTGATCTTGCGGTTTTTCAACATCCTGCGTACATCTTCAAGAGGCAAAGATTTTCATGAGCCCCTGCATCTGCAGAAGCTCATGAAAATCTGTGCCTATTGCAAGTCGCATCCGCCCAGTTTACATCCTTGGAGGAAGGGATTGGTTTTATCCCAGCAACGATGGAAGTGATTGTGAATGTGGTGGAACCTTGTAGAGAGACTGTTTTCTTAAGAGTATCAGCATATGGAGAGAACTCTTCTTATATACCATCAGCTGTGCCAAAAAGTGCAAATCTCTAACATAATATTTTGGTCGCTGAGGACTGACGAATAAACTCTTTAAGAGGTGTATATTCTCTCAGGGCTCATAAGAATCTGTGCCGTTTGCTGACCTGGATCAGCATTCTACCGCTATTCAGAGAAAGAGTAGCTTTATGTAAGTTGCAGCATTATACAGTCACTCATGAAATGCCACACGTCTGCAAGAGGCAAAGATTCTCATGAGCCCCTGCAGCTGCAGGGGCTCATGAGAATCTGTGTCTCTTGCAAGCAGAAAACTGACATTTGCACTTTACTTATTTTAGGCATACTCCATCAATCCACGTTGCACACAAGCACTGCTGCTGAAGGGGGCGGCCCTGCAGGAGCTGAATCGCATGCAGGACGCACTTCTCCACTTCCACGAGGCTGTCACACGAGCGCCAGACCGATTTGAAACCTACCAAGGTAAACTATATTTAGTTGTGGGCAGATTTGAAACCTGTAGAGGTAAGTGTGTATTTAGCTCGGATAGATTCAAAATCTACCAATTCTGGACAGATTTGAAACCTATGAAGGTAACTGTATTTAGGTTTGGACAGATTTGAAATCAACTATGTAGCTCCAGAGAAATTTGAAACTATTACTATGATAGAACTTGTTTTGAGTAAACACCTTTTTTCTTTTTTTTCTTTTTTTTTTTTTTTTTTGGGGGGGGGGGGGGGGGGGGTGCTTTCGCAAGAGAAGTCTTGAAGAGCAAAAAGTGTTGCCTGTCATTACATACTATCATTTAGGTGGCTGCTGCCACCAAAATGACAGTCTTTAATGACAGGTGAACCCTCATGAAGGTGATCGCTCAAATCAGGTTCTGCTGTTTAGCACTGGACAGAGAGAGTGAGCTAGTTTATTGGCTTTATGCAAAAGTTAAATTGGTGCTTTTTCTTCTCCAGGTTTGGTAGATTGTTACGTTGCCAGCCATCGGTTGAAAGATGCTGTCACTCTAGCAACTCGGGCGTTCAGCCACTTGGGGTGTTCTGCTCGCACCAGCACTGTAAGTTTTGTGTGTGTATGCTTGTGTGCATGAGAGAGAGGTACAGTGGGAGAGAGAGTGACGCTGAGCTGGATATATATATACTGATGCAAGAGAGAGAGAGAGAATAATAATAATAATAATGCATAGCATTTATATGGCGCATTTCTCATATTTATAATATAACTCAATGCGCAGAGAGTGGGAGAGGTGCTGAGCTTGTTATACTGATGATATTGGATTATGGTTACCAGTACAGTAGAACCTGTTTTAAGCAATCACCTTTTATTTTGAGTGAAAAATGTGATCTTAACCCTTTGCGTGTCGGTAGCGGTTTTTGTCATGATGATTGCTGTAGGAATCGTCACGACAAAAACCGCTACCGACACGCAGAGGGTTAAAAGACAGTGCTCACTCAAAAAATGTCTTGAAGGGCAAAAAGTGTCACCTGTCATTAAAGACCATCCTTCAGGTGGCCACAGCCACCTAAAGGGGTTTTAACCCTTATCATTCGGAATACACCAGTGTGTGAAATAGGTTTGACTAAAATAGTTCAAGGGTAGTGCCAGAATAGCTTGGCGCCTCTCGGCGCCAAGCTATTCTAGCACCACCCTTGAACTAAAGCCATTGGTCTATATCCTTGTCTGTAAGGACTATAATGTAGCTTGCATATGACAGTGTACAAATTGCTAGCAATACAGCGAGACTTACCTGTAAGGTGAAGCTGATGGCAAATTCTTACGAATTTGTTGTAGACCGGAACTAGTGCACTTGAGAAACGCGCGCTGCCTATCCCCTCAGTATTGAAAGACAGCTCATTACCACTGACGGAACCCCGGAACAAGTGCACCTTACAACGAAGTGAAAGGGCAGGGTAGAGCGCAGTGCTCTTCAACACAATGTGGGGTGGGCAAGTGCACTAGTTCTGGTCTACAACAAATTCGTAAGAATTTGCAATCAGCTTCACCTTACAGGTAAGTCTCGCTGTATTGCTAACAATTCTTACTTATTTCCTGTATCCCGTCACTAAGTGCACTTGAGATTTGAGAGCAAGAGTGGTAATGAGCGTAAAGACTAAGTCATGCTGAAATGACAGCAGCCTTATCTCTACTTCTTTGCCAGATACCTGTCCATCACCACCCGACCTAAGGTGAGTTTCTCACGCGGAACCCGGCAATAATAATGTCCATCCCCCAGCTTTCATGATGACATCTTTGGAAGCACCCATATCTTTTGCTGCTGAGGCGCTGGCCAGTCTGGTGGAGTGAGCAGAACAATGCACAGTGTCCACCTGTGCTCTCTTTTGAGTCCATTTTAGCCACCTAGCCACAGTATTCGAGCTTGGCCTGCTGTGCGGAGCGAGGATTGCAACAAACAAATTTGTTTTGTCCATCGGCTCCAGTCTGTCTTTTTGTTTCAAATATTTTTAACGTATGAATCGCATACAAAGAACTGACTGTTGGAAAAGCATGAAGTTCAATGAGTTCCTGATGTTTTCCATTTATTGAATGTTTTAACAGCTTAGTTACATAAAATATACACTTGCGTTCTGACAAGTTAAGTGCATGTTAGTAACCTTGCCCCTTGGTTTGTATACATGTTAGTAACATTTAGCGCTCGTAGCGTTTGGCACCTCTATCCAGAGAGCAAAGCAATAAGCATTACAAGTTTAGCGTGAGTTCTCTGAACGTAAGTCTGTTTAGAGGCACCCACGTCTTTAGCATGTGCAACACTACATTCACATCCCATGTGCTATGGTATTTGTGAAACACTGGTTTTCTCTCAAAAACACCCTTCATGAATCTCTTAATCACTTCTGTAGACCCTAGCAGCATTCCATCTACACAAATAACAGCTGAACGCTGACCCTTCTGTAGCTATAGCATTATACTTTATAGAACAGATCATTGAGTGCCAATGATGCAAGAAAGTTGACTGCCTCGGCTAGCGGCGGTGAGACATGATCTACCGATCTCTCACTCGCATACCGTCTAGAAGGAGTGATGTATCCTTCGTACAAGCGACGGGTGGCCGGTCGCCACGATAACATCATGATGTCGGTTGCATCTGAAGAAAATCCCTCTGTATCTATACCTGACACCTTGCAAATGAGTAGTTTCAAATATTTTTGGGCGGAGAGGATGTCTTTGTGTCAAGTCGCTTGGTTGACATAACAAAGTATCTTTTGCTGACAGCAGTACCGAGGGCTGCAAAACTGTTCATTTCGTTCTGAGTCTTGTGTCGGTGACACTCGGTCAGGCGGGGCCAGTGTTGGAAAACTCACCTTTGCCAACAAAATCTCCTCATCCACGTCTAAGACGTTGTCGTCCGAAATCATGTCCACTCTTCTAAATCCGACATCACAACCACAATTACACAGTCCAATAGTCCACACAGGGGATTAAACTTCTACGTTACAGATACTGCACACACTGTACACACGACAATCAACAAACGCGGTACAAGAGTGAAAGTCGGTCACTAGGCACGAGCGGCAAGTAATGAGGGTACATCCGACCTGGTCGGCGCGGCTAGGCACGAACTGAGGGGATAGGCAGCGCGCGTTTCTCAAGTGCACTTAGTGACGGGATACAGGAAATTAGTAAGAATTTAAGCTTTTAGCCTCAGTATGATATGGGTTAAAGATAATTGAACTCTCCGAAGGGTGGTCACGCAAAACAGGTTCTGCTAGGGCTACATGTTAAATTTTCATTTTTGTCTCTTTTTTTTCAGCTTCTTGCTTCCGTGCTCGCGAAAAGTCCACACACTATTGCAAAGGTGGGTGAAATATTTTGCTCAGTGTGATAAAGTCTTCTCAGCCAAACAAGGGCATGGGTGACAGTCTTCAGTCCCGGAGACCGATTCGGCTACTGTCAAATCCCAAAGAGCTGAACTGCATCGTTCTGGTTCAGACAGAACAGTCCTTCATCTAGCCTGTTCCACCGCAAGAGGCATACATTGTCATGAGCCCCTGCGTCTGGAGGGGCTCATGAGAATTTATGTCTCTTGCTTGCCATGGATCATGGGGCATGGTTAGGCTGTGGGTCATCGTTTTCTCAAAATACATTACCGATGGCATTACTATATGGAACACACTCTATAGTCTATAGATTTCAGCCTAAGCAAAGTTGTGTCCCCTGCACATCTGGGGAGGAGACACCGGAGATCCATGCCTAGGAGCACCAGGTGGCCTCCCCTTACCGCCCTATCCGGTCAGGTGTTGGGCGAAAGCTTGTCAGTTTCACTCTTAGCTTGACTGTGGGTGGTCGTGTTATGGCCTTACTCTTGTTTACGACCGGTTTCGTCTGACTTGTGCTTGGATTATACGGTGAACATTTACGTTGGCTTTTGCCTCGTGGAGTCAGTTGTGACTAGTACTGAGCTCTTCTTCATTTTCGATGTGAGTTCTACGCCTTCAGTGTACTCCTGCGTATGGGCTTGTTCCGACCAGTGCTTCGGTCTGGTGTTTGAATTATTCTGTGAACTCTTATGTTGGCTGCGGCCTTGTGTAGCCAGCTTGTGACTATCGGAACTCTTCTTCATTATCGTGTATGCTGATTGGAGTGAGTTCTACGGCCCTTCAGTGAACTCTTCCCTGCGGGCTGTGTGCAGCGGACGATATGGCAACTTTGCGTTTGAGGACCTGCCTTCGTTGCGGGGATTTCCAGTGGCCCTCGGACTCTCACGACGCCTGCCTCACGTGCTCGGGCTGCTCTTCCAACTGGACCTGTAAAGTGTGTGCCGATTGGAGAGAGGACCATTGGTCCCAGCTTGGGATTTCTATCAATGCGACCGTCCTTCCCGGTGCCAGCAGGCTCCCCTGACTTCTCCTGCGGATGTCGTCGCTCCGTCGGCTCGTGGGGTCCCACTTCACTCCGTTGTTCGGGCCGTCCGGCCCACAGGTAAGTCCGTTTCTTATACCCTAACTGCGCAGAAGCTCCCTCCCCACTCTGAGTCTTCTGAGCAGGGCAGGCGAGCTTTAGAGATGCGCCCCCCACGCTCCGTTTCTTCCGAGCATGGCCTTGGCGCCATGCTATTGCTCCCTCCTCGCTCCGATTTGTCCAAGCGAGCCTGGCGAGCTGAGCGTACGTGGCCCGCCCCTCCCCTCCCTCCCCCCCCCCCCCTCCGATTCGTCTGAGCAGGCCCAGCGCGACATGCTCAAACGAAAGAAGGGGAGGAGAGAAAGAGGTAGAAAGACATTATGCTCCCCCTCACGCTCTGACTCGTCCGAGCGTGACGGTCACTGACGCGAGAGTGATAGACGTGCTGCCCCCCCCCCCCCCCCTCCCGCTGAGCCGTCCGAGCAGGCCCGGTGAGACACACTTATGTCCCCCCCCCCCCCTGCTCCGTTTCTTCTGGGCGGGCCTGGTGCGACTCGTATACACTCCCCCCACGCTCTGATTTGTCTGAGCGTAGCCCGCGAGCCCCTGTTTTGCCCCCCCACCCCGCTCCATTTCTTCCGAGTGGTCCCAAGGAGCCCTTAAAATAGAAAGAGAGAAAGAGGTAGAAAGACATTATGCTCCCTCTCACGCTCTGACTCGTCCGAGCATGACCTGAGAGCAATAGACGTGCCGCACCCCCCCCCCCCCCCCTCCCCGCTGAGCCGTCCGAGTGGGCCCGGTGAGCCACACTTATGCCCCCCCCCCCCCCCCCCCCCCTCGCTCTGATTCTTCTGGGCGGGCCTGGCGCGACTCGTACACACTCCCCCCACGCTCTGATTTGTCTGAGCGTGGCCCGCGAGCCCCTGTTTTGCCCCCCCCCACCCCGCTCCATTTCTTCTGAGCGGTCCCAAGAAGCCCTTAATTCGCCCCCTCCCCCCCACCCCCCCAACCCCCACGCTCCGATGCTTCCGGGCAGGCCAGGCGGGACTTAGTCGCGCTCCCCCCACGCTCCGATTCGTCTGAGCGTGGCCCGCGAGCTCCTTCTATGCTCCCTCCCCGCTTCTATGCTTTCAAGCGGGCCTGGCGAGCGGGGTCGGCTAGCCGGGAATCCCCTTCTGCCTCCCTTCATTCAGTCGGAGCGCGGTCCCCGGCGCCCGCGATCCCCTCTCCGACGACACTGGCAACCTCCCTTCCTCCTGCCATGCAGCTAGTAGGGGGCTTCCAGAGCCTGTCCTGGCCTCCGTATGTCGTTCTACCGCGGTCCCTCATTCCCCGCGACGCCCTTCCTTGCTGGCTTCGCGTGCGGCTCCACCTGTCTCTCGCTCGCGTCGCGGCCCATCGCCGTTGGCGGACTTGCGCTCGCGGAGTTGGTCGCCCCTCCTTTTGGCTCCGCGCGACAGGCGTTCTATGGACCTTGATCCGGACACCCTCAGCTTGCATCCTGGGGACTCCTCTTCGGCTATTTTCCTTCGGGACTCTTCCCTCCTGCTTCCCCGCCCCCCGCTCGGTTGCTTCGTCGGTTTCCTCCGCTTCCCCGGCTGACGGACCTATGCTGGGCTCCCAGACCGTCCATTCCCTCGAAGAGGCGTCCCGTCTTCACCCCCTGTGAAGAGGCAAGCTTCCGCCATGGTTGATGCGCAGAGGCCTGCCTAACGTCGCAAGTCGCTTCCTCAGCCAGCCGGCTTCCAGGTTCTCGCGGAAGCATTCTCTACGCAGCTCCGCCAGGACAGCTTCGGCGACAATGGCTTCTTCATGGACTGGCTTCTTCATGGACGCGCGGTGGCCCACCGGTATCAACATGAGCTTTCGCCAGGTTTGGTACACGGGACACTCCCAAGCCTTCTCCGTTCCTCTTCCCACCCTGCATTCGGCAGCCTTCACTCAGGCGGGGGGTCGCAGGGCGGTCCAGAACGCTTGGCCTCGCCCACTGGACAAGATTGCGACGCTGGTCCGGAATTCACTGACCTCTTCCGGGTTCTTGGAGCTGGCAACGCAAGTGGTGCTGCGGGGTTTGGAGGACACTTGGGACCTGTAGGCTTCGTTCCTGCTCCGTGACTTCCATTCCATCCTTGTGGCTGCTAACCGGGCCGCCTATCACTCGTCCACTAACGCCATGGCGGCCGCCGCCAACTGTGACCCCTGGCGTCGGGACTCCCTCCTGCGCCTCTGCTCGGTTCTTCCCAAGACCGTGAAGACACAGCTCCGTCAGGCCCCACTCGGAGGATCGCAGCTTTTTGGGGACACTTGGCTGTCCGTCAAGGAGGCGTCCAAGGATCTGTGACCCTCTACAGCAACGCCTGGCGCTCGCTGTTCCCAGATGACTCATGGATCCTCTCGACCCTTTCCACAGGCCTGCACTTATCATTCCAGTCCCCTTGGCCGTTGCGCAGGTCCCCCCCTTGGACCCAGTCTCCAGACGACCTGGTCAAGGCAGACGCTCTTCGCAGAGAAGTAGCTGCCTTGCTCAGCAAGGCGGCGACAGAGATAGTCTCCATCCCACTCGACTCTCTCTGACATTTTACAACCACCTCTTCGTCGTCCCCAAGCCAGGTGGCAAGTGGCGTCCGGTCATTGACCTGTCAGCGCTAACAATTACCTTTCTGCGCCTCGCTTTCGGATGGAGATAACCAGGATTTTTCGCGCAGCTGTCCGACCGATGGACTGCGCTATCAGCCTTGACCTGTCAGACGCTTATCTGCACGTGTCCATTCTTCTGTCATCACGCCGTTATCTACGCCTTGCCTTTGGTGGGATCGTATACCAGTTCCGAGCCCTCCCCTTTGACCTCAACATCAGTCCCTGGGTTTCCACGAGGCTCCTTGGCGCAGTGATGGCCAGCTTCCGACAGTGATCCTTGTTGCTGGTCTCCAATTATTGGGACAACCTGCTGCTGTGCAACCAGATCTCCACGCCTCTGGTAGAGGACAGAGACGAGCTGCTCTCTCTCCTTCGTCGGCTCGGGGTTTTTAGGCGATCCGGGCAAGTCGGATCTCACCCCTTCGCGCCGGTTCATTCACTTGGGAATGGAATTCCTGACTGACCTCAGCCTGGTCCGCCTGCCAGCGACGCGGCGGCAGAAGATAGCCGAGTTCGCCCGTCAGATGGAGTTAGGGGTCTCCTTCAGCTCCTGGGACTACTCAGCGCGGCAGCAGATCTGTTACCCCTCAGCAGGCTTTATGCTCGCCCGCTTCGGCTTCACCATCTCCTACACTGGCGCCACTCCGCTAGCGCCCTGACGCATCCGGTTCCTGCTCTTCCGCTGGTCCGCCCCCACCTCCAGAGGTGATAGGACCTCTTGTGGCTGGCGAAGGGCTTGCCCCTTCACTCCCCTCCACCCCGGTGGTCCTTCTGCACCGACGCGAGCCAGGCGGGGTGGGGCGCGCACCTGTTCCGGACTTTGTCTCGGCCTCGGGCCTTTGGCCCGGGAGCTCGCGGACAAAACACATCAACTGGCGGAAGTTGAAGGCGGTGTGGTTAGCCCTCACCACCTGGCAAGAGACGCTGGCCCACCAGGAGGTCCTTGTACTCTCGGACAACTTGACAGTGGTGGCCTAATAATAATAATAATTAATAATTGCGTTATTTATAATGCGCTTATCTTATAATAATTATAACTCTAAGCGCGCACTCACAACTCGCGCACGCATGCGCAGGCTTTAGACGACATACGTACAGAACCGAGGGGGCGCTCGCTCCCCTTGACTGTGCATCCTCCTTACCATCTCCTGCTCTGGTGCAGGGACCGGGGCATTGCACTTCGAGCCTGCCACATCCCGGGCCACCTGAACGTGGTCGCAGTCGCTCTGTCCCGCCGCGGCCAGCTTCTCCACACGGAGTGGTCTCTGCTCCCAGACATCTTTCGCCTGATCTGCTCACGATGGGAGACGCCACTAGTCGACCTGTCTGCCACCAGGTGGAACTACCAGCTACCGCTTTTTGTCTCACCCGTCCCGAACCCACTCGCCTGGGCGGTGAACGCGCTCTGCATTCCTTGGGACGGGTTGTTTGCCTATGCCTACCCCCCTTCTGTTCTGGTGCCGAAGATCCTGCGGAAACTTCAGGGATTCTCCGCAGTTCTCTTGCTGGTGGCCCCCTTCCGTTGGACCAAGAGCTGAACCACGGACCTACTGGCTCTAGTGACGGACCCGCCCCCTGGAGCTTCCTGCCCTGCCTTCGATGCTCAAGCAGCCCTGTCAGGCTCTCATCCTCCCGTGTCCAGAGCACCTCCTCCTACACTCTTGGAGGTTGTCTGGCAAGCCCTCACCACTAGAGGTTTCTCGGGTGCGGCAGTGGCGGCGATTGCGGCAGCCCGCAGACTGTCTACCAGGAAGGTCTACAAAGGCAAGTGGCGGGTCTTTCAGTCGTGGTGCGCTGCCCAGCGGCTCCCTCCCACGGATCTGACTACCCCCCAACTGGCGGAATTCTTCCTGTGGCTTCGACGACCCAGGCTTAGCACCAGTTACCATCAGGGGTTACCGCGCCATGATTGAGGACCCTTCCGCCACCTGGGCCACCCGGATCTGGGTGCTTGCAAAGATCTTTCGGATCTGTTGGCTCATTTTGATCTCCGACGCCCAGTCTCCCGTTCGCTCATCCCTAGGTGGGATCTCGCCTGGGTACTGACATGGCTAAACTCGGTCCGCTTCGAACCCCTGCCCTTGGCACAGTTCGCCGACTTGATCCCGAAAACGTGTTCCTCCTGGCCCTCGCCACGGCATCCCGTGTGAGCGAGCTGCATGCGCTCTCGGTACGCCCTGCGTGTTTGTAGTTTCACGCCGATGGCTCGGCTCAGCTGCTCACCGACCTGTCCTTTCTGGCCAAGAACCGGCCTCCCTCGGCTGCACCCCAGATGCTGACTGTTCGTCCGCTCAGAGGGACGGATCAATCCTGCGGGTCGCGACAACAGGACCAGTCCGGGCACTGAAGATTTACCTGCGTCGCTCAAAGCCGCGCCACCAGGGGCGCTCCCGCCTTTCCTACCACTTTCACCAGGCAGGCTGGATATCTCAGCCCAGACGGTGTCGTCCTGGCTGCGGTGGTCGATTCAGTCGGCCTACCAAGACCTCTCCTCGGACAGAGATAGACGGTTACATATCCGGGCGCATGAAGTGCGAGCAGTGGCCACCAGCGTGGTCTTTGACGGCAAATGCTCTGCTAAAGGCATTGTGGCGGCGGTAATCTGGCGTGCAGACTCCACCTTCACCCGTTTCTACCTCCGCGACATATCCGGCCAGCGTGACTCCCTGGCCCAGGTGGGCGACATCTCTGCGGCCCAGCACTCCCTCCACGTGCCGCAGGCGCCTTAGATACATCTTAGCTGAGATCGTCGGGCGTGCTTTTTGGGGGCCTGCGGTCAAGTTAATTACAGGGGGTTACGGGGCGGCACCCGCCTTCTCTTCGCTATTCTTCCATATAGTAATGCCATCAGTAATGTATTTTGAGAAAACAAATGAATTTTTCTCTAAAATGTATTTTTTGGAAAAATACTTTGATGGCATTACTCGGAGTGCCCTCCCTCCTGCGCTGCTTGCCACTTTTGGCTAAGTGTGAAACTAGCGGGCTTTCGCCCAACACCTGACCGGATAGGGTGGTAAGGGGAGGCCACCCGGTGCTCCTAGGCATGGATCCCCGGTGTCTCCTCCCCAGTTGTGCAGGGGACACAACTTTGCTTAGGCTGAAATCTATAGGCTACAGAGTGTGTTCCATATAGTAATGCCATCGGTAAGTATTTTAAAAAAAAAAATACATTTTAGGGAAAAAATTCATTTTTCAGTCGTTTCAATTTGTCACACTGTCACCCTTGCAAAGAGTATCATTTGTCACAACTGTATGATTTTTAAAAGATTTTAAAAAAAAATCATATTTCTTCATATTACCAGAACTGTATGATTTAAAAAAAGATTTTTGTAAAATCATGTTTCTTTTTATCTGCAGGCTAAGCCGTACCTTTTCAAAGCAATGAAGCTGGACCCAGCATACCTCGAGGCTGTGTACATCATGGCAGATATCTTGTCCCAAGAACAAGAGTATGAACGCAGCATAACCATGTGAGTGATTCTCATTTGGTCTTGATTGTAGTTTTTAACTTTGTTAACGTTTAACACATTTAACCCCAGGGCTGTATTTCCCAAATTTTTTAGCTGTCGCCTAACGACTATGTACCAGTTGCAGGAGATGGATCAACCATGATAATTTAAGGGTAGTGCCAGATTAGCTTGGCGCCATCAGGTGCCAAGCTAATCTGGCACTACCCTTGAATTATCATGGTCGATCTGTTTCCTGCAGTACGGCTAAATGGGTTAACATGATTTTAATGGAGTCAGTCTATAACTCAACGGACAGAGAAAAAAAGGTCCCTGAATTCAGGCAAGGGTGCGTGCGAGTCAGTTATCATCAAGCTGTCGCGAGAGATATCTGGCACATATCAAACCCGCCGCAACCGTATTTCCTCCCCTCCTTTTTTGCTCCTGCGACTCCCTGACCAAAAGCTTTTTGAGTTTTTCAGTTCACGGATAGTACGACTGTGTCTTCACTTTTACCGTGTATACACTATTTAGTTATAACAATTTTTACACTTTATTATCACTAGGCTGTTGTTTTCTCTCTCTCTCTTAATAAAGTTTCATTTCATCTCTCTTTCTCTCTCTAAGAATGTTGTTTAGCAAGGACAAACACGAAAAGAGGCCTGTGCGCCTATTGTTTCCAAAAAAAATGTGCTAACCCGTACACGCACTAAAAAATTCTAGAGTTCATTTGTTTTTAAATGAAGTTGATGTGAATTTTCAATGATTTCACACAAGTTCACCTTATTTTGCGCACACAGTCAATCAGACAAGGGACAAAAAAAAAAGAGTGAGAAACGGGACGGCTGCGTCTGCCGTCTGCTGTAATATAAACAATTCCGCGATAACGCGGATGCTAAGGAGCTCGTGCGGCCATGTGTTTTTGGAGCTGTAGCGACTACCTCAGTTCAGAGTAATCTCCGAGCGGTTCAAGATATAACTGGAGTCCAGTCCAAGTGCACTTGTAAAGCTCAAGTCCATTGTGAAATGCTGCTGGCGCTCAAATGCAGAACAGAGGAGAGAGGGGGGAAATCTTACTGTTGTTATTTCAGTAAATATGCATCAAATTTTCAGTTGATTCACTTTTCTGTAAACCCCATTAAGTGTGTACAATAAAATCTGTTTTAAGCACCCACCTTAAAGTAGTGATTTTTTTACTTGACCTTGCTTGCAAGGAAAAAGTGGTCTTCAAAGACGGATGCTCACTCAAGACAGGTCTTGAAGTACAGCAAGTGTCACCTATCATTAACAACCATCATTCAGGTGGCTACAGCCACAGTCACAGCTACAGCCACCTGAATGATGGTCTTTAGTGACAGGTGATCTCTCATGAGGGTGGTTGCTCAAAAGAGGTTCTGCTGTGCCTGATTGCAGGATTCGTCACGCGCTGCAGACACAGAATGACGCCAGACTTCACGAGCAGTTGGCCGACTGTCTGGCTCATGTCAACCAGTTTCAGGATGCTCTCGACCACTACCACATTGCACTCAGGTCTGTGAAGGCCTATCTTGTCGTCATAAATGGACAGTCTCCCATCTAGCATGAACGTGGATTTAAAACAGAGGGCCTGGTCTAACTCTAAGCCAGCAGCCCCACCCGGGTCTGCCCTGGGGGACTTGGGTGGGGTTAGGTATTTTTTAGTTCCCAGGGTCAGCCCCACAGGATGGGGTTTTCTCTCTATTCTGGGGCATGTGTTTCTGTCTACCCGAGGTCCATTCACCTGTATTTGCCTTTTTTAAACTCTCCCTACTGTCTGCACTGCCTGTAACTCTTGATATTGGATGTGTGTTGCTAAATGGTCTTAGCTTTATTTAGGCCCCATGTGTTAGGTTTATTTAATGTGTTTGACCGGCTGGCGACATACATTCAATGTTCTGTTTAGTTGGTTGTTTTTTTTCACAAGCAGTGCAGGCACGTCCTGAGAAAGCCTTGTTGCTGTCGGGACGTTAAGCAATGTACAATCAATCAATCAATCTAAGCCAGCAGTTTTTAGCCAACTGTTAAGACCTCAGGCTGTGACTTACGGCTTAGACCACGCATACCACACCTAATTTAAAAATAGTGGACCTGGTCTAACTCTAAGCTGGTAGTTTTAGCCAGCTGTTAAGATAGCAGGCTGTGACTTCCTGCTTAGACCAGGCCGACCGTTTCAGTCCATGTTCATGCATACCACACCTAGTTTCTTATGAAGCCTGTAATTAGTCGCCTTGCACTGGATTCTTTTTTTCTTGGTTACGTGAGTAAAGAAATGACATAACAATGTACTCAGCTGGAAAGAAGGGACTAATGCGTAGAATAGGAGTTATTCCTAAATCAGAATCTTTGTCTTTGAGCCCCTCTGTAGTAAGGAAAGGTGGTAGGTTTTGCCCCTTTATCGTAAGGACTAAAGGGAACGTTTAGCTGAATTGCAGCATGGGTCCTGGTAGCAGTCACGCTGTTAACTCATTGTGCCCGAGGTACGAAATACCCACATTTTGGAGTTATCCTCTGAGGACTGCATTACAATTCAGAAGACAGATGGACCATGATAGTTCAAGGGTGGTGGCAGAATATTCTGCCACCACCCTTGAACTTTACTGGTCAAGCCATATCTTGCTGTGGTGTGTTGCAGGCAGAATGTGTTAATATGGGATAAGTGCTTCAAACTGTGGACGTCAATGTTGCACTGCTTTTCGAGCAAGAGGGGTAAATTCTCATGAGCCCCTGCAAGGAGTACTAGTAATCCTCTTGCCGACAGAGCTAGTCTGGAGAAATCCTGTTTGAAGTCCTGTTTGAGCTACGTCTGATTTAGGATAACTTTTACTGTTTTCATCCCTACGTCACATGACCAATCGCTTTAGCATTAATGGCTGACTTCTGGCCCTCCATGTGACGCTTCTTGGATGACAGTTTTGTTTCATGAAAGATCACCAAAACGTTCTAAAGTACAAAGTTACTTAGTGTTGTTCGAAACATCAGGCACGCTACTGGAATTGTTTGTAGCACACATTTCAGCAGTAGTGTGTAACAGACCACTAAAGAAATATTATTTGCAGAATTGAAAGCACATGAGCGTCCTATGCGACTATTTTACTAAAGAATTTTTAAGTTTTATAGGCAAATAGTCACTCGCCTCTTCCATTACATTACTCTGATAATTTGTAGACAGTGCTGCTGGTCATGCAGATGGCAACGTCATGAAAGATCTTTAATTACATCATAAGTTTATAATGACTGTATACATGTATATTCTTTTGATGTCGGTCATGTCTAGCATGATCCAATGAGCGCTTTGAGTTACAGCCAACATGACAAATGCTGAGTTACAGCGCTATATAAATGCTATTATTAAATAGTGGAGGAATGAAAACAAATAAGTTATTGGTAGAAGGGATTTGCTGCACGGACCCTTCGGGGTACAATGGTTCCTTGGACCTCCCTCAGGCCTACAAGGATCCATGTAGCAAACACCTGCTACCAATAACTTCTATTGTTCACAAGAATGATTGATTGTCTGTCTGCAGCCTGGACCCGTCCAGTGTGCGAGCGAGAGAAGGAATGGAACGTGTGGAGAAGCACAACGAGCTGGGGCTGGAGGGAAGCTATGATGTGGAAGTGGAAGACATGGGGGGTAGCGACAATGAGGTATGTATAAATTAACACGTTGTCTAAATGTTGACGTTATTGAATTTTGCAGTCTCGTTAAGCCTTGCACGGCTGAAAACAATTCAACATCTCACTTAAGCTGCAAGAGGTATCGATCCTCATGAGCTCACGCAATTGCAGGGCTTATGAGAATCTGTGCCTCTTGCAGAAACCACTTTGCGCTTTTCTTTCTTTTTTTTTTCTTTTATTTTTCAGCGGGGGGATTTGTACGGCTTTAGATCTTTCATGTTGAGTTGACAGTGATTACAAAAATACAATTTGTATCCACCAGCACTGACGAGTTAAGGCGTTAAAGTTCTGAAGGTTGTAATAGGCCCCAAGATTAAAATTCCTAAATTGTGGAGGTTTTTACAAATATATTTGTTGAACTCTACTGTTGAGGAGGTAGATCGGCCTTGATAGTTCAAGGGTGGTGCCAGAATAGCTTGGTCCCATGATGCACCAAGCTGTTCTGGAACCACTCGAACTGTATTGGTCAATCAGTCTTCTGTTGTAGTATATTAGGGCTGATGGGTTAGCCTTGACACACTACAGGTAAAGGAGATGGGGGGACCATGATAGTTAAGGGTAGTGTAAAATTAGCTTTGGGCTTGGCAGAAAGTGCCAAGCTAATTTTCACATTTCATTGTAACCGAGGCTGTGCAAAGAACATGGATATAAAGAGGTTTCTGCAAGAGGCATAGATCTTCATGAGCCCTCACAATTGCGGGGGCTTATGAGGATCTATGTCTTTTGCAGATAGTGTTTTTGTATTCTTGCCAGGCAAGGAGTTGATCAGACCACACTCCACACATTTTCGTTGAATAGGGGTTATTATGTTTTCTTCTTCTTGTTTTCAGCCGGACTTTGATGGCAGCGATATGGAGAGCACATGGTCTGAAACGGACTTCAGTCAACCCTGACATGAACTTTGGTAGCTTGGTGTGTGTGTGTGTGTGTGTGTGTATGAGAGTGAGGTGCATGCATATGAATGTGTGTGCACGTGCTGGTGTGTGTGTGTGTGCGTGCCTAAAGAGAGCAAAATACTTGTGTTCCTACTCCTCTCAGCGCTGTGCATTTAAATTGTAAATCACTCACTTCCAGCAGCCATGAGTTTTGTCTCGCAAATCATCACAGTTCAATGTCCAAAATCTCCGCCATCCCTCTAAAAAACATGGCTGTAAACTTAAGTGTGGCCAGCAAGAGGCATAGATCCTCATGAGCCCCTGTGAATGCAGGGGCTCATGAGGATCTATGCCTCTTGCAGTTGCGATAGCCAGGCAGTGAAGGCGTGTAACTTTTTCTGATGGATGTTTTGTGAGTTGATGTATTATGATGTTCGCTGTGCGTGAAATATGTAAGCGTGTGTAATGTAGCAGAATACCTCATGCATTTGAAAAATGAATAAGCACAAGCAGATATTTCACGGAGTCTCAGAATTTATGTTTATTTTAAGGTGAAGAAATTTAGATTTCCATTAACTTCATTGTGGAAAAAATATGAGTGGTCTGTCGGTGGGAGGTTTATTTCTTGTGTATTTATTTTTTATTGATGGATAGTAGAATGTCGCTTTATGTATACCTAATTTATTTACTGGATTGAGTGAACCCAAAAAATGTTGGACTATAGGCTTCAAAGTCCAGTCAGTTGGGTGTCTGGAAATCAGAATATTTTTTTCTTGGCCTTGTATCACTGCCATATGCAACCACTTCCGTTTTGTGTGGGTTTTTTTTAAGGCCAGACACGGTACCCCAAAAAGTCATTTTGGATGTTCCTTAGTGTTTTTGGGTTGAGTGGATTTTTGGGTTGTTTGAACCCCTTAGAACCCGGCCACAACCTTTAAATATCCAAAAATACCTTTTATTTGCTGTAAAAAATAAATAAAGTGAAGCACCTGCTCAATGTTTTAAGCGTTCGCAACATCTTTTGCTCAAAAACATCGAATGTTTGGACCCTGACTACACCGCTTTGCGAGCGACGAACGCCACCATGTTTGGGTCCATTCGAACCGGTTCCGTTTCTACTTTCCCATCCACAAACCAGTTGAAGGCTACAAAGGCTCTATAAGTAGCTATTGGCGCGAAACTGACGTTACGAACGACCGGAGATTTCCTTGTACGGACGCTATGCTAATGAGATAATACTATTTTGCAAAACCGACCAATGAGCAGAGCGCGCCGAGTGTTCCAGGCGACTTCGGGTTTTTCCGGCCAGGCTCCGGGTTTTCCGAACGTCCCACAATGCACCATTACGCATGGCGTACAACTCGATCAAAATACGAGAATCGCTAGTTCAGATCACGCATTTTCTACGTTTTACATCCCTTCAGCAGTTATTTCACAAAGTCCATCAGTTGTAATCGTTGGAAATGTCTCCAACGGCTTCGAAGAAGTTGCGTGGTGCTCAGCTAGCAGCTGCGAGATTGAACAGACGAAGAGAGATGTGTTCGAGCAGACGAACCCGAGTGAAGAGAGAGAGAACGAAAACATTCCTAAGCCTCATAATGTAAACGCCGATGGGCCGGTGGTGAAATCCACAACACCTAAGAAACTTGAATTGATGAAAGATGCTCGCGACGTCGGCATTGGTCAGTAAATGATTAAAAAAAAATGGTTTTACACATCGCTCAGGTGTATCTGAAATGGCAAAGTACAGCACACACCTTGTGCACCTGACAGTTTCCTTTGACATTTTACCTGCAGAAACTTCATCAGTGTGCATATATCCAAGACTGAGAAAACTTTTGCTTTTTATTTTCTCATGCGAAATATGTTTATACTGCATAATTCGCATATTGATGACTATAAAGCTGAATTATGACAAAGTAAAGGTTGATGTTTACCTTATTCTCTGTTTTTCTCATTTTCACTTTTTTTCATCTTTTATTTGAATAGATCTCATAAACCTGAATAGGCACAGCATTCAAACTTTGCAGTTATGATTGTTATTCACTTTGCTGCATTTTGTCAGAAGGATTTTGTGATTGAAAGTTGTGGCCATTCAATTCCCCAAAATCGACATTTTCCCTCTTTCAGCTCATGTAGCGTATTTCATCATGAATAACTTTTTTCCCCAACAGCTTCAGAATAAAATCCTTCTGACAAAATGTAGTTGATTTGACAAAGAATCACCAGAAAAAAGAACTTTGTTTCTAAGTTTGGTAGTGTTTGAGATCTATTGCTTTAAATTTGTACTAAAATGTGTATACAGCGGCCATCTTGGTTGGTTTCCAGGGCAACGGGGAGTCGTACACACCCAAAAACCACTTTTTGGGTCTCAGCTCACCAAACCCTATCAAAATACATCAACAGTTTAAAACAGATTCTAAACAGACAAAATCTTATATTTGGGGTGTAGTGTCTGGCCTTAAACTTTAGTCTGATGCATTTTGATCTGTCAATATGAGGAAGTAAATGATAAATGGATGAGAGGGAGTTGTGCGTATACAAATAAAAATTGTAAATTGGCTTTGCATGTTAAATTATGTCACTAACACTGTGTGTGATGTACGCAATTTGTATGTGCATTTTAATAACCATTGGTGAGCCCTGGATGCTCGTGTCACAAGCATGTCCTGAGAACATCTTTGCCATCGTTGGGACACTCGTCAAAGCACACATTTGTTTTTTCAAAATACATTACCGATGGCATTACTATGTGGAATACAGCAGAGCACTAGGTCCTAGTCCACTCGGCAAAGCCAGGCTAATTTATCTTACACTGAAGCTATTTTACGAAGAATGAAGACACCGGTCAAAACGCAGAAACAAGGCCAAAACCAAGTAAAGTTCGTCACACGGAGCATAGGCTAACACCCGACCGAACCGGTCGAGCAAAGAGTGCAAACTGGTGAACTGTCGCCCCGCGCATGCCGGGATAGGGTGATAGGGGGAGGCCACCTGGGCTCCTGTACTTGGATCCCCGGTGTCTCCTCCCCGGTTGTGTAGAGCACACAACTTTGGGCTGAAATCGTTAGGCTATAGATTGTATTCCACATAGTAATGCCATCGGTAAGTATTTTTCAAAAAAATACATTTTAGAAAAAAAAATTCATTTTTCCGACGTCATGCCGTTTCATTGCCGCTGTGTCGGTTCTTGGCTCGTATTCTGATAGAAGTAAATCTGAAAATCAAACTTAAGACTTTCGATCGACCCTTTCATCTGCAAAGAGGCATAGAGTCTCATGAAGAGAATCTGTGTCTCTTACCTCTAGGAATCTCTTGCATGAAATAAAATTTACATGTGAATGACATTTGAGTTTTGCATTGTGCATGTGTGTGTGTGTGTGTGTTGCATGAAGTGAACATGCAGTCCTAGCGATGAAAGTTAATTCTTTCGAGACGTGCCACATCCAGATTCACGGTGTAAAGCCACGAATCCAGATGCGGAACATCTCGAAAGAGTTAACCCATTCCTTGCCCTCAGCAGCCGATATTGTTCCTGAAATCTTTGTTATTCAATGCTACAGAGCATAAGCCCTCTATGGAACATAGATACTATATGGTGTCAGCAAGAGGCATTGATCCTTGTGAGCCCCCGCACCTGCGGGGGCTCACAAGGATCTATGTCTCTTGCAGTCAGATTGTATCAAATCATTCGCAGCTGGAAGGGGTTAACCAAGGTTCTTTATTTACACTTTATTCAACACCCTGAACGTTGCGGGGACTCGGGATCTATGCCTCTTTGCTAACACAACTTCGAATCCAATATTCCTGGGATGGTTGGGGCTCTCTGTTGTTGAATCAACAAAAAGTTGAGAAACAGTCTGTTTCAACCAGCAGTGAATTTTTGGGCTCAAGTGCGAAGCAAAAGTGTTTATCAGTGTTTTGGGCCAGTGATCGTCCGTCGTCCGTGGTAAACTTTAACGTTAGCATTTCCTCAAAGCCTATTCAAGCTACAGTCTTCAAACTTGGCCCAAGGATACTTTGTGGCAAGACCTTTCTAAACATACCAATTTCAGTGACCTCTCAAGGTCATGGGATCAGGGAATCTATCAAAAATAGCTATATTTGGACAATTTATTATTTCTCAAATTAATACTATTTACAACTTTGAACCCAAACTTGGTACAAAGATACATGATGGTAAGACCTATCTATGCATACTAATTTGGATGACCCCTCAGAAAGGTCAAGGGTCACACGAGCTCAGGAAATAGGTAAAAAATAGCCATATTTTGACAAGAAATGTTTTTTTCTCAATTACTATTCACAACTTCAAACCCAAACTTTGTACAGAGATACCTCATGGTAAGACAAATCTATGCATACTAATTTGACCCCTCAGAAAAGGTCATGGGTCACAAGAGGTTGACAAATGTGTATAAAATGCCAATTTTGGATAGAATTGTAGTTATTGTCAACATTTTTGGGCTTGAGTGCAAAACTGCATGAAAAGCTGCCACACCTTGGCTTCGCACAGTCCATCTAAAAATGGGTTCTGGATTTCTTGTTAAACAGACCCCAGATTGTCAGGATCAGTTTGTGCGTTCAGAACTGTGTTCAGCTGTGTCGGTTCCTACTTCTGGTCAATGTGGACATGTATCCCAGTCTTTGACCTTTAGTACGGGTGCTCCCCAAGGATGTGTTTTATCCCCATTGTTGTATTCTCTTTTTACACACGACTGTGTATCCCACTATGAAAGCACATAGTGAAGTTTGCGGATGATACGACAGTCAAGGGTTTTGTACATAACAATGACGAGAGTGCATATCGGGATGAGGTAGACATGTTAGTAGGCTGGTGTTCTGACAACAACCTGGATTTGCATGTTGGTAAGACCAAGGAAATGATAATTGATTTCAGAAAAAAGATACCTGACCCCCTTCCCTTAACCATCCAAGGAAACGACATTGAAATTGTTGAAACGTTCAAGTTCCTGGGTACTCAAATTTCACACGATCTGAAGTGGGAGAAGAATATTGAACAGCTAGTAAAGAAAGCCCAGCAGCGCCTGTTTTTTCTTTGGCAGTTGAAGTCTTTTGGCGTCAGTCAGCAGATCATGGTGCAGTTTTACCACGCTGCCATTGAGAGCGTTCTTATCTTCTCAATGACGGTGTGGTATGGCAGCGCAACTGACGAAGCCCACAAGAAATTAAATAGGGTGATCAAAACAGCATCTCATATTGTTGGAAGCGATCTCCTCACGCTGGAATCTCTGTACCACGCATGCACCATCAAGAGAGCGAGCTCCATCATACATGGAGCACCATCCTGCACATAGCCTGTTCGAGCCCTTACCATCTGGCTCACGCTTTAGATCCATTAAGGCCAAAACCACTCGTTTTCAGAAGAGCTTTTATCCCTTGGCTGTTCAGGCCCTGTCTAAAGTGGCTGCAATATGATACAACTCAGCAGATTGACTCAAAGTCCCTAAGTTAGAATTACCTACAGCCCGTCTTAGTTGTTTATAGTTCTTTTATGTTTTATTAAACCTCTTCTTAAACAAGATATACAGTCACTTTACAAATACATATGAATTTAGTTAATCTGTTTTGTTGTGTGGCGGTTCACCTGGCAGTTTTTGTTGTCATAATATGGTTATTATGCTATAGATTTTATATATATATATATATATATATATATATATATATATATATATATATATATATATATATATATATATATATATATATATATTAAATATTTTACTTACTTAGATGTGTGTGCATACTTAGCACAATAACTTCTATACATATGCATGGTTTGGTATTTTTGAGTCTGCTTGATTGTGATGTATGTATGTTTTGTGTTGATCTTAATATGGATGCTCGTCAGTTACGCCGCAAAACATTCCTAATGTTGTATGCATCTGGCAATAAAGTTTATCTTATGTAAACTTTTCAATCAACTTTGGCACAAAGGTAGCTGATGATAAGACCTTCCTATAAATACTAATTATGTTGACTCATTGCAAAGGTCAAGGGTCACAGGGGTTTCACATATGCGTGAAAACTGATTAAATTCTGAGAAAACATGAATTTTTCTCTAAAATGTATTTTTTTCGAAAAATACTTACCGATGACATTACTGATAGGAAACGTACACTTAGCTTACCAATTTCAGCCTAAAAATCTGCTGTGTACATACACAACAAGGGAGGCGACTCAAGGGCGCCGTCAACAAGGTACCCCGAGTAGTCTCCCGTCCCTCCCCATCCGGTCACATGCCCAGTGGTATCACGCCAGTCTGAAGCTTAGCTCTTACTAGCGGCAAGCGGGGCAGGTGGGAGGGTCCTCCGAGTAATGTCATCGGTAAGTATTTTTCGAAAAAATACATTTTAGAGAAAAATTAATTTGTTTCCTCAAAAACATTACCGATGACATTACTGATAGGAAGAATAGCGAAAAGGAGGTGGGTGCGGCGCAGCAGCATTTCTTCATCCCCTGTATACGGGCTAATGAGTCCCGTCCTCCCCAGGGGCAACCTCCCGACAATTTCAGCTAAGGATTACCTACGGCGCCAGGAGGGAGTGTTGCGCCGTGGCGATGTCCCCCACAGGGCTAAGTTCTCCCGCTGGCCTGAGAGATCCCCGAGGTAGAACCGGGTGAAGGTCGATTCCGCCCGCCAGCCCACGGCCGCCACATTGTCTTTGATGGCGCAGTTGCAGTCGAAGGTGACGCTCGTGACCTTGGCTCTAACCTTGTGTGCCCTGATCTTTAGCCTCTTAGCGCCCTCCGGGGAGAGGTCCAAGTAGGCGGACCGGATAACCCAGCGGAGCCAGGAAGATATCGTCTGGGCCGAGATGTCTTCCTGGGGACAAAGGCAGAAAGAGGCAGGACCATCCCCTCCGGATGGGTTTGGATCGGTGCAGGTATACCCGTAAAGCCCTCACCGGGTCCTGCTGTCTGGTCTCCCGGGGAAGGTGTAACCCTTTCAGCGGCCGTGTGGTGATCACCTGGGGTGCGGATAATGGAGGCCGAGTCTTGGCCAGGAATGAAGGGTCGGTCAGGATAACCGGCACCGAGGTCGCTGGAGGATGGACGCCAGTGGATAAGCAGGTGCAGCTGAAGCGGGCGGGAATTGAGTCGGCCAAGGGGTAGGAGGTCCGCCGCCGCGCTCATCAGGCCCAGGAGCTGTAGCCACACTCTGGCGGGAACTGCGTCCTCTTGAGACACCTGCCGGGCTAAGGTCGCCAGCTTCTGGATCCAAGGCTCCAGGAGTCTCACTTCGTTGAGGTTGGTCCGAAATTCCATGCCCCAGTGCACAAACCGGCGGGAGGGTGCGAGGTCCAACTTGCCAAAGTTGACCAGGAAGCCGAGCCGATTGAGTAGATCGAGCAGCGCATCTCTGTCTTTCCCCAAGGTGGACTCCGACTGGTTCCGCAGGAGCAGATCGTCCAAGTAATTCGAGGTGGGGCTCGAGGAAGCTTGTCTGGCCTTGGCGACGACGGCGTCCATGATGCGAGTGAACACCCACAGGCTGAGGTTGAGGCCAAAGGGTAGTGCCCGGAACTGGTAGACCATGCCACCGAAGGCGAAGCGCAAGTAACGTCGAGAGGCGGGGTGCATGGGGACGTGCAGGTATGCGTCCGATAAGTCCAGGCTGACTGTAAAGTCCAAGGGCTGCACCGCCGTCCACAAGGCTCTGGCTGTCTCCATGCGGAATGTCAATGCGGAGATGTACTTGTTCAGCGCTGAGAGGTCGAAGACGGGGCGCCACTTGCCGTCAGCCTTGGGGACCACGAAGAGGCGGCTATAGATGGCTGGAGAATCATGTCGTGTGACCACCTCTGTGGCGGCCTTCTGCAGCAGGGAGGTGACCTCGCCGCGAAGGGCGTCGGCTCTAAGCTGATCTGCAGGGACAGCGGTCCACAGGGGAGAGCACCGCAGCTGGGCAGGCGACCGAAAGGAGATCAGGAGGCCCTCAGGAAATGGTGGAGAGGACCCACGGGTCGTCTGGGAGCAGAAAGCGCCACGCGTCACTGCAGTGCGCGAGCCTCCCGCCGACCAGAGACCCAGGAGCGGTCGGCGGGGGCCGAGGAGGGAGGCAGTCAGTGGGCCCTGCCACGCCCGGGGCATCGGGCAGGCTTGGGCCAGGCGGGGGTGGGAGCCGCGAAGGAGCAGGAGTGGCCAAAGGCCGGGGCGCGAGGGGGAAGACAGCCGCGTCCGCAGAAAGGGTGAGCGGAGGGTCTGACGGTCCGCAGGGCGCGACTAACAGCCTTGCGGGCTGTCTGAAAGCGGGAGGGGGCGGAGCAGCTGGGCCAGAGGTCCTTGTTCGAGTCCTTCACCGCCTGCCAAGTAGGACCGAAGAGGAGCGCGCTGCCATGCAGGGCCTGCCAGAGCTGCTGCCTTATCTCGGGTGCCGGGGGGGGGGGGGGGGGGGGGGGGGGGGGGGAGGTCATGGCAAGACTGAAGGACAGCATCACGACACATCAGGTCACAGTTGGAGGCGGCGGCCATGGAGTTGGTGGAGGTGTGATATGCAGCCCCAGCGGCGAGATCAACAGGTGCCAAGTGTCCTCAATGCGCCGGACGACTGCTTGCGTGACCAGGTAAAAAAATCCCACACAGGCCAGGGCTTTGCTTATGAGGGTCGCTGTCCTGTCCAACCCAGGGGGGATGTGACGCCACGAAACTCGCAAGCAGCCCACTTGCGACTGTGCTGGGGTATCCATTGCTGGGAGGGGGCAGGCGAAGGCCTGCGAGTGACCAGCGTACCAGTGTTGGCAGAAGGCGATGTCCAAGTCCGCCGGCCACTTGGAGTCGGAGAAGAAGCCAGCGTTGCCCAAGAAGCCCTGCCGCAGTTGCGCGGAAAACGCCTCACCAAGGTCCCTGAATCCCGGGGGCTGGGGAAAGGACTTGAACCACTTGGACTGCCGGGTGGCATCCACAAAGGCCGAAGCCTTCTTCTTGAGCGGGGGGGACGGCGGGCAGTCCTCCAGGGGAAGACAAGAAGCGATCAGCCGCGCCGCCTCTTCCAGGGACCGTATAGTCTCCATCCTAGGCGCCAGGAGGGCCGCCGGTGACGATGGGTCGCCCGAAGAGCGCAAGCGCAGAGAGGCCGAGCGACTGTCACCACTGAGGAGGGCCAAGACGGAGTCTTCTGGTAACAAGCTGAGGGCTTCGTCGTCGTCGGGGGACACGGACGGGCAGCAGGGGGCCCACGAACAGACGATGGAGGGTAACAGGGTAAGGGGAAGGCGCCTCTCGAAGGGCTGGGAGGACGGGGGAGGGGGGGGGGGGCGGAGGCCACGCTAACGTCGTCATGTCGTCCAGAACTCGAGCTGGGTGGAGAACGTCTCACCTGGGAGCTCCGCCGAGAGGGGCGGACCGAGACAGGCAAGGAGGAGTTCCGCGAAGATCGATGCGGAGAGACCGCGCTCCGACACGAAGATCGTCGTTCACAAGGGGGGGGGGGGGGGGGGGGGGGGGGGGAGCGACTGCGTTGGCGTGAGTGAGCCTGCCGGGACCGGGAGGGCGAGCACCTACGAGGGAGGGAGCGACGAGAGCGCTGCAGCGCCAGAGGTGACGAGCATCTGGGACGGTGGGGCGAAGCACGCCCGCGAGCGAGGGGTCGGTCTAGGCCTCGAGGAATGCGAAGTAGTCAGGCAAGCGATGGGGGCAGTGTCAGACCGGGAAGTGCGTCGGCCGTGTTGACGACCATCCGGGTCCCATGGTGCTGCCTGCGGGCGAGAGGGCTGGTCCCGCGGGAGCTCGCGTGGTCGGGCAATGGCGTGCAGTCTGGAATTCTTAGCGCCATCCTTCCGAGTAACCGTGTCGTAGCCCGAAGCAAGGGCCGCAAGGCGGGCCGAACAAGTTCGCTGTGGGCCGGGCTCTGAGGAGCGGGCGCACAAAGGTCCAGTAGCCTCGTCTGGCTGGGGGCGCTTGTCACTCACCCTGGAGCAGGACGCTCGATGTCGCTGCTGGACTGGTTCCAAGGCGTGGGTGGGCCGATTCTGAGTAACCGCATCGGAGCCCGAGTTCTCTCGGGCCGCAAGGCGGGGCAAACGAAGTTCACTGTGGGCCGGGCTCTGAGGAGCGGGCGCACAAAGGTCCATTAGCCTCGTACGGCTGGGGGTGCTTGTCACTCACTCTGGAGCGGGACGCTCGACGTCGCTGCTGGACTGGTTCCGAGGCGCGGGTGGGCTGACTCTGAGTAACCGCATTGGAACCTGAAAGAACTCAGGCTGCAAGGCGGGTCGAACAAATTCGCTGTGGGCCAGGCTCCGGGGAGCGGGCGCACAAGGAGGGTATTGTCCAGGGACCTGCAGAACGTGTCGGGGCCCAGTGGGTAGTCAATCCACCAACGTCAGAGCGGGTGGGCCTAGTCCCTTCTGCTGTGGCGGCAGGGGGAGCGGAAGTGGGTGGATGGTCACGTGACGGCGTAGGACGTTTACGCCGATTGAACCCCCAGAGCTGTGACCATTGCTCTTCCACCCAGAAGGCGCAGGTGTGACCAGAGGCACAGCCAGAATAGGGGAGGCATACCGCATGCGTGTCGCTCGGCCATTGGAAGTCCCCACACCGTGTGCAGGTGTGTACTTGGTAACTGCAACACATAGCCAAAGGTGAGAGGCAACCGGACGTGGCTCCTCGAGGCCATGCAATACAAGTAAACCCGCGAACAAATCATAGCTCTGATGAAGAGCAAACCCCACGGCCGGTGCCGCCGCCTGGCGCACCGAGTACCAGTCGAGGACAACGACAGAGACCTTACCTTGCCATGGCGGCGCGGCCGGCAAGGAACCTGTCACGAAGGCTGTAAAGAACCAACCGGGTGCAGCGGACCACAATAATCCAAGCAGAAGCACCAGCCCCACAATAATCCAAAAGAAGCACCAGCGCCCACGCGTAATCCCACAAGAATGAAGGTAATCCAAGGCAAGCACGGTAATCCAAGGTAAACTCCAGAAATCTAAGGCACGACCGGTTACAACCGTACACAGCCGAAAAGTCCAGTAGGCTTGAACACAACCATTCCCGGTAAGCTAAGCGAAGACTGGCGTGATACCACTGAGCACGTGACCAGATAGTGAGGGACGGGAGACTACTCAGGGTACCTGGTTACGGCGCCCTTGAGTCACTTCCCTGGTTGTGTATGTACACAGCAGATTTTTAGGCTGAAATTGGTAAGCTAAGTGTACGTTTCCTATCAGTAATGTGATCGGTAATGTTTTTGAGGAAACAAATGTATTATGTCAGTGCAGAAGCCGTCCCTTTACTTATTGTCACTTGTGTGGATTGGTCATACATGTGAGCCATAAGGGCTTTGCCGTTCTTGTTAAAAAATTATACCATCCTTCTTCCATCCAATATGGACACAACTTTGAACCTTTTCATGTGAACTTTATTTATATAATTATAAAATGGAGAAGTCAGCTATTCTCATTCAACCACACAAATACATGTACATATTTGTAGATAACAATCCTAAACATGTAAAAAAAAAAAGACTGTCAGCTGTAGAGTAAGACTTAAGTAGAGTAAGTTGTTCTGACTCTCACGTCTAAAACATTAACTCATTCAAGGCGCTCTGCACCAACAGCTGCAGAAGTGTTGTATAGCGTTGCTGGTGGGAATGCTATATGACACTTTCACAGACTTGCCTACCTGAAAAAACTGTTGTCAGTACTCCAGGCAGTTAAAAACCATATTATGGCAGTTTTGACCATATTTATTTGTAAACCGGTAAAGATACTACTACTGCTACTATGCATTTTGCTATAAAAGGAGATGTATTTTTACAACATGCCAGCCATAAATGAGAAAATAATCATTTTCGTGATATACTTTTATTTAATTCAATTGCGTTTATATGTAGGCCTACATTGTGGTTTTTTTCCCCTCTTTTCTTTGATTTTCGCCTTTTTTTTTTTTTTTTTTTTTGTTAACATAATTAGAATGACACTTGCCGACTTGGTCACTTTACTGAAGATCGTTTGGTTTTTTTTACAAACAGTCGATTCATGGTGAATAAAATGCTGCGTAAACCAACCTTGTGCTGTCTGACCTGCATCGATGCTGAACCTTTGGCAGCATTTTCAATCTTGGCATGGGCTTTGGAGGAAATATGTCTCTCACAATCTTTTCGACCACTATGTGCCACCGTGAAATCTGTTTGGCACAATATGCATCGCGCAAAATCCTGATCTTTTGACGATACAGTCAAAGGCCACTTTTCATTGTATGCTTTCAAAAAGCTGTGCTTTCAAGCAACTTGCTTGGCAGTTCGTCAGAAGAATGATCAGCATCACGGCTTCGTTTCATTTTTGGCTACTATGAATAACTATCGGATTCTATTCATTCTCACTGGTGTAAATCAAATGGCATCGAAAGCTAAACTATCCAAGGGAAGCAGTCACTTTCATACCCCCCCCCCTCCCCCTTCCTATCTATTTTTTTGTGCTTTGACTAAATAGATCACTGGTCGACACAATTCTTTCCCCTGACAGTGCTTTTAACTACTTTACTTTGTAATCTTCCTAAAATATTAGCACTGGCAGTCTCCTTTTTCTTTTCATTTATTACTACAATATCGACTGCAACCCCTTCCCCCCCCCTTTTAGTAGGTTTTCTCTTAGGGTGCATGGAAATTTAGCTCTAAGTGGAGGCATGGAATGTATGCCCAGGCAGACACCACAATAAAATGTCTTTATCCAAGGGAAGTAACAACAAAACTGAGCGTCTTTTAATAGGAAAAAACCCCAAAAAATACAAAAACGTTGTGACCGTATTTTTAACCACCTGACCATATGACCGTATTCTCAGGCTAAAATCCGTATGAATATGGTCAACTACCGTATGGTAGGCAAGTCTGCTTTCACAGCCAAGATAATGGGCGCATTGAATGTTAAGCATACGTGTCACATCTCAAATCAGTTAAATGATAACTTTTCTATTTGATGATGTACATAAGGCCGGTATCTCAGACTGTTTTCACGGTAGGCTTAAAATCTCATAGACTCCCGTGAATCTAAGAATCTGGCTGTGAACAAACGATTTGCAACACAAACGGATGACCACAACGGTCGACAATGTTTACAACTATAATTTGTTTCCTGATTTATTTCAATCCCAAAGTTTGGACTGAGCCTTCCAGAAAAAAGTAAATGTAACTGTGTACAGTTCATTGTGATGTGAATGATCTACTCTATGAATAATACCAATAAAATAATCCTGGCACACTGATCAAAACATGTCTAAAATAAAGCCATTTAGTTGAAGATTTGAATACTGTTGAATAATTTTACATGCTGTAGCTTTATTTGCACCTATATATAAAGCATACAGTTGCTAGATAGAAATGGCAAAAACAATTGCTAGATGTGAACAAATGGAAGAAAATTCAAACTAATATCACAGACAAACATTGACTAAAATGAGACGAGAAAAACTTACTTATCAGTAGCACTCGGTGAACGAATAAATTACATGTAACAAAGTAATAAAAGTTTGCAATTCATCTAGAGAGAATACCTACTGGGTAAACAAGGGGTATTGAAACCTATACAAAATTATTCCTACATAAACAGACATGACTTTCATCAAGTGGTCGCTTGAATTTTAGTAGAACCTGTCGTGATGAACCACCTTTCTGTTTTGCAAAAAAAAAAAAAAAAAAAAAAAAAAAAAAATTTAAAGATGGGTACTCTCTTAAAGAACAGCATTGAAGGGAAAAAAGTGTCACCTGTTATTAAAGACCATCATTTAGGTGGCTGTAGCTGTGACTGGCTGTAGCCACCTGAATGGTCTTTCATGACAGGTGATCTTTCTTTAAGGGTGGTCACTCAAAACATGTTCTGTGTTTAACTCTTTTCATTCCGATACACTATTGCCAGAAATAAATATTACTAAGATAATTCAAGGGTGTTGCCGGAGTAGCTTGGCGCCTGAGGCGCCAAGCTATTCTGGCACCCCCCTTGAACTAAAATGGTTATCTATCTCCTAATCTGTAATGTAGCCTACATAGGACAATAAGCACATTTAAAAAAATCAGGACGTAATGGGTTACATGTAGTTTCAAAAGGAAAGATAATGAAAATGTGTCAGCAGCTGCCGATGAGTCACTTCCAATATTAACCCTCTCATGCAAGCCATCGCCAGAACTGTCTGCATGCACATGAGGGCTTATCTCAGCAAGCAAAATTCATTTTTCTTTAAAAGGTATTTTTTCGAAAAATACTTACCGATGACATGACTGAATGGAAGTGTCTACTACTTACTCATTCTAGCCTAAGAGCCAGTTGTGTTAAGACACAACCCGGGAGGCACTCGGGGAACCCCGAGGGGACCAAGAGTTGTCTCCCTATACCCACCACCCGGAAGCCGGGTACCCATAATCCCTCAGTCAGGATACTTAGCGCACGAGCGGCAAGCGGGGCAGGTGGGAGGGTCGTTTGAGTCATGTCATCGGTAAGTATTTTTCGAAAAAAATACCTTTTAAAGAAAAATGAATTTGTTTCTTCAAAAACATTACCGATGACATGACTGAATGGAAGAATTGCGAACAGGAGGTGGGTGCCGCGCTCCAGCACACTTTAGGGCCCAAGGGCCGTCCTCCCGAACGCAAACTCCCGACGACCCTAGGTAGGTGAATACCTACGGCGCTGAGGCGCCAGGAGGGAGTTGTGCCCCCCGCAAAAAGGCCTCCACCAGAGCGAGGAGTCTCTCTGGCCTGGCAGAGCTCTGCAATCGAGGCGGGCGAAGTCATCCTGCCCGCCAGCCTCCAGTAGCCACGAAGTGCAAGCCAGTACAGTCCCTGACGCATGTGACGTTCGTGGCCCTGCAAGTGCCTTGATAACGCACCTGTAGCCTCTAACCTCCCTGAGGGAGGGGTCCTGTAATTCAGAACGTATGACTGAGCTTAACCAGGAAGAACGTCCGGCATGTAGCGTCAGTGCTGCCGGAACCGGCAAAGAGGCGAGCGCGTCCGAAGCGAACGGCTATGTCGTAGGCACCCGTGAGGCTTGTACAGGGATTTGCTACGTGGTCTCCTGGTGGAATAGCGCCCCGTAAGCGGGCGCAAGGTGAACCTGTGGACCAAGGCGCGGCGGTCCAGGTAAGGTATGGTCCGAGAGGAGCTGTACGTAATTGTTCCCTCGAACTGTAGGCAGACAGGGTGAGGCGTAGCTCCTGAAGCTCGTTAACCAATCCACCACGGCAACATCCCTCAGGCGCCGTATGGCTGCAAGGGCAAGACGTAGCATTCGATGACTCCTCCCGAGGGGAGTCGACAGGAGGCTCCGGACGAGCGCGTGTAAGTCTCTCCGACCCGGGCTCTGAGGAGAGGCGGGTTCCTGTCAGCAAGTGGACCCCCAGCAGGATCCCGGCGGCTTACTTGGAGACGAGTGGGTACCGAGATTGTACGTGGGACGTCGCCAAGCGCGACTCTCTGAACTGGGCTCTGTGAGGCGAGTTCTCTGCTTCTCAAAAGCTGTGTCCGGGCTCGCTCCGTCCGGGTAGCGGCCTCGGTCAAGGCCCCATCCTGTGCCCCAGTCCACTGAAAACGTAGGATCATCCTGGTCTCATGCGCCGATCCTCCGAAGGTGTCCTGGTGTATTCCGTGTGTAGCCACTGGTCCCACCGGGGAAGACTGGCCCAGATCTACCGTCGGTCCAGGTAGCGTCACGCACGGAGGGAGATGAAGTTCTTTCCCCAAGCACCAGGGTAGGGGGTATGCACTGGTCGGAGGATCGCCAGCTGCCCTGATCCTGGAAGAACACCTCCGCTGTCGCGTAGCCGAAGAGGAGAAGCTCCTGTGACCTATCCTTCCCCCCACGAGCCGAAGAAGCAGGCCTAGTAGTCCGCGTCAGATCCAAGCTAAGCACGCTCTTGTCCGCGAAGTCCGAAGGTCGAAGGGTTGGACCTCGAGAAGAATCACGGAAGTAGGAAGCGTAGCTTCAGCAGCCGGGCTTAGAGACGACTAAGGTGAGTAGATTCGCCTCCGTGTAGTGGCTAGGCCTCCACCCCGAGCACAGCCAAGCGGTACCACCTGTCCGAAGTACGGCACCCCCGGGTGCCCAACGAGAGTTGTCGAGATGGTTAGACGTCAGGGAGAAGGGGCTGCGCCTTGGTTCCCCAGTGTCCACGATGGATGAGAACCCCCGGTGAGTCAAGGGGCGATGCCGGGCAACTTCCGCAGCAGGGCGGCGGCGATGAGCTTGGATGTCCCGTCCAGCGCCGGCCGAGTGTCCATCCGCGCAGAAGAACAGGTCTGATGGAACCGCAGCACTGGAAGCCGAAGAAGAGGAAGAGGAGAAACGGCTGAGACGTCCGAGCAACCAGTCCGAGGGGTCGTCAGCCGTCAAACTCAGGGTGTCAAAGTCCCGCTGTCTGGAACCGGCGACCGAGGAGGGCTCCGAGGGAGGGAATCCCGCTGACGGCGAACCGCAGGTCGAAGACTCCCTCCGAAGGGGAGAGCGAAGACGGAGCGACGCGGCGAGGTTCTCCCGTTTGCCGAAGGCGGGTTCCGACGAGGAGAACGGCTGCGACGAGGAGGAACGGAACGGAGAGGACGAGGGAAGGGGAAGTGGCCGGTCGATGGGAAGAGGAACGGGACGAACGGGAGTCCGAACGAGATGAGGAACGCGAAACCAGTCGAGGGAGTCCTGATCCGTCGAACGATGAGTGGAGAAGGTCCTCCTACGATCTTGCGAAGCAGAGCGATAACGGTGAGTAGAATCCCAGCGCCTACGATCCTCGCGAACAGGAGGATCCGGACGAGTGCGTGTAAGTCTCTGTGAACCAGGCTCTTGGGAGAGGCGGGTTGCTTGCCGGCAAGGGGATCCCTGCGGCCAGAGATGAGTGGGGAACGAACCAGGCTCTTGGGAGAGGCGGGTTTCTGTGCACTAATCCGTTGAATACTCAAGTGGCGTCTTCTGTGTCGGATCAAGTTGGTTTCGCGCGTCCGGTGCCGGGGGCACAGCGGAAGGCGTCTTGGGCAACTCCAAGCACCCGAGCGGGAAGGTCCTCTTATGATCTTGCGAGGGAGAGCGATAACGTCGAGTAGAATCCCTGTGTCTACGCTCTTCACAACCAGGAGGTTCCGGACGAGTGCGTGAATGTCTCTGTGAACCAGGCTCTTGGGAGAGGCGGGTTTCTTGCCGGCCAGGGGACCCCCAGCGGGATCCCGGCGGCTTCTTCAGAGACGAGTGGGGAACGACGGTGGAGGAGGGACGCCACGAGCGTCCCACCAAACCAGGCTCTTGGGAGAGGCGGGTTCTTTCCACCAGCTGTATCCAGGCGCGCTCTCTAACGGAGGCGATCTTGACGGTCGAACTCCCACACTGCACTAATCCCTCGATTACTCAGTGGCGTTTTCTGTGTCGGATCCAGCTGGTCTCGCACGTCCGGTGCCGGGGGCACAGCGGAAGGCGTCTCGGCAATCTTCAAGTACCCGAGAGGGTAGGAGTCTCCCTCCTCTAAAGTTCCAGAGATTAGACCATCGCAGCTCCGGCCAGGTAGCACAGACGTTACAAGAGTGGTCGGAAGCACACCCAGCGCACAGGAGACAGACTGTACGGTTACCCGACGGCCACTGGAAGCCTCCGCATAGCTTGCATGTCCTCAGCAGTCCGATAGTGGTCCCTATTCTGGCGCCGCGCAGAGCGAGCGGGACGAGAGGTGGCCCGGAACTGTGTTGATAGTAGTCTCCGCTTCCTTGGAGACGAGCATTCTTACTAGAGTCCCTGGACGTGCACGTGAATGTCTCTGAGCCGGGCTCCGAGGGAGGCGGGCTTTCTTGCCGGTAAGGGGGACCCCCAGCGGGATCCCGCGGGCTTCTTGGAGCCAAGTGGGGCAGAAAGTGGACATGGCTTCTTGGAAGTCTTAGTCCGGGCGCGCTCCCTCCTGGAAGCGGCCTCATCGATCCAGGCCCACTTCGTGCACTAGTCCACTGAATCCGGTGTGGGGATTCCCACAGGGACGTCCTGGTCTCAAGCGACCGGTGCCAAGGATACGTTGGAAGGCGTATCCACATCCTGCGCATAGGAGACCCGACCCAGTGGTTGTCCGACGGCCACCGGAACATCTGCCTTGCGTGAAGGACATCGGCATGCCCCTCTTCATCGGGGCGGAACGGGATCCTTCAAGCACCAACAGCATAGGTCGCTCCCGCCTGCAGACGCTTCAATGCTGCCATCCGCGCTGCTGAGGCCAGGTGACGCAATCATCCCAATGTGGTAGGAGGCACCTCCCGTGTCGGAAGACAGGCCTAGTCCCAATGGGCGCTGCCTGGACATGAAGAACACACCTACCAGTAGCAGCCGGGCTGGGGCTTACAGCCGAGAAGCTGCTTGTCCTCTCAAGGTGGTAGTGTACTGCAACGTCCTAAGACGTCGGACGTGTGCGTAATTGTCTTTCCGAGCGGGCCTTGCCAGAGGCTGTTCCCGTGCGCTCCCCCTGGCAGCGGCCTCCACGATCCATGCTCGCGCACTAGTCGCGACATCCGGTGTGGCTTCTCTCCCAGGGCAGTCCGTTGTCGTGCGGAAACCCGCAGTGTCTGGAAGGCGCCTAAACCGGTGCCGATCGCTTGCAAGCAAGCATGGTCGGCGGGGCATCCGGTGCAGTGGCGAAAGACCCCTGGGGGCTGAACTAGCCACTGTCATCTGTGTGAATGGGTAGCGCATCCCTGCAACAGATAACACCCGAAGGCCTGCGGGCGAGTCCTGTGGGACTAAGCCACGAAAGGTAGCCTTCGTAACAACAAAACACACAAGCACCAAGCGGGGTAACAGACTGTCAAGCCTGCACGCCAGCAGTGCAGCAAGAAGGTAGACTCACTGCCCTCAAGCACTAAGGTGAGCAACCAACATATGTAGCAAAAGTCAAACATGTCATGACAGAAGCGAGGTACCAAACTCAGACCTGTTTACCCCCTGGGTGTAGTCAGTGTACTTTCAACTGACTAATTGTGTACTTTGGACCTCACATGTGTAATTATTCCCAAGCCAGTGAGTTGTCAGTTTCTCCAAAAGTGTATTCTTGGGTAAACAGGTCTGCAACTGCATGCCGACAACTAGCCGTGCAGTAAGCAAGCAGGCCCACTGCCGCCAAGCGCTAAGGCGAGGGAACAACATATGTACACAAAAGATGAATACGTCATGACGGAAGCGAGGTACCAAACTGCACGTCTGCAATCTAGCAGTGCAGTAACGAGGTAGATTCACCGCCGTCCAGTGCTAAGGTGAGCAACAACATATGTACCAACCCCTGTGACAAAAGGAGTCAGGCCCCCAAACATTATTACTAAGGGTGACCGTGTGTGGAAAAAAAAAAAACCAACACCGGCCGCATGCTGTACAACTCAATACGCAATGACAATCAAGACAAGAAAAACATCTGGGGCAGAAAATCACCACTTTATGTGGACATGCCACGAGGGGCCCGCCCAGCCAAGGAGCGTAAACCCCCCAGCTGCCCGCCGGAACGTATATCCACTGTCTAAGGTACGTGAGTACTTGTCTACCGCGTATGCCTGCGTATGCGAGTGTGCGCTTAAATCCATCACCCGTGAGCGAAAACAGAACAGGCGCTGGTCCCGAACAAACCACGCGATGACAAGGCGTGACTCAAGCTGTGCCACTCAGCTAATCAGGCCATGGAGTAAAAGAATTTTCCACACCCAAGGTACAAAAGCGTAGGAAACTTCTCTACGATTCACCGAAGGTGAGTGGGGGCGCAATTACAGTGAGAAGAAGACGAAAAACTTCGTACCTGCACAACCAGTGCCCAGCCCGGGAACCAGCCGAGGGTCAATCCCGCTACCTTACCTCTCCGCCGAAGGGGAACGGGGGGGAGACGTCCAAAACCCGCCTGGCACGACCGGCGAAGATCACCGGACAGCTCACCAGCGGCCGAAGCGCAGGCGCCAAGCAGTGGGGACGAGAAAACCACGCAGCAGCACAGGCAGGGCCGACGAAACGATCCTATCTCCCGCTCTTCATTCCAACAGCAAGTCCGAACCCGAGAACGGTCGAAAACCAAAGTCCGTAGGCTAGAGCCGAGCGCAAGACGACCGAATCGTGCGCCTAAGTAGACTAGACTGGGGGATTATGGGTACCCGGCTTCCGGGTGGTGGGTATAGGGAGACAACTCTTGGTCCCCTCGGGGTTCCCCGAGTGCCTCCCGGGTTGTGTCTTAACACAACTGGCTCTTAGGCTAGAATGAGTAAGTAGTAGACACTTCCATTCAGTCATGTCATCGGTAATGTTTTTGAAGAAACAAATGTCGATACATATGCGGACGGAAAACAGCCTGCATGCTGAAGCATCGTAAATTGCATTCATAAGCAGCCGCAAAGTTTCTCGCAAAGTAGCTTTTGCTGTGTATGCGGATGGTATATAGGAGATTGAACCCGATGCCACCGAGCCATAAGGTTCAAAATCACACTTGTACCTGTATGAAACAGAAAACGAAGTGCTAATAATAAAGAGATTATAGTCATCTTCACTTACGCACACTAAGGTCAGACATTAAAAAAGTCGGTTAGAAGTTCAAAACTTTTTTAGAAGTCCCGACCACACATTTTCCATGTAAATGACTTCGCTTACAACAAACTTAGCTTAAAACAAAACAAAGTGTGGGTCCCCTGGCATTTTGTCATAGCTGAAGTTTACTGTACACATGGTCTCTTTTTGTCACTTGAAATGTAGCGGCAGTCAAGGACAGCAATACAAGTTTCATCGTTTGTTCAGTTGTAATGTGAATGTACAGGACATCCGTGACATAGAATGGACAATTGAAGTGAACGGACAATTCAAACAATAAATAGAAACATGACTGACATGCGGTGACCTTCACTTGAAATCCCCAAAGTTGGGAGTAGTCCTGTGAAGACTAAAATACAGTTCAAGAGATGGATCAACCATGATCGTTGAAGGGTGTTGCCAGAATAGCTTGGCGCCCGGAGGGCGCCAAGCTATTCTGGCAACACCCTTCAACGATCATGGTCGATTCACATCTCATTTGTCAGAGCTGAACCGCTTACCACACACCACAAGACAAATTTGACGTTACGTCAAAAACGTTTCACAATTTTAGTAAAAACATGCCAGCAGCGTGACAGCTAGTATGTTATGTTCCCCCCTATATGTAAATGTACAGAGGAATATATCGGACACAAAATCTGCGTTGGCCCAATGGCTGTCAGTACAGCGCTTCTCTCAAGGTGATTCCAGCTGTAATCGCCTAGACAAAAAGGACTACCAACAGCCAAAGGGTTAAAAAAAAAAAAAAAAAAAAAAGAACCCGGGTACATGTAATACATTCAGCACAAAGAGCACAGGTATTTTATAAGCAGACTGAAATACTGTTGGTCCCTTCGTTCTTTTGTCAACACTGACCGGCATACAGTTACTGTTTGCAATGTAATAAATAAGACATACTTGTAACAGTGTTTCACTTTGTACATGAGTCGCGTCAATTGTCCTTTGGCCTCAGTAAAACTATGACGCAAAACGAAGAAAAACTTAAACCCGCAAGAGGGGTGTAACAGCGCACGCAGACTGAGAGCGGCAGTTGGTGTGTGGCCGTCAACCTGTACCTATCACGCTGCCGGCAGGCTGTGCTCGGCCTACGGATGTTGTGCCTTGAATCACCAATCTATCATAGACGAGCACACCTACAACACGTACGCTTCCAAAGTAAAAAGAATGAAGCGTATTAACCCATTCAGCCCTGACGCACTACAGCAGGAGATGGGTCGACCATGATAATTCAAGGGTAGTGCCAGATTAGCTTGGCGCCGACAGGCGCCAAGCTAATCTGGCACTGCCCTTGAATTATCATGGTCAATCCATCTCCTGCAACTGGTGCATAGCCATTAGATGATGCCTCCCAAATTTGGGAAATACGGCCGTCGGGCTCAAAGAGTTAGAGTTATTCCTCAATCAAAATATGGTCAAAGAGAGTAGGGTTGCTCCCCTTGACAGTAAGGACACAGCCTCAAAGGGATTGCCTTGATCACTGCAGCATCTTCCCTCGTAACGGTCATACTGGTCATACTGTTAACGCCTTCCCTGCCAGCTGGCGTACAATTTGTTTCTAAACTCTTTATTCATTCAAGCACCAAAAGCCGCTACCGTCCAAATAACATGGATACAAATTGGTCTCAGCAAGAGGCAAAGATCCTCATGAGCCCCCACATTTGCGGGAGTCTCAAGAGGATCTGTGTCTCTTGCAGTTGGGTGGTGTTCACTTTTCTCAGCAGTAAAGGGGTTAACACTGGTTAAGCACCTCAAACTAGATGTAAAGGAGGCAATTCCCTGCGAGCAAGACACACATTCTCCTGAGCCCCTGCTGCTCAATTGGCCAGTGGGAATAATTACACGCCCCCAGCAAGTGCAGCGGGACAGATGAGTCAACTGAATGTTTGAAGTTTGTGCAACTTTGACCTACGCCTGATTTGGGGATAGCGTCTATTGTGCAACCGTACAGACAGATACACAAAACATATTGCTAATTAAATGTAAACAAATATCTTGAAGCTAGAGTATTCAAAATCTTGGAATGTACGCAAAATACATGATAAATCATGCCACCAACTAAGCTAGACAGCAAGAACTCCCCGGGCCGATTTCTGCCATTACTGGGCTTGCACATGCCATCCAATGGAAAGACACCATCAACTGGAATACCAATCAATACTTGCGGCACATTTCTCTCATGACATGATCAGTCAAGCATAATACATGAACCTTCGACTTTGCTAAAAAATAACAATGCTGGAGATACAACAAAAATTGGATTGAATCCCTTTCACTTGAAAAATGCAAATGCGAAGATTACATAAATGCAGGAGGCAAAGAACCTCATGAACCCCTGCATCTGCGGGGGCTCATGAGGTTCTTTGCCTCTTGCCGACCCTGTTCATATCCGTGTCCCTCGGATTGATGGGCTTATTCAGAGCTGAAGTTCACTGAACATTTATTTTCAAAATGCAAAGCTACTGTACTAGTAGCTGTCTCTCAAATCTGTAACGGCGTAAATGCTCGGATTCACTGTCTGCAGAGCTTTGCGCGTTGACTATTTGATGTCCGTAGTGCCTTTTGGCGATGCGATTCCAAACAGCGCTACTGACAGCCCAAAGGCTTCAAGCCTGCCGAGTGCAAAAATGATCATCGATCAGGTGATGATAGTCATTTAACCCATTTAGCCCCAACGCCCTACAGGAGGAGATGGACTGACCATAATTCAAGGGTAGTGCTAGACTGACTTGGCACCTTCAGGCGCCAAGCTAACCTGGCACTACCCTTGAATTACCATGGTCAGTTCCATCTCCTGCAACTGGTACACAGTCGTTAACACATTCCTACCCCAGGACCGAAATCTCCCAAATTTGAAGTTGCCCTCTAAAGGACTGTATTCCAGTTCTTGAGACAGATCGACCATGGCAGTTGAAGGGTGGTGCCAGAATAGCTTGGCGCCTATGGGCACCAAGCTGTTCTGGCACCACCATGTCTTGCTGTGGTGTGTTGGGGCTGAATGAGTGAAGTAACACTTTCAAAATATGGGAGATGTGCCCGTGAGGTTAACCCGTTCAGCCCCGTGACCCTGCAGCACGGAGATGGATTGATCATGATAATTCAAGGGTAGTGCCAGATGAGCTTGGCGCCTTAAGGCGCCAAGCTCATCTGGCACTACCCTTGAATTATCATGATCAATCCATCTCCTACAACTGGTACATAGTCGTTAGACAACGCCTCCAAAAGTTTAGAAACGCGGCCGTGGGGTCAGGAGGGTTAAAAAGGTCAATGCACTGAATGCTGACCATGCACTAACAGGCAGTCCAACACTTTTAAGGGCTGGAGAATGCGAAACAATACAGACTGTATGGATTCTGTACACAGCTGACACAGTGAAGCTCACGAGGGTCTCGGCCAATCTCTTGCTGGACAGGCCGAAGGATCCGACTGGGGCTTCGTGCCAGAGACCTGACCGCTCTGCAGCTCTGTGGTAATGCTCACCACATAGCTTGCTACAATTTATCCGCCAAATAATAATCATCGATGGCGCCGTTCAGATGGTGGTTTTCAGCACCTGGTAGCGTTTGAGGGTCATGCGCAGGGAGCCCAGCTCGCGGTCGATTTTATCCAGCTCTGTTTCCAGCACCTCCTGAACGACAGAAACAAGCGGAAACAAATTATTTTGTATTTGAATCATGGCACTTCAAGCATCCTTCGAATAAAAAGCTAAAACACAATCAGCATGAAAAAAAATACAGCAGAAAGATACAGGATGTGGTTTGACCATGATAGTTCAAAGGTAGAGCTGTTATCAACTGGCTTAACCCATTTAGCCCTGACACCCTACAGCAGGAGATTGATTGACCATGATCATTCAAGGGTAGTGCCAGATAAGCTTGGTGCCTGAAGGCGCCAAGCTAATCTGGCACTACCCTTGAATGATTATGGTCAATCCACCTCCTACATACTCGTTAAGTAACACTTCCAAAATTTGGGAAATGCACCTATCAGGCTAAAAGGGTTAAACCTGCCCAGTTTTCCAGGCATGAAACACAACTTCTCCTTCCTATGGCCCACAAGACCAGGCTACAATTATTCCTCTCATTCCTACAGACTACACGGCCCAGACTGGGAAAGCGTGTTTGAAATCATACCATACCTTGTCCCTTCTGGATTTCCTGTCCACTCGGCCGTGGCTTGGCACTTTGTTCAGCTGCGTCTCCAACTGTGGCCGAGAAAGAGATGTGCGTGATGACAACAACATACCACACTACAATATTATACAGCATCTCTCTAGTCCAGTCCCCCCATCATCTGCATGCAAGCGCACAAAACAAGACGTGTACTTGCAAAAACACAAAACTGTCTCTCACACCCCGTTTCCCCAGCACACCCACACACGCACAACATGGCTATTACAACAGAGCCTGCTTTGAGTGACCACCCTATGAGAGATCACCTGTCATTAAAGACCATCGTTTTGATAGATGTACCCACCTAAACGATGGTCTTTAACCCATTACATCCTCGGGATGAATTTTTTAAAAATTGCTTATTGTCCTATGCAGACTACATTACAGATAAGTAGATATATAAACCATTTTATTTCAAGGGTGGTGTCAGAATAGCTTGGCGCCTCAGGCGCCAAGCTATTCTGACACCGCCCTTGAACTATCACAGTCAAAGCAATAGTGTGTCAGGATGAAAAGGTGACACTTTTTGCCCTGCAATACTTCTTTTGCTACCAAAATTATGGTTTTAACATGACAAGTGGCAATTTTTGCCGTTCAATACTACTCTAGAGACATTACCTGTCTTTGAAAACTACTGAACACAGAACCACCATAAAAACATGGAAACCCTCTAACGTACCTTTCTCTTTTCCATTGTGAGCTCATCATAACGATGTTCAATTTGGTCAATGGAGCGGATACGCTCTCGAAGCATTTGTTCCTGCGTCTGCACAGGAACAAATAAAGAGAACAAATTATATAAAGAAAGTATGCCGCACGCACACACAAATAAATGATATATAAACTAAATAAATTAATACATTACAAATATACAATAAAAAAAATAATCAATAAACTACACTCCTAAAGTCTTGACATTATAATAAAGACTTTGAAATCGGCACTTGCACAACGATGGGTACGATGATCTAATGCTGTCGTTTTAAAGTCAGTGGTTGTGATAGCTCAATGGCCATTAGTGACTGTTAGTTTGGAGCTCAAACAAGGGTAGTGCTAGATCAGCCTGGTGCTGTGCCAGGCGCCAAGCTAATCTGGCACTACTCTTGAACTGTCCTGACAGATCCATCTTTCAGACTGGTACACAGTATTTGAAGACATCTCTGAAAGTCCATACATACGCCTCTAGGCGCCAAGCTATTCTGGCACCACCCTTGAACTAAAGCCATTGGTCTATATCCTTATCTGTAAGTACTATAATATAGCTTGCAGTGTACAAATTTGAAGCTTTTAGCTTGATATGGGTTAAAAGACAGGTGCTCCTCTCAAATAGTATGCTTGAAGGGCAAAAGGGCTACAGCCACCTGAATGATGGTCTTTAATGACAGGTGATCTCTCATAAAGGTGCTAGCTCAAAATAAGTTCTGTTATATTAGGTGTGTGTGAAGCGATGAGCTCACCATACTGAGGGAAGCACTCTTGTTATCTGCTTGGTGCGGTCTGGCAAGAGACGTGTACACGTCCTCCCACTGCGGTCGAGAAACGATGTCACCAGAACGGATGCGCTCTAGCGTTGCGTCCACAGACTGGCTGGCACCCTCTGATTCATAGTGAAAAAAAAATCGATATTTTATTTTTCAAAGTATCAAAAAATGTCAACCGACAAAAATGATGAAAAACACCTGAAAATGCAGGATAAAAAATACTCCGAAAAAATTCGGAAAAGTCCCATGTCTGAGATTGATCATGTGCACTATCCTGTGCCTTGCTGTGCCCCCCCCCCCCCACCCCCTACCCAAGAGAGTCCATGGATATAGAGACTGATGGAAGTGAGGTTTTCATAACTTACATGGGCATGTATGAAAGAATGTTTTGGGGAAAACTATACAGGTAAAGTAAAATCCAACTGATTCAGATTTTTTATTCAAAGAGAGTAGATCTGAACTCTGTATCAATCTGTTTCAGTCACTTTAACACGATGAGACCTTCAGCGAAAATTCCTGAAAATGTGACTTGTCCTCTGACCACTTAATCACAGTTGAGACGATGAATTGACAGTGACAATATTTCAATGACAATATTTCACGGGTGGCGCTAGAATAGCTTGGCGCCTGTAGGCACCAAGCTATTCTGGCACCACCCTTGAAACATCACAGTCAATTCACACTTTCTTATAGCTTGTCAGCACAGCACACAACTCACTTCCACTCCTGTTGACTGGGTCCTCCCCTACTCTGTCCCTGCTGCTCTCCCTTTCTCTGACCCCTTGACTAACTCCCGAGCGAGAGGGTGGTAACCTCGACGCTGCTTGCTTCACGCCCACGTCAAACCGCGTCGGCGAAGACACGAGACTCGCTGCCTGCACTTGCTGCGATTTGTTTCGCAAGTTCGACTTCTGGGGGACAGAATCTTTAGCATCGGCACTGGCAGCAGCAGAGTTCGTCCTGCCGAACGCGCTAAAGTTATTCTTCACTTTGCCCCTCCTGGACTCCACGTCCAGTGCAGCAGTAGAGGCCGCCCTGGTGGGTGATGTCAAAGCGTCGATGATGGTGACGTCGGAATAGCCGTTGTAAGTGGGGAGCGAATCGATGGAGCTGTACTTTTTGGGCTGGAGTTTGGGGGCGAAGTCAGCTCGACCCATGCTCTGTTGTAAGCGCCGCAGTTCTCGCTCAGCCTTTATCAGCGGGGAGTCAGAGTTCCTTCCAACGTCCGTGTTTTCTTCGTCAGATGGGACACCTTGCGCTGATGACACCTGGCCATCTCTTCGGGGGGTTCTGCAAAAATAGGATATATTTATTACCTCTTAACATCCTGAGGTTGAACTTTTAAAATTTGCCTGTTGTCCTATGAAGGCTACATTACAGATTGGGAGAAAGATCAACCACTTCAGTTCAAGGGTGGTGCCTGAATAGCTTGGCGCCTGAAGCACCAAGCTATTCTGGCACCACCCTTGAACTATCATAGTCAAATTTATTTAAAGCAAAAGTGCATCAGAATGAAAAGGGTTAATAAACAAATAGGTTGATATGTCACTGAACAGATCATTTAAAAACCTAAATACTGCTGAAGATTATGAACTTGAGTAAATTAAAAACCCAGCATTTGTCACACTGGCTCTAAGCGCTTGTAAACATAGAGACACAAAAATCAAGATGCCAAAACACAACTGAGCGGGCTAAGGGGGAGCTTCTGGACAATCCTTACAGAACAACAAGAACATAACAGCTTACATTAAGTTCAGCAAACTCTGTTTTGAGCAACAACCCTAATGAGAGATCACCTGTCATTAAAGACCATCATTTAGGTAATGACAGGTGACACTTTTCACCCTTCCAGACTACACTTGAGTGTGAACGTGTGTCTTTTGAGAACACTTTTTCTGGCAAAAAAAAAAAAAATGGATTTTTCTCTAAAATGAATTTTTTCGAAAAATACTTACCGATGGCATTACTACTAGGAATGGTCCGCTTAGCATACCAATTTTAGCCCAAAAAACTCGTGTACACCGCAACCGGGGAGGCGACTCTAGGGAGTCGTTACCAAGAGACCCTGAGTAGCCTCCCCTATCTCCCTATCCGGTGGCGCGCTCATCGTTTCCCGCCAGTCTCTGAGCCTTAGCTCCACTGCGGCAAGCGGGGTAGGAGGGAGGAGGGACCTCTGAGTAATGCCATCGGTAAGTATTTTCCGAAAAAATACATTTTATAGAAAAATACATTTATTTTCTCAAAATCTTTACCGATGGCATTACTATTAGGAAGAATGGCGAATAGGAGGAGGGTGCCGCATTTCTCGGTACACCTTTTCATGCCCGAGCGCCTCCGTGCGTAACTATCGAGCCCCCCCCCCCCCACACCCGAAATTTTAGCTAGGCGTTACCTATGTCGCCTGTGGCGCCGGGAGGGAATGCTGCGCCACCGAGATGTCCCCCACTAGGGCCAGGTTGTCGCGTTGGCCGGATAGATCTAGCAGGTAGAAGCGGGCGAAGGTAGACTCGGCTCACCAACCCATGGCTGCCACAATGTCCCTCACTGCACAGTTGCGGTTGAAGGTGATGTTCGCAGACACTGCTCTGACTTCGTGAGCCCGGATGCGCAACGTCCTGGCCTGCTCTGGGGAGAGCTCTTTGTATGCCGACCGGATGACACAGCGTAGCTAGGAAGAGATCGTCTGCGCTGAGATGTCTCGTCTGCCCGGAGCCAAGGCAGGAATAGGCGTGAGCGCCCTTGTCTTAGTGGCTTAGTTCTATGCAGATATACTTTAAGCGCCCCGACAGGGTCCTAAAGACGGGACTCTCGGGACTGGTCCATTGCTCCAAGCAGACGGACGGTCAATACTTGCGGCGTGGACGCTGGGAGGCGGTTCTTGGCCAGAAACGTAGAGTCGGTGAGGAGCTACACCAAACCATCATCCCTGAGTTGGAGACAGGAGTGTCACACCGAGAAGGCGTGTATCTCGCTAACCCGAGAGGCTGTGGCGAGGGCGAGCAGGAAGCAGGTCTTCCTGGTTAGGTCTCCAAGCTGCGCGAGTGGTAGGGGCTCGAATCGTTCCAAGTTGAGCCAGGTGAGCACCCAGGTCAAGCCCCAGCGAGGAATCAACGAGCGTGAAGCCGGCCGTTGCAGATCGGAGTGCGCCATCAGATCCGAGAGGTCCCTGCAGGCACCCGGGTCCGGCCGTCCCAGGTGTCGATAAGTGTCCGCCACCATTGCCAGGTAACCTCGGATGGTGATGGGGGCCAGGTTTTGCTTGGAGAATAACCACAGAAAGAATTTGGCCGATTGGGGGTTAGTCAGGTCCGTGGGGGCGAGTCGCTCCGCTGTGCACCAGGCCTGGAGTACTAGCCACTTTAATTCGTAGATGTTACAGGTAGAGACCCTCCAAGCCGCTGCGATCGCTTCCACTACTGCACCCGAGAGGCCTCTTGCTGCAAGGGCCTGCCTGCCAATCTCCAAGCGTGTAGCAGCCATCGTTCCGGGCACGGATGAAACAGTTGCTGCCCGGGCTGCTTGAGCATCGTACGTGGTGTGGGGAGCTTCAGCGGGGGGTCCGAAGCGAGGCTCAGGAGGTCTGTGGTCCAGCTCCTGCTCCAGCTGAAAGAGGCTACGAGGATCAGGATCGTATTGCCGCCCCTGAGCTTTTGAAGGACCTTTGGTACCAGCACTGAGGGAGGTAACGCGTACGCAAGGAGTCCGTCCCACGGAATGGAGAACGCGTCTGCGGCCCAGGCTTGTGGATCCGGTATGGGGGAGACGAAAAGAGGCAGCTTCTTGTTCCACCTCGTGGCAAAGAGGTCGATCATTGGCGTCTCCCAACCCACGCAGAGTAGCTGGAAGATATCCGGGCGTAGCGACCACTCTGTGTGAAGCAGCTGGCCCCATCGTGAGAGGGAGTCCGTGAGTACGTTGAGATGACCTGGGATATGCTGCGCCCGCAGAGTGATGCTCTGATCCCTGCACCACAGGAGGACTTGGTACACGAGGATGCGAAGAGGAGGAGGGGCCGCCCCCTACCATCCTGCGAGTTATAAGCCCCGAAGGCCCCAAGCGGAGCACTCCGGACGATTTCAGCTAAGAGTTACCTAAGGCGCCTCCGGCGCAAGGAGGGAGTGCTGGACCGCGGAGATGTCCCCTACCAGGGTCAGGGAGTCACGCTGACTGGATAGGTCGCGAAGGTAGAAGCGGGCGAAGGTGGAGTCGGCCCGCCAGCCTACTGCTGCCACAATGTCTTTCACTGAGCAGTTGCGGTCAAATGCCACGCTGGTGGCTACTGCTCTCACTTCGTGCGCCCTGAAATGCAGCCTCTTATCTCCGTAAGGGAGAGGTCTTTATATGCTGACCGAATGACCCACCGCAGCCAGGACGGAATCGTCTGTGCTGAGATATCAGGCCTGCCTGGTGTTTGTGGCAGGAAGAGGCGGGAGCGCCCCTGGCGGTGTGGCTTTGTGCGACGCAGGCAGATCCTAAGCGCCCGGACTGGGTCCTGCTGGCGAGACCTGCGGGATTGATCCGTAGCTCTGAGCGGACGGACGGTAAGCACCTGGGGTGCGGCTGAGGGAGGCCGGTTTTTGGCTAGAAAGGATGGGTCGGTGAGGAGCTGCGCCGAGCCATCGGACCTGAACTGTAAACAGGCAGGATGCACCGAGAGGGCATGTAACTCGCTCACTCGGGAGGAGGGCCAGGAGGAAACACGTCTTCCGGGTCAGGTCGGAGAACTGCGCCAAGGGCAGGGGTTTGAAGCAGTCCGAGTTTAGCCAAGTCAGCACCCTGGCGCGAGGTCCCAATGAGGGATGAGCAAACGGGAGACTGGGCGTTGGAGTTCAAAGTGGGCCATAAGGTCCGACAGGTCCTTGCAAGCGCCCGGATCTGGGAGGCCCAGGTGGCGTTAAGTATCTGCAATCATGGCCCAGTATCCCCTGATGGTAATCGGCACTAATCCCTGATCGGTGAAGAGCCACAGGAAGAAATCCGCTAGTTCGGGGATAGTCAGACCCGTGGGGGGTAGCTGTTGGGCGGGGCACCAGGACTGAAAGACCCGCCATTTCCCTTCGTAGACATTTCTGGCAGAAAGTCTGCGGGCTGCTGTTATTGCCTCCACAGCCGCCCCCAAGAAACCTCTATCGGCAAGGGCTTGCCGGACAACCTCCAAACGTGTAGGAGCCGCTCCGGGCACGGGTGGAAGAGAGCCTGCCGGGGCCGCTTGAGCATTGAGGGTGGGGTGGGGAGCTTCAGGGGCGGGTCTGGGGGACAAAAGTAAGGCTCGCTGGCCCCGCTCTGAAGAATCGAAGCGGGGCGGGGGCAGTGACTCAAAGGCTCGCTGGCCCCGGGGCAGGGAAGCGTTCCTGAAGCTCGCCGGCCCTGCTCGGAAGACGCGGAGCGGGGGGGGGGGGGGGGGGGGGGGAGGGGAGAGGGGAGCATCTCTGAAGCTCGCCGAGACCCCGCTCGGACGCCTCTAAATGGGCAGGGGAGGGGGAGGGGAGGGGAGGGGGCAGGGGGGGAGGGAGTTACTCTAAAGCCTGCGCAGAAGGAACGGACTTAACTGAGGGCGCCAAGGCCCGAACGACGGAACGCAGGGGAGCCCGACGAGCCGACGCAATCCAAGCTGGAGCGCCGCGGAGGTCCAGTTGAGGAAGGGGGCGCAGCCGGTAGAAATCCCAGAGCTGGGACCAACCACACACGTCGCACATCCAACCGGAAGCACAGCCCGAGCATGGCAGGCAGAACTCGTGGGCGTCCGTGGGCCACTGAGAGTCCCCGCAGCGAAGGCAGGTCTTCATCCATACCACCACCAAGGCCAGGCCAAAGTCACTGCACACGCGGGAAGGCACAAGTTACCAACGAAGCTCACTAGCTGGTGCCAACGCAAGAGTCCAAGGCACAAGTTATAACTTATTCCAACGAAGCACACTAGCCAGTGCCAACGCAAGAGTCCAAGGCACAAGTTATACCAACGAAGCACACTAGAGTCCAAGTAGGAACCCCAAGTCTGTAGAACGAAGCAGGACCAACACAGTCGCAAAACGCAGATAGGCCGAAACACAACCAAACACGGTCGAGCTAAGGGTAAAACTGGCGGGCATCCGCCCAGCACATGACCAGATAGGGAGGGAAGGGGAGGCCACCCGTGGCTCCTAGGCATGGATCCCTGATGTCTCCTCCCCAGTTGTGCAAGGGACACAACAAATGCTTAGGCTGAAATCAGTAGGCTAAAGGGTATCTTCCATATAGTAATGCCATCAGTAAGGGTTTTGAGAAAACAAACACCTGGGAGTGACCTGCATACCACTGCTGGCGGAAGACGATATCCATCCCCTCTGGCCATAGTGAGTCTGAGAAGAAGCCCTGGTCTCCGAAGCTGTCCTGTCGCAGGTGAGCCGAGAGCGCCTCCGTTAGGTCCCAAAGGCCTGCTGGTTGAGGGAGCGACTTGACAAGCTTGGGCTGCTGCGGTGCGTCGACCATCACCAAGGCCTTCCTCTTCCGAGGCGGAGACGGAGGGCAGTACTCCGGAGGGAGGAATGACGCTATGAGCCGGGACGCATCGTCCAAGGAGCGGCGAGTATGCGATGCCAGGGCTGCGTTGACCGAGGTGGTGGAGAGTGACGATCGCCCGCCAGGTGAAACCGGTTGCCCATCGTTTACGCTCAACGCTGACACCGAGTCCTCCGGGTGTAGACTGAGCGCCTCCTCGTTGTCCGACGCGGCCCGTGCCGAGGGAAACGCTGTAGGTTTAGGCGCTGACCGAAGAGTCGCCACCGGGGAGAGTCTGTTCCCGTGAACCGTCGCGGACCGCTGGCGAGAGCTGGGTCGGTGCCGAAGGCAGGCTGAATCCGTCCTGCGACTGCTAACCGAGTGGTCCCGGTGCTGACGTAGAGGCCGCGTCCTTGAAGTAGAACAGTCCCTGAAGGTCCGGCCGGAAGATCGGCTGCTCCTGGAGGGTGCCTCTGAGATCCGGTGTCGCGAAGAGGTCCGCTACTGCGACGTGCCTGAACTTGTCCGCCGGTCCGACGAGCAGGAGCGGGAAGTGGAGTCGTTCCCTCGCGCGAGGCATCCGTTGCGCCCTGTCCCCAACTGCTGTGGTCGCTCTTTCGAACACGGGGACCAAGGCCGCGAGGAAACCCTCTCTACGCTCCTAGGGTGGGGGGGTGGTGCTTCGGGGTCACGCACTCGACGAGGAAACACATCTCGTCGGCTATAATTACTGACCGAACTTGTTTCCTCTCCGTGGCAGGCAGGTGTGGAGCTCTTGGTGCTTGACAGGAGGGCAAGTCCCGTCAGCTGCTTTTAGGCTCTTTATACCGCTTTAGGCGGAGCAGCTCTGTCCGAAGCACCGGTGGGGGCAGCAGGTCCCTTTTTTGTGCCGACAAGCCCACGATGTCTGAGGTGGCCCTTCTCTGCGGTACGTTCAAGACTGCGGTCGCTAGGAGGTTGCGTGCCGGTCTCTCCCTCCGGTAGAAGGCCCAAAGCTGCGACCATCGTTCCTCCCCCGACGTCGCGCATTGATTGCATGTCCGACTGGAGGAGCAGCCGAGCAGGGTAGGCAGACATCGTGTGCATCACTAGGCCACTGGAACTCGCCACACCTGGTGCAGGTCCTCACCTGAGCACTGCAACATAACAGACAAAGGCTGGTGCGAGTGCGCGGAGCCTCCTTGCAAGGGTCCGAGCTCCCGGTGGGTCGCGTACATAGTATCTGGTCAATGCCGCCACCTGGTAATCGCTGGCTGAGGCAGTAACCAAAGCTTTACCTTGTCATGTCCCAAGTCCCATTAATCCACAGAGACCAAACCACCAAGTAAATCCTAAGAAACCCGAAGGTAATCCAAGGCACCCAACACCACACAGGTAGTAACACGTCCAAGGAATATGCAACGTAAATCCACGCAAGTCAAGTTCACAAAGGTAATCCCACCATACACAGCCGGAGCATGTGAGATGCACACGACTGGTTAGGTGAAGCTAAGCGAAGAGACTGGCGGGAAACGGTGAGCGCGCCACCGGATAGGGAGGTAGGGGAGGCTACTCAGGGTCTCTTGGTAACGACTCCCTAGAGTCACCTCCCCGGTTGCGGTGTACACGAGTTTTTGGGGCTAAAATTGGTATGATGAGCGAACCATTCCTAGTAGTAATGCCATTGGTAAAGATTTTGAGAAAATAAGGTGGCTGCCCAAAACAGGGTTTCCCTCTGTGTTGTCTATTGTCATATATTCTGTACTGGGGTTCATGAGAATCTCTGTCTCGTAGAGATACAAGGGTTAAAGTTGGCTCATGCAAAAAATAATTACATTTTTGCATTTTCAAAGCATATTTGTGGCTTCTCCTTAACGTGAAATGTTTATTTTTGCAGTTTGACTCTTGACGAAATTTTGCATAGATGGGTCTCTGTGTTTCTGCCAGCTTTCATTGGTTCAGACAGAATAGGGTCACTGAGGAACTGCAGCATCAAGACAACAGCCGCTGTGCTGACGTCAGCCATAGGAATGTTGCTTACTGAGTGATTTCCTCACCTGGCACTGGCACATCTGTCCAGTGACCGGTCCTGCTGTCTGTTTGGCAAACTCCCCGTGCTGTGAGCCAGGCGGTCGCTGGAGCGCTCCCGCATCTGTTCCCTCGTTTCTTCCACATCTTGTCTCGTGATGGGAAAGCTGCACACACACACAAAAATAATAACAATAAAAATAAAAAATAAATCACTAAACTGCCAATGGACATAGATTGTGTTTTGAAAAATGTCAAAGGCTCCCAGCCATCAAAGGAACATGGATACAAAGTGGCTTCCGCAAGAGGCATAGATCCTCATGAGCCCCCGCAATTGCGGGGGCTCATGAGGATCTATACCTCTTGCCATCATGATCAGGTGGTGTTACATTTTGCTCGGCAATGAAGGAATGCACGACTATGTTTACAAAGACGTGGCAAATGAATGAATGCTCTCAACCGATTCATAAGCCAATTTATGAACCAATGAGTCTATTCGTGTGTTCTATCAGTCGTGTTCAAATGGTAAACAATCGAATGATCAATCCGCCGACAAGTCCATCAAGCCATGAATACAGACATGCATCCCAGTATCAAGAAATTCATTTCTTTAATTATCAATTTCTTTCATTTCCAAGGACAAATGAAACTGATGGATCAACCAAGATATTTCAAGGGTATTGCCTGATACACAGCTTGTCACCCAGCGGATTAGGAGCTGGGTCTGAGCTATAATGACAGATATGGAAGAAAAATCTCACCTGCCACTGACAGCCAGTCTGTGTCGCATGTTGTCGTTGTCGTGGCTGAGTCGTTTGTTCTCCAGCTCAAGACGTGCGATCATTCTGTACATTACAAATTGAAGTCAATAAAAACACAATAAATATAATACATGATGATGACACTTTTATTCTCAAGTCAAAACCTGCCATTATACTGCAGACAGAGATTATTCCCAAATCAGAACCAGGTCAGTGGGTCAAATGGTTGTTGTGATGCGTCTAGTGTGGTAGTGCAGCATCTGTGCTTGTCGCTCTTGCTTTCAGCTCCCACCGCTGGCTAGCAGTTCTGCGAAAAGGGGAGCTGAGTATGTCAGTCTCTCCCTGCCAGTACACAGCCTCTACAACAAGAAGCCTCATGTAGTGCCTCCTCGTGGCGAATCATGGTAACTGAGCACCTTACGGACTCGGGCTGAACTACGGAGGACTCGGAGGAGGTCTGGCCACCAGACATGCAGCATGCAGGTCCAATGGTGTGTGGACACGCCATGATGTCCATGAACCAGATGCCCAGCTATGGGTAAATAGCCCCACTGCCTTGTGGGTGCCTTGGGAGAGGCAAAGGCTAGGGGAGTAAACCCTATACAAATCCAGGCAGGGATGCTCGATAGCTTTGGTTGGCAGATCTCCTTCGAGAAGGAAAACTCTGAGGAAAAACCTGAGTAGATCGGACTCATAAGCCTTGGTCGGCAACCCATCTAGGAGAAGGACATTCCAAAAACCAAACCATTCTGTGCTCCCAGGAAAGGCCTTTTGACCAGGAGTTAAGGGTGAGGTAACCCCGACAGAAACCCCCGAGTGCTGAAGGCAGAGGTACTGGGCTGCACATTGCATTTAACAAACCACAGTACCACGCATATACAGCCATATGACACTTGGGAGATGGATTCAACAGAAATGGTGCTTGCCCTGTGGAGTCTCACCAGGCAGGTGCAGTACCGGGCTCTGCACCTCTTTGGAGCCCACCCCCAGTGACTGGAGGACCTTCCCGACTGTCTCGAGAAGCCAGGGGACGAGGAAGTAGAGCGACTTTCTTACTTACTTACGCCTGTCACCCCTACCCGGGTATAGGCCGTCGACGAGAGACCTCCAGCAACTCCTGTCCTGTGCTTCTTCTTCGATTCTACTCCAGGTGGTTCCCAGTCTCTTGATGTCAGCTTGGAGGTCTCGACGCCAGGAGTTTCTCGGCCTACCTCTTTTCCTCTTTCCCTGGGGGTTCCATGACAATGCCTGCCTAGTGATACTGGAAGCTGGCTTTCTCAGGCTGTGACCGATCCATCCCCATCTTCTTCGCCCAATTTCATTCTCTGCTGTTATCTGCTCTGTTCTGTCCCAGAGTCTGAAATTGCTGATCTTCTCTGGCCAGTGGATTTTCAAAATTCTTCTAAGGCAACTGTTCATGAAGGTCTGTACTCTGTTGACTGTGGTTTTTGTCAATCTCCAAGTCTCTGCTCCATATAGGAGAACTGCTTTTACATTGGAGTTGAAAATCCGGACTTTGGTGTGTTGTGACAGCTCTCTGGAACTCCACACTTTTTTTAACTGGAGAAAGGCTGCTCTGGCTTTACCGATTCGTGCTCTGACATCTGCATCAGTGCCGCCTTTTTTGTCTATGATGCTCCCGAGATAGGTGAAGGACTCCACCTCCTCCAACGGGGTGCCAGCAAGCAAGATTGGTTCTTCCCTGGTTGTGTTCAGCCTCATTGTCTTTGTTTTCTGTTTGTGAATGGTGAGGCCCACTTGGGACGAGATGTCAGCAAGCCTCGTGGTCTTGTCCTGCATTTGTTGATGAGTGTGGGACAGTAATGCCAAGTCGTCTGCAAAATCGAGGTCGTCAAGCTGTGTCCACAGTGTCCACTGTATTCCACTTCGTCTGTGCTCTGTGGTCATCTTCATGACCCAGTCTATGGCCAGTAGGAAGAGGAACGGAGACAGCAGACACCCCTGCCTGACACCAGTTCTGACCTGAAGCTCTCTGGTGAACTGCCCTTCGTGGATCACGCGACATGTCATGCCATCATAGCTGCTCTTGATCAGGCGGAAGAGCTTTGTGGGTACACCGTAGTGTCGTAGGAGTTTCCACAGAGTCTCTCGGTCCACACTGTCAAATGCTTTCTCATAATCCACAAAGTTGACGTACAGCGGGGAGCTCCGCTCCAGAGACTGTTCCACGATGATGCGGAGAATGGCGATCTGGTCTGTACATGATCGGTTCTTCCTGAATCCTGCTTGCTGGTCTCTCAGCTGGGGGTCAACGGAGCTCTTCATTCTCTCTAGGATGATCCTGTTGAAGACCTTTCCTGGTACTGACAGCAAGGTGATTCCTCTGTAGTTGGAACACTTGCTGAGGTCGCCTTTCTTGGGAAGCTTCATTAGGTACCCCTCCTTCCAGTCAGCCGGCATCACCTCCTCTTCCCAGATCTTTCCAAACAGTGGGTACAGCATCTCAACTGTTGTCTCTAGGTCTGCTTTCAGAGACTCCGCTGGGATGCCATCTGGCCCTGCTGCTTTGCCATTCTTCAAAAATGCCACTGCTTTTCTGATCTCTTCCTGACTGGGTCTGTCACAGCTGATGGGTAGGTCGGTCTCTGCCGGCTGGATGTCGGGGGGGGGGGGGGGGGGGTCGGGTGGGCTAGGTCTGTTCAGTAACTCTTCAAAATACTCAGCCCATCTGTCGAGTTGGTCTGCTCTGTCTGCAATAGGCTTGCCTTCTTTGCCTTTTACTGGTCTTTCTGTATGGCCATACTTACCCGACAATCTTCTGGTAATGTCGTAGAGCTGTTTCATGTTGCCGCTGCCTGCTGCCTTTTCTGCCTCTGCTGCCAGGCTGTCTGTGTAGGCCCTCTTGTCTGCCCTGATACTCCTCTTCACCTCGCGGTTGGCTTCCGAGTATTCCTCCTGTGCCCTTACTTTGGCTGCTCTCGTGCGACTGTTGTTGACCGCTGCTTTCTTCTGCTTCCTTGCTTCTATCTTCTTCAAGGTCTGTGCCAACAGCCAGTCCTTGTGGTGGTGTTTCCTGAAGCCTACAGTGTCTTTGCAGGTTGAGTTCAGCGCCTCTCTAACTGCCTTCCACTGCTGCTCTGTGGTGACCGCCTCCTCTTCATTTACTAGCTCCTGTAGCGCTTGAAACCGGTTGGACAGCACCAGTTTGAACTCTTCTCTAACTCCAGTTTCTCTCAGGAGGCCTACATTATAGCGCTGTCTTCTTGTTGTCTCTGTGCGGCTTTTCTTTAGCTTGAGCTTCATTCTTAAAGTAAGCAGATGGTGGTCTGAGGCGACATCTGCTCCCCTCCTCACTCGAACATCTTGAAGGGATCTTCTAAATTTCTTGCTAATGCAGATATGGTCTATTTGGTTCTCTGTTGTATGGTCAGGTGAGACCCAAGTTGCTTTGTGTATTCTTCTGTGTGGGAAGATGCTGCCTCCAATGACAAGTCTGTTTAGAGCACAAAAGTCTACGAACCTCTCCCCGTTCTCACTCATCTCCGAGCCTAGTCCCTGTCTCCCCATCACCTCTTCGTATCCGGTGTTGTCCTCCCCTATTTTGGCATTAAAATCGCCCATGACGATGGTGATGTCTCGCTCCGCACATTTGTCCACGGCACTCTGGAGTCGGTCGTAGAACTCTTGTTTCTCTTCCTCGTCACTGTCATTGGTGGGCGCATAACACTGGATGACGTTCAGCTTGAGCTTTTTCTTGGTTCTAAAGGCTGCTGTGATAATTCTTGGCCCAAGAGGTTCCCAGCCCATCAGCGCTCTCTGTGCCACTGGTGACAGCATGAATGCTACTCCTTCTGTATGGGGGGCATTCTCCTCTTCATGACCTGAATACAGAATCATCTCCCCACTTAACAGCCTTTTCTGGCCAGACTGCGTCCATCTGGCTTCACTGATACCTAGCAGGGAAAGGTTGTACTTTTGCATTTCCGCTGCTATCTGGGCGGCCTTGCCGCTCTGGTACATGGTCTTGACGTTCCATGTGCCCATGGTTGTGACCCTGGATAGAGAGAGGCAGCTCGGTCCTGTGGCTTCCGAAGACTTCCGGCTTTCACCACAGGACGTCATAAGTCTTCTAGTAGAAGAACCTTCCTCCTCCAGGAAAGGAATTACTGTTAGTCTTTTCGTTGGCGTTTTTGTAGCTATTTCCTTTTTAGCAGGGTGGGGAAGCTACCCCCATGCCCCACCCCCTTACTAGGAGGACCAGGGGTTTTCTGTCGGGGTCACCTTCCCTTAGACCATGTTGGTTCACGGCACCTTATTTCATTCGGTGCACCCCTCTCACGAGGGACCCCCTATCCACCACCCAGGGGACGCGCCTCAACGCCATATGGTCCCAGCGTGAGGAGTAGAGCGACTGGCCAGCGAAAAAACAAGACCAGAGACAAAGAAAAACCCAATGTGAACATCATGCACTAGAACGCAGAAGGGGTTACCAACAAGAAAACAGAACTAGAGCACTTTCTGCATGAAAACAACATAAACATCTGCTGTATACAAGAGACACACCTGCAAGAAGGGAAACCCTTTAAGGTCAGAGGATATCAGGTCTTCCGAAGTGATCGCCAAGGGAGGGAGAAAGGGGGAGTTATGACCCTAGTTAGAAACAACCTGAATGCCAGCGAAACCAGGAGATTCATGAAAGAGGCAGAATACATCCAGGTCAAGGTAACCACCAGTGACAGCACCCTTTACTTGGTCAACTACTACTGCCCTAATGATAAGCTGCTGTCCCTCGACACTATCCAGGTCCCGGAGAGTGGATTCCTCATCACTGGTGACTTCAACAGCCAGTCCCAGAGTTGGTGATATGACACACTTGACAAGAGAAGAGAAGACATCGAGGAGCGGCAAGATGAAAACCACCTGATACTTGACCCTAAGGACCAACCTACCTTCTACTCTCGCCGCTGGCACACCACCACTACACCGGACCTGGCGCTTTGCACTGAAGATGTTCATAAGCGCCCCAGCAGAACAGTAGGACCACAGTTAGGAGGAAGTGATCACCGCCCTGTCCTCCTCTCCCTAAAAGGGAGCACAGCAGCTAGCTCGCCACATCGGCCATGATGGAACTACCAAAAGGCAGACTGGCGCTTGTTCATTATCCGAACAAATGAGCCGATGTGTCTGGAAGGAACATCAACAATGTGGTCAGAGGTTATAACGCAGTAAGGCAGCCAAGGAAACCATGCCTCGAGGGGTCTGGAAAAACTACACCCCATACTGGACTGCAGATCTGCAGAAAGCACATGACATCCTCACTATGGCCAGAGAAGAGGCTGAAACCAACCCCAGCCAAGAAAACAACATCAAGCTACAACACAGTAAGGCCCAGTAACTGAAGACGAAGTTGGAGTGCACAAAAAGAAGTTGGAGAGAGAAGACTGCAAGACTGAACATGGAGAGTTGTGGAGACTGACCAAGGCGATGAACGATGAGGGCACCAGGGAACAGAAGATCACCCAGGAAGAAGATGGGAAAGCACTGGCTGGTAGGAAAGCTGCAAACATGTTCGCACAGATCTATGCGAAAGAAAGTAACATCACTGTCCCATGAATGCTTGAGAAAGAAATCAGACAGGAAGAAAGAGAGAGAACAAGAGATGCAAACATCTATAATGCAATGAAGAAGGACATCACCCTTCCAGAACAGAAGATGGCCATCAGACAGCTGAAGAAGAAAAAATCTCCAGGTTCAGACAACATCTCAAATGAGATGCTACACCACCTTGGCAACACTGCCTTAATGAAGCTACTGGACATCTTTAACCACAACTGGAGAGGAGGACAGGTACCCCAGTGCTGGAAGGAAGCCAGGGTGATCCCAATTTTGAAGAAAGGGAAGAATAAGTCCAAAGCCCTGAGTTATAAGAATAAGAATAAGAATAAGAATAAGAGTACTTTATTATCTCGAAAAGAGAAATTCGCTTGTGGTACATTTATCAGTAACAAATAGTACAAACAAGACATAAAAACATTATAGCATAATTATGAACATTTTCTCCCTGCACTTGCACAGCTACAAATTCCAAATGGATATAAAGTAAACACTACAAAATCTTTACACATAACTCTTACACATCTCACACAAACATCTTTTATGGACTGAACTGAGCGGCACTTATACATTCACACCCACCTCTACATATGCATACATAATACGCGTGTTTCAACCTAGTCCTAACCCTCACTACTTATTATACAAACATCTCAGTACATTATTACACATTATTACACAAGCTGCATAATTAAAGTCTACCATAGTAAAATAATTAGTGGGTAAACACTCAGTAACAACAATCCCAGTATGTCCATGTTCACCACCAAATGAAACGCAATATAATCACTTCTCTAAAATCAACAAGCTCCATTCCTACTGATTGCACAGGTAAAGGGGGATAGGGGGAGGAGTTAGGTTTGGGTATGCGTGGATGTACCTACAGATTGCTTAGAGTGATGGATTTGGGGATGAAACTGTGCTGTAGTCTAAGTGTTCTAGCTTTGTGCGTGCGGAGTCTGCGGCCAGAGGGGAGGAGTTCATAGAGGTGGGCAAGGACATGGGATCTGTCTGAAGCTATCCGCCTACCCTTTCTCACCACACGCTGTTCATACAGGGACTCCACACTGTTTTGCTTACTGCCAGTCACTTTGCTGCAGATGTTTACCATTCGTGCCAGGGTGTTCTTGTTCTTCACACTCAGACCTCCATACCAGCACACAGAACCGAAAGTGATGACAGACTCAATAAAAGAGCAGTAAAAAGTTTGAAGGACAGAGGGGTTCACATTCAGCTTCCTGAGTTTCTGGAGGCAGTAGATGCGTGACACATTTCTTGTGTATGAGGGAGGTGTTTGCGTTAACGGACAACTTATCATCTATGACTGTTCCAAGATACTTATACTCAGTCACACGCTCAACAGACACATCATCGATCATCAGAACAGGGACAGGGGCAGGGTTTCTTCGAAAGTCTATCAGTAGTTCCTTGGTCTTACTCACATTTAGGTCTAGAAAATTATCTTTACACCAAACACTAAAACGTTCTACTTCTGCAAAGTAAGTCGCATCATTATTGGAGAGATCTTCTAAGGCAGTGTCATCCGAGTATTTTATAAGAAGGGTAGAGTCAGTGCCACTACAATCGTTAGTGTACAGTGTGAACAGCACAGGGGAGAGAACTGTACCTTGAAGGGCGCCTATGGAAGTGGACCTAAGGGATGAGAGAGCTGTTTGAAAGCGAACTGACTGGGTCCTATTTACAAGGAAGTTGACAATCCATAGGATAAGCCTTGGCGTTACATTGTAACAGAGAAGTTTTTGAGCTATGAGATAGGGTTGTATAGTGTTGAAGGCTGAAGAAAAGTCTATAAAAAGAATGCGTACAAAAGAGCCAGGTTTTTCTAAATGTGTGTATGCATGGTGCAGGAGTGTGAGTGTGGCGTCGTCTGTACATCTGTTTTGCTTGTATGCAAACTGGAAAGGGTCTTGATAGATCTTATTACCCCATCAGCCTGACAAGTTGTGTGTGCAAGTCCATGGAGCGCATCATCAACAAGCGCTTTCAGTGGTACCTGGACTCCGAGAGCATTATTGTGCCAGAGCAAGCTGGCTTCAGACGCTACAAGAGCACAAAAGACCAGACAACACACCTTGCAGAGGTCATAGAAGATGCCTTTCAAGATCAGAAGGTGACATTAGCTGACTTCATTGACCTACAGAAGGCTTTCGACAAGGTGTGGAAGGATGGTCTCCTTGTGAAACTCCCTCCCAAGCCATACCTGCACAATTGCAGAGCCCGTGTGACAGTGGATGGGTACTGTGGCCAAAAAGTGCTGCTGCGTCAGGGGGTGCCACAGGGGGAAGTCCTGTCACCAACCCTGTTCATACTCTTCATCAACGACCTTGTGCCAGAGCTACCTAAGGGAGTCCATGCAGCCCTGTATGCAGATGACCTGGTACTCTGGTGCACAGAAGAATATGGAACAACCGCTACATACAGGATGCAGCTAGCCCTGGACAGGCTGACAGACTGGACCAACAACTGGTGTGTGACCATCAACACAGAAAAATCATCAGCCACACTCTTCTCTCTCTCCAGCAAAGCAAAGGCTGGCAACCTAACACTGGGCAACACCCCAATGCAGTATGAAGACCAACAGACATACCTGTGAGTCGCCCTTGACAAGAGGCTGACATGGAAGCTGCACATCTGGAATGCAGACGCAAAAGCTAGAAGAAAGCTGAACATCATGAGGAAGCTGGCTGGAACACAATGGGGAGCCAATGAAAAGATCCTCAAAAATGTATATCAAGGCACAGTAAGACCACACCTGGAGTACGGATCCAATGCATGGTTGACGGCAGCCCAGTCACACCAGCAGACCATTGACAGAGTTCAGAACCAGGCACTGCGTATCATCACCGGCGCAATGAGATCCACACCAATTGAAAAAATGGAAGAGACAACAGGCATCCCACCCCTGTGCATGAGAAGAGATTGCAAAGCCTTGATACAGTCCACAAAGGTCAAGTCTTCCAAAGACCATCCTATGTGATGTGATGTGCGTCCATCGTGAGCGATGAGGACCACCGACATCCTTACTAGCCATGTTGTGTCTAATAATGATGTGTCCGGAGATGGCTGGTGAGGCCAATCCAGGCACAGAGGTGCCTCCCACAGGTGGGACAGACGTGAGATGGTGCAGCACTGAAGGTGCTTGTCGCTTGTCCTTTTCTCTGGAGGCGCTTTCTCTCTGCTTCGGTTGTGCGTCTATCCTCAACGCTTCCAAAGACCATCTTTTGAATGCCAGGATGTTAGGCAACATCCAAAATTTGAGAAATGGGACCTTGGGGCTAAAAGGGCTAATGACATTACTGAATGTCAAGGCCACACAAGAATATCGAAAGACTGATATCTGAGCAAATGTCTGCCACTCCCCCATACCTCCAAACAAACAGAACATCCATGGACTGTTCCGCTTGATCACCATGATCACTGGGGCATGCATCATCACAGTCAACCCAAGAGGAGTACCGCAAACTTAGGATGCAAGTGAAGTGACTCCCTGTTTCAAAGAAGCACATATTCTCATGAGCCCCTGCGGCTGCAGGGGCTCAGGAGACTATAAGCCTCTTGCAGATGGAGCAGAGTGGCAGAATCCACTGAAAGTGAGCACTCTCTGAAGTACTTCTGAGTTGGGGACAATCCATCCCTGTACTCACTTGTTCAAGTCGACAGTCTCCGTGCGCGTTTCATACAGCTTGCTTTCCAAGTCTGTTGCTGCATCCTGAAAAAAGGAATTGACTTCAGTATAGAATCACTGTGTCATGTGGTAAAGATAAACAAGCACAACAAACACAGCAACATGTGCATACATGCAAACTAACAAATCTGCAGCCATTTGTGAACTGTGTGGCTTGCCACAAAATACAACCGTCTGGGAATACACTAAGGAAAATAATATACTCACAAACCAGAATAGGTGAGGCTAGCGCTGGAAGAATTGTACTCAAACCAAGGGGAATTACAGCGCTGGACAGACAAACAGTTAGATCCCCTGCCCCCACCTATCAGGCACCCAATCGCCAGCCCACAGAGAAATACGCAGGTATAGAACAAGACGATCATTTCCATCCTCAAAAAGAATGGATCAGGTCTCTTATATAACCCATGTCTTTCTCCGGAACTTAGGAAGTAGGCAGGAGAAACATACATACACAAACATGAAGGTGCACTACTATATGTGGTCGGGTAAATACCCTGATTTCCCACAGTAGATGCACAGAACATTACACAACAATGTAACGATACAAATTTGCCTAGAGTTATAGATACTATACTCACAAACCAGAATAGGTGAGGCTAGCGCTGGAAGAATTGTACTCAAACCAAGGGGAATTACAGCGCTGGACAGACAAACAGTTAGATCCCCTGCCCCCGCCTATCAGGCACCCAATCGCCAGCCCACAGAGAAATACGCAGGTATAGAACAAGACGATCATTTCCATCCTCAAAAAGAATGGATCAGGTCTCTTATATAACCCATGTCTTTCGCCGGAACTTAGGAAGTAGGCAGGAGAAACATACATACACAAACATGAAGGTGCGCTACTATATGTGGTCGGGTAAATACCCTGATTTCCCACAGTAGATGCACAGAACATTACACAACAATGTAACGATACAAATTTGCCTAGAGTTATAGATACTATACTCACAAACCAGAATAGGTGAGGCTAGCGCTGGAAGAATTGTACTCAAACCAAGGGGAATTACAGCTCTGGACAGACAAACAGTTAGATCCCCTGCCCCCGCCTATCAGGCACCCAATCGCCAGCCCACAGAGAAATACGCAGGTATAGAACAAGACGATCATTTCCATCCTCAAAAAGAATGGATCAGGTCTCTTATATAACCCATGTCTTTCTCCGGAACTTAGGAAGTAGGCAGGAGAAACATACATACACAAACATGAAGGTGCGCTACTATATGCCCCCTTCCAGAATGCCAGGAAAATTCTGATGGACAGTTTGGGATCAAGAAGTACTAAGAACATTGTCGTTACCTTGAGAGATGTGTATTCTTTTTCCAGTGTTTCATACTTGTCCAGAAGCTGCAAAAGCCAAAACAAACTTCTAAACTCCAAAGTCAAATCAACTTGTGAGAAAACATCTGATCGGCATAATAAAACGAAACAAAACAAACATATTCTCGTGAAGGTAGTTTGAAAACTGACTTCACAAGAATGTTTGTGTTGACTTGTTTACACTGATCAGTTAATTCCTTTTGCCACGGCAGTAGATCACCTCCAAAATAACAACAACCTCAACAACGTGTTCACCCTCACCAGTTCATCGAGATGTGTACTGGTCTTTGATTTTGAAAGCCATCAGGTCCAAAATAAAAATTTAAAAAAAACAGCACACATACATTGCAACTGCGAGCTGCTAGGTAAAAACACAGACCAGCACACACACATTTAATCCTTTGTGTGTCAGTAGCGGTTTTGTTGTGATGATTCCTGTAAGAATCATCGTGACAAAAACTGCTACCGACATGCAAAGGGTTAATGAAGATGACGGCTTATAAGGCGTCGGGGGTTCTTTCTCCGGGTACTCCGGTTCTTCCACCCCCCCCCCCCCACCCCCCACACTTTGGTACCGGTCTCAGGCCACTTTACAAATTTCAAATTCAAGCGATCAAAAATCTCTGTAACTTCAGTAGCTGACTGGCCCTTCGTTTGTCTTGTACTGTGTTTGTCTTAAATGGCGTAAATCCGTGTCTGTTTCGTGAGTGTGTGTGTTGGGTTTCAGGCGCGGCGCTTTGAGTCGATTTCCCCCAAAATTGAGAAAAAGCGCCTATATAATAACGGTATTATTATTATTATTATCCACTCCATGCTGACATGGCACAAAAAATAAGAGGCAACTATGGTGCACCGTCAGTCCAAAACAGAGTCAGAAGTATACTCACCCTTTTCAGAGCTGCCTTATCCCTTCTCTGGTTTTCACCCTGTTCCTCCCTTGCCTGAAATAAGAGAAAAAGAACATATCACTGATTACACGCAATACGAAGTGATGGAATATATACCATAAGCATATACATGAGCTCAATGTACCAAATCCAGATTTGCGGGGGCCTCATGAAGATGTGTCTCTTGCAGTTGGATTGTGTTGGCATTTTCTCACCAGTCAAGGGGTTGAAGAACGTCTTGATTCATGCAAAAAAATTCATTTTTCTCTAAAAGGTATTTTTTCGAAAAATACCGATGACATGACTTTATGGAAGTGTCTACTACTTACTCAATTCTATCCTAAGAACCCGTTGTGTTACCACACAACCCGGGGGCTCATGAAGATCTATGTCTCTTGCAGTTGGATCGTGTTCGCTTTTTCTCGCCACTCAAGGAGTTGCCGCCTTATTCATGCAAAAAAGGTGGCTGCAAAACATTCTACTGTACTTGCAGAATCTTCCTACCTTATACAGCTCGTCAAAAGCTGATGTCTGCTGTCTCTCTCTGGCCTGGGCCTCCTCCAGCATTGTTTCTCTATCCTTGGCGAAAGCGTGCAGCTCTTCCAGCCGATTCTTCAGCTTCAGCACGTTAGATTGAGACTCCTCGTATCGCTCACCATAGTCTGCCTGTAGAAAGCAACAGAGGATGGTCCAAAATCAGGTCTGGTAACGAGACACTACCCAGTGTCTTTGACTTAACCCATTACATCCTGAGGCAGATTCTTTTTAAATTTGCTTATTGTCCTATGAAGGCTACGTTACAGATTAGGAGACAGATCGACTATGTTATTTCAAGGGTGGTGCCAGAGTAGCTTGGCACCTCAGGCGCCAAGCTATTCTGGCACCACCCTTGAACTATCAGTCAAATTTATTTCAAGCAATGGGTGCATCAGAATGAAAAGGGTTAAATCAGAACTCCTACTGAACCTGCTGAGACACATGTGTAATAACACATAAATATCTCTCGTGATATCAGTACCTGGGGAAGGTAAGGGACCCTGGGTCTTAGGATCAGCTTCACCAAACCTATCTTTTCTTTTTATGTAATTTATTTAAAATACCATTACGCATAAATCTGAAGATACATTTCAGCACCATTTGTGTTTGTTATGATTTGTCTGAACTTTAACAGCAGTTTGGACACGCAGCAATCACACTTATTTATTCTGCACAGCCATTAGCATGTCAATCTATTTTTAGCTGTTTCTTGTACTAAAAGCATTGTATTTCTAGAACAGAGTGGAGTCATTGTCAGGTTACTTGATATAAAGCCGATGTGTGCTGAACTGGATTCTCCTGTATCTAAATGAACCACAGCTAGATCTGTGCCTAGCGTTTTGTAACTATCTGCTACAGAAGTGTATCTTTGAACACAGAACAGCTACAGCGGTAGTGGGCCTTTAAAAGTTTAACACTTTTCATCCTCATACACTACTGCTTGGAACTGATTTGACTATGGTAGTTCAAGGGTGGTGCCAAAATATCTGAGGTGCCAAGCTATTCTGACACCACCCTTGAATTAAAACAGTTGACCTATATCTTAATTTATGATTCATAGGACAATAAGCAAATTTATTTTTTTAATCAACCTGAAGATGTAATGGGTTGAGAGAGTGCCAATGATAATAATAGTGATACAAAACCAGAATGACATTATAGCAGCACAAAATCCTGACACAGCAGAATCTGATTTAACCTTTATCATTCGGAATACACCAGTGTGTGAAATAAGTTTGACTAAAATAGTTCAAGGGTAGTGCCAGAATAGCGTGGCGCCTCTAGGCGCCAAGCTATTCTGGCACAACCCTTGAACTAAAGCCATTGGTCTATCTGAAGTACTAAAATGTAGCTTGCATATGGCAGTGTACAAATTTGAAGCTTTTAGCCTCAGTATGATATGGGTTAAGCAACTATCTTTCTTGCCAAAAAGAATTAGATGTTGTCTCAAGAGAAGTCTTGGATGGAAGAAAGCGTCACCTGTCATCAAAGACCATAATTCAAGTGGCTACAGCCACTTACCAGTAAATGATGGTCAATAATGACAGGTGATCTCTTCTAAGGGTGGTCACTCAAAAAAAAGTTGAATACAATTATACATCTGTAAAACCCTTCACTCACTGCTCTTATCTCGAGACCCTGTAACCGCTGCTCCATTTCTCGGGCACGTCTGAAGACAAAAAACAAAAATTTCAAGCACTGCAACAACATAACAACAAAAGCAGCAGAAAAAAAAAATCACAACTTTAAGGAGTTCACAACAACTGACACCAAGTTAAGCAGGCAATGCTTTTGTGAGAACAGAGTCAATCCGTGGCCCACAGGTGGCACTGCAATCAAAAGACGCCCCTAACTTGTTCTCTGGCCCTTCCAGTGACGAGAGCATTATTTCTTTGTTATCAATGTGTAAGAGAATGCATGTGTGTTTCACAAAAGCGGGTGCATTAGGGTCAGTTGGCAGTGCTTTGTAAATGCTACTACTTAACCCCACTGTGCATGCAGCCACTGGTACTGTTCCCTGGCACTAGACACATTTTGTTTATGCGATTTTCAACAACCAAAATCCACAACTTGGATGCAAATTGGTCTCAGCAAGAGGCATAGATCCTCATGAGCCCCCGCGACTGTGGGGGCTCATGAGGATCTATGACTCTTCCATTGGATTGTGTTCATCTTTTCTCAACAGACAACCGGTTAATGCTCTTACATGTTAGCGTCGTCCAGCGCATCCTGCAAGTCCTGACACTTGTGCCTCAGACTCTGGTTCTCTTCGCGAAGGATCCGCTCACTCGCTGTCTCACGCCCGAACAGTGATGCAGAAGAAAGAACGGGGCCCCCTGCGGCCGTTGTGAGCTGGTCGCGCAGTTCCTGAATCTCCGCCTCATAGTAGGCGCGCAGATCAGAAAGGTGCTTGGCATGCTTTTCACGAAGGCTGGTACGCGTTCTGCAAACGAGGAAATTGTTCAGAGAATGATGTTCAATCAAGACCAAAAAGTGTGACACTTGCCGATGGTAGGCATTTGCTTGGGGAAAGCAAATTAACCCCCTTACTGCCAGTAGCTGTAGACCATGCTTCTAAAACCTTCGTTAGTTCAACGCCAAAGAGCACAAGTCACCCAAGGAACATGGATACAGAGTGGTGACCGCCAGAGGCATAGATTCTCGTGAGCCCTGGCAAACAGCGGGTGCTTGTGAGGATCTTTGTCTTTTGCAGTTGGATCTTAGTCTTGAAGGTATTCGTCTTTTGCAGCTGGATCAAGTTAAATTTTTCTCATGCTGCCCCCGCAACGTGGGGCTCATCGAGATCTGCGTCTCTTGCAGTTGGATCACGTTCAACTATTCTTATCAGTGGAGGGGTAATTTGGCATTTGCTCTCTGAAGCTAACATAACCACTCAGAGGATGGACAGATAATGATAGTCCAAGTGTGGTGCCAGAATAGCTTGGCGCCTACAGGCGCCAAGCTATTCTGGCACCACTCTTGAACTATCAAGGTCGATCTACCCTCCTGTTGTGGCTCAGGCTAACCCCCTCCATCATGCATTCACTGGTACTTTAACAGCACTGCTGCCAAATACACAAGGGAGATCTCCGTAAGCAAAGGTCCTTGGGCCCACGATGTCAGCAGTGGGCCCACTGCAGCTGCTGTGAGCCCAAGGATGTTTTGCTACTGGTGATACTTGTAATTCCATGACTGTGCTGGGTACCTTGGTGACAAAACGTCCTCCTCTTGCAAATCCCTGCTTCGTGCGATCGCTTCATTCTGAGGTCTGCCTGAATCATATGAGGACCTGACGTTGTTGTTGCTGTTTCCCTCTAACTGCTCGCTTTCCCGCATGCTGGAGTTGGCACTGCTTGGCTGGGAGGACTGAAAAGAAGTGAGAAAAACAAGCAACGGTACAGTGAACTTCAAATATAGTTGTATAGCAAAGAGTGAATTTGACCCGATTGTGATCAGAAATAAATTGTTTGTTGAAATACAGAAGTGCACAATTCTCACCCCTCTGGATGGTGCTTTGGTTCGAGCGATAGGCATGGGACTGCTGTACACCCCTCCTCGCAACCGTTTCTCACGACCCTGCTCTGACCTTGACCTGTGCTCCTCTTGGGGTGACCTTCTGCTTGACCTTCCCTCAGGCGACCTCAGGGCGGATGATGGGTCAGCATAACGTGAACCCCTGTAGCCATTTACATCTGTTCTTTCATAATGTTTTCTGGCAGTGAGTTCCAGGTGTGTATCTTCCCCATCAGAATCGTCGGAGAGTACGTTGCCTACACGCCTGCTTTCAGAGCTGAGTTCTGCGTCGTGATATGACTGCTGTCGGGGAGAGGCAGCAGACAGTGCCTGAACAAGACCAGAGAAAAATAATGTAATGTGAACTACAAGGCAGGAAAAGCAACTGTGGGGGCTCACGTGGATCTATGCCTCTGGCTGAGACCAATTTGTATCCATGTTTCTTGGAGGGCGTTGGCTTTTGGTCCTTGAGTGAACCAAGATTTCAGAAACAAAAATGTATAGTGTATGTACAATGGCAGGGAAGGGGTTAAACCCTTTTAGCCCCGGGACCCTGCAGCAGGAGATGGATTGATCATGATAATTCAAGGGTAGCGCCAGATGAGCTTGGCGCCTCGAGGCGCCAAGCTCATCTGGCACTACCCTTGAATTATCATGATCAATCCATCTCCTACAACTGGTACACAGTCGTTGGGCAACACCTCGAAAATTTGAGAAATGGGACCTTGTGGCTAAAAGGGTTAATGACACCTCTCATAAGGTTGTTCCTCAAAACACCTCCTGATGTACCAAACAAAATATCTCACCTCTCTGTGCTTGTCCAGTTTGTGCTGCACGGACTGATGCTGTCGGATCAGCTCTTTGTCTAGGTGGCGTTGCATGTCAGAAATCATGCGCTGGTGCTCCACGTATTGTGCCTGCAGTTCTCCACGGTGTTCTTCCTCCAGAATACGGTACATCGCAAGCCAACTCACCTGATCAAGAATGACAGGTGAAGTCAGGACAACAGAATAGTAAATGAAAAGTAGGTCAAAAACGTGCGATACTGCATGTTTGTCCAGGCTTTTAATCCACTATTTTCCTCAAAACACCAGCAATTTGGACCTACTTCAGATTTCAAAATGTCCATTAATAATAGGAAAAGTTTCAAATTCATATTCACACTGATATTTACTTGTACATTTGCCAGCAAGCCAAACATCATGATCATGAAGCATAGGTTACTCTCTGCTACAAAGAAACACTAAAACTAAAATCTGATTCCACAAGACCTCAAGGTGCCAAGCTATTCTTACACCTCTCCTTGTCTATCATGGTCGACCTTCTGGACTGGAATATTAGGATGTAGTACGGGACAATTGTGCCCCAGGAAGACAAAGGCAGTAAGTCCATTATTGTGAAAATATAGATTCTTACATCGGTGTTTTGGCGATACAGGGAATCTCACTCGAGTGTTTTAAAACCTTATCCTACAAGCGAAAGTGAGTAGGATAAGGTTTTAAGATCACGAGAGTGAGATTTTCAGAATCACCTAAACACCAATGTAAGAATCTATTTCTTACTCACCATTTTCTTGGCATGAATCCGATGTGAGTTGGCTTTCTGCACAAGCCTAGTCACAACACATCCGCCATTGTGTCTTGGCAAAAATCTGGACGTAATTTACTTTGTAATGTGACGTCAATATATTGGATGCCAGACAAATGTTCCTACATGATGACGTAATAGTGCAATTCATGACACCAGAGTGCAAGTCGTCACTATCAAATAATGTCATTGCACATGAGCTGAAAGTAGGTCAAGTTTCAATATTGCGTGTGCCTGTACCTTTTTGTTGACTAGACTTTCTACAAGACAATTTTGTGCACACTTGGCCGTTTATGCAGCAAAGCTGTATCACATGCGTGATACAACCAAGATGTATCACACTTGTGTGATACAACTTTTCCGCTCAAAGGCAGCAGAGAAAAAGGTGTGTAAGAGAGCAAGAATTTCAATGTAATACAACAAATATCTCGCTTTCCACAAAAATGGACTTACTTCCTTGGGCTGATACGCCCAAAATGACCAAAGGAATTGGGTATTAGGGCTCCATGTGTTAACCCCTGGGCCACATTTTAGAGGGGTCACTTCTTAGAGGGTAGTGCCAGATTAGCTGTTAGTGCCAGATTAGCTTGCTGCCTTACGGCGCCAAGCTGATCTGGCACTGCCCTTGAATTGTCATGGTTGATCCATCTCTTATTATAGAGCGTTGGAGCTAAATGGCTTTAAATCCGACTGTCACTACAAACTTCAGACCACTAACCTGCTGGTCTTGTAGAGTCCTAAAGTTGGGAATGGCCCCCGGGCTGGACACTGACCCGCTGACCTCCGACCCAGACAACCCCGTCCTACTGGCCTCAGTGCTACTCCCACTTCGATCAGCAACTCGTTCTCTCCTGGAATCATGAGTCCCTTCCCTTGTTCTTCCAGGGCTGCTAAGAGTTTTCTCCCTTGGACTGTGAGTTGCTTCCCTTGCCCTTCCGGGGCTGCCAAACGTTTTCTCCCTTGGGCTGTGAGTGTGAGTGGATTCCCTCGCAACATGGCTGTCCTTGGGTATCCTGCTTGTGAAGATGAGAACGTCTCTTTCCGAGCGACTGGGAATCTGTTGTCGCATCCACAAGTAGGAACCATCATGGCTGTCTCTTTCCTCCAGATCAGCAGACCGTCCAACGACGTCTGCATGTCTCAGGGCCTGCTGGCGGAGTGCGTGGGACAGATGTGAAGGCGCCGGCCTTGAGTAGGATGGTGGGTCTCGGGATGTGTTGTCTTGGGAAACAGGAAGCGAACTCTGCTCTTGTGGTGAGCCTGGGGGTCTATCTTTGTCTGAAACTAGATGGCAAAATTATCATTAAGCCCTCATGCATGCTGACAGTACCTGTGGCTTTCTCTTTCAGTCGTATAAACATACATGTATCTTACTGTGTGCAAAGTTCTACTTGTTGCAAAAGAACATAATTAGCCAATGCGGAGAAGTGCATAACAATTTGTTTTAGCAAGCCATGTAAAGCTTAAGAAATGTGTGAAATACACATTATACATCAATTTATACTCTTTAAAATAAGATCAGTATCTAATCCTAAACAGAATTTTAACCCTTATCATTCAGAATACACCAGTGTGTGAAACAAGTTCGACAAAAATAGTTCAAGGGTAGAGCCAAAATAGCTTGGGGCCTCTAGGCACCAAGCTATTCTGGCACTACCCTTGAACTAAATGTAGCTATATGGCACTGTACAAATTTGAAGCTTTTAGCCTCATTATGATATGGGTTAAACAAAATTCTCTAATGTGATCACTTCTGGCAATAATGATACAAGTAACTGTTGTTACAGCAGAAAGGCAGTACCTGAATTAATCACTAATCATGCATTACCTCTGGGTTACCATAATTATAGTTAATCCATGACATTGCTGAAGTGAAGTACACTGTGTTAGCCCATTTCATCCTGAGGCTGATTTTTTTTTTTTAAATTGCTTAATTATTGTCCTATGAAGGCGACATTACAGATTAGGAGCTAGCTCAACCGTTTTAGTTCAAGGGTGATGCCAGAATCGCTTGGCGCCCCTGGCGCAAAGCAATTCTGGCATCACCCTTGAACTATCATGGTCACATTTATTTCAAGCAGTGGGTGTTTCAGGATGAAAAGGGTTAAACCTTTGGCTGTCAGCAGCACATTTTGATGCAATGATTCCTGCAGGAATCATCGTGACAAAAACCGCTACGACAACCAAAGGGTTAAAAACTGACTATCACAGTATGCACATATCCACACATAAATAAACGACTCAATCCAAACCAGAAGTTCCATATGTGTTGATCTGTGTATTTGGACCTCACAGCTCTCAGTCACATGGTCCAAAGCCATAGACCAGAACAAAATGTGTTGCTAGTCAATAGAACTCTGTACAGTTTCTGAGAACATCACTGTACATCAATATCTTCAAGCTGTCAATGGACTCGCATATTATGCCTGAAGCAACCATGACCCACATGCTGTTTGTTACATTGTACATATTATTACTGACTTATATAGAACTGACTTCGCTGATGCGGTATTGTACTTCATTCACATATCTGCACAGGCAACTATCAACAGGGTGGGGAACTCATCAGGAAGAAAACTTCTGAAATCTGGTCAGGCCCCAATAGGCCAAAAACATTTCACAACTTTTTCGAAAATTTTGGGACCTTTTTCCAGCAGCTCTTAGTAAATAAAAATATATACAAGAGTATGACTGGGTGTCCAAAGAGTGTGACGTGGGTCTCTGATTTTGAACTTAAACATATGAGCATCATTTTGCATGATTGTGATTGTGATGATTGTGAGATGCATGCCCGATTTTGAGTTTGAAGGCTTTGTTTTGTCAGCCAGGTAGCGAGACCGGCACTCGACGCCTAGTCGTACTCTTGACCATATTCCGAACATCACAATAGTATTCCCCTTAACGCACAACTGAGGGGCTATTAGTATTACGCCTAGATTTTATCGCTGTGATTCCTTCAAGAATCACCTCGACAGATAGCGCTACCAACAGCCAAAAGTCATGTTGACCCTCACTCTAACCCATTACATCCTGAGGCTGATTTTGTAAAATTTGCTTATTGTCCTATGAAGGCTACATTACAGATTAGGTGATAGATCAACCATTTTAGTTCAAGGGTGGTGCCAGAATAGTTTGGCGCCTCTGGCGCCAAGCTATTCTGGCATCACCCTTGAACTTTCAGTCAAGTTTATTTCAAGCAACAGGTTTATCGGGATGCAAAAGGTTAAATTTCTATGGGAAACACTGGTCACAACATCAGACCCTTTTCTTTTTAACTCATTTATCCTGAATGCACCACAGGAGATGGAGTAACCTTAATTCAAGGCCAGGGCCAGATTAATTCGGGCGGACCGTCGGGGGTTCTTTCTCCGGGTACTCCGGTTCTTCCACCCTCCCCACTTTGGTACCGGTCTCAGGCCAATTATACAAATTTCAAATACAAGCGATCAAAAATCTCTGTAACTTCAGTAGCTGACTGGCCCTTCGTTTGTCTTGTACTGTGTTTGTCTTAAATGGCGTAAATCCGTGTCTGTTTCGTGAGTGTGTGTGTTGGGTTTCAGGCGCTGCGCTTTGAGTCGATTTCCCCAAAATTGAGAAAAAGCGGCTATATAATAACGGTATTATTATTATTATTATTAGCTGGACGCGTGAGGGCACTACCCTTGAATTATGGTCGAACCATCTCAACATGGTCATTAGGTGACACCTCCGAAATGCGGCCTTGAGGTTAAATGGGTCAACAATGGCTAAAACTGATGTGACAGAGCGATTTGTGACTCTTTGTGAGATCAGACCAGAACATACTTTGTATATTTCTCTTGTGAAAATTAAATGGCCTGCCCCTGAAATTGTGCAACCAAGGAGAGTTCCCCACACTGATCAAAGTAAAGCACAAGAATTTTTTTTAGTCTGAGGCTAGCAGTATAATGCATTTAAAGCTGAGAAACAGTCTAAAAACTCCACCCTGCACGTGTTTTAAAAAAACTTTACCGGACCCAGCGAGGGCCCTGTCATGAACGTTCAGCTAACTTGCAAACCGGTTTGCAACTCAGTTGACTGAGTTTTCAACTGCGTTTGTCGTGCTGGCAAAACTCCCGTGAAAAAGACAGGCCACTTCCTGTATGCAGCGAGTGGGCACCGCGATCACTGATGTAAATCAGCGATATTTCTGATAGCAACAGTAGCAGACGACACTCGACCACCCGATGGACAGAACAGGCCTTTTTTTTTTGCCTGGATGCAAACTGGATATGGACCCGGCCGAGCTATCCGTAAGTTACACAGTACAGCCTGAAGCCGTTTATTTGATATCGGAAGGGTGAGGAAGGAGGGGTTATTTGTCGTTTTGTGTTTGTTATTATATCTTTTCATCTGGGAGTGGCCTACAGCAAATATTTTTTCCATACGAAGGGCAGCTACTATAAATCAGCTTGACCCATGGCGACCTAAGATTGATTTCCCTTGTATCTTTTGGCAATTATGTAAACAGCCGATTCTCTCTCTCTCTCATCCCATTTACTGTGTTGGCTGTACATAACAATGCTTCTTTATTTATTTATATTATCCTATATTGGACTGGATGTACGTGTTGAAAAAATTCGTTCACAACTACTAAGTGTCAGGAGTCATACTTACAGCTTGTACAGCCGTAAATTTTGCCATCATCCCCAGAGTGTAAAAATTCGTGGCTGCCGGTCAGTTTCAAAGTGTCACAGAATCGTCTGCTGTTGTCCGATCTGCTAATCGCGATGATTTCCGTGCAACAGGAAGTGGCCTGTCGTTTCCCGAGAGTTTTGCAAGCTCGGGATACGCAGTTGCCAACTCCGTCAACTGAGTTACGAACCGATTTGACCCACTTAGGGGCAGGGCCCGGGCTGGGTCCTGTAGAGTCTTTTTAAAACACGCGCTGGGCGGGTTTTTCTCATTGCACCTCAGCTTTAAGCACATCATGTCCCTAACTTAAGACTTAAATTTGTGCATGTGTTTTGTCAGGGCACATGCACAAGCAAGTATACACATTTTGTTAGTTTGCGGGTTTTTTTCTGGCTGTACATGTATGTAATACAAGGGAAGAAATTCCAGCAACAAGACAAAGGAACAAAAGTAAGCGGCAACACGAAAGTGTGCTGGTCTGTGATTCCGGTCCAAAACGGAAGTTTGTCCTAAATCAGAAGTAGGTCAAACAATGCACGGACTTAACCATTCCCTGGATTCAGCCAGCTTCCTCCATCTGCAAGAGGTGAACATTCTCACGAGCGACAGGGGCTCAGGAAAATATATTATTCCTGCTCGCGAGGAGTTCACTTATTGACGTTCATACTTTCAGGTACATATATGGTATTTAACGACAACCAGATGATTAACAGTACGACTCCTACGATGCATGCCGCTGTCATCAGGGTTATTCAGCTGAACGGTCACTTCAGTACTTACTATAAAGGGGCGCAACCTCCAGTCTTTCCTTACAACAAAGGGGCTCCACCTACTCTGACCTGATTCTACAGACCAGCACACATACAAATCACAAGGTGTGACTGTGAAAGCAACTGAGGTGTAATTCACATGCACAACTGAGCCATCTTGCATGCATTGGTAACAAAAAACAAAAATATATTCCTCAAAAAGCAACATGGGCAACAGATGTAACAAATGGATAAAGATTATTACAATGGATTTGTATGACGGACAGTGGGAGGGTCAGTGAGACACGATACATCCATTGCTGATCTGCCCATTCCCCACAATCATAATGCAAAGTCTGCTGTCATGGAAAACTACAGAATAAAGCTGTGTTTCCAAATCACAACCAGGGATATAGCTGCATGACAACTCGATTTCACGCTTTTGTTTTGATTTGGAAAAATAGATTAAATTTGTCAGGTACTGAAAACCACGCCCCCATTACTGTGAAATCACACCGTGGTCACTTGTTGCCTCGCTGTCTTGCCGCTTCCGTGTTGCGCTTATGGAAACACTCCTTCTTTATTTCTATGTTCTCAAATTTTGTCGCTGTTGTGCCGCAATATGGAAACAGCTTAAGATGTCACAATTTTGTCAGATGTGACACTACAAGAAGATATGAATCAACCACAACAGTTCATTGGAGGAGCAAAAATGTGCCAAGGTGCTTTGCTAACGCCCTTGAGCTATCATGGCCAAAGTTTCCTAAACAGCAATATCCCTCAGTGGACAAGTCCCAGAGTTAAAAAACTGAAATTTCTACCTCAGAGGTGAATGTTTTAACAGTCGATCAGCTATGGAAGCAAATGCATGGGCAACAGCGTGAAAAATTGATATGGCAATGAAAAATTGAAAACGGTCCATGGACTAAATGTGCCCCAGGATTCGATGGCCAGCAAGAGACATAAATTGTCATGAGAATTTATGTCTCTTGTGGATGCAGGGGTTCATAAAAATATATGCCTCTTGCTGATGACACAGGCTGTCTGAGGGACCATGTTCTGTCTGAACCAAAAAGCTGAAAATCAAATATCTTTAATTTTGTAAAAGCAGAATCAGTCTCCAGGACCGTTGACTGTCATCCATGCAAATGTTTAACCCTTTCAACCACAAGGTCCCATTTTGGTGGTGTTGCCTAATGATTGTGTCCCAGTTGCAGGAGATGGCTTGACCATGATAATTCAAGGGTAGTGCCAGATTAGCGAGGCGCCTGAAGGCGCCAAGCTAATCTGGAACTACCCTTGAATTATCATGGTCAAGCCATTTCCTGCTGTAGTGATATGGGGCTAAAAGGGTTAAAGTGTGAGCTTGGGGAAAAGAGTACACTGGGACTGGAGGCAAACATGGTGAGGCACTGCAAGGGCCATACATGCATGAGCGTCATCCATGCATGCACACACTTACATAGGTCCCTCTTAACCCTGTCCCTCGTGAGGCCCACTGCTGACTTTGGATCGTGTGCTCCACACACAAGCTGCGAGCCCCCCGCCTCCTTCAGCTGCACGCAGGTTCGGCAATCGTAGCGGACCTGCTCGCCCGTCTCAAGGATCAGGCATTCTTTGACACCTGGGGACAGCACTCGACACACCTCATAATTCTTGTAGTTCAAGGGATACTCTGGTCGGGGCGATGTGAAAGCCGACCCAACTCTGACATGTTCACTTTCAAACCAGAGGTTATTTTCATTTTGAAATGCTTCTGACTCTTCATTTTCACCAGTTTCGCCATTTCCCCCAGGCTTACCTTGGTCTTCATGTAAACTGTGATGGGGACGCCTGGTGTCTGCTTCTCTGTGAAGATTTTGTGCAGCTTCATCAGCGTCTGCACTCTTATCCTCACCGGAATGTTCTGCTGCTTCTGTGTTGTTGCCTAACTCATCATCCAACCTAGCAGGTTGCTCTGAGTCGTGCTGCAACAGATCAGCATCTCCCTTTGAGTTGTCACCCTCAAAAGAGTCATTGTCAGACAGTGCCTGGTGTTGCTGAGTGTCAGGTCTGCCTTGCGACTGTTCCCTTCTCCTATCCTCTTCCTCATCTTCACTGCTAAGCTCCACCTTTTCCAGTTCAGGGTATCGGTTCCCATGATGTCCACCCGCTTCCACTCCGTCCCCAAGGTCATCATCACTGTACATGCTATTGTCAGTCATTCCCGCACCAGCCGCCAAGACCTTCTCCAGGACGTCCTGAACAACCCCTTGTACGGCTGCATTTGGTTCTCGGGCGCTATATTCTCCGCTATGTAAGTCTCCATCATCGCTGTCAAAATTCTGGGAACCTATAGGCTCTCCCTGGTCACTGGCGATGTTGGAAACTCGGCCCAAAGGAGAGTAAGGTGGACTTCCACTGCCGCTCATTTTGTCGCTGTTGTGGTCTTCTTGGGATCTGTCCATTTTGTCACTGTCATGGTCTTCTGGGGATGGGAATAGCTGTTCTCTCTCTGGGTCTTGCTCTCCAGCCTGTCTCTCCTCTGGTCGGTTACCATCCCCATTTTCAGCAGCTTCCGCATCGGCAGCTGCTGACAAAGGGGATGGCGACCGCCGATCATCACCACCATCTTCCATGCTGTCATTGTTTCTCATCTGCCCCAGACCATCATCCAAATCCACAGAATATTCGTCTCTTGTCTCCTCCTCTACTTCTTCTTCTTCCTCTCTTGATTCTTCACTCCGCCTGTCAGCCCCCTCCCCCTGGGCCAACTCTTCTTCCTGCTGTTCTATTTCCTGCTGGGCAGAGTCTGGGACATGATCCCCACCCTCGTCTCTTAACAGCTGAAGCTCTCCCTCCTCCTCATCATTGTCAGAGTCATGAGACTTCTCTTCAGCCACAACTTCTGGTGAGTCACCATTGGAGTCCAAAGACCTGTCCACCTTTTCTCCCTGTCCGTTTGAATCAAAAGACACATCTGCCTTTGCAGCGTCCCTATCACTCATATTATCGTCACCAGCATCGACAGGACTGCTGCTTGTGGCAAATAAAGCATCAACCTCTGCCGCTGATGTGTGATCACCGCCATTTTGGGTGTGTGGTATGCCATTCAGTGCCTGGGATCCCTTGGCTGATGCTTGCACTGCGTCTATCTCTTCACCAGTCTCCATTCTGCAGAAAAGAAAAAATAATAAACTTAAATATAGTTGGGGCATGCAATGCATAAAGGTGCCTTTAGCTGAAACCCTTGAATTAAGTCCAGTACTGTTTGCAGGAGTACTCCTCCGATAGACCCACTCGGGGAGTACCCCACAAGTACAAATGAGATGCTTAGCCTCTCATTTGAATAAAAGGGTACTTGTGGTCTATTCCCAGAGTCTATGTCAGGTGTACTCCCAAAAACAGCACAGGAATTCGGAATTCAAAACCACTTTTCATCTCATTCAGCCCTGACACACCACAACAAAAGACAGATTGACCACGACAGTTCAAGACTAGTGACAGAACAGCTTAGTGCCTGATATTCTTCTAGCACCACCCTTGAACTATCAGTATCATGGTCAATCAATCTTGTGAATTGGTATAGCACTCAACTTGAACAGATTTTCAGATTTCGACATTAGGGCTCAATGTTTTAGGCGTTAGAAACTCACCTGTCTGTCAAGACACAAATCTGGAGAGTGTGTGTAAGACCTGATGAACTGTATATTATTCACAAGTATGCACTACAGTATGTCACATCTGGGCACATCTTCCACAAAACACTCAATCACAAATATCTCCCTACTGTCCCATCTTCCTTCTGCACAAGCACCATGACCTCAATACATCTGCCCTTTGAGTTAACACAAAGAATGACTAACAGTGAGAGGCATAGGCTCATGAGAATCTATTCGCATAACAGATGACATTTAAAAGGAACTGGCAGCGGGTCTCTCTTGCAAGCCAAGAAATTATTGCATGCAAGTTTGATGATGTACTACAGAATACTGGAAATTCCCAGCTGTGAGAGCCCAAGAGAATCTGTGACTCTTGGAGGTTGAAGGTAATGGCAAGGGGACACACTGGTTGTCTCCCTCGATTCGCTACCACCATAGCGGTAGCAAATAGAGGCAGACAACCAGTGTGGGCAAAGGGACTGTCTTGCATAGTAGTAACCCAAGAAATAATTGCATGCAACACTAATCAGCTGCTGGTTGAAGCTGCTACCGAAAGTTAGCTTGTCTGAGGCTAAGGCCTGCGGACAATTACATTAAATATTCAAACAATAGAAGCTGGAGTGATGTCAATCTTCATCACAGCATACATAATGAATAATCCTAACACACTAAGCCCTGTGGGCAAAATCCTCAAATTCGTTGTCCTCCGAACAGAAAATCCCCACAACGAAGAAAGAAACACGCTTAGAAAGGACAAAACTGTGTTGTAACAATTACTGTCCTTTCTAAGAATCTTTCTTTCTTTCTTGGGATTTTCTTTGCACTTTACATGCTTGGCAATGGCAGTCACCTGTTTTGCTCTGTATTTTGTTACTCTGAAGACTACAACAGTGCAGTAGACAGATCAGCCATGACAGCTCATCGGTGTGCCAGAATAGTCTGGTGCCTCAGATTCAAAGTAGCATACCTGTACATGTACGACAACTGGCTGTACTCCAGCAGTTCTAATATAAATTGCTCATGTGTAAGTACATCAGTGAACACACACATATATATATAGTAGTAGCTGCATATGAAAGAGATGAAAGCCTGCACAAGTCTATCAAAGAACCTATTTCTTTTAATAACAAAACCAAAGCAGTTCTTCCGCATGAACAGATCTATTGAGATAACCTTTGCCAGTGTCATAAAGAAGGGCTCCCATGCAGTTTTCAAACATGCATGCACATGAGCAGCAAAGGTTCCCCCCTCCTCAACTACCCCATTCCCCAGTAGCAAAACATCTTTGGGCCCTCTAAGGCCGCAGTGGGCCTGCGCACAGCCGTGCACATGCCAACTGCGGCCGCAGTGGGCCCGAGGACCTTGGCTTACTGGGTTCATGGTTTGATTTACTGTATCGGCCATGTTAGCTCATATTCCATAGCCACTCAAGATAATGGTAATCTTTTCAGCACTGACACACCACAACAAAATATTATACAGCAGTCGATTTCGCTCATAACAAGACTGGATTGGATATATATAGTAAAAGTTGAACATAACAAGGCTTTCTCACAGGTCCCCACCCCACACTTTTTCTATGTAATTTACAGGTACTTCACTTAACACCTTCAGCCTCAACACACTACAGCAGGAGATGGATCGACCATGATGATTCAAGGGTAGTGCCAGACTAGCTTGGCGCCATGAGGCGCCAAGCTAGTCTGGCACCACCCTTGAATCACCATGGTCGATCTGTCTCCTGCAACTTGTACATAGTCATCAGGTGAAACCTCCAAAATTTGTGAAGTGTGGCCTTGGGGTTAAAAACAAACTTTGGGTATAAACAAGTTTTGGGCCCCCAAGCACTTTGCTGTCTTGAAAGTTTGCTGTATTTATATATATGGATCAACTATCCATATCAAAGTTCTAGGGTGGTGCCACTTGCACAAGGGCAAAATACAACAATGTCCCTTGGCTGTCTAGCTTTTATTGTCGGTGATTCTTGTACCTTGACAAAAAGCACTACAGACAGCCAAAGGGTTAGGATCAAGCGTTTAGGTGTACACATAAGTTCCATCAAGATGAATTGCCCCACAGTTAAAGTTCATTGTCAGCTTTATTTTCCTCAAGCAAACCTCACAATCACAACTCTTAAAGCCTGTAGTTCTACTCCATCACAACGGTCAAAATACAAGGACCCCTATTCTTATCAATTACTCCACTGTCAATGACACAAACCTCTCTGCTCCTAGCTACCTCTCCCTGAATAATAATATAAAGAAAAACTTTAGATATAAACAAGTTTGGAAAACTGGAATTGCTCCTCTGTGGGATAAATACAGTTTTCTGACTTGACTGAAAGTTATGGGTGTGTTTGGAAAATACTTTCTGGGTGGCAGGTTAACCAGGCACTGTCCTTGAGCTAGCTCTATTTGTCAGAGGTGCTGGAAGTGAATGGAGTAGTGGTTAGAACTCTGATCTTATCAAACACAAACACTAATCATCCAACACATTTCTTTGCATTCACCATGTCAGCAGCCACCCAGCAGTCACACCATTTATCACATTCACCCTGAACTAAAGGCACCACAGTGGGAGATGGATTGGCAATGATAATTCAAGGGCAGTGCCAGATCGGCCCTGTCAAGGCAAAAGACAGAAAGTTCATTTTTGTGAAAAGCGTTGCAATGAAAATCTTAATTGCTTTTCACAAAATGGACTTTCTGTCTTTTGCCTTCACAGAACAAAGACAAAAGTTTAGTGGCTGAAACGTCCATAGCCGCCTCTCAAACAAGTCATTATCTTGCTTTATACCTACTGCTGCTGTTACTCACAGACTGCCACTAGTGGCAGTCTGTGGGTAAAAGTAGCAGTACATAGGTACGAAGCAAGTACCAGCTTGTTCCTGAAATGTCACAAGCGTGCAAATACTGCAGGGGTAACAGGCTATTCACATCCTGAGCAGTTCACTGTCAACTCGACAACTTTCACTCTCATATTCCACATTGTACAGTGGATAGTTTATGGGCATGTCTACGTGTTTAAGACTCTACTATATATATATATATATATATATATATATATATATATATATATATATATATATATATATATATATATATATATATATATATATATATATATATATATATACCTATATATATATATATGTAAACTGATCTACATTTAATCCTCAATATTGTATCTTCTACTGGTAACGGGATGCAACCTAGATAAGATATTGGTGTACATATATGTTCACAAAATCCCATTTACACATGTTAATTTAACCCTTCTGCCCCATCGTCCCATTTCTCAAATTGTGGAGGTGTTGCCTAATGACTATGTACCAGTTGCAGGAGATGGATTGACCATGATTATTCAAGGGTAGTGCCGGATTAGCTTGGCGCCTTCCGGCGCCAAGCTAATCTGGCACTACCCTTGAATTATCATGGTCAGTCCATCTCCTGCTGTAGGGACTCAGAGCTAAATGGCTTAACCTGCAGTTTAGTCTTGTTGCATTCTTCCAGTCAAATGAACTGAAGCCTTGAATAAGTGTAAATTGTGACATTACCAGCCAGTGATAGGACCTGTTGCGTGAGTGAGTTAGCAAAGCACCTTGCTTAGTGGCTGGCGCAGGCCCTGACGATTACATTGACCCCTGCCTTTTCATGTAATTTTCTTTTATTACACATGTTTTGTCAGTTGAGTGGTGTTGTGTGGTTCAGCCAGCCAAGCTTGCATGCTTTAATTTTCTTATCAATTTCTTTCCCAACTCTGCCCTTCTCTTGATAAGCTAATCTCCTTGTAATGGCCTTGCCACATAAACAGCTGTGAAAATGGAAGCACACCACTTGTTCGGAGATCGTGTGATAAAGATAAAAGAAATCTTGCAAAAGGAAAAACATAATATATAACCATTACATGAAATCTGCAGATGAGTGTATAGTATGAGGCATAATTCAATATCCCGTCTGGTCTGATTTTAAATGTCAGCTATTGCAGTCCTGAATTTTCCTCAACGCCGGGACACGCAAGAGGCATGATCCCCCGCCAACTACTGGATATGATGTGGGTCTATGCCACTTGCTGGTCTCAATATTCATGCTCCGCATGCAGATCTAATGTTTAACAGATGGTCAGTTACTCTGTGATGTTTCAGATACACATATAACATGTTTCCTTTATGCCCACTATCACTGTAGACGCGAAGGGATTAACCCATTTAGCCCTGACGCACTAAAGCAGGAGATGGATCATCCATGATAATTCAAGGGTAGTGCCAGATTAGCTTGACGCCATCAGGTGCCAAACAAATCTGGCAATACCTTTGAATTAATATCATGTTGATCCATCTCCTGCAACTGGTACATGGCTGTTCAGTGACACCTCCAAAATTTGGAATTTAATGCAAGAGGCATGCACCTGTATTCAACAGTGGGGATGGGAGGGGATGTTTCAGGATGGAGGGGGGTAGAAAGGGTGGGGTGAGGTAGGGCGATCAAAAACAGTTTGATTCTAAGACTAATTATTTCTCTTTGCAGACCACGAACATGCTGACAGTGACACAACAGAGTAAAGTTTCAGTTTCTAGTACAGACCGAGGCTGCAGTATGATACCCTTTTGCAGATGGGGGGAAAGTTAGCTCAGTCAATGTTTGAGTTTTGCCTTTCACCCTATGCCATTTAAGACCTTTTCGCATACAGGATCATGTCATTAAGTGGTCCTTGAAGTGTGACTGGAACTTTAATTTACTCACTAGCCTAGCAAGGCCTGAGCAAGGATTAACCAGGAATAGTGGTAAATATTAGTACCCAGCACTCAGTCATGCCTGTAGGAACATATGCCATGAAATAAGCCCTTTACACACTACAGTGAAGCCCATATAGGTCGTCACCCATTCATAGTCTGGGGTCATGAGATTAACCCAGCCTTAGGTTATACCATTGGATCAACTACATCAGTGCATACAGCTCTAACACCGCTGCGTAATCTCACAATATAGTCTTCCACTTCAGTAGATACACTAAAATCACTCACAGACTGCAGCATGGATGACAAGACAATCTGAACTGTGCAAAATCGAAAAATCTGTTAACCCTATGGGTGTCAGTAGTGGTTTTAGTCGAGATGATTCCTGTAGGAATCATCGCAATGAAAACCGCTACCAACATCCAAAGGGTTATGCTGCAGTCACTGGTGTATAAGTCACTGGTATAAAATCTTTGCCATGCTGGGACTTCACATCCTAAAGTGCAGCTAGCACAATTACACTTATTTTCTGTGCTCCTATAACAGAAGCATCATGACTTCTCATCATGACTTCTCACACAACCTGGCTAAAATACTGGTACCACCAAAAAAAAAGGTGATCCCCTTATGCTTGCGTACTCAATAGGGTCAGCTAAACCAGTGTTCCTTGTGAACAGATAGCATGGCATCAGGTATACTGTTCTGTGACCATAGTTCTTGCAGCATCAGCTGTGTCACTGTACAATCATTTTAAAATTTTTGTGGAAGTGAACGTTGCAGTAATGTGACACAAAACTGAGGACTACTAAAGTTACATTAGCAACTTGTCCTCAATTTTTAATCTGGCAAATGGCCTTGGCCAACTGACCTGACATGCTGCTTGCTATTTTCTAAAGGATCTCCCCTGAAAATGAGACAATGTGGAACTGTGACTTTGGTGTTTTCTAATGCAGAAATGGGTGCAGTAATGAAATATATGGTCATACAAGTTGTCCTTTAGCTGGGTACATGTATTTGCAAAACTGACTTTGAAGTGTCATTTCTGGTGTCTTAAAAATGGGACAACAGTAAGGTCCAATTGTGCTTGCTGCTTTAACCCTTTTCATCCTGATACACCTACTGTTTGAAATAAATCTGACTGATAGTTCAAGGGTGGTGCCACATGCACCAAGCTATTCTGGCACCACCCTCGAACTAAAACAGTTCTTCTGTCTCCTAACCTCTAATGTAGACTTCATAGGACAATAAACACATTTTACAAAATCAGCCTCAGAATGTAATGGGTTAATGATGCTTCAAAAAGTAATTGCTCACTGGTAACATGCTAGTTTGTAGTACAGAAGTTACAGTATCAATAATTATATATCAAAACCTCAGAATGTGGACATTTTCAAAACTTTAGTTATTTCCATCTGTTTTTAGGCCTTCAGTATGTTGGTGTTGAGTGTCAATATTTTCTGTCAACTTTTCATGGCTGCTAGTGCTAATAAAATATGTGATTAGGCTAAAATATGTGATTTTGGCTTGATTGAAGAACATCTTTTGTACAATGATAATGCCCACGCTTAAGCATAATAACCATTCTGGTGTATGTCTTGAGTATGAAAAGTTATTAGGACTTGTTTCTCTTTAAAATTGTGTGTTTGGTGTAAACACATTTTAAATTTTTTTTTTTTTTTTTTTTTTTAAGATCTCTGCTCATAGCTATCAAATGAACACTTTATCTTATTGTATTCCCCCCCCCAAAAAGTGTTATATGTCCACTATAACTTATAAGATCATTGCAAGTTTTTAAAAAAAATCCAAAGAATGATTTTGCTAATTGATTTTGAAAAATGGCATAAACAAATAACATAATTACTGACACAACACAATTTTATAGCCCCTAAAAACACAAAGTTCAACTACAAAGCATATTTAAGTAAGATATTCTACATCCATTTCATGTAACAAAAGAAATGAGTGTTTGCGGTTGATTGGACTTTGTTCTGAGAAGAACACCATTTTGGCCTCAGTGTATACAACATACTGACTTTACAGCCTCTAAAACAGTCAAGACAAATGTTTTTCAACCATAGCTCATAATACTGTTTTAACCCTTATCATTCGGAATACACCAGTGTGTGAAATATGTTTGTCTAAAAATAGTTCAAGGGTAGTGCCAGAATAGCTTGGCGCCTCTAGTCTAGGCACCAAGCTATTCTGGCACCACCCTTGAACTAAAGCTATTGGTGTCTGTAAGTACTATAATGTAGCTTGCATATATGGCAGTGTACAAATTTGAAGCTTTTAGCCTCAGTATGATATGGGTTAAGTTAACACAGCATGCTACTGATTGGTACAAAGTAAAACATTGCCATAGCCTTTTCAAAACTGTGCTGTTTTATGGCTGCACATCAGTTTACACCATCCAGTGTGAACAATAACATACATCCTGCCTCACTTTGAATCTGCTGCTACTGCAAATCCGGCTGAATATAAACACACTGCAGCAATAATGTGAGTTAAAACAAACAACTGAGTTGATAAATTCTGAAAAGATGCAGACAAAGGAACAGTACATCACTTGACACAAAGGCATGTGTAAGATGTGAACATGCACTGATGCAGTCCATGTCAAGTGATGAACAGTCAGTAAATCACAAAAATGTATGTTATGTGAGTTAAATTTCTGTCTACAAATTGAGACAAATTTGTCAAGCACAAAACAAAGTTTTTTTAAATTTTTATAAACACTTTAAATCTGCATGAAATATTACATCTTTGAAGCAGTATGTCACTTTACACCATGATCAGTGTGTGGAAGTATACAATAAACAAGATTTGATTTTCACAATAATTGTTCTTAATCAACTACATATTCACATAAACTAACATCAAGACATTATGAAAATAAATAATATTATGGTTTCTGGTGTCAAAAATGACTTCATACTAATTTTGGTGTAAAATGTTTAAAACATTACGTTCATAATAGTACCATTAAGCTTAGATCGTAAAAAGCAAAAATCACTGCAGATATTGTGAGGTGGTTCATATATATATGGCCTCTTTTATATCAGCTTTGATACACAGACATAAAACTTTTGGTGTTAAATGATGTATTGCCTTCCACATGCAGTCAAAAAAAGCATTTGGTACTTGTAATGGTCACTATGCTTATCCACACTGAACATAACCTATTTACAACATGCAAAAGCTATTCCCTGCTATTTCATCACATTATGGTGTGAACATTGGAAGTACCTGCGCAATAATGGTCACCATGAATTCTAAGTTTTGATGCAACATAAAATACTGAAAAGCAAAAAACTATCTTAGAATTTTAGTGTACTGGTCAAAGTTCACTTTTCTGGTGAAAATAATTTGCTTGTAGTTGTAAATAATTCTTTCTATATACCACTGAAATACAATAAATCCATTGACTCTAATGCATTTTATGGACAGTTTACAGACAAAAATGTTTTAAAATAAATCTGTAAAACACGTGCGTTTATGTCAATCAACCATGTGTAACATTATCATAAACTTAAACTTAGCTGATAATTTAGTTTTAGGATGAGCAAGACATATTCAATATTAACAAATAACTGTCATCCAAAACAGAAAATAGTGTTAGTAAATTGGCCTTCACTTTTTTATTTTAATAGAATCACTATCAGGCATAACTTTGAAAGTTTATTTGTTTCCTTCCAAAACACATCTAGACCCACTTTTTTCTGATAAAAAATATTTACATTGTCTTTATGGCCATTTACACACCAAACAAGGCTGGTATTTTTGGTATGGAATAGTTTTTGGTTTGGTTAAAAAGTGCATGTTTCCACTTCGGTGTAAAGTGATGCACAGCTATCAAAAAACAATATTTTGAGTGTGCAACAGATCTTTAAGTTGTGTTTAAGTACTCCATCATAAGGTACCCTTTCCACTTACGAACTTTGTTTGGGACAAAATGTATCGTGAGTTGCAAAAAACAACTCAAAGTGTTATTTGGGTGTAAAATGATGCACGGCCTGCAAACACAGTGTGGAAGAAAAAAAATTTAATAACTCCTAAACCATTGGGAGCACAGTGTAGCAACTTACAGTCGAATGTGTGCCTTCAAGTATACTAATAAATGGCATAACAAAAATTCTGAAATTTTAATTTGAAATTTGGGAGTAATTAATGTCATGTCAGTTGGACAAGGCCAAATGCATTATATAAATTATATATCAGTGATTAGGTTGAGTTTTGCAGTCAATAAGTCATATGACCGGAGGAACATAAAAATCAATAGGTCATTTTGAAAATCCATAAGTCAACAAAACATCGCGTTTTGGGCATTTTTGATTCTGAAATGTTAGCAGCAAAAAATGGATGTTGTCGGCGTAGTCCAAAGTAGCGAAACAACGAACGAAGAAAATACACTTGCATAACACCCTCTTTTAACGAACTAATTTCATCCTCCCATGCTCCTCCCTGTTCAGTAGGCACAGCAGCTTTGCGACATACACAAAAAGTATACATAATTGAGAAAAGGTTAAAATTGATTGGGTGTTTGCAAAGCGAAGCGCAGCCGCTGTATCTACTGTCAAGTTATCAACTGCGATGTACAGTTCTACCTCAATTACTCGTGCCGTTTGTGGGCGTGGTCTAGTAGTCTGCTCAGTTTGTAAAACTTGTCAACACATCTGGGTAACTTGGCGCGCAGACTCTCACTGTTTACCGCAGACTCTCACCGTTTACGTTTTCGCGGTGCTTGCCTACCATTTGGTTACAGTCAAGGCTGTTTTCAGTTAGACTCAGTTTGAGAAACATGAGCATGAATGGCACCAGTCAGAGGCGTAGATTTTCATGAACCCGCGGGCAGAGGCGACTCATGAGGATCTGTGCCTCTTGCAGATATGGATTATAATCGTTACTTAGTCCGCATCTACTTCTTCAGTTTGAGATACTATCAGATAAAATCTCAAGCAATATGCATAGATCTCATAACGACCCTTTGGTGGTGAGGACTTTTGAACGTCTATGCCTCTTGCAGACTTTAGAAACTCACTCTTGCACAGGTTACATTCATCACGCAGCCAACTATACCTGTTATACTTGGTGTATAAAATATCAAACGCAAGTACATTTGGCAATTTCGGATTTTTATTTCTTTTTTGCTATTTTGCAATCTAATGTAATCAGGTTTGCGTTCAATGACTTCCATTACATATAATATGCTTTTTTCAGTAAACATGTTCGTGCAAGCACTAAATGTGCTACAGTGAACAGCACAATGGTTTTCAGCAACAAGAACCAGTTTTCTGGCAGAACTGATTCAAGCTTTAGTGTTCTGGGGTCTGATGTATGGACAGAGACTAGAGCCTAAGTCCGAAACTATCTTCATACGCCTGAGACTAACATGTTAGTAAGACATGCATGAACTGAGACTAGGCCAAGTCTGAAACTTTCTCAGGGACTAAACAGCCCAAATTTAAGCCCACGATTTACTAGGTGTAAAGCGTCTAGTCTCTGACTAAAAGCGAATCAAAATGGCAGCCGCTGTCTACACAGTGATGTTCCTATCTCGACGAAATCTACGCCGAAATCGAGTATTTAGAGACCGTCGACACACACTAGATGAGTTTGATGATACGAAGCTTCACAAAAAGTTTCGTTTCAAGCGCCGTGAAATTTATTTTTCTTGTACTTTTTGTTCCGGCCTGTGATTTTTGATCTTCGCTTAGAGCACCATTCATTTGGAGGTCAAGCGCTATATAAATGTACAATATTATTATTATTAATATTATTAAAACCAAAATCAAAATCGATGTGTACAGTTTACAGGCAGAGTGAAGATGGAAGACAGTGGCTGTCAAAACACGTGCAGGGCGAAAACTGTTCCCAGCGGCGCATGCTCAGTGGCATTTGGAACTGGATATTCCCAAGTTAAAAATAGCACTTGACACAAGTCGCGGACTAACCATATCTAGTCTCCGACTTGATAGTCTGACTCAAGTCTCAGTTCATGCATTGGAAATGTATGCCTCAGTTAGTCCCTACGTAACAAGTTTCCGACTAGGGCTACGTCGGGGACTTGTCTAGTCTCTGTCCATACATCAGACCCCAGGACACCAACCACAACACATTTTTGTCAAATTGTCATAGACATCCCTCCCTCCGCCCTCTTCTAGAAAACAACAAACAAAGCAAGAAACAGATTGTGGTTGTCAGTATACAAGTAATTACATGATCGATGTGGACTTCAACTACAAGACATTGTGATGAAGCTCTATGCTCGTACATAGTGCTCATACATTAGGGTTTGTTAACGGTTTGTTTGTGCCGATAGTCCGGGTGGCATTAGGCTCCACGGGAAATCTGTAAGACATGGTCAGCACGGGATTTTTAGTGAGTTCTGTTTAGTGAGTTCTAGGCGGAAGCTGTGTCTATCAGAGGTCTAGATCGGTAGTGCGGGCTGTCTTGTCGTATGGAACGGTTGTGTTTGAGATACCTAGCCCGCATTCCAAGACTCTGAAGCCTACATTTCAGGTATGTTTCTATAAATGTAGTATTGATAGTTGTTTAGTTAAAGACAGTATGCGTTGGTAAGAGTAATGTGGTTGTATAGCGGTGTTCCGGTTTGGTTTAGTTATGTATGTTTAGAATTCGGGGAAGTAACCGGTGTTTTTGTATAGTTGTTACTGAGATAGATAAATAAAAGAATGCGAGGTATGTCTAAGTACGTGGTTGGTTAAGCATAGTCTTTTCCAGTGTATAGAGTAATGTATAGCATGAGTGTTAGGCTATAGTCTGTTTCAAGATAGTGACAGAGATATAGGGGTGTTACGGAAATAGACAGTTTATGAAGCACGTTTGTGTGTGTGAATGAACGTGTGAGTTATTTGTATCAGCCAGGTTACGTGACGTTTCTCATTGATCCAATATGTTGTGTGTTTAGCAAGTGTTACGTTGGGACTTTTGTTGTCTATTCAGAGTTCTTGTAAAGAGTGGAACGACGGATGCCGAGACGTCGAGTCACAGTTGGGACCTACGTGAGGTCATCCCTCCAGCTCTTCACTGAGAGTGAGTCTGACCGGGACCAAGACACCCGAGTCAAAGCGAGAACTGCGCTACCGTACGAGAACGAGGACGTCCGTGCCAAAGAGACAGGACGCCAAGATGAAGCGTACGACGAAGGACTTTCACGCCTAGACGTGAGAAGGACCAACGTAACCAGGCAATAACATCAAACAGGTTGGAGACAGTGTGAAACTAAAACCTAGCCTGGCAAAGATATTGTGATTTGTGTGCATGTGATTTGGATGCAGTGGGGAAGGTGGAGTGTATATAGTTGATAGTCATTTAAGTCTTTCTTTTCCTTTATATTGTATAAAGTCACTTTAGAAAGGGAGCCCGTGTGTTGTGTTTTACCGCATGAATGCGCCCGTCTCAGTCAGTGGTGGTGTATGCGTCTGTTGCGTGAGAGTCTGTACGTGCGACTGTGGGCAAGTCTGCGTGCGTTACAACATGAACAAGCAAGATTGAGTTACTAATTGTGTAACCATGAAATAAGAACGAAGGTTAAATATGTGACAGTGAGCACGAGAGACCACTGGTACATCAATTACAACATCTTACATTACAACATTTTGGACATCATTTAAAAATACACATATCTCACTCTCTGCAAAAATTACGAACCGGCAGCACTCACAACAGTACAGCCATTGCCTTTGCTTCTATACAGATCTATTATGAATACGTACACTGCTGAACTTTGTGAAAAAACTGGCTACAGACATCTAGACCTAGTCCGCTGCGGCACCTTCATACCGACTCGGCCGTCAATGAGACCGACAAAAGACTTGGAGTTACTGCAGCCTGGGGACTGAGGATGTATACCTCTTGCAGGCGGAAAGCGTTTTGCATCATGTTGGACCGTGTACCTAGTCAGGGCTCATGCTTGCAGGTCACGTTATACATTTAAATTCAGGCAGTTCAAGGACCGGTGTTTTTAAAAATAATTTTTGCCTTGTTTGAAAATTTGTAGTAGGGCTAAATGTTGAAATTTGCTGGAAATTTCTAGTTAGATGTGAGGAGACATGTTTGGTGCTTTGATTCATACCATCCTGAGCTTATTCAGTAGAGAATTGTGGACCTATGTTGCGTTGCCGTTAACATAGTGATTTGAGGGGCACGCCGATTTCAGCTGCGCTTGGGTGTGGGTTGGTAAAGAATCAGGTTCATAGCCAAGAAATGAGACTGTCAATGTGCTGTTTTTATTGTTATTTTGTGCAATGGCAAATGTGCAGCTGGTGGGCGGTAGTGTTTTTTTAGGTGATTGAAATATTAGGGGATGCCTGGGACTGACTATGGCTAAGAGACTGGACAGTACGGAAAGGCGACTGTGTACCGTGGCCTGTCAGTATTGTTTACATTTGCTCGAGAGAGGGGGCAAGTGTCGCCCATCACTGTTGGCTGCTGGCCTCCCCCCTCCCTAATTTTTAGGATGCACTCTGTTCACTGAGGACTGACTGTGTAGGCCTACAGTGCACTCACTAGAGCATCATGCTAGCTGGCCATAGCTCTCTCTCTCTCTCGTACCTGTAGGCCAACTAACGCGGCGCGGGTATCAGTGACTGTCTAAAACATGAACAAGTCATATGACCCGCTCACTGACAGAGCAATGCGTCAATGACCGATGAGCATCCTATACGCTGATATATATATATATGGTCAAGAGTACGACTGGGTGTCCAAATGGTGTGACAAGCACCCTGCATTTTCAAAAGCAAAATAATTGTAATATTTCATATAAATCTGATGTACCTTTGCATACATAAACATTGACACTAAGTAAAATGTTATTTGCAGTCTGGTTGTTATTGAACTTTGAAGTTTAAAGTTTGAACATAACATTTACAATGTCACACATTAACAATTCACAACAAGCACAAGCTGTAAGCAATTTTTTGCATTTGTATGTTTCAAAGTAGGTTCCCCAACCAGAATAAATGGTATGTCTATAAATAAAGTGTGTTAGTGGAAAATGCAACCTTTTACGCCATAAAAACTGTTTGAACATAACTTTCATAATTTCCAAAAGTCACTAATTTTTTAATTCTACTTGGAGAACTAATTTTAAAATATTATGCTAAATGCACAGAAACAAGTCTATAATTTAAGTGCAAAAGCCAATTGAAAAAATAATGTTTACATAGTTCTGAATACTGACAAAGTTGTTCAATACACCTTCACTGCAATGTTCTCATTTTTTAATCAAATACAGCTTCTGTAAGCTAAAAATGACTACACTAGATGACCTTTATCTGCCGTTAACTATTCCTATAGAAAATAAGTAAATTTTTACAAACTGAGCTGAGATTTGGCACAAATTCAATTACATTCACAAGATTGAACATAACTTTACACCTTCACCAAATATATTTTTGGTCTCACAAGGGCAAATCACAAACTCTTGGGACAAAATAAGTATGCATACCAATCCCACTAACAAGCACAGCCATTATATAAAACTAGTAATGTTTATGTGATTTTCAAAGAGGGCTGTTTTCAAGTGTTTGTACATAACTTTACACCTTCTGACTTGCACACAGGAAAAATCTAAAGATTATTCAAGAGAAGTCTCTAAAGAAGACACTATAATTGAGCCTGCTTTTACCTATAAGCAGTGTGCATACTGTTTTGGTAAAATTTCATTTGTTAGTCCATCATAATTACATAAACAGTAGCAAAAAGACAGAAAACAGGATGCATGAACATAACTTTACACGGTCACATTCACACATTTGCCTTGTAACTTGACAAGCAGAATTATTTAGAAATTTGTTGATTGCCTGTAGTGTACAAAAGAAGAATGATGTTTGCACTAACATGATTTCATAACAAAAACATGAAATAGAAAGGTAAAAAATAATGACATGGCGTGTTTTGAACATAACATGACGACAAAGGACCATTTTCTAAAGCACAAAAGTAAAGGTGCAGAGTTATGAAATGCAGATTTGAAAGCTGTTTGTGATGATAAATATTAAGATAGTGCATGCATAAAGGTTAATGCACAAATTTCAATGCACAACGGGAAATCTAATCATCATTGCATGAATGTAACATGACACGACGTAGAGTTATGTTCATGAGCAATAGCTGTGACATTATCTTGTTTTGCAGTCACTAAAATTTTATAGGTCTTCAAATTCATATTTTATAGATTTATCTGGTTATCTTACCTACTTTATTGCAGGACGGCCAAAGAAATGGAATTGGTGTTTGTTCGTAACTTTACACAGTGCATGTGATGTACTGATGGTGTAAAGTTATGTACAAACAAAAAACAAAGAAATGTTTGTCCTAGAACTAGAAGGCATCACATGCTTTATTATTATAAAAAAGTAAACAGCATCTTTTCAGCTATTGGTAGTTTTTTATATAAAGTGATTTTTGTGATTTTAGGTGATAAATGTTTGAACGTAACTTTACATCCCACAATGAAAGCAGACCTAGAGATGAGATGCTGTACCCACTGTTTGGAAAGATCTGGGAAGAGGAGGTGATGCCGGCTGACTGGAAGGAGGGGTACCTAATCAAGCTTCCCAAGAAAGGCGACCTCAGCAAGTGTTCCAACTACAGAGGAATCACCTTGCTGTCAGTACCAGGAAAGGTCTTCAACAGGATGATCCTGGAGAGAATGAAGAGCTCCGTTGACCCCCAGCTGAGAGACCAGCAAGCAGGATTCAGGAAGAACCGATCATGTACAGACCAGATCGCCACTCTCCGCATCATTGTGGAACAGTCTCTGGAGTGGAGCTCCCCGCTGTACATCAACTTTGCGGATTATGAGAAAGCATTTGACAGTGTGGACCGAGAGACTCTATGGAAACTCCTACAACACTACGGTGTACCCACAAAGCTCATCCGCCTGATCAAGAGCAGCTACGATGGCATGACATGTCGCGTGATCCACGAAGGGCAGTTCACCAGGGAGCTCCAGGTCAGAACTGGTGTCAGGCAGGGGTGTCTGCTGTCTCCGTTCCTCTTCCTACTGGCCACAGACTGGGTCATGAAGATGACCACAGAGCACAGACGAAGTGGAATACAGTGGACACTGTGGACACAGCTTGACGACCTCGATTTTGCAGACAACTTGGCATTACTGTCCCACACTCATCAACAAATGCAGGACAAGACCACGAGGCTTGCTGACATCTCGTCCCAAGTGGGCCTCACCATTCACAAACAGAAAACAAAGACAATGAGGCTGAACGCAACCAGGGAAGAACCAGTCTTGCTTGCTGGCACCCCGTTGGAGGAGGTGGAGTCCTTCACCTATCTCAGGAGCATCATAGACAAAAAAGGCGGCACTGATGCAGATGTCAGAGCACGAATCGGTAAAGCCAGAGCAGCCTTTCTCCAGTTGAAAAAAGTGTGGAGTTCCAGAGAGCTGTCACAACACACCAAAGTCCGGATTTTCAACTCCAATGTAAAAGCAGTTCTCCTATATGGAGCAGAGACTTGGAGATTGACAAAAACCACAGTCAACAGAGTACATACCTTCATGAACAGTTGCCTCAGAAGAATTTTGAAAATCTACTGGCCAGAGAAGATCAGCAACGTCAGACTCTGGGAGAGAACAGAGCAGATAACAGCAGAGAATGAAATTGGGCGAAGAAGATGGGGATGGATCGGTCACAGTCTGAGAAAGCCAGCTTCCAGTATCACTAGGCAGGCATTGTCATGGAACCCCCAGGGAAAGAGGAAAAGAGGTAGGCCGAGAAACTCCTGGCGTCGAGACCTCCAAGCAGACATCAAGAGACTGGGAACCACCTGGAGTAGAATCGAAGGAGACGCACAGGACAGGAGTTGCTGGAGGTCTCTCGTCGACGGCCTATACCCGGGTAGGGGTGACAGGCGTAAGCAAGTAAGTTACATCCCACAAAGTTGTGTCAAGTTATGTTCATGAGGAAAATTTGAAAAGAGTTTCAAATGTGTTGTGTACCAGCATGTGCATAACTATTTTTATGTGTTGGTATCATCTACTATATGATTTGGAACAAAATTTACCCTTCAACAAAAAAAATGTGCATACTGGTTTGAACGTAACATTTACTTTACACGCCAGCACGAAGAAAAAAATACAATAAAATTATTTCAACAATTCAACTGAACAAAATTAGGTATTTTTGGGCCTACCAAGGTCTTGTCTAAATAAGTATTGTGCTACTATAGACTTATATTGCAGAATAAGTGAAAAGAAAAAAATATATCTATAAAGTTTGCTCGACTGCTTGAATATAACAATTTACACCCAAAATTTGGACGCATACTGTAAACCTTGTAAAGGGTTCCTTTCATCTATCAATCACCCATGCATCCTCTTCAAAACCTTGATATAAATCACTACACCAGTTGTCTTCAGCAAAAACAACAGATTAGTAGAGATAAATAAGTGCCTAAACTGTTTGAACATGTTCTCAACATTTACACCATTCTGAGTACAAATCTTCAAAACGGGATCATTTGATTTTCCATGTAAGAACCACAAACCTTTCATCATAAATACAAAGTACATACTCTACAAAATAACACATAAGTTTTAATAATTAACCATTTTTCAAAATGTGTTATAGTGATATGATTTCTGCTGACAAAATTTACAACACGTGTTATGTTGAAGCAGGCTCTTATATTATGGTGAATTATGCAAAATTATACAATTATACAAGATTCTGTCTCTCTGCTACAAATCCCTGAACAACTACGCTCCTGCGTATCTCTCCAACTTACTTCACCCCTACACTCCTCCCCGCTCCGCCTCTGACCCTCTCCGCCTCCTCATCCCCCGCACCAAACTCAGCACTTTCGGCCCCCGCTCTTTCTCAGTATACGGTCCAACCACCTGGAACACTCTCCCACTCTCTCTCCGTCAGAAACACTCGCTCTCCTCCTTCCAGTCTGCCCTCAAAACTCATCTCTTTCAACAGTTCTAGCACTATATCACCACACTCCCCAGCCCAAGCTGACCGTCCTAATGTATCTTCACTATTTGTGTTACGTGAGTCATTGTCTAAAGCGTGCGCATGCGTGTGCGAGTTGTGAGTGCGCGCTTAGAGTTATAATTATTATAAGATAAGCGCATTATAAATACCGTAATTATTATTATTATTATTAAAAGCAACTTGCTCTAGAAAATCATCAACTCAATGGTAATTTAGGCCAACATTGCAAACATCTTGTGACAGTAACAGTGATTTTTTCATAGTGCTGTGTGCCTTTGAAAATCTGAGTTCCATGGAGCATGTGTAAAATGTGTCACATTTTGTTCTCAAGCTATAATTTGGATTTGGTCAAAAAAACTGTGATAATGTCCCAAATTCTTCTGTGGTCACCCAAAGATTAGTATCACTGGAAACCTTATCCATTTCCCTACAAAATGATGTATGCATTAGTTTGATCGGACCACTTCTGATAATTTTGTAGCAGGTTTTGTGAGGGAGGGAGTAGATTTTACCATTAGACACCGAGTGGTACTCTTGACCATATATATATATATAAATATATATATATATATATATATATATATATATATATATATATATATATATATATATATATATATATTATATATATATATATATAAATATATATGTATCATATATAAAATCCAAACCAAAAAGGAAGCATGTAATATATGCAAAGAAGTACCCAACGGAGAAAGAAACACACTTAGAAACGACAGTGATTTTGATTCCTTATGCAATTAAAAAGAAGATAAATAGTGACTGATCTTTCTGTTTATTTGTTTGTCTGGAAGGTTACAAAGTAAAGTAGATTATAGCACTGTCAGGGGAGAGAAATGTGCATGATCGACCAGTGATCATAGATCTACTGTGGCCAAAGTACAAAAAAAAAAAGTCTCCCCTTTTCTTTTCATTTACTACTACAATATCGACTGCAACCCCTTCCCCCCTTTTGGTAGGTTCTCTTTTAGGGTGCATGGAAATTTGGCTCTAGGTGGTGGCATGGAATGTGTGCCCTTGCAGACACCACAGTAAAATGTGGTTGTCTTTGCAGGTAGGCGGAAATTCCTGCCTCCTCCAGTATCGCGGATGGTGTGCTGAGGAGGTCGCCAAGACCGAAACAGCTGTCCACACCGGCTAAATATCTGGACCCCCCTCGGGGGGACCTAGATTTAAATTTCCATGCACTGAGTGGCTGGAACGGTGGGATATGTGATACGCCCCCCTTCGGGGGGGCTTCCATATGCATTGCTTTCAGTCACTTTTTTAGCGCCCCCTCTCTTTCCTATCTCTTTTTTTTTTTTTTGTGCTTTGGCCACAGTAGATCTATGATCACTGGTCGATCATGCACATTTCTCTCCCCTGACAGTGCTATAATCTACTTTACTTTGTAACCTTCCTAAAATATTAGCACTGGCAGTCTCCCCTTTTCTTTTCATTTACTACTACAATATCGACTGCAACCCCTTCCCCCCTTTTGGTAGGTTCTCTTTTAGGGTGCATGGAAATTTGGCTCTAGGTGGTGGCATGGAATGTGTGCCCTTGCAGACACCACAGTAAAATGTGGTTGTCTTTGCAGGTAGGCGGAAATTCCTGCCTCCTCCAGTATCGCGGATGGTGTGCTGAGGAGGTCGCCAAGACCGAAACAGCTGTCCACACCGGCTAAATATCTGGACCCCCCTCGGGGGGACCTAGATTTAAATTTCCATGCACTGAGTGGCTGGAACGGTGGGATATGTGATACGCCCCCCTTCGGGGGGGCTTCCATATGCATTGCTTTCAGTCACTTTTTTAGCGCCCCCTCTCTTTCCTATCTCTTTTTTTTTTTGTGCTTTGGCCACAGTAGATCTATGATCACTGGTCGATCATGCACATTTCTCTCCCCTGACAGTGCTATAATCTACTTTACTTTGTAACCTTCCTAAAATATTAGCACTGGCAGTCTCCCCTTTTCTTTTTATTTGTTTGTCTATTTTGACAAAGGGTATTTACCTGAAATATTAATAAATTGTCTTGTAACTGTCTTTTCTAAACGCGTGTCTTTTTCCTTTGGGTACTTCAAATGCATACATTACATACGCTGCTTAATCCATTCATCCCTGATGTACAATACAACAAGACACACCATACATTAACTTATTTATTCCTAGAGACTGTACAACAAAATATGGATCAACCTAATGGTGCCAAGCTAATCTGACACTACCCATGGTCGATGCATCTCTGCAGCCTTGAGGTTAAATGTCCATTTGATTAAGTGCGATGACAGAATAGCTTGGTGCCTAAAGCTTGGTGCCTAGTGTTATCTTGGTCGATCCATCTCCTAAACTTCAAGAGGGCACCTAAGGATCCGGAACTCATGGCTCAATGTGTCAAACACATTGGTTTACTGATAACACAAAACAACTACCAAGGCATTTAAATATTTAATGAACATATAGGGAGGGCAAAGTCTTTATGACATGCTTGCATATCTCCCCCCCCCCCCCCCCCCCCCCCCAAAAAAAAAAAAAAAAAAAAAAAAAAAAAGAAAAAAAAAGAAAAAAAAAAAGAAAAAAAAATCTGGACTAATAGTGTGAATTACTGCTGTACACCTCCGCTCCCAAACAGTTTGTATGGTTTATAAAATTTACAAGTGAAACTTGCATTATCTACACAATAGAGAATAAAAATGAATGCATGTGTCTGTATGCGCATGTAATCACTTATAAAGTTTATTTGTTAAATGCAATATATTTCTTACTTCAACTGAATATGAAGACGGCACACTTAAAACGGGAAAAGCAAAATGGCTTAGCTGTGGGTTAAGGTCAAATCGTAAGTTGTTCAAAAGACTACGGGACTAATTTTTCGTAATAAAATAAGACAAAGGGAGCACACGGACAAATTATGATTTCTAAAGACACACTGTCAGCAAAACTATAATCGACGGGGAACGAAGTTGTACAGTACAGATGTCAGTTTCATTATGCAGAAGGTGTGTGGAACAGCTGCAGACGACGCTTCTAAGACGGTTCTCAAATTTTTCATGACCGCATCAGAACCAGACACAAATACACAGATAAGCGACCTCACCTTCAGTCGTGTTTGGTAGTACAGCCTAGCATGCCAAAAGTCTGAACCTTTGTTGATTATGCCTTAAATCGTGTAGCGATGAGTCGAAACACTGGAAACGTCAGATTTGTTTTCCTGCTTCGACTTGTTCGAGTTATCCGGCGGGACCGGAAACTACAAACTCAAGGGTCCGTCTTTTCACCCAAATATACCCGAATAATACTCAGAATCCTCAGAACCCTGACCAGACCTTCCCCTGCAGCCACTGCGGTCGAACCTGCCTGTCCCGGATTGGCCTCCGCAGTCACGAAAATGCCTGCAGACGACGTGGGCAAGCCCTATAGAATCTTCGTACGCGAAGTCAAGCCAAGAGACCCGAATAATACACAATGATACCCAAATGATCCCAAATGAAACTGAGAGAAGGGAATTGCCGGGTCATAGGTTCAAGTCCCCGTCCCGGCCCTGGTAGCTGGACTTGCAACTGATCCAGCGGGGAAGATGGGCTTGTTCAATAGCATTCCCGTTGAAACATGAGGTCCTGGTAAATCAAAGTGGCACAGTTGCAGTGCGCCTGAATTGATTAGTGTTTGGGTCATACTCCATAAGCATTAGATTTCTCTGTCCCCCATAACCCACCCGTCAGGGCCATCTACTATCACTTAGGTGCCATGGACGTTGACCCCGAACTAACCAACCGGCCAACGGCACTCACATGCCATGTGTCTCGTGGGCATGTGTGATGGCGTGTCCATCTGTGTTTAGGTGTGTGTGTGTTAGTGAGTCATCCAACTAACTTGATCTAGCACAAATATACATTGGGTAGAATCATGGTTATTCCTTACTGACCTGGGGCTCGGACTTCTAGGACGTTTTAGTGACCAGCATCAGAGCGCACAACTTTTTTCCTAATATCAAGGAAACACTTTTCTGCACCACTTTAAGAACAAATATCATTTAGTACCAAATGACCTAATATGGGATATTTTTTACTTAACTCTTATAATTTGAAGTGAAGGAGAGAGTTAAACACAAAGTCTTGTCCATTTGTCATGTTTCCCTTTCTGGCACTGGACCCACTTATCTCTCAGAGCTCCTTCACTGTTATATCCCTTCCAGGCAGTTGCGCAGTTCGTCTGAAAATAAAATGCTTTGGATTCCTACAGTAAGGGCTAAAGGATTTTGGCAGAGATCTTTTTGTTACCAGGGTCCATTAGTCTGGAATGATCTTCCTAAATCCTTGAGACACATGCAGTGAGTCCAGTGCCAGTTTTAAACACAGTCTTAAAACCCATTTGCATTTCCCATCTTGATTATCAGTGTTCATGTATTTAGTCAATTTCTGTTCTTTTGTATAACTGTACATGTGTTGTTATTTTTTTTTTCACTTTTTGTATATTTTTCTTGTTCGTATGTATGGCGCCTAGAGCATCAATTTTACAATGTATAGGCACCTTATAAATCATCTTTATTATTATTATTATTATTAATTGTTGATTTTGCTGTACAGTCGTATAATTATTGGAAAAGATAAGTACAACTGCGCCATTTTCAACACCCCAATAGAGCCCCGGCAGAAAACAGCCAGATTTCATGAACTGCATGAAGAGGAATTAGGTGATCAATCTCAGTTTCCAGCCTTGATTTGTATGCACGTTCACTTATCTGTATTTGTTCTGATGTCTGCACAAAAAACATATATACAAAAGTTGAACTTAAAAAGTAACTTCTGTCAAAAACTTAATCATAGTTCATACTTTCCCACTTGCCTAAAATCAATTATTTATGTACATGCAAAAAATAGCAATCCCATTTCCTTTTTAAAAAAAGATCACACTGCTTTGAGTTTGACCAATAAAACATCACATAAATCAGAATGTGTGCTTTTCAAAGTAAGCTTTTACCCATTAACTCATATCAGCTCAGTAATATCCGGGTGACTGTAATTCTCATCTTAATATGTTTTATGAATGTTTACATCAGAATACTTCAAAACTTAATTTATGGCTAATACAGGCACACACACAGCCGTGACACACGTACGGTCAACAGACTGCACACCAGACACACACACAACATGACTATCCTTTGCGTTCATTTTGGGAATCATTTTGGGTTCATTTGGGTATCATTAGGGTTCATATGGGTATCGTTTGGATTAATTTGAGTTTATTTGGGTAAAACGAGGGACCCAACTCAGGGGAAGTAACTTCCGTTGCACTGAAGGTATGGTTTTCTGCTTTCATGTCGTAGAATTTTAACAGAAAGCAGGACCGTTGACTTAAGATTCTTCAACAAAAGTATTTGGTTACCTTCTTTTTTTGCTCTTGAACAATAAGTATGCATTTTACTTTGCTTGTGTTATTCAGGGTAGTGGCTGATTTAGGGCAAATCAAACTAATTCTTCTCAAACTTTAAACGAAAAGAAACACGCGCCGTACCTCAAGGTACCATTAGCTTTTGGTCGTGGGTGATTGCTGACACCAAAGCATATAATTACTTGAGACAACCCACTAGTTGTAATAACAAATTTAACTAACCTACAATTAGTACACATTTCTGCTTCATCATTATCAGCTGATAGAAGGGCAAAGCATTCACAATTCGTAGATCAGGCTGTTTAGTCTTACTTCATTTATTTTTTGAGTCTTGTTCAGAAATGTTGGCTGTCAATACCTGCCTTCACTGACTCACTATAAAAATCAGAACTTTCAAACAGTTTCATTCTTTTGCTCAAAGACCATTTATAATCAAGGTTGACCTACACCTGTTTGAGTGAAGCATAGCACCTGAAAATTTAAAAAAATTAAAAAAAAAAGATTTTCAGGTTTACTTGGAATTATGGACAGTGGGGATGGAACTGTCATGAAAAATGACGAGTTTTCTTTACCTCATTTGAAATCATTGTATGAACGATGTGCATTGTTTATTCCTGGAAGTAAGCAGAGGCAGACCGCCCCTACACAACAGGTTGCAGCAGTATTATTGCAAAGTCACTCGAAAAACATGTTAGTCCAACCTTTCCATCTACGTTTGTTTGCAAGAGGAGGTTCCTTCTTGTTACATGAAAGACTTCAAGTGCAACTAAGGACTTGTTCAACAGAAAGAGCATACCACCAACTGTCAAAGACTCTGTTGTTTCGCCTTTGCACGCTTCTATATAATCCGGGTGTGATAATTCAAGGATTTCCTGCACATGCAGTGTCCGTGTTGACTTGTCGTTATGTGTCGAGGAAGACCTACACATTTCCAGAACTTCTTGAAGCAGATCTGGAGGAAGAATTTGTGAGAGGCAGTGGGCCAGGGGGTCAATCAGTCAATAAGACGGCCAACTGTGTCATGCTGAAACACAAACCAAGTGGAATTGTTGTCAAGGTGATTACTACAGTATAATGCACTTTGAAGTTTAGCACTTATGCTCTTAAGCCTTGGGTGTCGGTAGCGGTGTTTGTTATGATGATTCACGCAGAATCATCGCAACAAGAAATGCTACTATCAGAAGGTTAAATGCTTAACCTATTTAACCCCACGATCCCGCTTGCCAAATTTTGTAAGTGTTACTTAGTGACTATGTATCAGTTGCACTTGCAGGCGATGGATTGAGCATGATAATTCAAGGGCAGTGCCAGATTAGCTTGGTGCCTTCACACGCCAAGCTAATCTGGCACTACCCTTGAATTATCATGCTCAATCCATCACCTGCTGTCAGGTGTCGGGGCTAAATGGGTTAACCACACAGCCCCTGGTGCTGCCAACCCTTTCCCTGCCAGAGGACACAGATTGTGTTTCTGAAATCTGTACTAGCTCAACGCCAAAGGACTTGATTCATCCCTGGCGATAACATGAATATAAAGTGGGGTCAGCCAGAGGCATGTGTCCGCTTCGAGTTGAGCTCCTGTGATTGCAGGGAAAGTCGGGGGGGGGGGGGGGGGGGGCGATTGTGAGGATCTGTACCTTTTGCAGTTTGGTGGTGTTCGGGTTGTGTTGGGCGTGAAGTGCTTTTAACTTGTTCAGCCCCAATTCCCTACAGCAGGAGATGGATGGACCATGATAATTTTAGGGTAGTGCCAGATTAGCTTGGTGCCTGAAGATGCCAAGCTAATCTGGCACTACCCTTGAATTATCACAGTTTATCGATCGCCTGCAACTGGTACATAATCGTTAAGTGACACCTCCAAAATTTAGGAAATGTGGCCTTAGGGCTAAATGGTTTAAAGTACCAGTGGCTGGATGAAGAAGGAAAGGGGTTTGACTTTGAGACACCACAGCGAGAGATGAATGTGCTGAGATATTTCAGCGTTAGTGCAAACTGGCTTATTGCATTTCTCTATTATATATATATATATGTTGTTGGTTTTTTTTACACGTGTCCTATCATGACCCATCAATCTTCTGCAGCTGGGACACAGTCTTTTTTATGCTTCCCATATTTGCAACTGGAAAGGTGCCAAACAGATGAGATTCAGATAGTAATATGGCAATACTCTTGAATTATCATGGCCTCACAAGAGACAGAAGTACATGTATGCTGTTGGTGTGAATGATTCAATCAGTGATCAGCATTCCATACTTTGAATATATACCCATGTTTGGATATGAGTTTATGACCAATATTTTTTGTTGGCAACAAACACGTTTGATGTATTGTATGGCTTCAGGATTTAGTTTTAGTTGTGTGTGTAAATTTATATAATATATATAATATGTGTGTGTAGTGTAGTGTTTGCAGTAAACATCTAGATTCAGTCTAGTATAGTACTTCAAGAAATTACACAAGAAAACTGTGCACACTCCAAAATGTTTACAACTAAATCGTGTATCAGAAATCTATCTGTTGTTACCTGTAATTATATGATGCAGAGATAATTATCATGAGTACTTGTATAGTGCTTAACCTCGGATTATAGCTCTAGGTGCTTAACAAAAGCTAATTGTACAAAAATAACTAATTACAAAACCACAATTTAAAAAAAGAAGTCACCAATCAAAAATGCTACGCTTATGAACTCATACTGGCACACGCGCACACACACACACACACACTACTACTACTAATAGTGATGGAGATGACTTCAACATAGCAGGTCTGTTGAAACATCAAAAGTCATCTCAGCAGCATGCAAACTGTACAGATTTATCCATAACATAATCACAATAAGCTTTGAGTGACCATTACTATAGTCAGTACCAGTAAAACACTGTAATGCTGACCATTTGGCTGTCACTAGTGTCAGTAGCAGGTTTTCTGATGATGATTCCGGCAGGAATCATCACCACTAAACCTGCTACCGACAGTCAAAGGGCTAATATTTTCTGTCTTTGGACAGTGCCATGAAACCAGATCATTGGAAAAGAACCGAGAGCGGGCAAGGGAACGGCTCCAGGAGCGATTGGACCTCCATCTTCATGGCAGCAACAGTTTTTTGGCGTTGCAAGAGCAGGAGAATTCGTTGCACCGGCAGGAGAAGAAAAAGAAAAACAAAGCAAGACTGGAACTGAAAAAAGCTTTCAAGGAACGAGAGGGATTAGACTGACTTTCAAGACTCTTTGCTGTTGTATTTCAGCAATAGGCTATTACATCCTGAGGCTGATTTAAAAAAAAAAAAATTGCTCATTGTCTTAAGAAGGCCACATTACAGATTAGGAGACGGATCAACCATTTTGGTTCAAGGGTGGTGCCAGAATAGTTTGGCGCCTGAGGCGCCAACCTATTATGGCACCACACTTGACCTATCATAGTCAAATTAATTTCATGCAGTGGTGTATCAGGATGAAAAGGGTTAATATAGTGTTCCTCTGTACTGTGCCACTCAAAGTGAAGCAGATTTGTAATACTTGTGACGACAGATAATCTGAAGCCTGAGCATAATACTGGGATTGTACATTCCTCCGATGTGTCATTTTGGTGAAACTGAAGCCTGAGGTGATGTAAACAATCTAAAACAAATGCTACTGCTAGTGAAATAAAGAAATGAATGAAAACAAAACATTAGAATAGGAAACAAATGTGCATTGATTTTAATTTTTAAACCTGTAGAAATCGAGTAACAAAGAGACTGTGAGGAAAAACAGTTATTGTGTTAGATTCGAGACCTGAAGTGGATGGTCACCTTGTCTTGATAGGTGTCACTGTACGTGTAGTAGCTTTTGATAATTGGAAAAAGTATGAGTGATGGAATGCGTTTGTTTATTATTTTACTAATAAATGTTAAAAACTGCAGAAATTGATGACATTTTTGTTGTTTCCATTGCAACCTCCTGTGATGCTGGTCATTCTCACATTGCGCACAGCAATACATCACAAATCGGACATAATACACACTGGTCCATGGCTTCCAAATGGGTATCTGATGAGCGTCCTCCTGCTCCAGCTGACATTGGCCGCTGCACAACCATATACAGACAAGCAAAAGCTGAGGCCCCTTAGCCTAATATACTGACGAGCAAAAGAAATGCAACTTTTTCGGATCCATCGGCCCCGCAACATTTTCGGATGCATCGGAAACGCTGTTTCCAATGGTTCTGAAAATGTTGCATTTCTTTTGCTTATCAGTATAGGTGTCTACTTTGCAGGCCTATGTCAACTGAGTGACCTGTACATGCAAACACAAATTTTGTGGTACAACTTGTTGGCTGCCAGGTACAGTAGGACATGCTTTGAGCAACCTTTTTTTTTTTTTTCCTCAAGAAAAATGTCGTCTCAAGAAAAATCTTGATAGGCAAGAAGTGTTGTGGGCTGAAAGGGTTAAAGACCATCATTCAGCCACCCGATTGATGGCCTTTAATGACAGGTGATCTCTCATAAAGCTGGTAGCTCAAAGACACAGCGTGTCCACTGCCTGTAGTATCTCTGCTCCATCTGGCTCTCTACAATCGACTCATGTGTATCGCAATCTTCACCCTATTTGCTCGTTTTTGTCTCTGAATTCATTATGTAAAAACGGACGCCACTCATATCTCTGCATACTCACATCTTTATAGTGTTGTGTTGGCATCTCTCTTTCTGCCTAAGAACGCTTTCTCGCCAGACTGCTACGAGTCACATGGCCCACACACAACAATTGCTAGAAAAGACTTGATGTTACTTCTTGCGTTACCAGATCCTATAAAGCATCCGTTGTGTCTCGTACGTGAGGCCGAAGAAGACACCATCCGCGCCCACGCTGGGTCGAATACAATACGTCGCGCCAATGCTTACCCTCAGCGCGCAACGTATAAGTACTGACTGGTAGAAAACAGCTGTCTTGCCATGCTACACAATCACTGTATGCTTTCTCTGCTCGTCACATGCTTAGACGTATTTCTCCGCTGCTGCCACACAATACGTCTCTCATCGTGCTCATCTGTTCTGACTGCTCTGTCTTACAGCTCGCCTCGTATGAGAACATTAACACCTGCTCAACAATGCCACCTCGATGTATCTCTCTTTGTTCTCTGTACACGCCCGCCCCGGCTCCTGTTTCGCCTGTTGTTTTTCCATCGTGTTCCTAATCTCGCCACCCCGCCCGCATCCCATTCGTCCAAAGCCACACACCCTTCCCCGGTTAAAACACTTGGCGCACTGCATTGACTCGCACATCCTAGATAACAGCCAGCGCCTAGACCCCCGCACTCGTTCCTTCCACTTCCACACCTTAAACTACGCATGACTTGTCCTCACATATACACTCGTAGTTCCCTGACATTCTTACCCCGGCCGCGCTTCCGTTCCCGGCCCCCGTTTGGAGCCTCGCTTTACGGCTAACATTGCGGTCGCACTCACGCGTAAGCACCTTCGGCCCGTGACTCCCCACATCATCGCACAAGACTACTCATTCGCCCAAACAAGCTGATGCTCGCCATATGATACTGCCTCAATCGCTTAGTACTGACGCCTCCGAGCACGCGGTAGCTCGTATACATCCAGCAGTCCCATAACTCCCTCACACGCTCTAACACGCCGGCGCTCTCGTCGTAAGGACATCATCTGCCACTGATACATCCGCGAAGCTCGCGACCCACACGTGCTCGCTCATTCTAAATGCTTCCCGACCGCCGCTCTCTCTCATTATTTTTCCTACTCCTGAATGTTTTCCGCAACCTTACACACGGACACACATGCTCGACTTCATACGCTAATGGCAGGTATATCCGCCACATGAGAGATGCGCACATCGCATTCTACGAGTACTGTGCCTGCGCCCTCACCGTGTCCGTGTGCGCATCTGTAGCGTGGTTTGTCTGCAGACTAGCACTTTCGACAGGAGTTGCGATTCACTGCGATTCGCCCGCATACCATAATTTCCATCGCACACCTCACAGAGCGTACATATATGTGGGCAAAGTCTCCTGTGGTGCCACACTCTCCTCACCTCTTCTTGAGCGCGAGCTCTTCGACAGACACCGTGTGTGCTTCGATCACATCGACGCGTTCCCCGGATCGTAGTGATGGACGGCCTGCCACTGGGGATCTCCTTCATGCCTACTCTCATCACCCCCTCTTCGCACAACCAGGTTCACCGCAGTTTCCGCCGTGCTACTCTCGCTCGACTCGTCTATCCGATGCGCGTCCACGGCGCACTAGACCCAGGGGTCTATTAAACACTGTGGTTCCACTGTCTAAGCGCATACTGCAGATTCTAATATATTCAGTACTACTACACTTTCGACCCCTGGCTGATTTGCGCAGGTGTCGCTCCATGCTGTCCTCGCTGCCAGAGCACACACATGTCACTTGTTAAAAACCGCGCAGTGGTTTTGCGGAGAATTTGATAAGGTAAGCAGCATGTGGTGATGTTTGTATTGTGGGTTGATATTCTCCGCCTACTTGCTAATACAGTTAGTTCCACTATCTTATTATCCAACGTCGAATCTACGAATCCCATTGCCAGCTCTCGAAGGGCGCCGGCATCTGTTCCGGTCTGTGCAACGCTTGTTGGCCCTCCTCAATTCGACTACTACGGTACTCCTCTCGTCGCTCTAGGGTCTGTATATCGCTACGATTTTTGCTTTTCTCGTGTACCCTCGCATACGCGCTACTCAGTCTCTCTACCCGAGGAGAATCGCATGTCAGCTCGTGTTCATACATCTCCAAAGAACGCTTCACAACTCTGTCACCTTTCGCTGGCTCTCAAACCTCTGTCTCACCACATCCGCGCAAGACGGATCGTTCTCATCTCGTACGCTGTGCCGCCCCCCACGGCACTATGCTAGCACCCCGCTTCATGTGACATTTCCCTGCATGTCCCACCCGCGCCCTTGCTCTGCGGCCCCCCCTCTTAGTCATCACGCTCATGCTCGGACTGCCATTTCCTCTCTGCATACAGAGTCATCTAATTCATCACTCGTGCTCGCCACCCCCAAATCGCGCTCCCTATCGCCTCTCTCGAGTCTCCGGTTGATCCCCTCTTGGTGCGACACATTCGACTTTCCCTATTTGGCTCACCTCGCGCTAGCTTTTCCACAGCGCACTTTTCACTAATCTGTTTCCGCCACTGTCAACCACTCTGAGCTCGCTCTGCTGCGACACTCGGCGCGCTGTTTCGCTTGACCTCGCGATCGGCCGCGCTACTGTTCTGCATCATCTCTATGCACCCCGACGCTCGCACCTTGTTCTCACGCTATCTTGCATGTCTTATCACATCATATGTTAAGACTTCTTTGCTTTGTTTAAATATAATAAAAGCATTTGTGCCTAGCTCTCCACCCTCCGTGTGCTATCACACCGGATTCTGCGCAGCTCCATTCCCTGTGAAGCCTTGTACCTCCCATCTATCGAAGCCCGACATGGCAACACGTCTCACATGGCCTTCGGGTCTCTAGGCACCTTGCCTGCCTGTATACACCCCCCCCCTCTAAGTAGACACCCAAACTATCTCAATGCTCCGCTTTTCTCTCGCGATGCGCGACGTCGCATTCTAATCATGACAACGGCGCAATTGAAGGGAACATACATCGCAGCCTTTAGGAATATTTATGTGACTCCCACTCATGGACTTGTCATCGCTCTTACATTCCTTCGTCTGGGGACTCTCTATCCAACTTCTCATCACGCTTGTGGTCAATTCTTCATCCAGCTACCTCGTGCTGGTTCCACACCACCACACGAGACCTCTCGCCGTAACTGCGTGGTACACTAATAGAATTGGCATCCCACATAGATGTGGTCCGAATGCTGGTATCTAAATCATAATGGCGCTCGTTGCCGTTCACTTGTCGAAGCCTACCTATCGACTCATGTTCCTTACTTGATACACATTGCGTACTCTACTCAGCGCCGCATCGCACCGTTACACTACACCTGTGCAGGCTCGACCATTCACCAAGTGGACTGGAGCCCCGCGCCCCTCCCCCTCCCCTCCCACCCCCTCCCCCCGCGTGTGGCAACCGAGCCAGGCGCCTATGGCGCCCTGCAAAGGTGGAATCATCACACCACTGTTTCCGTATCGGCTGCCTACTCCTCGTACACAATGCAGTCTGCGTAGAGCTGCTCTTTGATATCAATACTCTTAATCGCATTATAGGACCACGGTCCAACAGCCCCTTACTCGCCTGGAGGTGGACGTCCCCATCACCACACATGCGCCACACCAATCTCAAAGCCGCGTATGCAAGATCTAGCTGCCCCAGCCGTGAACCCATCCACGCGATACACCAAACCGATAAGCTCGGGCAATATCATCCCTCGTGACCCCTTTATGCCACATAATGCTACACCATCCTTACTGCCTCGCTGTCTCACATCAGTCATTTTAGCCGCCGCGCCACTCACTGCACTATTCAGCGCTGCTTAGTCTAACATCCACCTGCCATGGCGGTTTTCCCACTATAGGTTACAAACAACCCAGAGAGCCTCTACCCCGGCTCTATCACCACTCGTCTGCTACATCGCTTGGGCTCCCGTTGTTCGTCCCTGAAAACAATCTGTCTACACAGCCAAACGCCCGCTGTCAACGACCTCGGACCTCCCACATCACGGTGCGCGCTGCCCACAGACGAGATCGATCGCCGAAAACACGCTAGCGCATCGGTCGCGCAAGAAGCCAGAATCCTACGCTCGCCGCGCAGCCATCAGATCTCTCGCGGCACTCCCTCACGCCCACATCGAAATTGATCCGCTTGATGAAGTTTGTTAAACACTACCCGGCGCTATTTCACGCTCCGCGCTCCAATCCCTACTCCGCACCATTCGCTTGCTACAACCGCGCACTCGTGCCGCTGCTTCACGCGCGGAGCATGAAAAATGAGAAAGGCGCGGGCCACCCGCCCCCCCGGGCCGCGCGCGGGGTCCCGGGCCGGCGCCCTCCCGCTCCGGCCCCGATAGGAAAAGGCGCCCTGTTTGGACACCCGCCTTGTCATCCTGTAAATGCCTCGATCGCTCGTATAACGAGCTGCGAGTCCCTTCTGCTCGCGGCTCCTAAATACCGACCTGACACCATCCATGGCCTGCCATATTTTGGAGGGCCTACCAGGCTCGGTCCTTAATATCGATCTCGCCTTCACTCAGGCCTGTATCTGATTCGATGTCTCTCGCTACACCACCACTCCATCTCGGCGTTTGCTGCTTGCCCTTCTCCACACGATAGCCACGTCATGCCTCCTGCCTTTGGTGGACTCTCTGTATGTGCGACCGCTCTCACGATCTCGCCGGCAAGCGGCCTCTCCTGCGTAGCGGCCCTTTGCACCAGCACGTGCGCATCCGCGTTCTACTTATCAACGTCGTATCATGAGTATCCTGCATGTGCCCTTGGCTCCACCTGCCACCTATGGTACGCACACAGCGCGCTCAAGATACGCATGCTCCTCGTCTATGACCCTGCATATTTTGGCACACTACACTGTCATGGATCTTTAACTAATCAAGCGGCGCGCGAGCGCATGGCGTCTTACACGCAAATGATTAGTCCTATTCTGCCCGCTACGCGCACCCTCTCACGCCCTGGGCCACGGCTACAGCCATCGTCGGATAAAGTCACACAATCCGGCCCCGTGATATACAGCAATGCTAACGCATCCACGCTTTAAAAAACAGCCGCCGGGCGTCTAGTTGCCGACTTCTTTTGCGCAAGAAGCTTGTCACAATAGGGCAACCATATCAATTTGACTCGGCACCGGTCAATGCACCACGTCCACTAACTGCACACCCTAAATCTTGTCCTCGTACACGATTTCCACGCGATCTCACTCGCGCACCAAGCCCTCCTCGCGGCTATCGCTGCTCTCAAGGAACGGTTGCGTCTTCGCGCGCGGACAATGTGGCTGCTTTCGCCGCTTTGTCATTCAAACTCGTCTTCTCTGTTTAGGAACAGCCTGCGCTCACGAGGAGACCACCGCTGACGCGGCGCCTCTCCGGACAGTAGTGTCTCAGTTGATGACCGCTATCACCCACTCGCAGTGTCCTCTCCGCGCTTGGTATTCGGTTACAGCCACCATGTACTTTCTCCGATTGCGTCTCGCACAATAACTTGACACAATACTACTCCCGTCGTCTCCATCACTAACGCTGTTGCCCTCTCTGTACTCGCCCGTATAATCGCCGCTCAGCTCCTTGGTCGCTCGGACATCGCTGATTTTGCACAATCTTGTCCTGAGTCTATACCCGCTCTGGCCCTACCTCTTACACCTTCCTGTGCTGTGGCCAGCTGGTCTGCTCGCCTTGACCATCTCACACCGGCGGCCATCATTTTCTCGCCCTCCTCGATTGTCGCTGCCACGATCATCACTAATCCACACTCTTTCTTCCATCTTTTCTTAACACATATCTTCTAGCTTGCTGCACACACAACCTACCAGCACGCGTCCGTCGTTCTCGAGCTACACGCGATTCATTTCCACACAGGCGCTGCCTGCAAAGATTCTGCCACTGTGGCAGCCACCACCACGCGCACGCCCACACTAGCACGTTCATAGCACCCAGACATCTCGCACACGCTCGTCTCTACACCATGGCGTAAGCTCCCGCTCGTCTCCCCTGCCACATCTGCTCGCTCAATTCATGTTATCGCGTGCTCCACCACACTCGTCACAAAATACTCGCATTTGCGCGGGGCGGAAAACGGGGTCTCCTAGACAACGCAGTATGCATGATCGGTGTCTGACCTTCACACACCATATGTTTATAGCTCCCGGAACAGCTCTAGACGCTGCTTCGCGGTACACATGCACCCTATTGCGTCACACAGCTACCGTCTCGACAGTTCCACGGCACAGGATGCGGGATGTATGCGGCCACTTGGATCACACCGCCACACTTATGAACATCACAACATCGCTCACACCGCTTAGGTAGTCGCCAGTGCGCGAATCGTATTCTGTAGCCTCGCGCGATATCATTCTCCAGTCTCCTCTGCCGCGCGGGGCCTCTCCCTTCCTACTCGTGTCCTCCACCCAGAACTACAGGCCACCTACATCATCGACTGTGCACCGTCGCGTTCACTTCAGCCTCACGCTCGTCTTGCTATAACGCATCGGGTTATTGCATCGTTTACTCAACCCCTCCATGCTCAAGCCGCCCCCCCCCACCACCCCGCGCTAATCGTCCAATGATGTACACAGCTCGACAATCGGGCTCTGTCCCCACGTCATACCACCAGCCCCACCACACCATTTGCACACTGAATACGCACAAACCCCCCCACCGCTACACTTCACGGCTTAATACTGCTTGCGATTCTCTCGGCCATCAGCGCGACCCCAAACCTCCCGCTCTACACCCGCCCGCCTCGTGCGAATTACTCACACACTCGGTGCCCTCGCGTTCGCATCGCCATGCGCGTACGCCATTTTTGCTTCGCGCTCTCGTACTACTCTATGTCTGACATTCCGCACCACCTTAACCGCATGCCCCCCTAGCGCCACTACGTAGGACTAACTCTGTTCGAGTCACTCCCCGTTCGGCTCTCTCGCCTCGCGCTGCCCACTCCGCTGTCGCATGGATACGCAAGCCAACGCGCACTACGTACAATCTCTGCCATTGCTCACCGCTTCCTATCTGATCGGGTAGGATACCGTGTCTCCAGTCTTCCGCGCTGTTCTATAATCGTGTCCGGCTTAGTTTGTCCGAGCGCCATCATATCAGCGTATTAATCCTTTAATAAAAATTCCTACCTCACTTTTCGACCGGTCTCACAGTAGTCGGGCTTTTGTATCACCTCCATAGCATCTCCCTGATCAGCGATCTACATACATCGTCCATAAACCTCACCGCCTCCCACATAGTAATCACACTAACAATGTTCTATACTGCCTCGTGCTTGGACTGGCACACGCGTGCACGGGGTTTGCGCGTGGTAATCTCGAAAACATAACGCACATATATCGTTAGTGATTCAAAGATAATCCTCGTACTCTACTCCACATACAAGTTGCCCCCCCTTCGCGGAATCGACATCGTTCACCTGGTGGGCATGCTTGTCACACCAAAGCGTCACCGTGATTTACACACTCGTAACGCCTTTACCCATTCAGCCTTTCGATACTCTTGCACCTTGCATATGCTACACTTCTCTATACTCCCTTGCTTAGGCTCAACGCGCGCGCGCGAGCCAGAATAGCCCTTCGCGCCCACATCAAGGCTCCACTAGCCCAGTTTTTCCCCGCCGACTCACCTACATTCGAAAGATCAAACGGGCCTTGACTCTTCTCCTCCACCTACCTTCTCGTAATGTAGCCTTCATAGGACAATTAAGAGATTTGTTATAATGTGCATCAGGATTGTAATGGGGTTAATGCAAGGCACTCCTAGTGCTGAAATGCCTGAAAATGCTGGAGACACCCTCGATCATGAGTATGTGCATTTCGCAAAAAAAGATCTTCTGCAACAGTTTAACCCTTTGACCACAGATAGATACTGAACATTATCCGGCTGCATGACACTTAGATCCTTAATTTGAGCCCTCGTGCGGGGTCTCATGTGGATCTATGCATTTTGTGACAACGCTTTGTGTCCATGTTGCTTGGATGGATTGAATACAAGCTGTTTGAGTGCTTGCAATTAGGTACAAAGATTTCAGAAACAAATAGAGACACAACTTCTGTATCTCCGCGGGTCCCTTTCTATCAGCATACAACTGTGTCTGCACGCTGGCCGCTCGAGATTGACTGCTCCACTAAGCTCGAGCCGCACGTCCACCGCGCACTCGCACATAGCCCTTAACACCTGCTACTCTGATCGACATCTCCTGTCACATCTTGGCTCGACACATCCACCGCCTGACCTGCATCATTGTGCACTTTAACAGATATGCCATACTCAAGCACTCGCACATACTGCTTACAGCCATGTCCTCGCTACTCCCGCGTAACCAGATAGGTGCTTCCTCTTAACCTGACTATGATCGACACATCGGCTCTAATTTAAAATGACATTAGCGGTACCACACACTAATCTATCAGGCCCACGCGGGAATTCTCGCATATCGCTGATCAACAACATACAGTCTGCTCAATAGTGGGGGTCCCGCGCGCGGCATGCGCACCACTCCCATCCCCCCACCACTCAATCGGCGCTATATCATATCGCTAAACCTCGCTGTTTCCTATCTAATACTCCGTGCCTATCATCGGACATCCGCGCTCATCGGATGCCCTGCACTCGATGATAGTGTTCGCCATCTCACATGTCCGTGCACTATTGACACCACTTGCCATCACCGCGCGAATAAGTACTCACGACCCCCCCCATCGCACGCTTACTGCACCACACAACTCACGGCTGACGCACACCTAACTCTCTCGCCCGCGGCGCTGCTACTCATCACCCGCTGAACCTCTCAATGCCCTTGCAGCTGTCCAATCATGTACCACACTGCCCTGCCAGTGTCAGTTGCCTCCTCTTTGCACCACAATTCGTTGCCTGCGTTCCTCCGCTTCCCCCCTAACTCGCGTTGCCTACAATTCTCTTTTTGCCGTGTCACCCCCTGCCGCGCACCCGCCTGCCCTGCACTAATATACTCGCGCGCGCGCTAGTATTTCTCGACCTCATGCAGGCCGGACAATTCCATGAACCCCACTGCACTCTGTATCGCGACCCCCACTGTCCACTCTTGTGACCATCCAGCTCTTCGCCGGTGCGCACTCACATGGTATCGCCTTTCGCTAGTGTCCTTATGTGTCCGACCTTCGAATCCTGTGTCTGCTGTGCGCTGGTATGTGATTATCGTCTCTCCTTAAGGCACAAGCGCAGCACATAAGACTCACACAATAATCACATGACTGCATCAACATGGCATGCCCATCACTACTCACTACTACTGCATTGCTCTCGTCCTCGCGCTCAGGTCGACGGTCCCCTACCCACGCAGTACACAGCCTGCAACGCAGACACGTCGCCTCGGACGGAGCACGGGCCCCAGCTAGTGCTAAACTCTTAAATTCCACACTATATTGCCATTCCCGAACCACCGACAGCCATTACCATTCCTCATACAGGTACGGTCCCGTGCTCGGATATCTTCTCCTTATACTCGCGCGCCCCCCTCACTCCTGGAGCCCCCGCATCTTCAAACAGCCGACGTCTAAACTTGCCCTGTCTCAATTGACACATAGCCACAAGCTTGCAAACATGCGAACTGGACTCGCTCAAGTGTTCAACCGTTTCGCGCGGTCTGTCTCTATTATTTTACGGGACTCTACGCCACTCGGCCCTGACGCTTTCGTCGTTTAATCCATTGGCTCATACCTAGCCACCCTGATTTATTTAGACTAAGCTAATACACTTACCATTTTAGTACCTGATTCATGCTTCTCATTTCGCGACATGGGAGACATTCTGACGCCATATTCTTCGCGCGTGTTCGCCGCGTACCACCGTCTTGCAACTATATTTCGCATCCATATCGCTTGACAAAGCTCCCACCATCCGACCTACAATCTTAGGCTGGCTCTCGCTTCATCTAGTACGGGTGCCGCTCTCCTCCAGCTACTCTCGTGTACTAGATCAGCGACGCTCTGAGTTCGCGCGCCACCAGTTCACATGCGCCATAGATGCTCTAGTTGGAAACTCGCGCCTTGATCAGATACTCACGCAGATGTTACTCTTATCTCAATGACTCGTTTATTCGCTATTTCTCTGGCTTACTTTTAGCCTGCGCGTTCTGATTGGCTTGCCAGTCCTGTCGCTCCGTCTCGCTTCCGCTGGATTTTTCTGGACCAATCTGACCATAGCCGTTATCTCTACTCCTCTCTGTGGTGTTCAGCACTCTCTCTCTCGTGTGTCACTGTCTCTGAAGAGTCGACACCTGTACGTGTCACACTACCAGCTCAGCTCGAGCGATCTCTGTTGAGGAGAAAGCCCTCTCCCGCGGTATCAAGTCGTCTGGTGTATCGGTATGCGGAGATGCCACGGCCTTCTATCAGTCCGTGCGTCCGCCCATGATATTGGCTCGAGAGACATGACTCGCCTTCGGCTTCTGTCCGGGACCCTGCCATATGTGCGCTCGCTTTGCTGCATGCAGAGCTGACATTCTGTGATAGACTCTCTATCTAAGTATCTGTTCGGATCTCCGGCTCGTACAACCCTCCATCGAAGCACTCGGCGCACACACACCACCTACGGGACCGCTCCTGCTAGGCGCATACACCCTGCGGGCCCCCCGAGTGGCTCTCAGGGGGCTACCTCATGCGCTCGCTAGCGGGCTGCACCCCCCAGAACTCGACCCTTCAAGGTGACCGTCGATTCCACACCTAACATCTGGTCTAAGGAAAGGCTCGCATCCCGACGCACACCCTGATACAATCAACACCATGCGTCCATCCACTCAGTCCTACGGCGGCGTTGAGGTGCTCGCCGGGCGTAGCCGTCCTCCCCACACAGATCAATCTCTGGATAATCCTCTAGCTCCGTCTATCACAAAACGAACCGTCGCAAAGAACATAACAGCAAAGTTCCCTTTACTGGAGCGAGGACAGGTTCACTCTCCTACACACAGTATTCGCATCGTCTCTCGTCCGTCACTCGTCGCCGTGACCCCTAAGCCCGGCATCCTGTCTCTACGGATAAGCAACAGGACCAGAGCACAGCAACTCTATATTGCCACAGCCCCCGCTAACTCTCAAAGCGGTACACTCCTGCGCTCTGTCATAGAACAGCGCTACCGCAGCGCGTTCTCTCGGCCCGCCCATGTTCCGAAGCGGTACCTTGAAGACTGTCATCCATCCACGCGCTCTCAACCCCTGATATGGTACTGCCGTGTCGCATCGCCACCACTCGCATGGGACGCGCAGTCCTGGTCCAGAAAAGGTGTTAAGTCGGCGGAGCCACGGGTTCTCTGTCATTCCAGCGTTCACCACTGCTAGAGGAGATATGCCACCACACCTCTACCAGTCCGGCCAGAGTCACGCATCTACTATGATGCTTCACCACAGTGCCGCACACAGAGCTGCGCTGCACTGGCGCCTCCGCGAGTCACCTCTCGCGGCGCAATCGATTTCTATCACAGACAGCCTGTTCATGCTAATACCTAAAGAAAATGCAATCACACACTGCCCCCCTCTCCGTGATCTCCGCTCATCCAGTGCTTAGCTCCGCCGCCACTCAATGACAGCGGCACCAGCGAAGAAGCACACACAAGAGTTCTCTTAACGACTGAACTCCAAGTCCGCTCGTTCCGCTGGGTCCCCATATACCTGCGCGCCGCGAGCGACGGATCCACCTTCAACATAGTCACTCTGCGGACGGCATTTTAAATCGACCCCAACATACGCGCGCCGTCGCCGTACCATATCACAGGATCAGAAGATCGGTGATGGGGAGAACGCCCAGAATGCACGGCGCGGTATGCACCCCCGTGAGACCCGGGCGATGAGGTCCGCTGTAAGCTAATCTTTGTGCTCCACTAAACCACGTCTTGCTGACTTTGGTCCGCAGCATCCCGCTACCCTTTCCAACCTGATCTCGATCTACATACATCTATCCAGCCAATCCACTTCGGGTATCACCTGACCATAACGCCTCAAGAGACCTTCACTAGATACTTTATCTGCCCCATCACGACTAATCCCAGACCTCTCTTTAGCTCGATCACCACTCTTCCAAAGATGTTCGACCCCGCCCCCGTGACTCCCGCGTGCCGGGTGCAGCATCGTAGCCACAATACAGACCCATCAATCTGCATCTACCCTTAACAACCGTAATAGGCTCCATGCTATCATCGTAACAAGCTGCTCAGTCCGCTCACTCAACACAAGCAACGACACGCGCTATAATGTAGGCCTCATGACGCAGCAGAACACTGGCGAGTCGAGCAGACGAGTCTCAACTCCGGTGACGCTCCAAACAGGTCCCCCCTCTTCATTCGACGCACCGCTAAGCGATCGCTAGCCGCTCAATGACCATCGATCCCGGCTCCCGCGCACGCGTCACAACCTCCACCGACCGCACTGCACAGTGGATGGCACCGTTAGAGCAGCGCTCTCGAAATACAAACATGCTAACTCGCTCCCTCTCTGTAGGCGTACCTGATCTAATCCACATCACAAAGGCTCCTCGCGGGCTAATCGCGCACAGACCTTGTATCTCCCGTAATAGCATAGATCTGTGACGCCCGCAAGCTCGCAAGAAAGCACACCGTTCCCGCTAAACACATCAGCCCCTGAGCACCGCAGTGTGCTTCGCAGACACACTAAAGACACCGCTCAGGGCACTCACCCCAGCCGCGCCCGCCACCCCTCCCCTCCCCCCCTCCACCCTCTCCCCACCCCCCCCCCCCCCCCAGCGCTACACACCTCGCCTCTGCTCAGCCAACACACGCACCGTGCCCGTGACACGAGGGAGTTTCAGGCTCGCAAGAAAACGACGCGCGCACCTACACCAGACAGCAATCCAGGCAGCAGAGGCAGAAAACCGCCCTGCACCGCCTAGCCCCCCCCCCCCCCCCCCCCCCCCCCCCCCCCCCCCCCCCCACCCCCCCCCCCCCCCCCCCCCCCCCCCCCCCCCCCCCGCCCCCCCCCCCCCCAGGCGCTACTCACGCGCCTAGTTTCAGCATCTCATAGCACCATCTAAAAGAAAGCATCTGGTCGGGAATACTCGCTTCCCCATGCGCCCCTCTCACACAGCTCACATCGCGACACACAGTTAACTGCCAACTAGTACGCCCGCATCGCTCACGACTCCGTTGCCGTCAAGCACGACATAGCTAACAACCCCCTCCCAAAAAGACTTGGAGCCCCCCCCCCCTCCCCACGCAGCTCTTTCTTGACGAGCCTTACGGAATCACAGTAACCCAGCCCAACTCCCTACCAATACCATGCTACATCCCCACGCAACAGCACACTCGCAGCTCCCGCTGCACACCCCACCCCTAACCCCCCCCAATCCTCCGCCCCGCCGTGACACTGATAACCACAGCTGGCGCGCTATGAAGATCCCCAAACTGAGCAGTGCTTATTTTCGATAAGCCACACCGGCCCCCTAACAGCATCGCAGGGCCGATCCGGCATCCCTAGCACGCGAGTCTCCACTCGAAAAGCAGTCCTAGCTCGACACTCACTCGCTATCCGCACGCATAGCCCTGTCTAACCTTCCTCGCTCCTCTGCGATCTATGCATCTGGGCCCCCTCTCGTCCGGAGGCTCCGATGCCCCCTCCGGCCCCTGACCGGCGAAGCGTCGCGGCCCTCCCCCCCCCCCCCCCCCGCCCCGGTAACCTAATCAAGCCCCTTCCACACACCTCGATAACGCCCGCCACCCCCGACACCTCCACGCAGTGTCTCGCACATATACTACAGCGAAAACCTCACACACTTGACTCCGTCCCCCACCCCCTCCACGCTCCACCACTAGCATACCCACTCCGGTCTCTTACAACAGCGACCTCAATCCTGGAGAGACCCTTGATTCGCTCGCCATCCGCGCCCACTCGAACCCCCTCCCAATTGCCCTGACCCGAGGCTCACCCTAGATCAGACAGATTTAGCGCCAATTACATCCGCTTCATGTAACCCTCCGAGACCCTGATCCCCAACCCATACTCTCATCTCGCACCCCCCACTGACACTAGCGGAACAAGCTCTCTGGATGTCGGACCGCAGCACCCCAGACCCTGTCCCGTCCCCGCTCATACACCATCGCTGCTGCGCGGCCCTCTCGCTACCAGTGCGCATCGCCCACTCCTTCGATCACAGCCAGTGCCCGCATCCGACGACGGGCTCCATCGTCCGAACTCTCCTCCAGACATCCACCTTTGGCTTACCAACTACCACAAATGCCGCGGCCTAACCCACACACCCCTGGCTCGTCTCATCCCGTGCCACGCGACGCCCGTCTCGCGAACTGTCCACTGTACCGCACCCCCCCCGTGACTCCCACACTATACCATACAACGGGCAGTTACTCACCACCTCGCGGGCCCCCCCCCACGATCAAGGCTCCCCCCTGAAAACCCTCCCTGTCCCGCGCAATGCATCAGGCGGGCGCTTCTCCCCCCCCGCCCCCTCGCTTTGCTCGTCCTACCCCCGTAACTATTTCCCTCCCCATGCACATCGCGCAACCTCCTCTCCGCACATGGCGTACATGCCTCTGAGGACCCACATCCAGCAAGCATCACACAGATCCGTACCGGCCGCTCATCATCGCACACAGTGGACACTGTGGACACAGCTTGACGACCTCGATTTTGCAGCTACTTGGCTTTACTGTCCCACACTCATCAACAAATGCAGGACAAGACCACGAGGCTTGCTGACATCTCGTCCCAAGTGGGCCTCACCATCCACAAACAGAAAACAAAGACAATGAGGCTGAACGCAACCAGGAAAGAACCAGTCTTGCTTGCTGGCACCCCGTTGGAGGAGGTGGAGTCCTTCACCTATCTCGGGAGCATCATAGACAAAAAAGGTGGCACTGATGCAGATGTCAGAGCACGAATCGGTAAAGCCAGAGCAGCCTTTCTCCAGTTGAAAAAAGTGTGGAGTTCCAGAGAGCTGTCACAACACACCAAAGTCCGGATTTTCAACTCCAACGTAAAAGCAGTTCGCCTATATGGAGCAGAGACTTGGAGATTGACAAAAACCACAGTCAACAGAGTACAGATCTTCATAAACAGTTGCCTTAGAAGAATTTTGAAAATCCACCAGCCAGAGAAGATCAGCAAAATCAGACTCTGGGAGAGAACAGAGCAGATAACAGCAGAGAATGAAATTGGGCGAAGAAGATGGGGATGGATTGGTCACAGTCTGAGAAAGCCAGTTTCCAGTATCACTAGGCAGGCATTGTCATGGAACCCCCAGGGAAAGAGGAAAAGAGGCAGGCCGAGAAACACCTGGCGTCGAGACCTCCAAGCAGACATCAAGAGACTGGGAACCACCTGGAGTAAAATCGAAGAAGAAGCACAGGACAGGAGTTGCTGGAGGTCTCTCGTCGACGGCCTATACCCGGGGAGGGGTGACAGGCGTAAGTAAAGTGGAACTGTTACTCCAGTGTGGTCTACAACCTTGTGCCACGTGTGACGAGTTGCAACTGAGTGAAGTTTCTTTACAAGAACCCTACGTGCATGCGTCTGGTGTGATTGTATCATACTATGACTATGACTACCACGTAACAATAAGTTGGCTGTTTTTAAAAGAGTTTATCCTTTTCACAGCCATTCCAACACTGTTTATAATAGGTGAAGCAGATAATGCACGTGCAAGTCTCTGAGAACCGCCTGGAAAAGTCAACACCACCCAGCTGCAAGAGGTGTAGACCCTCACGAGTCCCCACAATTGCTGGGACTCGATTTATGCCTCTTGCTGAAATGACTTTGTATCATTTTATTTCTTCAACAGCCTTGACAGTTTGATATTGGATTGACAGTGATTTTCTAAACGCAATCTGCATTAACTGGCCTTGGAAGGATTACCCATTTCAAGATCAGTTGAAAATAAACACATATAGGGATTTACGCTTGAAGTGGACCCTGGGTTTAACTCATTCACGACGTGATGCATCCGGATACGCGGCGTTAACGCCGCGTATCCGGATGCGTCACGTCGTGAATGAGTTAAACCCGTTCAGTGCCAGGTTAAGCAGACTGTGTTTCTGCAATCTTTGTTAATTCAATGACAGGAAACCCAGGAAAATGGATTCAAAGTGGTGTCAGCAAGAGGCATAGATCCTCATGAGTCCCCACAACTGAGGGGGTTCATGAGGATCTATACCTCTTGCAGTTGGGTGGTGTTCAGATTTTCTCGGCACTGAATGGGTTAATCATAGCGGTCCTAACAGACAATAAACTTCGGACATAACAAATTCTCAGAAGACTTTGTTTTGGTTTTGTCCTGAGAGCTTGGGAGGGCTTTGTCAAGAATAGCCAGCCTGCAGGACAGAAGGGGAAATCAGAATGCTGTTAGAATAGTAAGCGCTTAATTTTTAGCCCCATTTGATCACACACACCGACTCTGCATATCTAGTCAGACTGGGCTCCATGGCCAAACGAAAAGGCAAGCACCATGCACCAAGACAGTGCAACCTACACAGCCAGGACCTCAAGCCTAACAACAGAGGTCTGGGCAGTGACATTTTTTGCAGAACAGTATAGTCGATAGCAGTGGGGGGGTGGGGGGGGAGGGGGGGGGTGGATCCATTTAACCCCATGGCTGCATTTCCCAGTTTTGGAGATGTCACCTAATGACTATGCAACAGTTGCAGAAGATGGCACAACCATGATAAATGAAGGGTAGTGCCAGATTAGCTTGGCACCATCAGGTGCCAAGCTAATATGACACTGCCCTTGAATTATTATGGTCGATCCATCTTCTGCTGCAGTGTGTTGGGGCTATATGGGTTAACATGAGCAAACACTTGAGTTTGGGAGCTTTGAAAAAATAGTCTCATTGCCACTCACAGTAAAGGTGTTATGCATGTTGGCCTGTGATTTTGGACCTTGTGACTGGAAGCTGTAAGGTTCAGAATTACAGAGCAGCACACACAATTATAATAAATCAACATTGTTTTTCATTTCACACAGCTGGATGAATTCATCAGCGACACTGGAGTATCTGATGCCAATCACCATTTCGCAAAGTGCTACAGGGATGGTCTGGAACAGGCGAGTGGACTGGCGATTTTGCCAACAAGAGTGCTGTCTCACAACCATCGTGATTTACACTGTATTTACAGCATTCAGTGTCTCTCCAACCCACACGCTGACCAAGAACTGCTGCCTGGTCCTCATGTGGCAAGCAGCACACTAATGCACTGAACACCATATTTAACTTGCCAGGCAAAAGAAAATCGGCGTTTAATTTGGTGAAAACATGATGGAGATTTTTTGGTTGGGATGCCTTGAAACAAAATTAGGTCATTCATAGATTAAATTCATTGGTGACAATTTAAAAAAAAAAAGTTATTCTGTTCAGATAAGTGCAACCGTTTGTTCACACTTGAAATACAAAATTCTTAATCATGTGTTGCTGCCATTTGCATCTGCCTGCCAGCTTGTGATAGATCAACCATTTTAGTTCAAGGGTGGTGCCAAAATAGCTTGGCGCCTGAGGCGCCAAGCTATTCTGGCACCTCCCTTGAACTGTCATAGTTGTATTTCAAGCGCTAGTGCCTCAGGATAGAAAGGGTTAAATCTGCATCTAAGCTCATGCCAGATGTTCTCAAAGCACCGTGTCCAGTGAATTTGTTGGTTAGGGCGCAGTGTGACACTGTGCTTGCTGAGGCTGTGCTTGAGCATTGTTCGCTCTGTGAAGGCAGGCATTGTCCTGTAGGGCCATAAGCCTAAACAAACGGCTCAGTATGCTGCATCATGGTTTTGTCTCGCTACCGCAGTGGCATCCACACATGATTGAGAATTTTCTGTTTTGGGTGTGATCAAACGGATGCACTGATCCACCAAGCATCCCAGTATGCAAAGGTCCTCAGGCCCACGATGGCCGCAGTGGGCCCGCACACATGGATCAGTATCCCAGTATGCGAAGGTCCTTGGGCTCACGACAGCCACATTGGGCGGCACGGCTGTGCACGGGCCCACTGCAGCCGTCGTGGGCCCAAAGACGTTTTGCTACTGGGGATGATTAGTTTCGTAGTGAATTTGTTTAATTTGGTTGTGAAGCAAGAAAATGTCTTTTACCATGACTGAATTGAATTTTACTCTGCTGTCGGTGCCAGGTCAGTTTGGCATTCAGCATACAAATAGTGTACATTGATGTGTATGTAGCACGACTCCAGGAAATATTAACCCCTTAAAGATGCAGCCTTGGATATGGTACTGTTTTCAGTACTATTGGTGGCGTGCAGAAGAGGGGGTTTATTGCATGATTGTTGGAATTGTTCTGCATTTTACGCCATAATAATAATAACAATAATAATAATGGTATTTATATAGCCCCTAACCTCCTGATGGAGCTTTAAGCGCTTTACAATGTTTTTTTGTTGTTGTTTGTTTTGTTTTTTAAACATAATGCAAACATAAATATACAGCTAAGTAAATATTCACAAAATAAAAGAACAAAACCAGTCACAAAAACACTGGTTATGTATGTGCACATTCATGATCACACACACACACACATACACACACACACACACACACAGAGAATCAGAAAGGCCTCTCATACATGAGAACGATTATTGTTAGATTTTACTGTTAGATTTTACTGTTAGACATTTGAATGTAATGTGTTTATGTTCAGTGTGTGAATGACTGTGCATGTTTCATATGAGCGTGCTTGTTGCAGAGGTGCTTTGAGACAGTTATTTTTAGGAAAATTCACAGCGGCACTTTAAGCCAATCTTTATTTGAGATAAAGTCTGCGTACCATGCACTATACCATTACAGTAAACCTTGGATATCACAATCACCAGGTACCCACTTTTTCCCGTTGTTATATCCAAAGTTTGTTATAAGGAAAGTTACCGTCAGGACCTCAGAAAGTGTTGTTATATCCGACTTCTGCTACATCGGAGTTTGTAAGCAGGGTAGACTGCATTAATAAGATAAAGATAAGATAGTTTATTGCCATATGTTTCCATGTAAAAAAAAAACAAAAAAATTGGAATTTGTCTTGATGTCAGTTACTAAGACTAAAATAACACACACACACACACACACACACACACACACACACATATGCACACAGTAAACTATAAAATATGATTTTCATGCTAAATACTAAGCAAATACCAGACTGATTCAGTTATAAGCTGACTGTACACATTCCGACAAGTTCCCACTCGCGCTCTCTCCAATCATTCTGGTGGAGCAGAGAGAGCGCGAACAGCCAGAGGGAAAAAAATGCTGCGGAATCTGCTGGTCCTGATGGACCTGTACCTACGCCCTGATGGTAAAAGTTGGAAAAGCTCACTGCTGTGGTGGGTGGAATCACTGGAGATAAGACTTGCTCTACATAAGAGACGCTGCTGGTACAGTGAGTCCAGGCTAGGAATATCTCTGCCTATGATTTTTGAAGCGGTCTTGACCACCCTGCTCAGTCTGATTTTCTCTTTGGCCGTGATGGAACCATACCAAACTATGATCAAAAAGGTGAGCACGTTCTCAATCACAGCTCGGTAAAATTGCATCAACATGTGGCACTGAGACCGAAACTTTTCAGACGTCACAGGAAGAACGAGCGCTGCTGTGCTTTTTGGACGATGAGGCGAGTGTTTTCCTCCCACTTAAGGTCACATTTACCTGAGTGGCCACTGAGCGCGGCCGACGGGGTAGGAAGTTTAAGAACTTATTTTAACCCCCTTAACTGTCTCTTTATCATGGCGGTTCTTGAACTGGTTGACAGTTTCAGCCTCGACAATTGATTGTTTCAGAGCATTCCATGGGTTCACAACTCTTTGGGGAAAAAAGTTTTTTCTAAGATTCAGTCTGGACCTCCCTTTGAACAGTTTGCTGCTGTGACCTCTATGGTAAAATGATGACTGGCATGAAGTAAAAAATATGTCCGCAGAAACTTTTTCAAGTCCCTTTATGATCTTGAAAGTCTCGATGAGATCTCCCCTGTCTCTCCTTTCTTCCAATTTCTGCAAATTGCAAATGCACATGACAGTAGTGCCAAGAAACTTAAAGTTCTGGACTGTTTCAATGATTTCACTATTGATCACAAGGGGGTGGGGGTGGGGGGGGGGGACTGTTTCTTTCTAAAGTTCACAATCATTTCTTTTGTTTTGCCAGTGTGCAGTTCACGGTTGTTGTTATTTACACCAGCTAATTAGAGTCTCAACCTGACTACGGTAGGCGGATTCGTCTGAGTTTGTAATTCACCCCTCCACTGTGGTGTCGTCTGCAAATTTCAGAACTTTAGTACTGGCATGGCATGAAGCACAGTCATAAGTAAACAGGGAGTAGAGCAAAGGGGAGAGCACACGCCCCTGAGGCGTGCCCGTGGATAAAATGAGGGTGGATGACACATTTTCACCAATTTTAACGACCTGTGCTCTCATCAACAACAGGAAATCGAGGGTCCAGAGGCACAATGCATCTGGAACTCCAATTTGCTGGATCTTCTGGTACAGTTTGGATGGAATAATGGTGTTAAAAGCAGAACTGTAATCAACAAATAAAATTCTGGCATAGGTGTTTGGGATTTCAAGGTGTTGTAAAACATAAACAAACCAAGTCACGTCGCATCCTCCATGGAACGTTTTTTGTGATACTCGAATTGAAAACAATCCAGCAGAGATCGGTAAGTGTTCTCAGAAACCGGAGGACCAGGCACTCGAGCGTCATCATGACAACTAAGGTCAGAGCGACCGGTCTATAGTCGTTTAGAGAGGACACTGGATTTTTTTCGGAACAGGAATGATGGTGGACCTTTTGAAACACTGAGGAACAATGCACTGAGAGAGAGAGACATGTTGAAAATGTCAGTAAAGACGCCTGAGAGCTGGTCCACACAGTTTCTGAGTAAGCGTGGAGAAATGTTATCTGGACCGGCAGCTTTCCTGCTGTCTAGACGCTGAAACATGCACCTGACATCAGTGTCTAGAACAATGAAAGGTGGGTTCTCAGTATGAGTCCTCACCACAGGAGGTGGGGTCATATTCTTTTTATCAAAACAACTATAAAAGTCATACAGATCGTCTGGGAGAGACGCATCTGTAACATCAGCAGACTTGGATGCTGGTTTATAGTTTGTGATGTCTTTGAGGCCTTGCCAGATGTCTTTAGGGTTACTAGCTGCGATTCTGTTCTAGTCTTGTCTCTGAAGTTGCGTTTAGCAGTCTTAATTGATTTTTGTACTGCATACCTGGCTTGTTTTTTACCTTTCTCTGGCATTGTCTTTGTACGCGTCATGTTTTTTCCTGGAGTTTGTGTTTAATGTCTGCTGTAAACCACGGCTTATCATTAGGAAGGACTCACAGTCGGCACATTTAACTCATTTTGCCCCAGGACCGAAATCCCCAAATTTTGAAGTTGCCCTCTGAAGGTCTGTATTACAATTCTAGAGACAGATCGAGCATGATAGTTCAAGGGTGGTGCCAGAATAGCTTGGTACCTATGGGCGCCAAGCTATTCTGGTAACACCCTTGAACTATCATGCTCGATCTGTCTTGCTGTTGTGTGTCAGGGCTGAACGAGTTAAATCCAAATCCAGTCAAAATAGGGTCTTTCTGGATACCGTGGTTAGTCCATTGTGCAGGTAATTTGACTTTTGAACACAACGCGAGGCAAATACTGAAACACAGATTTTGTGCGCACGCGAGACTAGGGTAGACTTATCTAAATAATTGACTCTCCACAGAAATCTCCAGCCCTTCCCTAGACCACAAAAGGGATGCGGACTAAACTGGGCACTTGAGTACTGTATTAGATGGGAAGTTCTTGACTATCTAATACCTATTAAGTCGCCTATACCCAGTCCGGTTACAAAAATTGGTCTGTATTACAATTCTAGACAGATCGAGCATGATAGTTCAAGGGTGGTGCCAGAATAGCTTGGCGCCTATGGCTGCCAAGCTATTCTGGCACCACCCTTGAACTATCATGCTCGATCCATGTCTTGCTGTTGTGTGTCGGGGCTGAACGAGTTAATGGTGTTGGACAGTGTGTGTGATCATACATGCACTGTGCTCACTTATGGCAGATATGGACATAACCTTGAAGATGTTTTGTTCTACCTAGCATGTTTGTTTTTTTTTAAAGAAACTTATTAGGGCCCTGTGGCTACCTTGTCAAACCATTCTCCTGATAGAGGTGAATAATCTCAGGTGAAGGATGTACATGATTTATCCAAGATGCGTTGCATTTCTGTAAAAGATGTCATGAAAATCAAATTGATGTATGTTTGTACATTACATGTATACAAATCCTTTTAACAGATGAAACTTACAGACGTCTTTAATTTAGACTGTTAACTTATTTGTGAACTTCTTTTTTACTGGACTAATGCACGCAAGAGGTTTATATAATTGTTACGAATAAATTTGTTACCATAAAGTGTATGTTCCGGTTTTGATTGACTTCATGAGCGTTCACGTCGTCAACTCAAATTCCCAGAAGTAAATGACGTCCATTTGCATTATATTAATGCAATGAGATTATATAATTATTATGAATAAAATTGTTACCATAATGTGCATGTTGCTGCTTAGTGTTAAGGTCCTGTTTTGAGGGACCTCTCTTATAATAGATCACCTGTTGTTAAAGTACCATTATGCATAAATCTGGACACATTTCAGCACCATTTTCATTTGTTATGCCTTGTCGACACACCTGATGAACTTGAACAGCAGTTTGGACACTCAGCAAAATCACACGCATACTCGCACTTATTTATTGTGCTGCCGTTAGCGTGTCAATCTATTTTTAGCTGTTTCTCGTACTAAACGCTTGTATTTCTAGAACAGAGTGGAGTCGTTGTCAGGTTACTTGATATAAAGATGTGTGCTGAACTTGATTGTCCTTTGTCCAAATGAATCATAACTACACCTGAGTATAGCATTTCATAACCATCTGTTACAGAAGTGTATCTTTGAACAGTTACAGCAGTAGTATGCCTTTAACTCTTAAACTCCCAGAACTAAATGACTTTCATTCTATAGAATGAGTCATTTAGTTCTGTGAGTTTTAAGAGTTAATGACAGGCAATCTCTCAGAAGGGAGTTTTGGGAGTTCGAGTTAAAGGGCCACCTAAATGATGGTCTTATTCGAGTCAACAGTTTGGCCTTCAAGACTTCTCTTAAGTAAACTTCTGTCTTCTCTAGGACCAGTTTTTCCTTGCAAAGGATGTGGTTGCTCAAAACAGGATTACCTTTTTATTGGCTCCTTTGCAATAGTAAAAGCGCATCCATCGTCTGTTGTCCATAGTAAACTGGAACATTGGCATTTTCTTGGAGCCTATTCAGGTTACAGTCTTCATACTTGGCTCAAGGATATTTTGTGACCTCTCTAAACATACTGTCAGTTTCCTCTCTAAAAGGTCATGGTCACAGGGGGTCCAGATACATATATTTTTTAAAGCCACATTTGGAGAAAAAATTATATCTTTTTCTCAAATACTTTAGAACTTCAAACCCATGCATGGTAGTTGGTACAGAGATACCTGATGGCAAGGCCTTTCTTGCATATTAATTTGGTCAAGGTTTGAAAGTTGACAAAAAATGTGTAAAAAATGCCAGTATTTGATATATTTTTTACTTCTGATCAGAACGTTTGCAAACATTTTAATTAAATTTGGAACAAAGTTAGCCCTGACAAGTCCTTTCTTTGCATAATAATTTAATTGACCTCTTGCAAAGGTCATGGGGTGGGCAGATGTGACAAATGCATAAATTTCACTAGTAGAAAATCCAATACATGTACTTGGAACACGTATTTATGTGACCTGTTCGAAAGGTCGATTACAAAGACGTGGATCAGTCATATGCATGAGCCATCAGGGCTCTGCATTTCTTGTTTTAGCGAGTTCCAACTATCTGACCTATGGCATCCTTTGTCTTTGAAATATTTAAAACGATTCAGGATTTTAAACAAAACACACAAAAAAAAAACAAACACTGAAAGACAACACAGCAACCTTCAACATTATTTTACTTTCATACTTTAAAAAAAAAATGCATTTTAACAAAAATTGCTGATGCAGCATAACAAAGATTACAGGTCACATCATGCAGTCCATCATGCAAAACTGACTCCAGTACATTTTAACCCATTTGAGGGGATGTGCGTTGTACCACTTGGATATGCTGCAAACAAAGTTAGCATCACGACGGATACCAACCTGGCTGGATATGCTGCAAACAAAGTTAGCATTCACGCCATGCCACAACATGCTGCATGTGTTGAATGCTGACATAATCTGCGGCATATCTGAATAAGGCACATTTAACGAGCTCAAAAATTGTTTCACTGTCGGTGCAAACCGTAGAAACTCGTTCAAGTATAAAAGATTGATGGCAGAATCGTACATCTGAGCCTTCTCTGAGCAACCACCATTATGAGGGACCACCTGTCATTTATGTCCATTATTTAGGTGGCTGCAGACAAGTAAATGATGGTCTTTAATCCACTACATTCTCAGACATTTTTTTAAAATTTGCTTATTGTCCCTGTAGGCTGCATTCTCCTAACCAGAGATAGAGCAACCATTTTAGTTTAAGGATGGTGCCAGAATAGCTTGGCGCCTCAGGCACCAAGCTATTCTGGCACCACCCTTGAACTATCATAGTCAAATTAATTTCAAGCAGCCGTGTATCGGGATGAAAAGGGTCAATGACACGTGACACTTTTTGTCCTTCAAGGCATCTCTTGAGATTGCACCTGTCTATTTGGGTTACCTTTTCCCTACACAAAGCTCGTTGCTCACAACAGGTTCGACTGTAGCACGATGCCAGGTTAGTATGGGACTATCATGGTCACTGATCTCGCACACCTTACATGCAGCACTAAGTAGTGCTCAGTGACAGTGCTTTTGCACTGATGAGCCAGGAAAATTGTCTCTTGATAGATGAATACAGCACAACCTCTTTTGTGCAACCACTTTCATGGGTGACTGCAAAAAAAATTGGAATGACTGAAAGCGGTCCATAGACTAACTATGATCCATGGCAAGCAAGAGGCATAAATTCTCAGGAGCCCCTGCGTCCGCAGAAGCCCATGAGAAATGTATGTATGTCTCTTGCAGATGGAACAGACTGGCTGACAATTAGTTCTGTCTGAACAAAAGAGTTGGGATTTTGAAAACGCTGAATCAGCCTTCAGGACCGAAAACTGTCGCCCATACACTTTTTTTTGGTTGTTTTTTTGTTTCAATAAAAAAGCAGTCTTACAAGACACCTGCTCTCTCAAGAGAAGCCTTGCAGGGCTCATATGTAATTAGAGACCATCATTCAAGTCACTACAGAATGGTCTTACTCTTTGATTACAGATGATCTCTCAAAGTCTGATCACTCAAGACAGGCTCTGCTTTAACGGGAGCATAAATTCTTAAATGGTTTGACCATCCAGTATCACCCAGGGGTGTCTTGTTCAGCTGCTGCTATATCAAATATGGTGGAAGCTGGTGTTCTCTGCAATCAAAAGAAATATACAGTGTACATTTTTCTTTGTAACAAAGATCACAGCCAACACATGGATAAGGTGTCAAGCTAATCTAGCACTACTATCATGGTTGATCCATCTCCCTCCAACATCTTCAGGGTGAAATATGTGAAATACTTTGTCATCAAACTCTAATTTATCACCCCCCAAAATAATAAATAAAAAACATACACAGCTCAATACATGCCTCAAAGTTGGAAATTTTAGATTTCAGGAAACTGTTGGGGGGGGGGGGGGGGGGGGGGGGGGGGAGGGGTTGCAGGACAGAGATCCCAATACCCCTCATGTTTTTGTTTTTTTTAAATTTGAACATTTTTAGTACATCTGAACACTTACTGGGAAATTCTAAAAAGTTTGGATAATAAGTTAACCCATTTAGCCCCAGGACCCTGCAGCAGGAGATGGATTGATCATGATAATTCAAGGGTAGTGCCAGATGAGCTTGGCGCCTCATCTGGCACTACCCTTGAATTATCATGATCAATCCATCTCTTACATTTACAACTGGTACATAGTCGTTAGACAATGCCTCAAAAGGTTTGAAAATGCGGCCGTTGGGTTTAAGAGGGTTAAGCACACTCTTGCTACCTGAGAAGACAAATTAAGAATAAGATTTACACGAATAAAGTTGTATCTAATTTCAGGAATTCCTGATTTCTGGCAGCCAACACACCCATACACATGAAACTAAAAACAAGTCATACCAAATGCGCACTCTTCACAAGTGTTGCCTTGCGATGGGACTGGGTGGACACAGTCAATCGTTCCAGTATGACGCGGGTGTGAGGTACATGCGTCCACAGTCGCCCAAGGCTAGGCTGTCTCTGTCCATCCATCCCAGAAGTCACATTGTTGGTTATCTGAGGCAATTTAGAAGTCAAATAAAAAGCAAATCATGGACGACATGGACAGACAATGGATAGCTCAGTACTTACACTCACTTTTGCCACTAAATGTAAGACAAATACAGAAACATGCATTTTTCTTTAAAAGGTATTTTTTCGAAAAATACTTACCGATGACATGACAAATGGGAGTGTCTACTACGTGCTCAAATTCTAGCCTACGAACCCGTTGTGTGCACACACAACCCGGGAGGCACTCGGGGAACCCTCCAGAGGGGCCAAGAGTTGTCTCCCGGACCTGCCTATCCGGTTCCGAGTCACCTGACTCGCCAGTCAGATACTAGGCTCACCAGCGGCAAGCGGGGCAGGTGGGAGGGTCCTCCGTGTCATGTCATCGGTAAGTATTTTTCGAAAAAATACCTTTTAAAGAAAAATGCATTTATTTCATCAAAAACATTACCGATGACATGACAAATGGGAGAATCACGAATAGGAGGAGGGTGCCGCCCCGGTACTACCGGAGACCAAGACCGTCCTCCCATTGCTAATTCCCAGGTAACGAGCTAGGTGCGTACCTACGGCGCCTGCTGCGCCGGGAGGGAGTGCTGTGCCACCGTGAGGTCCCCCAACAAGGCGAGGTTGTCTCGCTGTCCCGCCAGATCCCGAAGGTAGAAACGAGCGAAGGTAGATTCTGCTCGCCAGCCCACCGCGGCCACGATGTCCTTGACAGCGCAGTTCCGATCGAATGCGACGCTCGTGGCCATGGCGCGTACTTCGTGTGCGCGGATCTTCAGTCTCTGCGCTACGCGTGGGGAGAGATCCATGTATGCCGATCGTATTACCCAGCGCAGCCAGGAGGAGATCGTCTGGGCTGTGATATCAGTCTTGCCCTGGCGTATGGGCAGGAAGAGGCGGGAGCGCCCTCTACGGGTAACTTTGGTACGGCGCAGGTAGATGCGTAGGGCACGCACGGGATCCTGTCGCCGAGTCTCCGGAGAGCAGGCAGGCCCTCCCAGGGGCCGCAAGGTGATGATCTGTGGAGCAGTTAGGGGCGACCTTGTTTTGGCAATAAAGCTGGGGTCCGTTAAGAGCTGCACGGAGCGATCTGCCCTGAACTGGAGGCAGTCTGGGCGGGTAGAAAGAGCGTGTAGCTCACTAACTCTGGACGCGGTGGCCAAGGCTAGAAGGAAGCAGGTCTTGCGTGTCACATTTGCCAGAGGGGCTAGAGCGAGTGGCTCGAACTGGGAAGAATTCAGCCACGTCAGGACCCAAGGTAGGTCCCAGCGAGGAATGAGAGAACGCTGAGTCGGACGTTGGAGGCTGAAGCTGGACATGAGGTCGGAAAGGTCCTTACAGGCGCCGGGGTCTGGAAGGCCGAGATGACGGTACGTGTCGGCGACCATGGATAAGTATCCCCTGATGGTGATGGGCGCCAAACCTTGGACCTCGAAGAGCCATAGGAGAAAGTCCGCTAGCTGTGGGTTAGTCAGGCCGGTGGGTAGGAGGCGACGGGCGTCGCACCAGGCACACAAGACGCGCCACTTCCCTTCGTAAACACGCCGGGTGGAAGGCTTGCGGGCTGCAGCGATTGCCTCCACTGCTGCACCAGAGAAGCCTCGAGCGGTGAGGGCGCGCTGCACAACCTCCAGGCGTGAAGAGACAGGCGTTCGGGACAAGGGTGGAAGAGAGCCTGCCTGGGCTGCTTGAGCATGGAACGGGGCGTGGGAAGGCGCAGGGGAGGAGAGGTGGCGAGGTTGAGTAAGTCGGTGGTCCAGGACCGGGTCCAAGCCAGCGGGGCGACCAGAAGCAGGACTGCGTTGCTCCCTCGAAGTTTGTGGAGGACCTTGGGAATGAGGACTGTTGGGGGGTACGCGTAAGCGATGAGGCCGTCCCAAGGAATCGAGAGGGCATCGACTGCCCAGGCCAGCGGGTCTGGAATCGGGGAGACGAAGAGGGGAAGCTGGCGATTCCACCTCGTAGCAAAGAGGTCGATTAAGGGAGTCTCCCAACGGGCGCAGATCATCTGGAAGATGTCCGGGCGCAACGTCCATTCTGTGTGGAGCAACTGGCCGCGGCGAGAGAGCGAGTCCGCCAACACATTCAAGTGGCCCGGAATGTGTCGTGCGAGGAGTGTAATGTCGCGTTCCTCGGCCCAGCGCATCAAACGGAAGAGGAGCATACAGAGGTCGGGAGATCGGGTGCCCCCCTGTCTCTGGATGTAGGCCACCACCGTCGAGTTGTCGGAGAGGACGAGAAGCCGTTGGTTCCTGAGCTGGTTCTCCCAAACGAAGAGGGCTTGCCAGACTGCCTGCAGCTCTAACCAATTGCTGTGCTTGTCCGCAAACTCCGGGGGCCAGAGGCCGGAAGCCGAGGAGAATTGAGGAAGCAGGTGGGCTCCCCACCCCGAGAGGCTCGCGTCGACACACAGGGAGAGGTGCGGGGGAGGGGAGGACAAAGGGACTCCCGAAGCCAACCAAGCCGTGTCGGTCCAGCGTAGAAGGTGAGGGCGAACCAGGGGGGAAACCGGGACCAGGTGGGCAAGGTCGCCAGAAGAGGGTCTCCAGAGAAGCAGGAGGTGCAGCTGAAGGGGGCGGGCGTAGAGGCGACCCAGGGGGAGAAGGTCCGCCGCTGCGTTGATCAGTCCGAGGAGTTGAAGCCAAACTCGGGCGGGAGCTGCTTCCTGCTGAGCTAGCTGGTTGGCGAAGGTGGCCAACTTCCGAATCCGGGGATCCGGGAGGCGAACAACGTTGAGATCGGTGGCAAAATCCATTCCGAGATGAATGAAGCGGCGCGAGGGCGTGAGATCTGACTTCCCGACGTTGAGGAGGAACCCCAGTCGCGACAGCAGACGCATCAGAGTATCCCTGTCCTCTTCCAAGACGGACTCGACGTGGTTTCTCAGGAAGAGATCGTCGAGGTAGTTGGACATAGGGCTGAGAGACGACTGCCGTGCCTTGGCCATAACTGCATCCATCAAGCGGGTGAAAACCCAGGGGCTGAGGTTGAGGCCGAAGGGTAGGGCTCGAAACTGGTAAACGGTTCCATCGAACGCGAAGCGCAGATACCTCTGGGCGGCCGGATGTATGGGTACGTGTAGGTAAGCATCGGAGAGATCCAGGCTGACGGCGTAATCCATGGGTCGCACCGCGGTACGCAGGGCTCGGGCCGTCTCCATGTGGAAGGAAGGAGCCACGATGAAGCGATTTAGGGCTGAGAGGTCGATCACTGGGCGCCACTTGCCGCCGGGCTTGGGGACGACGAAAAGTCTGCTGTAAAATCCCAGCGAGTCTGCGCGGCGCACAACCTCTGTGGCATCCTTCCTCAAGAGAGAGTCGACTTCCCCCCGTAGGGCGCACTCCTTGAGCGGGTCTGCGGGGATCTCGGTCCACAGCGGAGTCGTACGCAGAGGAGGAGGGGAACGAAAGGAGATCCGTAGGCCGCCGGAAACAGTGTCTAAAATCCACGGGTCTTCTGGAATCAGTAATCGCCACTCGTCGCTGAAGAGGGCGAGCCTGCCGCCGACTGGAGGACCCGAGACGGCCGGCGGAGGCGGAGGAGGGGAGGAGTCACTGAGCCCGCCCGCGCCCAGGGCGACGGGCGGGACGGGGCCAAGCGGGGGCGGGGGCGTTAGCTTGGCCGGGGCGACCGAAGGCGGGGCGACGGCGACGCAGGGACTGCAGCTGGGTTGTTGAGGTCGGGGCGACGGGTCTGGAGATCCGCAGGGGGCGACCCACGGCCTTGCGGGCTGACTGAAAGCGCCGAGGAACAGACTTGGGAGGCCACCTGTCCGCATTGGAATCCTTGACGGCTTGCCAGGTGTCACCAAAGAGAAGGGGTCCCCCGAGGGGGGCCCGACGCAGCTGGGTCTTCAGGTCGGCAGGCATTCCCCGGCAGGCCTGCAGGACAGCGTCGCGGCGGAGTAAATCACAATTGGCGGCTGCAGCCATAGCGTTGACCGAAGAGTGATACGCGGCGCGGCTGGCCGCTTCAGCGAGGACGAGGAGGTCGCCAAGAAGGGGGGTCAGGGAGGGGTGCCACGAGTCTTCCACGCGCCGGAGGAAGGCTTGCGTAAGGAGCTCCATGAAGCCGGCGCAGGCCAAGGAATTCCTGACAAGCGAAGCCGTCTTGTCCAAACCCGCGGGTAGCGCGCGTCTGAGTGCAGAGGCCCCACCCGCCTGAACCACGGCGGCTGGATCCACCGGAGGGAGAGGGCAGAGGAAGGCCTGGGAATGGCCGGCGTACCACTGCTGGCGGAAGTACATATCGAGGTCCGGAGGCCATCTGTGGTCCGAGAAGAAATTACTGTCCCTTGAGTCAGACAACAGGTGGGCCGAGAACACATCCCGAAGCTCACGAAAGGAGGGGGGCTGAGGGAGAGTCTTGAACTTCTTTACCTGTCTACCCGCGTCGACGAAGGCAGAAGGCTTCCTCTTCAGGGGGGGGGATGGAGGGCAGTCCGCTGCCGGAAGCGTGGCGGAGATGAGGCGAGCGACCTCGTCGAGGGCCAGAAGAACCTCTGTGCGGGAGGAGGCCGGTAACCCGTGGGCTGTCGACGCATCCGAAGGAGAGAGCGGTGAAGGAGAGCGGCTGAGACCTCCGAGGAGAACTGAGATGGAATCATCAGGGAGAAGACTCAACGAATCGTCGTCCACGCCGCCGAGAGCCGTCGAAGAGGGACGGCGACCGTGACTCCGAGAGCGATCAGCTCGACGAGGACGAGAGGAGCCATAAGGCGCCGAAGCACGCAGGTGAGAGCGACGTCCGCGACGGCGACGCGACGCACTAGAGGAGCGGGAACGGCGGCGGCGACCAGACGAGCGACTACGAGCTGGAGACCGTGATCCTCGGGAACGAGGAGGAAGGAAAGAGGCTGGGCGAGGGGAAGGGGAACGGGCGGGACGAGGCAGACGGCGGGGAACGTGGGACGAACGCCGCGAAGAGGTAGAGCGCGAAGGTCCATGGTCCAGATGACGAGAAGAATCCCGAACTTTACGACGCTCACACGAAGGAGCGCGAGAGTGGTGGTCAGACTTTGATCGCAAGGAGGAACTGGACACAGGTAGAGGTGTGGTGAGTGTGCGCGAATGTCTCCGCGAGCTGGACTCTGTGGCGAGGCGGGCTCGCAGCGGCCGAGGGGGATCCAAGGCCTTCCTAGGAGACGAGTGGGGACCGGTTGACCATGGACGGCGCGAGGCACGTCTCTCCGAACTGACCTCTGTGTCGAGATGGGTTCTCTGCCTGTCGTAAGGCTTGGTCCAAGCGCGATCCCTCCTGGGAACCCGCGCCTCGAACTCCCGACTCCGCACACTACCTTGCTGTGTCCGCTGTGGAGATCTTTCCAGACTGGGGCCATCGGGGGCAAGAGCGGTCGGTGTGTCTGAGATGACAGCCGGCACTTCCGCAGGTCTTGCAACAGGCACAGGTGTCGGGCGTTCACGTCGGTAGAAGCTCCAAAGTTGGACCCAGCGGAGCTCCGGCCAGACGGCGCAAACGTCACAAGAACGCTCAGATGTACAGCCGACACACGGCAGGCAGACCTTGTGCGTATCCGAGGGCCACTGGAAACCTCCACACTGCGTGCAGGTCATCAGGAGGGCACTGCAACACACCAAACAAACAACGTGCCGGTACGTGGTCGAGACCAACAGGGCTCGTCCTACCAAGGGGAACCGTATCGAACGATATGGACAAACGGGCTGTGCCCCCAGGCTATACTGCTATAGCGCCCGAAGCTAAGCTTGCGTCTTTAGAACAAAGCCTACCCCAGCCAGGCTGGAGAGGAATGTGCGCCAAACGACAATAGGTTTAGTTTAGTTTAGTTATTTGGGTTCAACGTCGCGCAGGGGACTAAGGCCATCACACGGCGGGCCAAACGACAATAGGGACGAAAGGCCGTGTCCCCCGGCAATAATGCTGTAGCGCTCTAAGCTAAGAGTGCGCTCTCGAAACAAGCATACCCCAGCCAGGCCGGAGATGCAACATGAGCCACGCGCCGCAGCTGGTTTAAACAATGCTCCCCGAAGGCTACCAGGGGAAGCCAGTAATTTCACCCCAAAGGGGAAAGGCGAGGGCACCAGGGCCCCGCCGAGCTAAGAGTCCCCGCTCAACAAAACCCACACAACCCGAACAAGGTAGAGTCCAAAGGCACAGGCCGGTACCCCGCCCGGGGACCGGCTCCGGGCCCAACTAACTATCCTACCTCTCTGCCGAAGCGGTAGCGGGAGAAGAGACGTCCATGTCGCCACCGGCGAAATGGCGGGAAGCAGCAGGTCCGCCAAGCGAAGCCAACCAAGGAGGACGCCAAGCGAAGAAGCGCAAGCGAAGCTGCAGCGAAGCAAGAAGCGAAGCAGAAGCGAAGCAACAGGCGAAGCCAAAGTCACGGTGAACTCGAGCACCAAGACCGACCGGTCGAAGGGAGCGCGAGGCTAGAACACGTCCGAAGGTCGTGAGCCTACGTAGCTGACTGGCGAGTCAGGTGACTCGGAACCGGATAGGCAGGTCCGGGAGACAACTCTTGGCCCCTCTGGAGGGTTCCCCGAGTGCCTCCCGGGTTGTGTGTGCACACAACGGGTTCGTAGGCTAGAATTTGAGCACGTAGTAGACACTCCCATTTGTCATGTCATCGGTAATGTTTTTGATGAAATAAACCCCAAGTTACATTTCCAGTTTTTAACTCATTCAAGACGTGCTGCCTCCGGATACGCAGATTATGCCACGTATCCAGAGACGGCACTTCTCGAATGAGTTAACCCATTTAGCCCCCAAGGCCATATTAAATGAATTTTGTATGTGTCACATAACGATTATGTACCAGTTGCAGGAGATGGATAGACCATGATAATTCAACAGTAGTGCCAGATGAGCTTGCTGCCTAGAGGCACCAGGCTCACCTGGCACTACCCTTGAATTATCATGGTCTATCTATCTCCTGCTGTATGGCGTTGGGGCTAAATCAGAAGTTAGAAACTGAAAGGACTAGAAGTTTACCATATATGACATGTTCAGTACAATAAATTCTGTTGTTATTACATTATATTGAGCAGCATTTTGCTTGATATAGTACTGATACAGGCAGATGTGATTATGTGACCCGAATCAAAATGTCCGAATCGTAAGACGAGGCATTTGATTCGGGTCAAGTAATCATATCTGTCAGTTATTGGCACTATATCAAGCAAACTGTTGCTCAATATAATTTATGTACCCAGTCCAAAACAAAACTGTGCCTGGCGTCATTCACTTTGTGGCTGATTGTGGTGCTCAGACAAAACACATGAATGGCAATCGACTGCATATTGCTGTCGACTCCGCGTGCAGATTTCGTCTATGAAGACATCAGTGCATTGTATAACCGTGCGTGTTACTGAGTAAATTCTACTTGTAACTAGATCAAGCATAATAGCGGAAATACCAGCAGGTTTATTTATTTAGTTCTTTTCTCAGGTTGTCGATATCACCACCTAACATCTCGTCAATTTCACTTGTCAGTCCAGCGACTCGCACGTTTCCTGGCGTCTTTTCTCCGCTCGTGTGTGTGTTTAGAATATAAATTTTGAGCACTAAGAAGTATTTCAATACTGCTACACATAAGGAGCATGTTAATGTGGCAGTATGAACATATTTCGCGTTTCCGTTTTGAAAATGCAAGTATCATCAAGATTGAGTCATCTTGGCGCGTAAGGGATTTTGGGAAGGAAAGTATATCAAGCAAGCTCATGAATAGTAATTTGCTTGTTATACAATATATACGTGTGTCAAAGAAGGGAAAACTATATGGAGTGGGTACATATATATATATATATATATATATATATATATATATATATATATATATATATATATATATATATATATATATATATATATATATATATATATATATAAAGAGACTGTCTTACAGCAAGTGGAGCAGTCAAGAATGAAGTCCAGTGCAAGCAAACCTTGCTTTACTTACCAGCACAGCCAAACCGAAATCCATAGCCAAACGCTTCAGTTGATGACCAAGCTGTTCCAGTAAAGCCACACCTGTTGCACAAGAAAAGAAGTTGGTCTCTAATTTAAACTGATTGATGTAAAATTAAAAGCTGACGTAAAAAGTTTGAAGTCTGCTGCACACATACAAGTATCTATCATACTGAACAAGTTAGAATAATGGCATTTCAAACCATGCATGTTCTAACAGTTCATTCACACATGTCATTCTGCAGCTCAAAACATATTATCCATGATAATGTACGGGTAGTGCCAGACCAGCTTGGTGCCTGGCAAGACACAAAGCTAATCTGACACTTCCTTTAAACTACCATGGCTTGAACTATCCTGGGAAGGCCATCTCCCAAAAATAGTACACAAAGACATGTCAGAGGGCATTTTCTAATACTAGAAATGTACCACGTTGACCCTTATTCGGAATGCAGGGGTGAAGTGTGGCATAAGTTTCACTAAAATAATTTCACTAAAGTCATTGGTTTATATCCTTATTCGTAAGTACTATAATGTAGCTTGCATATGGCAGTGTACAGATTTCAAGCTTTTAGCCTCAATATGATATGGGTTAAACAATCACAACCCCTGTTCTGTCTTGGGCGAAAGTAGTAGAAACACCAGAGGACACCTATATCTTCAAAATGCTAATATAGCACCACCCCTGAACCACCACGCATAAGCCATTCCCAGCAACCCTGAAAGTAGTTCCGCCTACAACAGGACACCTTAACCCATATCATACTGAGGCCAAAAGCTTCAAATTTGTGCACTGCCATATATGCAAGTGTGATGAAGCTCTATGCCCATGCATAGAGTTCACACAGGGTTTTTGTATAGTACGGTCTTGTCAGCGGTTTGTCTTGTGACAAATAGTCCGTGTATGCAGGAGGCCACGTGAAATCATAGAGGAAGCATTTTGCACAGAGTTTTAGTCGAGAGCTCAGTCTATCAGAGGTCCAAATAGTTAGTACGGGGCTATACTGTCAGTGAGGACAGACATGTGTGAGATACCCTAGCCCGTATTCCAAGACTCTGAAACCTAGAATTCAGGTATGTTTTTATATGTATTATCAACAGCTACTGAGTTAAAGATAGTATGCGTAAGAGTTAACCCTTTCATTACTGAATTTTCTGGTTCATAAATACCACCGAGTACTGCTTTTATAAAGCTCTGTACTACTAGCAATGCCCACTGCCCCCTGGAAAAGTGTGGAATATGGGGAAGTCAGTGGGGTCATACACTTTGAATGGAGATTTCTCAACAACTATAATAGCTGTGCTAATTTCATCTACATAGTGTGAAAGAGTAAACATTATTTTATCATTTGATACCTTGTTTGTGCTTTTGCTGTTGTTGTTTGGTAAAATAAATCGTGATTTACCGGCGGGACTGGGTGTTTACGCCGACCGCGCCGCGATGGGCATGGCGCCGCGCGAGCACGAAATGGTCATGAATATTCAAACCGACCGTACGGCTTGCAGTGATGACGTAGAACACTGAAATTTGGCATCCAATCAGAGGAGAGAATCTTGAATCCGTTCCAGTTTGTTATTTTGCGATCGACCAAGCGGTTCACGAGTTATGGCGGCGAGTAATTTTGTCAACTTTAACGCTAAAATTAGCCACGATACGTTTATAACATACCAAAATAACATATATCTTCGTATTCTATGTTCATTTTCCTAAAAAATGATGTGTGTTTTATAACTATTACTTCAGATTTGTGAGCGTAGTGAGTGAAAAACGTAGAGCGTCGTTGTAAATTTGCCTGCGTGGCGTGGGTTTTAGGGTATCGTGGTCTGAAAATCCTAGGTTTATCGCTAACGTGGTGCATTTTATCAACATTATATTTTATTTTAATTAGTGCAAACGAATCCAGAATTATATCCGTTGAGGGCATATTCCTTGTGTTTGATGAAAACATAATGAATTTAATTGTATTCACTTAATTTTGATCGAGATGTCCATGGCTCTAGTATGGGCCAGTCCATTCCATGCGCGTGCCCCCTTCGCTTGCCTACTAACGCAACGTACTTCACATAAATGGGACAAGTCTATCTGAGAGTAGAGGGTAGTTAGCATAGTGCGCCGTCGTCTGCTTCATTGTGCAAATGTGTTGGACTTGAATTTCATGATTCAAGTGCAGAAATATGTTGGCGCAGACATGTAAAATTAAACAGTGTGTTGTTCCAATTAGTTCTTAATTAGTGTGTAGATCATTGGTTTTGTACTGTGCTAATGAAGAAGACCCTTGATCCATTGATCACAACATTTTTGCTTTTCTTCCAAATTCAAATTTTATTGCTTTCCATTGGCTATTTTCACTTATCTGTTAATGATATGAGCTCATTAGTGCTAATTACTAAACTTTAATTGGATGATTACCATGTAATGATAACTCACCTAGATAATAAGAATGTCAACTTAGCCATACTTGTACCTCTAGCAGCAGTATCTCTAAAATAATGTATTAGTATTAGAAACTATTACTTCAAAATCCTGCCGCTACTAACATAGTCTTGTTATGCTAATTAGTCTTAATTAGTGTGTACTTAAGCCTGGGTTGGTGTTGAAATACTTTTTAAAAAGAACAACTTGTGTTATTCTCTTTACTCTTTGTTTTGGTTTTAGACAGAATAACAAGTTTTGATGAATATTGAACTGTTGGCTTTCATTTTCATTAAGATTTAATTAATTATGCTAATTAGTTATAGATGATTATGTGTCTTATGTTTATTGTGGTTTTCTTATGTTTGCACTTCAACATGCAATTTCAAACTCAAATGTTAAGCATTTGGGGTTTATATCAGCACAGAGACATGACTATTTGTAAAATACTCCTAAAATTATGCAAATTTATGCAAATTACCAACCATACAATCATGCTACCACATTGCCGTCAGCGCAGTTGAATTCGGCATGTCAAATTCAGTAAGTGTGTAAAATTTCACCTATGTCGGTCAAGTTTTGTGGCTTCTACCTCTTAAACACTGAAATATATGCAGACAATTGCTGCCCATTGGCATTTGTTTTCCCTTAATTTAGTCATGTAATGAAGAGCCCTATCCGGCCCACCCAGGTTGAAAATCGCCGCACTAGATCAGCCATATCTCTGAAAGTTTACATCCGATTCTGAAAATTCAAATTGCTATATACTCAGAAATAAGAACTCTTTTAAATGGATATATTTCCTACAGTACTAGATAGTGTCTTAATTTTGAGTGGGCATTGCTAGTACTACCCTTGCATACTGAGTTTAGAGACTAGAAAAATACCAAAATATAGTTGTGTACGGGAAAGGCTGATAGCGGAGTACCCATCCACCGCAGATACCCATAACCCTATATTGCTGTGACAGGCTTTGGAAGGGCTACACATTGACGTCATGTGTAAGTGTCGTGTGGTTGATTTGGTGACACACAGGTGCAAATCAACACACACCTATGAAGCAAGCAAACATGCATAAAAACAGTCAAAAAGTATTTGCATGCTCTTACCATGATAATGATGTGTTGGAAACTCATAATTCAAACTTGTGACTGTGTCATTGTCTGTTTATTGCTGTCACATAACAGTGTCCGCAATGCACACGCAGGTGTCAAAAATAAAAATAAAAGTAATTGTAAAAGATCCTCTATTATATACACCTTGATTGTCTATGCTTACGCATACACTATGTACAGTTACTGGGAGTCTGAAGATGAAATTACTACACTGTTATACACTGTCACCTTGTATTTACAGTTGTACCTGTGTGTGGTACAAAAAAAACAGTTGTTGTCATTACAAACAAAGGTACACTTCACATTTCCAGCACATAATAAAAGATTTGCGCCTCTTGTGCGGGTTGTTCACATTGCTAACCCCTGGGTTTGCGTCAATAGTAGCGAGTGTGTCGCTTGTAGCACACAAATGGTCACGGCCCTCCCCTTTGACAGGTAAGTGGTCAACTCGGTCAAAGCGAGTCTCGTTGGCTGGCGGCAGAGCAGGAATGGCTCTTTGCTGCATTCACGTTTGTGTACGTTGTGATCGTTTTGAACACACTCTCAGAGTAGAAGAGGCCAAAGTACCCAGATACACTGACAGATGTGGCAATTACATGTGTGGGACAGGCTGGCCTTCGGGTGAATGTCACCCGCTCAGGTGCAACATATCGGGGTCCTACTGTCCTCTCAAATTGTGGCATGATTTCAGAACCACAGTGGCACATTGTCATCGTCAAGTTCATCCCCACTTTGTCGGCATCGCGACCATTATCGTTGTTGTCATTAGTATCTTGTCGCACAATATCGGCCCTTTCCTCCTCTGTCAACTGAACTAAATCCTATCTCCAAAATCGCCTCTATCCTAAAACTCATCATCACTAAATTCGTCCCTGTCACGATCACTTTTTCCTCTTCGCCATTTTTGCAAGCACAACCAAAGTTCTGGAAGGAATTTTTGATATAAACTCCGCATCCTGTTTCCCAGGCCACGAGCCGACTATAACATAAATACTGTGCGCCTCGCTGTACCATTCCAGCACTGTCAAGGTCGCCGCTAATCCGGTAGCCACTCACAGCAGGTAACGCGGATTTCGAATGCGGCTAGCGCAAACCACTTTAGCGGGCAGCCGTACACTGGGGGGTAGAAGCTGCGGCCCCGCTATACCGGGAGGCTGTAAGCAGAGGAGGTGTTTCCCATGCCCGCTATAGCGTGCGTCAGTAATGAAAAGGTTAATTCGGTTGTGGAGCCTTGACTGGTTTGGTTCAGTTATGTTGGTTTGGACTTCGTTGAGATAACCAGTTATGTTCCTAGGTAGTTATTTACCGAGATGGATAACTAAGGAATGTGAGGTGTGTATGCCTAAGTTGTTATGAAGGTAGTACGTGGTTAAGTATAGTGTTTTCCAAAGTATGGAATAATGTGCGGCGAGAGTGTCAGGTTATAGTCTGTTTCAATGTAGTGACAGTTATGGGGTGTTACGAAAGTAGTTCATGTTATGAAGCACGGGTGTGTGCGAATGAACGTGAGAGTTATTTGTATCAGCCAGGTTACGTAAGGTACCTCATATTATCCAATGTGTGTGTGTTTAGCAAGTGTTATGATATTAGGACTTATTGTAAAAAGTTCTTGTGTGGAGCGGAGCGACGGACGCCGAGACGTCAGTCAACGGAGGCTGCCGCCAGAGGACCTACAGCGAGGTCATTTCATCATTCAGGGAGTGAGCGACCAGTGCCGAGACACCCAGGTCATCAGGGACTGCGCTACAGAGTGAGTCAGGAGGACGTCCACGGTACGAGAAACGGGATGACTCGGAAGCGTGCGACGCAAGAACTACACACCTAGACGTGGAAGGACAGAACGTTGCTGAACAATAACACCAGTGAAACAGGTTGGATTGTGAGAGACCATTACCTAGCCTGGCGTTTACATTGAGTATGTGTATGTGGTGTTGATGTGCTTGTAGTGGGAAAGTGTGGTGTACATAATCTTTTAAGTGTTTTTTTTTTTGTTGCTTACTTTTATAAAAGCTCACAGGAGAAAAAGAGCTAGTGTTTTGAGTTTTACCGCGTGAATGCGCCCGACTTAGTCAGTGGCGGTGTATGCGTCTGTTGTGCGAGAGTCTGTATGTGCGACTGGGGCAAGTCTGCGTGCGTTACAGCAAGCTACATTATAGTTTATAGATAAGGATATAGACCAATGGCTTTAGTTAAGAGGCACCAAGCTATTATGGCACTACCCTTGAACTATTTTAGTCAAACTTATTTCACACATTGGTGTATTCCGAATGATAAGGGTTAAAACTCCACTGCAAGTTTTTAACTCTTTAAATGCCAGTAACCTTTTCAGCAAGGTGATTCCCATAGTACGAGGAGTCACCTTAACAAAAAGCCCTACTGACATGCTGAGGGTGACTTTTAAAAAAATTGCTTATTGTCCCGTGAAGGCTACGTTATAAATGAGGAGGTAGATCAAGCGGTCTAGTTCAAGGGTGGTGCCAGAATAGCTTGGCGCCTCATGTTGGCACCAACCTTGTACTACCATAGTCAAATTTATTTTAAGCAATGGGTGTATCAGGATGAAAAGTGTTAAGTGATTGCAAACATACTGTCCATCTGCTGTCCACCAAGAAGAGGATAGAAAACTGAGGCCACATTATCTAGGATGACCACTTTCACACCGCGGTAAAGTGCCGACATCTGGAAAGAAAACCATAACATTACAATTCACTTCAGGTATACAATTACAAGCAGCAGAAATGTGACATTTTTGGAATCATCTGAAACATAGTACATGTATTTCCGATGATTCCAAAAATGTTGCATTTCTTTTGTTTGTTAGTATATAATTATATGTACCTCAATAGCACTATGGATCTGATTACTGTTTGCTCTTGTTCTATTAACCCTTTGGGTGTCAGTAGCGGTTTAGTTGCAATGATTCCTGCAGGGTTAAAGTGACCTACATAACAGACTACAGTAAAACCTGTTTTGAACGGGTCACTGGATTTTACAGTCACCTGCCGTTTACTGTCACTTTCGCGATGTACGGATGATGTTTACTGTATAAAGTACCTGGATTACACAGTCACCTGGGGAACATGACCAATGGTCAGGGTGTCAGAGCCCAAAACACAAAATAAATGGAATTTTTGGCCACAGCCAGATCGGCGCGGTAAAGCCGCCATGCGCGACAGGTCAATGGCTGCTCACTCAACACCTCGCGGCCAGCCACTACACACTTTGACAAAGCCAAGCGCCGTGTCATTATGCAATGACGGGCACGTGCCATCTGCTTCACCCTGGGTTGAGAATCCTCGTGAAAGGGGCGGCGTATATCAATGGGATTGACAATTAACTGGGGGAACATAACACACAGGGTTCACAAACTAAATTCAAGGACTTTTTAAGGACTTTTCAAGTACTATTTTGTAAACTTCAAGGAGGTAACGACAAAATCAAATGCAACTACAAATGGTTACCATACAATAAGTGAGGATCATTATCAGTCATTTGTGTAGGTGATCTTGAAATGATGTCAGCACACACAACGCTTGCAATGTCAATCCCTAATGTTGGAAGAGATGGAGAAAATTCAGCAAGCTCTATAACTGTAGTACAATTACAGAGCTTGCTGAATTTTCTCCATCTGTTCCTCAATGTCTTTTTGAAGATCCTGAACATCCTTTTGCTTCGATTTTGCTTTTGCTCGCAGAGCATTTGACTGAGAAATCAGCCTGACCAATCCCTTTGCCTCTGCATCCTCAGCAAGTTTGTCAGCCTGCTTGACGAGGTGTTCTATTTCTTCTTCGAACCTCCTTTTGTTTTGCTTTCAGATCTGTGACGGTCTCCTCCAGTCGCTTCCTCTTCTCTCCAGCTTTTGCCTTCTGAGCCACTTCTCTCTCCCTGTCTACATACTGCTGGTAACTTGCTCTGGCAGACGAGGCTGACAGCAAAGTTCTTTTGTGATTTCAATGATTTCAACCTTCATCACACCACCAAACTTCCTCACTGCATCGATGATTTGCCGCCTGGCCACCAGACCCAACTGACTTAAGTTGTCAGTGCTAGTTTCCTTGTTCACTGAGAAACCCCGCTCTGCTAAGGCCTGTCCATGGGAGAGAAGAAGGTACTGCCTCACAATGCTCCACAGCTGAGGAAACTCCTTTACTCTGCCAAGGTGCTGCTCAAGCAAGACATCAAGTCTGTGCTTCTCGTTTCCAGGTTTAAAACTGGTGAATTCTGGCTTGCTTTTGATCTTGTCCGGAAAAGAGCTGTACTGTGACATCACTTGGTCCACCTCCTCATCACAGATTCTTCCCGCCTCTGAAAATACCCGCATGCAACCTGTGAACTTCTTCTCATTGCTTTCTCTCTTGGAACCATCAGCCATAATTCTGGGATCTAAACAGCATAGCATACGCACCGGTGATTTTTTCCATAAGTTTCCTGATCAAGGCTTGCAAGAAATCTGTGCAGGCACATCGAAAGTCCCTCTTCTGCTTATCTGATGCAAGTGTTAAAGAGTGGAGCTGCTTCTCTTTTTATTATATTCGTTTACAGTGATATGCAGGTAAACATCCATGATAATTTTATTTTCAAGGACTTTTCAAGGAGTACAAGTTTTGTCAAAATGCAAGGATATTCAAGGACTTGAAAACATGGCCTCAAAACTCAAGGCCTTTCAAGGAAATTCAAGGAGCGTATGAACCCTGGAACATCTGCAAGAGGAACAGACTTTCATGCGTGTGTGTTTCGAACACATGTTCCCGTAGGTGCGCAAATGACTGACACAACGGCTTTAGCCATCACTATGCATGCGCAGAAAACGCAATGTCTGAAACTACGAAAGACTGGTGAAGATATTCCAAATACAAGTAAGCACTTTTCTCCATATCTTTCTCGTGGTTTACAAGTAAGTACTTTTCTCCATATCTTTCTCTTGGTATGCACCAAAGAGACTGATTGTTAAGCTTGAAATTTACATGTGCAGATTATGGGTTGATCAGACTTTTCCGTTTTCGAGTGTAATGTGGTGACAAAATGAAGCCACGCCGACTTTGAAGTGCAAATGTTTACACATGTTCAACATTTTACAAGGACAATGTACTTGTGCATTACAAGTATTCTTTCAACATCTATTGTCTTAACTGTGACGATTTTACTGACACACACTAAGGCCACGAGAACTTGCACTGTAGGGGATATACGCTGGCATACACTAACTCTAGTATTGGCTAGGTTAGCGCAGATTTACATTTCTGGGTCCATTTCTATTGTACATGTGTGGTAGAGTGATCTTTGATCGTGCAGTTAAATAGAGGAATGGAGGTATTTAGTCAGTATTTTCCACTGATTATGATCTGCAAGTTAAATAAATGTTAATTAATGGTTAAAGCCAAATAGGTTGTTAATACCTAGTTAGTACTGTCTTCTTAGATCTTTTCCTTTTTAATCTAATTCATTCTGTTCTCTTGTTTTATAAGGTGGTATGGATAGACTGCACTGCATACCAGACAGGTTTCACTGCAAGTTAGAACAGTTTAGTCAGTGGAAGCCTAGATGTATATTGTGCCTAGCTCTAGCCTAATGTATAACAGGCATGGGAATTAGAAAAGTGAAAAAAGTCTGAAATTTTCAAAATTTTCAGCGGACAAAAAAATCAAACGACAGGGGGGTGTGTGGGGGGGGGGGGGGTGGTGGTGGTGGTGGTGGTAGCGTGGTCCTTCATTTCAGCGGCCAAAAAATCAAACGACGGGGGAGGGGGAGGGGGGGGGGGGCGGGTGCTTACCAGATCATGATCAGGTACACACTAAACAGCACTCTGTCTTGAACAATATCCTTTCTCACCGCCATTTACAACAACTCGTGATACTGCCATTTTCCCCACACGTACAGTATGCGAGATGGGAAGCCAGCATGAAAACAGTGCGTTCAGTGTTGTATTGCCCGCGTGCACGGTAAAGTATCTCTTGGCTTGACTTCACGAACGAAGATTTTATAGGAGTTGCCCACGACGTCTGCAGGCTTGTTCGTGGCTGCGGAGGCCAATCCGGGACAGGCAGGTTCGACCGCAGTGACTGCAGGGGGAGGTATGGCCAGGGTTCTGAGTTGCGGCATCTCTGGTTTTTCTCCTGAGCCGCTTGTCCTTAAGGCTAGCTCTGCGAGAGTCCTCAAAGGAGACAGCTGCCTTGTAAATGGTGGAGCGCCAGGTGTCACGGTCCACAGCAAGCGAAGACCACTGGTGGTGGTCGATTTGGCAGGCACTAAGTGACTTCTTGAGACAGTCTTTGTATCTCTTCTTTGGTGCCCCTCTGTCACGGTGTCCAGTAGCAAGCTCGCCGAACAGGGTGATCTTTGGTAGGCGATGATCCTCCATCCTGGAGACATGCCCCGCCCAGCGGAGCTGTGTCCGCAGCAGCAAAGCCTCGATGCTCACAGTTTCAGCCTGTTCAATGACCTCGACGTTGGTGACATAGTCACTCCAGTGAATGCCCAGGATGGTGCGCAGGCAGCGCTGGTGGAAGCGTTCGAGGAGTCGTAGTTGGCTGCGGTAGAGGGCCCAGGACTCGGAACCATACAGCAGGGTGGTGAGGACCACAGCTCTGTACACGGCTGATCTTGGTGCCTGTTTTCAGCTGTTGATTGTGCCACACCCGCTCGAAAAGTCGCCCGAAAGCGCTGTTCGCTTTTGCCAGCCTGCTGTCAAGCTCCTTGTCCAGCTTGGCGTCCGACGTGATAATGCAGCCAAGGTAAGTAAACTGGTGCACTGACTTTAGTTCAGACTCGCCAATGGTGATGTGAGGAGGGCGATACACTGTCTTGGGTGCCGGCTGATAGAGGACCTCTGTCTTTTTCAGACTGACCTCGAGTCCAAAGAGCTGGGCAGCGTCTGCGAAGCAGGACGTGATGCGCTGCAGGGCTCTCTCTGTGTGTGCAACGAGGGCAGCGTCATCAGCAAAAAGCAGCTCACGAATCAGTTGGTCTAGGGTTTTCGTGTGGGCCTGCAGTCGTCTGAGGTTGAACAGGCTGCCATCGAGACGATACCTGATGTACACTGCATCGTCATCATCGAGGTCCACTGTGGCCTGCTTCAACATCATGCTAAAAAAGATGGAGAAGAGGGTCGGTGCCAGCACGCAGCCCTGATTTACACCGTTGAGAATAGGGAATGGTTCTGAGAGGTCATTGTTGAGTCTGACCTGGCCTTGCTGGTCCTCGTGTAGCTGGACAATCATGCTGAGGAACTTTGGGGGACAGCCAAGTCGCTCCAGGAACTGCCACATGCCTTGCCTGCTCACAGTGTCAAACGCTTTTGTTAGGTCGACAAACGTTACGTACAGCCCTTTGTTCTGCTCGCGGCACTTCTCCTGAAGCTGTCTCAGCACAAAGACCATATCGGTGGTGCTCCTGTTTGCTCTGAAGCCACACTGGCCCTCTGGGAGGTGGTCTTCAGCGATGGCAGGTACCAGCCGATTCAGGAGCAGCCTTGCAAGAATTTTCCCAGCAATGGACAGCAGGGTGATTCCCCGATAGTTGGAACAGTCAGACTTCTCGCCTTTGTTCTTGTACAGGGTGATAACGACAGCATCACGGAGATCCTTTGGTAGTGTTCCTTCCTCCCAGCAGCAGAGAAAGAGGTCGTGGAGCTTGTTGTGCAGTGCTGTGCCTCCATGTTTCCAGATCTCTGGCGGTATTCCATCAATGCCTGCTGCTTTGCCACTCTTGAGCTGGTGGATGGCTGTGAGGGTCTCTTCAGCGGTGGGTGGTTCGTCCAATTCAACCTTTACTGGGAGTTGTAGGATTTGTAGGACGACTGCTTCTTGAACAGTGCGCTCAGCGCTGAAGAGGCTCTGAAAGTACTCCGACCAGCGGTTCAAGATGGAGGTATTATCTGTGAGGAGTGCCTTGGCTGCGGAAAGGCTAAGGGAGGAAACCCCTGACATCAAAGCCCCCGTGTCTCCGGGGAAGGCTTTTGAGCCAGAGACTAGGACAAGGACAGTCTGATATAAAACCTACGACCCGAGGACCTCGATGCCATCGTCCCAGCTTGCTAGGCCATGGCAGATGAACCAAGGGTTTAAAGGGTGGGGCCAGTACTGCGCACACTGCACTCCACCAAAAAGCTCCACTGCGCAGGCTTTAGGAAACGTGTTGTATTGCCCGCGTGCACGGTAAAGTAACGACTGCATTAAAGCCACAATAGGTGACGCGTAACTCCAGCGGGCGGCATATCACTTGAACGAATGCTTTGCAGTGTCTAATGACCGGTGCTCAGTTACTTTTTGCACCTCAATATTTTTTTTCCGGCGGACAATTTTTTTTTTTGGCGGCTGAGCAAATCATTTCGGCGGAAATTTGCCTTTAGGCGGACAATTCCCATGCCTGGTATAAGTATTGCTGCCTGACTCTGTGTTTGGACAGCATGTAGCTATAAGCGCTCCAAGAATCCAGTGCATCTTGGGTGGTATTTTCAGTCGTGAGCTTTCAGTCAGGTGCATGAGCTTTGACTGATCTGAAGTACCCAACGGAGAAAGAAACACGCTTAGAAAAGACGGCTACAACACAATTTATTAATATTTCGGGTAAATACCCTTTGTCAAAATAGACAAACAAACAAACAGAGAGATTAGCCGCTACTTATCTTCATTGGCATAAGGAATGTGGCAATGAAGATAAGTAGCGGCTAATCTCTCTGTTTGTTTGTCTATTTTGACAAAGGGTATTTACCCGAAATATTAATAAATTGTGTTGTACCCATCTTTTCTAAGCGTGTTTCTTTCTCTGTTGGGTACTTCTTTGCATATTACACGCTTGGCAGTCACCTTTTTGGTCTGGATTGATTATTTGACTGATCTGTATTCACCTATAGCTGCTGTCACATTTTTGGCAGTCAGACACAGCAGTTTTGTTACTTGGCTGCACCTGGTCATATGGAATTCAGTTGAATAACTGTTTTGTTGTTTGTTAATGTAATAGAATATTGCATTAACTGAAAAATGTTATTGCATTTTATGTTATTTTACTTGACTGTCTGTTTTATAATTTGTTATTTAGAGCTGATTTGTACTGTACATTCTTTTTGTAATTTTGGTTGCTTGACAATAGCTAGAATGTATGTTCAAGCTATAGCGTATGTATATTTATGGTAGTTTGATAATAGCTAGAATGTACATCCAAGCTATATTGTATGATATATACTTATGACCTGTAATGTTTGTTGCAGGGTGGCTTAAGGCATTGATCCAATGCCTAGGCTTAATGCCGTGAATTGACTCGCAATAAAAGTATGCTCTTGAAGTGAGCCTCGTATCAACCCTCACGGAAGCGAACCCCCAGTGGTGTGAGTGCGTGCGAACGACCCCACACACCCCCCTACAACACCTGCCATAAGCAGTCACCTGCTGTTTATGGCCACTTTTGCTTGGCAACAGGGGTGACCGCTCATAGCAGGTTTACTATATATAGATATGTATTATGTATGGGTGTGCTCACATCCAAGATGTATGCCATGTTTATATTAAAAGTATCGGTGTGCTCATGTCCATGACATGAGTAAGAAGTTTCACTATATGAATATATGGGAGAGCTGACAATGATGTACTTGCTGTGTAGTCTAGAGTGAAGTTATGAGAAGGTTAACCCATAACATCCTCAGGTTGAATTTTTATAATTTGTTCATTGCCCTTTGAAGGTTACATTACAGATCAGAAGAGAGATCAACCATTTTAGTTCAAGGGTGGTGCCAGAATAGCTTGGCGCCTGATGCGCCATGCTATTCTGGCACCACCCTTGAACCATCATAGTCAAATCTGTTTCAAGCAAAGGTTATCAGGATGAAAATGGGTTAAGATAATTCTTCTATGTTATACACAAATCAGGATAAGAAAGAAAGAAATGGGGTTCTTTGTAAATATACCTGTGTTTTTAAATTTGAAGCCACATCATCCAACACAGAGAAGAGACTGTAGACATCATGAGCAACCATAAAGTGGACATGGGACAGAACTTCCTGCACTTTTCCTTCCGACTTGCAACAAAATTTTTGATACAAAGTATGCATTATACTCAGAACAATATGCAAGTATCTCAAAGAGTTATGATTATTACTGTCATTCATGTCAGTCCAGTTAAAAATGACAAAACGCTTAACAACAAATTCTTCATAACATTTTTGAGAGGAGTATTCATGGCCTTCAAATTTTTTGGTGTCAGTTTTATAGTCAGGATTCAGTATGCTGAGCCACAGCACATCCTATTCCAGATAATGCAGATTTGGATTCTGCAAAAATCAGCGCAAAAGACATGGAACCGCAAATTAGGCACCAAACCAATGATATACCATTTCAGAGTGATTGCTTTGCATTATGAAATCCAGAAGTCGCTCAGCACAGGAAGACCCGGATGTGTCAATGTACAACACATTTTGAAGATGCATGCTGGCCACATTCACGGCACAGTGCAAGCACACCTGCATGTAACAGAAACATAATGGAACCAAATATAGTAGAGGTCCCAACCTCACTTTGTTGTAATCTACTTTGCTTACAGCAACAGAAAACTTCAGATATTAAATTAACCCCTTCACTGTCGAGAAAAAAAGTAAACACGATTCAACTGCAAGAGACATAGACACTCATGAGCCTTCACGACTGTGGGGGCTCATGAGGATCTATGCTCTTCCCTGAGACTAATTTGCATCCATATTTCTTGGACGGTGTTGGCTTTTGGTTGTTAATGAACCAAGATTTCAGAAACAAAAATGTACGTACAGTGGCAAGGAAGGGGTTAACAAACAAAGTTGTTTCCCCTGGCATTTTCACTGTGTGTGTGTTTTTATATATAACATTTTCCTTGTACATTATACTTGCGCTTCGGGGCAGAAAATAATTGCAATGTGCAGAAACAATTCATAACATGAAAATTTACTGATTTTGTGAATTATCTCACAAAAGCAGTGACAGTAGAAGTTAAATAAAGATGACAGCAGCAAATGACTAAACCTCACCTGAGTTTTACCTGATGCTGTCTCCCCAGCCAGCTCACACACCTCTCCTCCATACAAGCCCCCATCCAGCAACTGATCCAATCTAGACAATATATAAATTGACCCTTTTACTGCCAGTGGACACAAAATCATGTCTGTAAGCATCCCACAGGCACATTTCCTAAATCTTTGAGGTGACAGTACTGACACCTCAAATGACCATGTACCAGTTGCAAGAGATGGCTCGACCATAATTCTAGCTAATCACAAAAACACTTGCATAAACCCTTTTAACCCCAAGCCCATGTTTCACACATTTTAGGAGTGTCACCTAATGACTATGTACCACTTGCAGGAGATGGATCGGCCATGATAATTCAAGGGTAGTGCCAGATTAGCTTGGCGCCTAAAGGCGCCAACTAATCTGGGACTACCCTTGAATTATCATGGTCGATCAATCTCCTGTTATGTCAGAGCTAACTGGGTTAAAAACAGCAAATAATCCCATCAGTCAAGGATCACAGATATGAAAAGGGTCAGACAGAGGTAGAGAACAGTGACCTTCACTTTGAATTTCTGTAGGCAACACTGAGAAAGTCATCAACACAATCCAAAGCTGCAAGGGACATATATCTTCATGAGCCCCTGCATTTACGATCTCTTGCTGTCCCCACCGTGAATCCCTATATAGCGGTGGCTGGGGCTCTCTGGGGTTGAATTAAAAGATTTCAGAAACAGTCTGCATCAATTATCAGTCAAGGGGTTAGGATGAGAAGCTTCTAAGTGTGCACCCACCCTTGAAATATCATGGTGGTTCAATATCATGGTAGGGCAACTTTCAATCTTGGGCATACATATTAACCTTCTTGCACATGCATCCACTGGTACTGTAATCACAAAAACAGCACCAGTGGTAGCAATTATTAGCATGCAGAAGGGTGTTAAAAACACAACTGACAGTTGACTGTCGGTTGGTTGTACATTGCTTAACGTCCCGACACCAGGAAAGCCACCAGGAAAGCCTGCACGCTCTTTGAACACAATCGGCGCGAACGGATCACCAATGCCAGAGCTCACAGAAAGACAGCGTCGACTCTCCCCACAGCTATGTTCCAGTGCCCCCATTGCCCTCGCAGGTGTGGCTCCAGGATTGGCTTGGCCAGCCACACCGGCACCCAGAAATAGAAGTCATGCACAATGACATCATCGGTTTCGATGGTCTACCCATTAATTAACGTCCTGACAGCAACAAGACTTTCTCAGGACGTGCCTGCACTGCTTGTGAAAAAAAAAAAACTAAACAGAATATTGAATGTATGTCGCCAGCCAGTCTAATACGCTAAATAAACCTAAGACCATTTAGCAACACACATCCAATATCAAGAGCTACAGGCAGCGCAGACAGTAGGGAGAGTTTAAAAAAAAAGAAAGTACAGGTGAATGTACCAAGGGTAGACAGAAACACATGCCCCAGAATAGAGGAGAAAACCCACCCTATGGGGCTGACCAGGGTGACCCTGGGAACTAAAAAGTAGTTAACCCCACCCAAGTCCCCCAGTGCAGACCCGGGTGGGGGCCGAGAATAGAGGGGAAAACCCACCCTGAGGGGCTGACCAGGGTGACCCTGGGAACTAAAAAGTAGTTAATCCCACTGAAGTCCCCCAGGGCAGACCTGGGTGGGGGAGTTGACTGTCGGGTAAACATGCAGCACAATGGTTACATGCGGACAACCAAGCATAAACTGTCATGCCAGGCCGACATGCTGTTTGTTATACATGCAGGCTGTGCCCTTAACTCATTTGAAACATCCTGAATTTGAATACAAGGCACAAAGCCCCATAGCAAAGTGCAGCATGTCTTGGAACATTTTAACCCATTTAATTATCATAGTCAATCCATCCGCTGCGACTGGTACACAGTCGTTAGGCAACACCTCCCAAATTTGAGAAATGGGACCTTGGGGCTAAAAGGGTTAAGGAGGTTGCATTATGCAAGTAAGTGAAATATGGATACTTTGAAATTCCAGTGGTGAGAATGGCCAAGCTTGAGAGAGCACTAGTATACAGCTGTGAAGCTAACACAGGGAAGGCTGAGTACTGGGCCAGCAGAACTCTCCTGATTGACAACACGTCCTGAAACAAATTTTAAGGCATTACATTTACAGTGTCAGTACCATCTGGCATTGCGCACACATAATTATTCTAGCAGCTCTACGCATCATGAAAATTTAAAAGAACAGTGTCTTTACAATTACTGCTTTGGTTCTGGTTTCAATCCGCTGTATAACAAATTTAATATACAAGCAATGCAAATTTCAAAAACCTCAATAGCTCGCCTTTAAGGCTTGGATGCACAATGCCATATATGCCTACAGCAGCATTGGATAAACAATGTCCTGGTCAGATGATAGCATTATACGCTTTGGTACTGCGGGACGGACATTATGGCATGGGCGAGGGTCATCACTCAGGCTTTGTTTACAGGCCTTGGCCTTTGCTACACACTCAGGTACTGTCAGATGGAAATTATGGCTTGGGTGAGGGTCATCACTCAGGATTTATGTTCACAGGCCTTGGCAGGTGTGTCTTGCAATTAACAATTTTACTGGCTGCCTTGCACTGTCAGATACGACATACCTAATGTGAATATACGTTCTATTCTCATCATGCCCATTCTCACAACTTGCATGATCCAGCAGGAACGAAATGTTCAAGGACCCTAGTACAGTAGGAACTACTCAGATTACCATCCAAGTTAATATGGGAGTGAGAACTTCTTTATAATACTGTAATAGCCTAAACAGGTTTGTCTGTGTGTGTACTGTGAAATTTGCATTTGCAATATAGGCTTCAAGAAACATGACTTGGCTTCACTTAACAAAACATTTCCTTGCGTTTGCTGACAGTACAATGGATATTCACCACGTGAATGCACTGTGCGACTCTGTGAATATATCATGTAACTTACTTGTAAGCAGTGCGATTATTAGGTTTCAGTATTAAATCTTTCATATTTGTCCAAGCTCTTAGAGTGTGGTGGCCGATAGACTTGCTGATCATGTGTCTAGGTACCAGCTACTGGATAAATTTCAGTCTGCATACAGGCCAGGTCATTCTACAGAGACCGCAGTGCTGCGGGTCTTAAACGACATTCTCTGTGCTGCTGATCATGGTGACCACTCACTCCTGGTGCTGCTGGACCTCAGTGCGGCATTTGATACCATAAATCACCAGATGCTGCTGCAGAAACTTCAGCTTGAGTTTGGTATCAGTATCACGGACTGTGTTTTACAGTGGTTTCGGTCGTACCTTGAGGACAGGTTCCAGTACGTCAGTATTAAGGGTGTGGCGTCTGATGACAGTGATGTTACCCATCCTAGGGCCTGTTCTGTTCTCTCTCTACACCACTAAGTTAGGACGTATGGTTGACAAGTACAGTTTAGGGCGACAGTTGTTTGCAGATGACTCTGGTCTCTATGACTCATTTCATCCTGACAGTGTCTCTGCTTCTCAGACAGTGCAGAAACTCGAGTCATGCTGCCAAGAAATCAAGTCCTGGATGTCAACCAACATACTGAAGTTAAATGATGATAAGACTGAGGATTTGTACTATTAAAGAAAAGATGTCTGTCAAGTGTGACATTTACACAAATCATGACATGAATATTGAAACATCTCCCTGTGTATGGGTGTTGATTTTTAGTATCACACCAGTTGGATCAGGCGCATAATATAATTTAGACAAAAGAACAAACAGCATAAGATTGAAAGACAAAAGATTGACTAAACAAGAAACAACCATGAATGAACTTAATTTGCAAATGGATTGAGTAATTTGCATTCCTCAAGCATGCCACTTTTCAACTAATGAACACAACTATCTATCTATTTATATCCCGTAGTCTTGCCGACCGTTGAGGCACCACTGATGACTTGGCAACCAGCTCCCTCCATTCCTCTCTGTTTTCTGCCATTCTTAGCATATCACCCAGCCTCAGTCCTGTCCACTCCGAGATATTGTCCTCCCATCTTTTCCTCCGTCTTCCTCACTTTCGTCCTCCTTGCACAGTGCTGAACGTGTGACATGCCCATACCACTTCAGTTTGCGTTTTTTCACAATGGCTAATAGGTCTTCATAGGGCCCGATGGCTTGCCTGATTCTGCTTCCCACTTCTTCGTTCATGATTTGATCTCTGTATGAAATGCAAAGCAGCCTTTGAAAACATCTCATTTCAGTGGCTTGTATCCTCCTTTCAAGGTCTGCTGTGAGGGTCCATGACTCGCAGGCATACAAGAACACTGAGATGACTAAGGAGCGCATCAGTCTGATCTTGGAGCAGAGCGTGATGCTTCTGTCCTTCCATATGGTCTTCAATCTTGTCAGTGCTGTTGTTGTCTGCGCAATGCTGGACAGTATTTCTGGTTTTGATCCCTCATATGAACACAACTAAAGAACTTGAATAGTTCAAAAATTTCACATTAAAGAAGCATTTAAAATGAATTAAACACACACATGCGTGCGTTTACAGGTCACCAAAAGCGTTGTGCGCATATATATAGAGGTTAAACGACAAAAGGTAAGTGTAAGAGTCCAAAACAGCTCAGACGGTTAAGCGTCGGAGCAAGAGAGCGAAGTGACGAGAGCGAAGTGAATCGCCGGGTCGTGGGTTCGAGTCCCCCGATCCCGTCCCGGCAGCTTGAAAAAAAAAACCGGGTTTGTTCTATAATCCATAGAATACACGTTGAAAGGTCCTGGTAAATAAAAGTGACCTAGTTGCAGTGCGCCTGAATTGATCAATTTTCAGGTCGTACTCCATAGGCAATAGATTTCCCTGTACCTCATAACCCGCCCGTCAGGGGCCGTCCATTATCACTTCGATGCCGTGGACGTTACATCCCGAAACAACCGAAAGGCCGTATGCATGTGTTGTGTTTGTGACGTGTGTATTAACTGCAGGGTGTATTTGTGGTGCCGTGGATTTTCATCGTGCTCACTTGGTGAGTATGCCGGCTTTGTACACACGAAGACGGATACGAAAAGTAATCTGAATCTGTATTTTGACTCCGTCGTCGATTGATGACGGTACATGACTCAGCAATGAGAAGGAAAACAAATCATCTCCATTTCGACCCCAGTAATCCCAATAATTCGCACCTTGTAAGCAACGGAGCTGCTGTGTGCTATTTCTTCAGGGTCTTTCGACACGAAATCAACAATTGTACGTATCTTAGCTCTTTGTAAAGAGAACCGCACGTCTTCTGTCATTGCTTTACACACGCCAACCCGCAAGGCAGACATGACACTTGTTTTTCCCGCCAAATTTATTGGGAACAGAAAAGCGGAACCGAATGTGGACTGATAATGAGTATGTTCCGAAACGGACTCGTCAGCATACACACACACCAAAGGAAAACTGACAATTTCTGCAGTTTTATGCCGCACCGTGGTAACATTTTATCCCGAGGCTAAAATCCTCACACACAAAATAGTGAAAAACTAAAAGCCACCAAACAAAAATGATTACTTTACCGGATCTATGCTAAAGGGATTTCAGTACATCAGTTAAATTACACTCACAACTTATTATGCGAGGAGTCTCTCTCACAAAACGACAGATAAGTAATTATTTATGGCACCGAAATAATGCACCATAGTGACACTCAGTACATCAGTGGCATATATATATGTATAGACTCCACATCACAAAATTAATGTGATCGTCGACGACCGACTGAGGCGGCGGGTCCGCCGCGGAAAACTTGAGGAGGATCGAGGGGGCCGCGTGGTGCGCGAGGTTAATGGTTGGTTCGGGGGTTTAACGGCCACGGCACCAACGTGATAATGGACGGCCCCAGGCTGACGGGCGGGTTTTATGGGGGACAGGGAAATCTATTTCCTATAGAGTACGACCTGAACACTAATCAATTCAGGCGCACTGCAACTGTGGCACTTTGATTTACCAGGTTCAACGGACATGCTATGGAACAAGCCCGTCCATTGCCCCTCTGGGATTTCCGAGTTTAATGTCCCCGCGGTTCCTTCTTATGCTACGGACAGGGAGATATGGGCAGGGCCGGATCCAGGGGGCGGGGGTGCTTTGGTACCGTACAGCACCCCCCTCTTATTAAAAAAAAAAAAAAAAAAAAAATCATCCACTGCCAGTCCACAACATGGTCCGAGAAGGAGGGGGGAATGTTATTGCAGCACGGCGCCCCCCCCCCCTCCCCCGCCTTTCCCTCTTTGAGCAGCCCCCCCCCCCTTGAAAACCGATTGATCCGGCCCTGATGGGAGTGCATGCAGGCTCCGCTTGAGCGATAGCAATCTTTGGCTCGTGTTTACTAGTATTGTCCTCCGATATTTACAGAAATAAATACTGATGTGCTCGGCGTGTTTTCTGATCAGTTCGAGTCAGTGGGGCTTGACTATAGGGTACATTTGGCAGGTCACACGTCACTGTTTAAATAAGACACTGCCTTAAATAAGACTTATAACTATACTGAGATTAAGACATATTAAAACTCTAGACACAAAAAACGTTGAATTTTAAGACTTGGAGTTGTCTTGAAATCACTCTGTATTCAAAAGTTAGTTGCAAAATAAGAAACAAAAAATAAACATAACGAGGCAAGCTTTGCTCAATGAGGTCGCCGGTACCGGCCGCCACAGCCTTCAAGCTAGTGGGGGTTGCCGGACTGAAACGCAAAAACTGAAGCGGATGCCTCGATCTGAATGACCAGTCTCCCTCGATCACCATTTTTAGATCACCATTCTCAGTTTCTAATGTAAATTATATGCCATTGTCATTCCCCCAGAAATTTTTGGTGTCACAGACATAGGTCTAACTTATTTCTGGTACAGTCTGGCTCTCTGTCAAGACTTTTCTCGGCATTGCCGCTTCGGTTGCCGGGCAACTCGCCCATATGACAACTCGCCCATGTGCCATATCGCCCAAGGTAAGCGTCGAGCCGCCAAAGTAAGCAGTCAAGTCGCCTAAGTAAGCGGTCAGCTCGCTAAAGATGCTCGCAGACTTTTCAAGTTTTGCTTAAATGCTTGAAACAGCGCTTATCAGGAATTGAAACCAAGTTGAACGCCGCTCCGAGAGTTGAATTCAACTCCGTATCCACTTTCAACCCAATAGAACTGGTTCTATTTTCTTTCAAGGCCGGCTCTTTCAAGTTGAAACACGCTAGCCAATCTCCTGCAGCATTAGGGCCCACATGGTGTGGCTATGCAAACGCTGCTAGCAAAACCGATTATGGACCGGACGAGTGTGCAAAGCGCGTGTTGAAGTTGATCGGATTGAAGGCAAATTAACGGCTGTTGAATTTGCTCGAGACATTGAAGCGTCTGCTATCAAGTAAGCGGTCAACTCGCCCCACCATGAAGTCAAGTCGCCCAAGATCGTCTGCTAACTTGTTCCTATATGAGTGTGTGTTTGTGTGTGTATTTGAGTGTGTCAGCATGCATGTGTGTGTACTTGTGTACAGTGGTGGATCCAAAGGGCATGTTACTGCCCATCACCCTTGCCGGTGATTGAGTCAATCTTGGCTTGTATTTTAAGTCCCCCCCCCCCTCCCCCCATCTCCTGCACTAAGCGGGGCTAAGCTGGACTGCAATACAGGGAAACAAGCTGGGAATTTGAATCCAGTTGCTGTCAAAATTTGTTCAGACCCTATTCGGTGTCCCGTCATTGAAATCACCTTCTGAGGAGACGTTACGCCCTAAACGTTTAACGTTTTCACTCCCTCCCTATCTCTCAACAAAAATCTGTATCCTAAATATATATCCTAAATCTAATAAAGTTTGATCATCATCATTCTCTCTCTCTCTCTCTCTCTCTCTCTCTCTCTCTCTCTCTCTCTCTCTCTCTCTCTCTCTCTCTCTCTCTCTCTCTCTCTCTCTCTCTCTCTCTCTCTCTCTCTCAGCATTTCCTCTCGGTTGCCAGTACGTTGCTACAAAATACATATTCTGGTCAGTCTTCAGCTGTGTCAGAAAAGCTAAAGACGTTTTGTGCAGATCGGCTGGATCTGTTACATCATTCAGCATTCCCCTGTTAACGATATACGATGTGGGAAAATCCATCTCGTACTTAAAGAACAAACGTACGTCTGGCCATGATGGTATTAGTAGCTCAGTTCTGAAAATGGCCCTACCGTATATTGTAGATACCTTGACACATATATATATATATATATATATATATATATATATATATATATATATATATATATATATATATATATATATATATATATATATATATATATATATATATATAAAACCTTTGCATAAAGCATGGGATATTTCCATCTTCTCTAAAAACAGCCAAAGTGATCCCACTACCTAAAACGAAAGACCTTGCCGACCCTAACAAGTTCAGGCCCATTTTGCTACTGTCAACACTGTCTAAACCGATAGAAAGACACATTCACACACTTACTTACTTACTTACGCCTGTCACCCCTACCCGGGTATAGGCCGTCGACGAGAGACCTCCAGCAACTCCTGTCCTGTGCTTCTCCTTCGATTCTACTCCAGGTGGTTCCCAGTCTCTTGATGTCTGCTTGGAGGTCTCGACGCCAGGAGTTTCTCGGCCTACCTCTTTTCCTCTTTCCCTGGGGGTTCCATGACAATGCCTGCCTAGTGATACTGGAAGCTGGCTTTCTCAGACTGTGACCGATCCATCCCCATCTTCTTCGCCCAATTTCATTCTCTGCTGTTATTTGCTCTGTTCTCTCCCAGAGTCTGACGTTGCTGATCTTCTCTGGCCAGTGGATTTTCAAAATTCTTCTAAGGCAACTGTTCATGAAGGTCTGTACTCTGTTGACTGTGGTTTTTGTCAATCTCCATGTCTCTGCTCCATATAGGAGAACTGCTTTTACATTGGAGTTGAAAATCCGGACTTTGGTGTGTTGTGACAGCTCTCTGGAACTCCACACTTTTTTCAACTGGAGAAAGGCTGCTCTGGCTTTACCGATTCGTGCTCTGACATCTGCATCAGTGCCGCCTTTTTTGTCTATGATGCACATTCACACACACTTACAACATTTTCTGGAAAAACACAAACTCATACATCCATTACAATCTGGCTTTCGGCGGAAACACTCCTGTCACACAGCATTGGTACACTTAGTTGACAGATGGCTTACTGCCATGAATAGCAGTCAAATGACTGGAGCAGTATTTTTGGACCTTTCAAAAGCATTTGACCTCGTCAATCATAAAACTTTAGCTCAAAAACTTACTGTCTATCAACTAAGCGCAGACACACTTGCCTTCCTTACGTCACATCTGCATGGGCGTACGCAGTATGTCTCTCTTGGCTTGACTTCGCGAACGAAGATTTTATAGGAGTTGCCCATGACATCTGCAGGCTTGTTCGTGGCTGCGGAGGCCAATCCGAGACAGGCAGGTTCGACCGCAGTGGCTGCAGGGGAAGGTATGGCCAGGGTTCTGAGCTGCGGCATCTCTGTTTTTTCTCCTGAGCCGCTTGTCCTTAAGGCTAGCTCTGTGAGAGTCCTCAAAGGAGACAGCTGCCTTGTAAATGGTGGAGCGCCAGGTGTCACGGTCCGCAGCAAGCGAAGACCACTGGTGGTGGTCGATTTGGCAGGCACTAAGTGACTTCTTGAGACAGTCTTTGTATCTCTTCTTTGGTGCCCCTCTGTCACGGTGTCCAGTAGCAAGCTCGCCGAACAGGGTGATCTTTGGTAGGCGATGATCCTCCATCCTGGAGACATGCCCCGCCCAGCGGAGCTGTGTCCGCAGCAGCAAAGCCTTGATGCTCAAAGTTTCAGCCTGTTCAAGGACCTCGACGTTGGTGACATAGTCACTCCAGTGAATGCCCAGGATGGTACGCAGGCAGCGCTGGTGGAAGCGTTCGAGGAGTCGTAGTTGGCTGCGGTAGAGGGCCCAGGACTCGGAACCATACAGCAGGGTGGTGAGGACCACAGCTCTGTACACGCTGATCTTGGTGCCTGTTTTCAGCTGTTGATTGTGCCACACCCGCTTGAAAAGTCGCCCGAAAGCGCTGTTCGCTTTTGCCAGCCTGCTGTCAAGCTCCTTGTCCAGCTTGGCGTCCGACGTGATAATGCAGCCAAGGTAAGTAAACTGGTGCACTGACTTTAGTTCAGACTCGCCAATGGTGATGTGAGGAGGGCGATACACTGTCTTGGGTGCCGGCTGATGGAGGACCTCTGTCTTTTTCAGACTGACCTCGAGTCCAAAGAGCTGGGCAGCATCTGCGAAGCAAGACGTGATGCGCTGCAGGGCTCTCTCTGTGTGTGCAACGAGGGCAGCATCATCAGCAAAAAGCAGCTCACGAATCAGTTGGTCTAGGGTTTTCGTGTGGGCCTGCAGTCGTCTGAGGTTGAACAGGCTGCCATCGAGACGATACCTGATGTACACTGCATCGTCATCATCGAGGTCCACTGTGGCCTGCTTCAACATCATGCTAAAAAAGATGGTGAAGAGGGTCGGTGCCAGCACGCAGCCCTGCTTTACGCCGTTGAGAATAGGGAATGGTTCTGAGAGGTCATTGTTGAGTCTGACCTGGCCTTGCTGGTCCTCGTGTAGCTGGACAATCATGTTGAGGAACTTTGGGGGACAGCCAAGTCGCTCCAGGATCTGCCACATGCCTTGCCTGCTCACAGTGTCGAACGCTTTTGTTAGGTCGACAAATGTTACGTACAGCCCTTTGTTCTGCTCGCGGCACTTCTCCTGTAGCTGTCTCAGCACAAAGACCATATCGGTGGTGCTCCTGTTTGCTCTGAAGCCACACTGGCCCTCTGGGAGTTGGTCTTCAGCGATGGCAGGTACCAGCCGATTCAGGAGCAGCCTTGCAAGGATTTCCCAGCAATGGACAGCAGGGTAATTCCCCGATAGTTGGAACAGTCAGACTTCTCGCCTTTGTTCTTGTACAGGGTGATAACGACTGCATCACGGAGATCTTTTGGTAGTGTTCCTTCCTCCCAGCAGCAGAGAAAGAGGTCATGGAGCTTGTTGTGCAGTGCTGTGCCTCCATGTTTCCAGATCTCTGGCGGTATTCCATCAATGCCTGCTGCTTTGCCACTCTTGAGCTGGTGGATGGCTGTGAGGGTCTCTTCAGCGGTGGGCGGTTCGTCCAATTCAACCTTTACTGGGAGGTGTGGGATTTGTAGGACGACTGCTTCTTGAACAGTGCGCTCAGCGCTGAAGAGGCTCTGAAAGTATTCCGACCAGCGGTTCAAGATGGAGGTATTATCTGTGAGGAGTGCCTGGCCATTCGCGCTTCGCAGGGGACTTTGTACCAGGTGCCTGGGGCCATACACTGCTTTCAGTGCTTCGTAGAAGCCCCTGTAGTCACCATTGTCAGCGCAAAGCTGGGTCCTCTGTGCAAGTCTGGTCCACCACTCATTCTGGAGATCTCTGAGCTTGCGCTGGAGAATGCTGCAGACGAGGCGGAAGGCAGACCTTCACAGGGCAGGAAGGCTGGGCTAGGTGGGCCTGATGGGCGGCTCTTTTTTTTTTTGCTAGGTGTTCCTGGATCTCTACATCGTTTTCGTCAAACCAGTCTTTGTTTTTCTTTCTGGCGAAACCCAAGACTTCTGCAGAGGATTTTGCAATAGCAGTTTTCAGTTGTTCCCAAAGTGTTTCAGGGGAGGAGTCTACTGGGTCCGCTGTGTCTTTGAGCCTGCGCTGTAAATCTGTCTGAAAGGCAGCTTTCACATCGTCACGCTGAAGGCTGGCAACATCAAGCTTTTTCTTGGGGGGGCCCCCATTTTTTGGGTTTTGGCTTGAAGTGGAGCCTGAGTTTGCAGCGGACAAGGCGGTGATCAGTGTGGCACTCTGCGCTGGGCATCACTCTGGTGAGGAGGACGTCACTGCGGTCCCTCTGACGCACTAAGACATAGTCGATAAGGTGCCAGTGTTTGGAGCGAGGATGCATCCAGGTGGTCTTTCGACTGTCCTTTTGCTGAAAAGTAGTGTTGGTGATGACCAGTTGCTGCTCCGCACAGAACTCCAACAGTAGGCGGCCATTGTCATTGCAGTTCCCCACGCCATGCTTGTCGAGGACTCCTTTCCAGGCTTCAGAGTCCTGGCCCACTCTGGCGTTGAAGTCGCCAAGGATGATGACTTTGTCGTCTGCAGGGGTACTCTGTAGGAGGCTGCGCAGGTCAGTGTAAAACTTGTCCTTTTCAGCAGGCTCTGCCAGGAGGGTTGGGGAGTACACACTGAGAAGGGTGACTTGTTGCTGGTGTCTCAGTGGGAGGCGCATGGACATGATGCGGTCTGAGTGGCCCATTGGTAGGTTTTCCAGCTTAGTCGCAATGGATGTCTTGACCATGAAACCCACGCCTGAGAGCCGTCTTTCTGATGCAGGCCTGCCTGACCAGTAGAGGGTGTACCCAGCACCAAGTTCTTGGAGGCTGCCTTCGTCCGGAAGGCGTACTTCGCTGAGCGCGGCGATGTCGATGTTTAACCTCCGCAATTCATGGGCAATGAGGGCGTAGCGACGTTCAGGGCGTCCGCTGTCTGCTTTGTCGAGCATGGTTCGGACGTTCCAGCATGCTACGTTGAGTCCGGTCGTGGTCGTCATGAGAGTGGATCCGTTATTCTTTCTTGTTTTTTTGACCGCAGGAGAAGATGCCCGTTGACCGCGGCTAGCCAACTGGGGTTGCGAGGGGACGAGCTTTGGTTAGGCCACCTTTTCTAGGCCCCTCTTCGTGTGGAGCAAGCAGTGCTGTCCCCAGAGAAGGCTGCTTGGTCGTTCAGGGTGTGCCGAGTGATGTTGTCATCCCAGGTCAACATCAGGCGACCAATATCCTGAACCGCCTGCATGCAGGTTTGAGACTGCGGCTTCCAGTGACATCTTTCACCTGCCGTTTCGCCCCTCGCCCGTCGCTACAGGACTTGGAATGGTCAGTGTCATGGTCCGTGGACGTTTCCTAAAGCCTGCGCGGTGGAGCTTTTTGGTGGAGTGCAGTGTGCGCAGTACTGGCCCCACCCTTTAAACCCTTGGTTCATCTGCCATGGCCTAGCAAGCTGGGACGATGGCATCGAGGTCCTCGGGTCGTAGGTTTTATATCAGACTGTCCAGACAGTCAAGGACAGGCAGTATGTCTAAGTGAATGGTAAAAACTCACCTGAGAGGTGATAGATCACGGAGTACCACACGGATCGATTCTTGGTCCATTATTGTACTCTGTCTTCACAAACGACCTTCCATTACGTATATCAGACTCCAGTGTAACTTGCAGTCTTTTTGCAGACGATGGAACACCAGATCAGATGTAACGTGTTTGGCGAAGATTCTCCAGGACAGTTTAAATGAGGTATCTGAATGGTGCAGAAATAACGCCATGATACTTAATCACACTAAAACCAAATGCATGCTGGTTACCACATGGCAAAAGCATCAGTTGAACCCCCCTCCCCTTCAACTAACACTTAACGGCCAGCCTGTGGAGCAACTTGAGTCTGGGAACAACGCGTGCTTGGAATCAACTTAGATGAAAAGTTGTGCTGGCAAGGCCACATTACTAAACTGTGTAAAATCATATCTAAAAATGTATTCCTCCTGTCGAAAGTAAGACATTTCGCTGATGAGCCAACAAGGAAACTCTTCTACTATGCACATATTCAGTCACATTTGGACTATGCCTCATCTATTTGGGACGGTAGTAGCGATGCTAATTTTAAAAGTCTGAACTGACTCGCTCCACAGAAGAGCCATTAAACTAATTGTTGACAGACCCTCGGAAGTCATTAATACTGACAACAAGTTCAAGCTGTTAGACATTTTGTAAACTGAAAAAACAGTTCATGTATAATAAGTTGGTGCTCATGCGCAAAATCACCCTCTCAGAAACACCAGCCTATCTCAATAGTTTGTTCCACTTTGCTCATACCAGGTCAAGTCGAACACTGGGAGCAATCTTGTAGTACCGATGCCTCGGCTGGACATTTATAGGTCGTCATTGTCCTATTCTGGTGCAAAGTTATAGAACTCTATTCCTGCGGATGTTAGAGCCGCGCCATCGCTGAACTTACAAGACCAAGCTGCTGAAACATCTAGGCAAAACTTAATTTTAATTTTTATTCTTAGCATTTCATGCCTTGTGCGGCATTTCACGGATAGTCTGCATTCTCTTGTAACATTTATGAACGCGTGTAATATACCCATTCCAGCAAACCGCATTATGTAATATCCATGACCCCATGGACTCGGCTGGCCAGGCGGGATGCCGTCGATAGACACATTTGAGACAAACGCTCGCAGTCGCGTGGCAGTGCTATAGTTTCTTCGCGCGATGATTGCGGGATCACTATAAGATTACATTTACTGCAGACATAGCAACTACGCGCGCATCTGTACGTGCTTGCGCACGCGCGCGCGTGTGTGTGTATGTGTGTGTGTGTGTGTTTGTGTGTGCGTGTTGTATGTGTGTTTTTTGGAGCGAGCCGTGTTGATTTTCATGAGAACAATAGGCGGTTTCATGTACAAAGTCCGTTATGCTACATTTGATGTAGTGTAGTTTGAAGTGATAGCAATGTATGTGTACGTGATATGTGTTCGTGTGTGTGTGTGTGTGTGTGTGTGTGTGTGTGTGTGTGTGTGTGTGCGCGCGCGCGCATGTGAAGGGTTGTGCAGGCTTGGCTTGGCGCCTGTAGGCTACAAAGCTAATCTGGCACAAACCTGTGCACGCGGCCATAGCCACACAGGCAAGAATGTGTGTGTGGGTAAAAGAGTGATTTTATGTACCTTATTTTGTTTTGTAGTGTGTAGCAAGGACAAGAATGAAAACAGGTCTGCGCACCTATTCTTTTATCCTTGGAAAATAAAGTTTCATTACATTTCTCTCTCTCTCTCTCTCTCTCTCTCTCTCTCTCTCTCTCTCTCTCTCTCTCTCTCTCTCTCTCTCTCTCTCTCGTTCTCTTTCTCTCTCTCTCTCTCTCTCTCTCTCTCTCTCTCTCTCTCTCTCTCTCTCTCTCTCTCTCTCTCTCTCTCTCTCTCTCTCTCTCTCTCTCTCTCACCCCACCCGGGTCTGCCCTGGGGGACTTGGGTGGGGTTAGGTATTTTTTAGTTCCCAGGGTCACCCTGGTCAGCCCCACAGGGTGGGTTTTTCTCTCTATTCTGGGGCATGTGTTTCTGTCTACCCTTTGTTCACCGAAAAACGCTTTAGTGGAGAACCTCTCTCAGCCTTCGAACCTGTGCTAGAGGATGAGGTCAGAAAAGTGATCACAAACACTGCCCCCAAAACTTGTGAGTTAGACCCCATACCCACTCCCTTGTTGTACGAGTGCCTGGATGAAGTGTTGCCTGCCATTACACAAGTTATCAACAACTCTCTCTCCACTGGTATTTTTCCTGAAAGCTTCAAGACTGCACTTGTGAAACCCCTATTGAAGAAACCATCTTTAGACCCAAATGTACTGAAAAACTATCGCCCAGTTTCCAATCTTACATTTCTATCAAAGATTCTTGAGAAAATTGTCCTTGTTCAAACTTTAAAGCATGTCAACTCTAATAGTCTGTTCAGTGTATTCCAGTCTGCATATCGTCCCCATCGTAGCACTGAAACAGCTTTGCTGAAGATATTCAATGACCTGCTTTGTGCTTTGGACGAGCGTAAGATCACAGTCCTTGCTTTGCTGGACCTGTCCAGTGCGTTCGACACTATTGACCATGAAATTTTGCTGTGCCGTCTTCAATCTGTATTTGGCATTGAAGGCACAGTCTTGGCATGGTTTAGTTCATACCTGACTGAACGATCCCAGATTGTTTCTGTCGACGGCTGTCGTTCTGAGCCATCACCTCTTCGGTTTGGTGTACCCCAGGGCTCGGTCCTAGGACCTGTATTGTTCTTACTGTATGTTCAGCCCCTGTCCGACCTGATCTGTAGTCGCTCCATTTCCCATCATGCATTTGCAGATGATACGCAGATGTACAAAAGTGATACTGTCGAGCGAGCTGTGAATGCCGTCCAAAGTATAAGCCAGTGCATTGACCATGTCAAATCATGGATGACCACCAACAAACTGATGTTAAATGATGGCAAAACTGAAGCAATGTTGGTAGCTAATCCAAGATTATCTTCGTCCCTGCCTTTACCGTCATCATTGTCTGTGGATGGAACACTCATTGGCTTCTCTGCGAGTGTGAGAAACCTGGGTGTTACACTTGACAGCGAGTTATCTATGTCACAGCATGTCAGTGCAGTGTGTAGATCCGCTTATCTGGAACTTCGTCGTATTAGTTCAGTTCGTCACCTGCTGACCGTGGAAGCCACTAAAACACTAGTTTGTGCATTTGTGCTGTCCAAGCTAGATTATTGTAACTCTTTGCTTTGTGGCTGCCCTCAGTATCTCATTGATCGCCTCCAAAAAATTCAGAACAATGCAGCCCGGCTTGTTGTGAGAGTCCGTAAGACTGAGCATGTCACACCCATCTTGAAGTCCCTTCACTGGCTACCTGTGTCCTCACGTATTCAATATAAAGTTATGTCAATCTGTTTTAACTGCCTTTCAGGCACCAGCCCAGAATACTTGTCCTCTTTGCTGCATGTGTATACACCCTCTCGTGAGCTCCGCTCCTCTTCTGATAAACGGAAGTTGTGTGTACCTTCTGTCCAAACTAAAACATTTGGTCAGCGCACTTTTGTTTATCAAGCCCCAGTGTTATGGAATACACTTCCTCTTGAGGTCAGAAACAGTGAGTCTGTCTCTGACTTCAAGAGGTCGTTGAAAACTCACCTCTTCAAGCTTTACTTTGAATAACTGCCAGTGTTTGATGCCTTAGTTGTAGTTCTGCAATCCTCCTTGTTTATACTGAATGTTAATTAGAATATAAATTATTATGTATGTATTGTTGTTTAGTTTATTGTAAAAGTGGTGTGTTCGGGCATTGTGCTTTGTTTGTTATGTGCATATGTCATTGTATTTTTATTTTTGTGTACAGATTGTAAAGCGCTTAGAGCTTTTGAGTAAGATTAAGCGCTATATAAATACTCATTATTATTATTATTATTATTATTGTCCATTCACCTGTATTTGCCTTTTTAAAACTCTCCCTACTGTCTGCACTGCCTGTAGCTCTTGATATTGGATGTGTGTTGCTAAATGGTCTTAGCTTTATTTAGGCCCCATGTGTTAGGTTTATTTAATGTATTTGACCGGCTGGCGACATACATTCAATGTTCTGTTTATTTTTTTTTTCACAAGCAGTGCAGGCACGTCCTGAGAAAGCCTTGTTGCTGTCGGGACGTTAAGCAATGTACAATCAATCAATCAATCTCTCTCTCTCTCTCTCTCTCTCTCTCTCTCTCTCTCTCTCTCTCTCTCTCTCTCTCTCTCTCTCTCTCTCTCTCTCTCTCTCAACATCAGAAAGCTTTTCATAGTCCCAAAACCAAGGATCGACCTATATAAAACTAGCTTATCCTTCTCAGGGGCACTTATCTGGAATGTGCTTCCGGACCATGTAAAATCCACCTCCTCGCGAGCTTGTTTTAATAAGGGTCTCTGCAAACATTTTGTGGATCATTCGTATGGATGCCTTAACCACTTGTATTATATGTCTCTTTTATGCTGGGTCCAAACTATTCCCAATTAAGTCTGTTATCCTTTTCATTTATCTTTTGGACTACTTAGCTCTGTCTATGTGTGAAGGGGGGCGGGTGGAGTGGGGGGTGTCTGTGAGTCTATGAGTATGTCTGTCTATGTGAACAGTGTTGTCATCTGTTTGCAAGTATTTTGTTTACTTGTATGTATATTTGTAGTTAGTCTTGTAGTTGTTAGCAACGGCAGGTTTGTAAAATGGCTGTGTCGATGACGATGTCAATGTCAACCATTGTAAAATAAAGTTTCATTGATTCATTGATTCATTCTCTCTCTCTCTCTCTCTCTCTCTCTCTCTCTCTCTCTCTCTCTCTCTCTCTCTCTCTCTCTCTCTCTCTCTCTCTCTCTCTAATCATCTATCCTTGAAAAATAAAGTTTCATTTCATTTCATTTCCCTCCCTCTCTCTCAATTGCAAAACACACTGCAAGATATTGATGAATGGTGCAGTCATAATATTATGATACTAAACCCGGCAAAAACTGAAAGCATGGTAATTAGCAGCCGCCAAAAACACCAATTCGGCTCTCTCTCACTCAGTCTGTCCCTCACGGTAAAACCATCAGCCAAGTTACTAACCATCGCCTGCTAGGAGTCACGGTGGACAACCAACTTAGGTGGCAGCCACACAGCAGTAATGTCTGTAAAATTGTCTCTACAAATCTGTACATTTTAGAAAAACTTAAACACATTACTGATAAGAACACGTCAACTGTTCTTCAATGCCTATATTAGATCACATATAGACTATGCCTCTACTGTGTGGGATGGTTCTAGCGATGTCAGTTTGAAAAGATTGAACTCTCTACATCGGAGAGCTGCCAAACTAATATTCCCTGATCCCAGCTTAATTAATGACAAAATTTGGCAGCCTTTAAAAATTCTGCCCCAGAAAGATCATTTAACTTACAGTAAGGGAATGGCTATGTTCAAGGCATTAGACGATAAACTACCCCCATATATCACAACGCTATTTACCGTCCAGTCATCAACATACTCCAGATCAAGAAAACCCCTTATGTTGTGCCGCGACCTAGAATTGATCTCTATAAACGAGTTTAACGTTCTCTGGCTCTAGCCGGCCTCGGCGGAATACCTTACCTAGAAACGTCACAAGCTACTTTCTCCTCGTTTAAAGTCAGTCTCATCAAGTACTTGTTTTTTTGTCAGCAGCACCGCCGTGACTGTGCACACATTGAAAAATACTATTCTGATTAGATCATTAACTGAATGTATCTCCGTTTTCGATGACTCAGTTTTATTCAGTACAGCTTGTGTGTAGCCACTATTCATATGACTGACTGACTTAATGTCCTAAGTCGCGCAAGCGCGTGTGTGTGCATGTGTGTGTGTGTGTGTGCGTGTGTGTGTGTGTGTGTGTGTGTGTGTGTGTGTGTGTGTGTGTGTGTGTGTGTGTGTGTGTGTGTGTGCGCGCGCGCATGCGTTCGTGCGTGCGTTCGCGTGCATGTGCGTACGTGTATATTAGAAACAGAGAGTGGCGTGCTGAAACGTCCATGCGTATGTATGCGTATTAGGCTGCGTGTTTTTTTTTTTAAATAATAGTACCTTAATTAAACCTCACACATGTGAGTATGCCCGACCAGTAAAGCTGGTAATTCCTATGTCACTTCTCTCTTACATTTTTCTTTCTCTATTGGCTTGTGTTTGTCAAGATTTATTTGTAAATTATTTATTTATTTTTTTTATTTTTTTTATTTTATTTATTTATTTTATTGTTGCGTGTGTTCAGTAAATTTGTGCGATAGTAATTAATCAGTAGATTAGCAGCGGGCAAGTTCGAAAAATGGTCGTTATTACTAAAACTTTTACCTTTGTCAAATAAAGGATCATTGTCATTGTCTCTCTCTCTTTCGATGTCATTTGTGAGTGTAATGTAACTTTGCCTGTTATTGTATGTCAGTAGATGTAGCAAGGACAGATTGGAAGAAAGGCCCGTGAGCCTACTATCTAATCCTTGATAAATAAAGTTTCAGTCTGTCAGTCAGTCAGTCAGACAGTCTCTCTCTCTCTCTCTCTCTCTCTCTCTCTCTCTCTCTCTCTCTCTCTCTCTCTCTCTCTCTCTCTCTCTCTCTCTCTGTGTTATCGAAATTAAAGTATTACACAGAAAGTGAAACCAGAAAATTGTTCAGTAATGCACACATCATGTCACATATAAACTACGCATCGACGGTGTGGGATTGTTGCAGTGATGTCCACTTTAAAAGACTAATTATTCTTTACATAGGAGAATGGCAAAGTTAATTCTTCCTGTCCCGCACTTCACGACCGAGGAAAAACTAAGTAAAGCTGGATTCCTGCCCCTTCAAAATCATTTTAAGTATAACAAAGGGGTACTGATGTTTAAACTGTGAAACCATAGCGCTCCAGAATATCTAACAGAGATGTTTAAAAAATCAGATTCCTGCTATGGGAATATGAGGGGTCTTTATATTGTTCCAAAACCCCGAATAGATATATTTAAATCTACTTTGTCATTTGCGGTTTCCACACTGTGGAACTCACTCCCACATCACGTTAAAGCCACTCCGACATTATCTCGTTTCAAGGCAAGTCTTTATAGATATCTGACATCACTCAAATAATAATATTTAGTTATTCGTAGACACACGAATGTACGTGTATATTCTAACAATCATGTGTGTGTGTGTGTGTGTGTGTGTGTGTGTGTGTGTGTGTGAGTGCGTTTGTGCGCGTATGCGCGTGTTTGTGTTTAGTGGATTATATTTTTTGTATCACTGTGCTTTGATGTCCGTATTTTATGTATATTTTGTACTTCGTTAGTCGTAGTTCTAGCAACGGCAGGTACGAAAAATGACATAGTCACTGACTGTGTTAATATCTTCACCGTTGTAAAATAAAGTACTCAAACCAAGGGGAATCACAGCGCTGGACAGACAACAGTTAGATCCCCTGCCCCCGCCTATCAGGCACCCAATCGCCAGCCCACAGAGAAATACGCAGGTATAGAATAAGACAATCATTTCCATCCTCAATAAAGGATGGATCAGGTCTCTTATATAACCCATGTCTTTCTCCGGAACTTAGGAAGTAGGCAGGAGAAACATACATACACAAACATGAAGGTGCGCTACTAGATGTGGTCGGGTAAATACCCTGATTTCCCACAGTAGATGCACAGAACATTACACAACAATGTAACGATACAAATTTTGCCTCGAGTTATACGTGATACTCACAAACCAGATAGGTGAGGCTAGCGCTGGCAGAATTGTCAGTACTCAAACCAAGGGGAATCACAGCGCTGGACAGACAACAGTTAGATCCCCTGCCCCCGCCTATCAGGCACCCAATCGCCAGCCCACAGAGAAATACGCAGGTATAGAATAAGACAATCATTTCCATCCTCAATAAAGGATGGATCAGGTCTCTTATATAACCATGTCTTTCTCCGGAACTTAGGAAGTAGGCAGGAGAAACATACATACACAAACATGAAGGTGCGCTACTAGATGTGGTCGGGTAAATACCCTGATTTCCCACAGTAGATGCACAGAACATTACACAACAATGTAACGATACAAATTTTGCCTCTGCGTATTTCTCTGTGGGCTGGCGATTGGGTGCCTGATAGGCGGGGGCAGGGGATCTAACTGTTGTCTGTCCAGCGCTGTGATTCCCCTTGGTTTGAGTACTGACAATTCTGCCAGCGCTAGCCTCACCTATCTGGTTTGTGAGTATCACGTATAACTCGAGGCAAAATTTGTATCGTTACATTGTTGTGTAATGTTCTGTGCATCTACTGTGGGAAATCAGGGTATTTACCCGACCACATCTAGTAGCGCACCTTCATGTTTGTGTATGTATGTTTCTCCTGCCTACTTCCTAAGTTCCGGAGAAAGACATGGGTTATATGAGAGACCTGATCCATCCTTTATTGAGGATGGAAATGATTGTCTTATTCTATACCTGCGTATTTCTCTGTGGGCTGGCGATTGGGTGCCTGATAGGCGGGGGCAGGGGATCTAACTGTTGTCTGTCCAGCGCTGTGATTCCCCTTGGTTTGAGTACTGACAATTCTGCCAGCGCTAGCCTCACCTATCTGGTTTGTGAGTTGTAAAATAAAGATTCATTGATTCATTGATTCTCTCTCTCTCTCGCACACACACATTGACACTGACAAACTAACAAAACGTAACGTGACCAAAGGTGTTCATTGATGTAGTACATTAACAGAGTGTATTAACACTGTATGAGTAGTGGGTTTTCATGGGACAGTGATTTAGGGCAGACAGAATGTGCCAGCTTTTAGCAAAGGAAACAATAAGCCATGCCAGCTACACAGGGGAGAAAACAGTCTAATCCGCTGCCTCAGACAAGTATTGGACGTCACACTCTGTCAGAGTGAAAGTCATTGTATCAGTGTCTATGACTTGCTGCCATAAATATGCTAAAAACTGGATAGTCAGCAAACTATTTAAAATTAACTGCCATAATGATATGGGACCAGAAACTGATCAAGAGGCTGAAAAACACACTAAACATTGACATATGCACAAACACACCGTCATACACACAATCGCATACACAGTGTATGAACAGTTCACACACACACACACACACACACACACACACACACACACACACACACACACACACACACACACACACACACATGTACCATATAAACCTCCCACAAATATCCCTGGATACATTTAGACACACATGTGAGGGTCCATAATTATATATATATATTTTTATTTATTTATTTATTAATTAATCAAAGTAGCCAATACAATGAAGTGTTTGTGTTCGAATCTAAATGGACATAAGTTACAAGATGGACAATGATTTAGCTGTCTTACAGTTACTGCTAAGTGAAAAAGTGTGTGTGTGTGTGCTCTTGCTTGTCTGCTTGATTGCCGCGGGTATCTGTTCTGATCTTTTAGTGCATGTTTGTGTTTAGGTTCATACATTAAAATATTCAGAAATGACATTCAATATTCAGTTAAAATCAAATTAGGGAGAATCCATAATTATATTAGATTAAAGTACTTGGGCGAGTTGACTCTACCTTTGGGCGAGTTGGCCCCACTTTTGGCGAGTTTATCCTTGACATGGGCGAGTTGTCCAGTCACACGCTGCTTCTCAGCGTGACAAACGTTTTTTGGGGGGGGGGGGGGGGGGGGGTCATCCGGACGCGGGTTAGCTCTAAGGGGGAGTGGGGGTCGGCCTGGGGTTGGGGGGTGCTGAACTGACTGAAAACTGAAGTGACAAAACGCCATTGATTTAAATTGTCTAAATTTGTCTCAGTTATCATTTTTTTATCAGGGATTTCCCCACCCGCCCCCGAACGGTAATTTAATCACTGCCTAAACGGTACTGGGCACTGGCAAAATCGGCGGACTTGAAATAACGACCGAGCGAGAACAATAGGGTGTACAAGAATAACTGTCAGGTTTTTGTTTTACTGCAGTGACTGACACAGTCGTTGCACATACACTGACGTAATCGTTGCGTTAGGGTGACGTCATTGTCATGATGGTGACTGATTGGAAAGTCTAGAATCAACTCAGTAGAACTGAAGTGTTTTGCGGCCGTTTGATCTTACGTAAGTTACAGGCATGCCTTCCGACCATGAATGATCCACGTATAGAATGGATCAAACAGAGAGTCTATGCTGCTCTAGACATAGACGAGATTGTACCGACGGTTTTCGTCGACTTTCTGAATCGGAATGACGGCCAGAACAGAAAGCGCATCACACAATTTCTCAAGGAGACACCGGGCACGGATGAGTCCTCGTTAATCTTCTACAAGATTGTCCGAACAGAGGAAGAAGAAATCGAGATTGGTAAAACTGCACACAAACATATAGACTATGAATAATTATTCGCCTTTTCCATAAGTGAATACATTACAAACTGTCCGACTTGTGCTTCTCAGTGAAACTTTTTGTTACCAGTGACACAATATGTTGAAGGCCGGCCTTAGAGTCAGAACTGATGGGGACTAGCTGAGAGTGATCTCTGTTGTGTCTGTTATCATTTCTTCAAATACATGCAGTCTGCAGCGGCTGGGTGTAAGGTGACACTATACAAAAATAAAAATCAGAATACTTTAATATAGTTATGCATGGAATATGTAAGTATACATGCTAGAGTTGAACATGCCATGAAGTACTATTTTGATCATTATATTGCCCGGCTTTTATCCTCATTCTTAATTAATGTTGCAGAATTGGAGCCTGAAGATGAAGACAAAGAAAGTGAATTCACAACACCTTCTAAGGTGTCCTTGAAATCTGAACCAGGTATAATTATATGTATAGAGGGGGTGAAGCATACTCGGTGAATTCAACCACCCTACTCTGCCATACAGGCACCTGCGAGAGGCATATACTCTCTTGTGCCCTTGCAGCTGCAATGGGCTCCTGAAAATGTATATATGTTTCATTGCCTCTTGCACTATTTTACATCCTTAGTTTCAGGTACACATCTGGGGTTTACCTGATGCCTGAAAGTGACTGTGGCAATCAGTTAAGTGAAATGGTCCCAGTATACGGCCTGGATTACATCAGTGTCAGTGGATGATACATACTGTGCTGTAGAAATTAAAATTGTATCCAAATTCCTATTGCCATTATCCTGAGGTTAGAAAGGGGCATCAACTACCTCTTTACAACTACCTATGTTTCGTTGACCACCCCCCCCCCCCCCCTTGTGCATGCAGCCATCTCTCTTGGGTGGAGGTTTGCATATCATAGAAGGACATAGATATGTAAATTCAAGATCTTGTAAGCAGAAATTTATCTATTTTTAAAATAAAAACCCCAGTAGCGAAAATACAATTTTCACAGGGATGCAGCTAGAAATTTCTGCAGAAGGGTCAAATATCCTGGGTTTGACAACACGAATAGGACATGTAAGGCCTCTGTATAGGTATTTTATACCGACAAGCAAAAGAAATGCGACCTCATTTGATTCTTCGGAAACACTTCAGTGCCGCTTCCGATGACTCGAATGAGGTTGCATTTTTTTTTGCTCGTCAGTATAGTAGGTGATCATGGCATAACATTCTTGTATTCGTGTGATATCATTAGAATAAAAGAAGACACAAGTGTTGTGCACAAAACGATGGATAGGGCAAAGAATGTCTGATGACAAAGGGCCAGCAATAATAATACTTGTTTTTATCCCTACATGAGTACATCACACGACCAATTTCTTTGTAAACCATACCGTGTGACCTCGCTACAAAAACTCTTGTGGCAGATTTTTTGTAGCCCTCTTTGTGACGCGTCTAGTGGATGCCAAATTTGTTCTAAAAAAGACCACCAAAACATTATTAAGTATAAAGTTATTTAGTGTTGTTTGAAACAACAGTCACACTACTGGAGACGGCAATGTTATGAAAGATTTTAAATTACATCGTAAGTCTATTATGGCTGAGTTGGTATACCTCGCCCTGTGCTGCACCAGCGGCGCCATTGATGCTATTTTCGCACCTAACCTGTCGCTCGGACCGGTCCTGTGCACCAGATCGGTTTAGAGCGTGTGCTCTCTGCACCTGTAATGAGCAATCTCAGAGAAAGAATCACGAGACGTTAGATTGCTGCAAAATAAGATGAATAAAGAATAAACCTTTTCCTATATGCAGTCTGGCAATAATGCATCCTTATGATAGCATCACGAAACATTACACGATTTGGCAGATTTGAAAAATAGTTTATTTTTTTCCCTCAATGGTGGTGATTTTGCTACAGCTGTGTCGCTTTGCAGCAGAAAGCACCGTCGTGACCGTAGCTGTACGAGTGCACTACAATGGACTTGATTCAGGAATATGCACCTGGCGTCGAGACCTCCAAGCAGACAGCAAGAGACTGGTACCACCAAAATCGAAGGAGAAGCACAGGATAGGAGTCGCTGGAGGTCTCTCGTCGACGGCCTATTCCCTGGGAGGGGTGACAGGCGTAAGTAAGTAAGTAAGAGGAGAATGAACAACCCCCGGAGACCTATCTTTACTCCCTCCATTTTATGCTCAATGGGAGTAACGCTAAAACCGGAAACGAACCGTTTTTGGACTGCGATTACAATCTTCCGTGGGAACGTACGGGAACACACTTCAAGTGCAGAAGCCTACCTGCGCGCGGAGTTCTGGTGCACGGGACCCGTCCGAGCGAGCGGACAGATGCAAAAATCGCATTAATAGCGCCACTGGTGCGTTTAACCTAGGCATAGGGCGAGGTATTGGTACCAGCTCAGCTCTATTAGGTATAAATGTATTTTCCTTTGACATTGGTCATGTTTGGCGTGATCCAGATTGAAAGTTAAAAACGAAAACAGTGTAGGAATGAAAACAAATACGTTATTGGTAGCAGGGGCTTGCTGCACAGACCCTTGTTGTAGGCCTGCGGGAGGTCAAAGGAACCATTGTACCCCTCAGGCCTTCGGCCTTTGTGGTACAATGGTTTCTTTGACCTCCATCATGCCTACAAAGGTCCATGTAGCAAATCCCTGCTACCAATAACTTATAATGTACACATAAGATAGTGTTTCGTGAGTGGTCACTGCGTGCAAAGCAGACTAATTAATGTACTACATGAAATACAAATTTCAAGACAACAGAAAAGTGATCGACATTGGCAGCAATTATAATATGACATTTGAAGTGCTGGCACCTACATTAATCGGACATTTTAGCCTCTGCAAGCGGACTATGATCGATGTCCGACGCCTAGTTGCATCCCTCAGGCTGTTTTCATGTCTATATTGCGGTAGAAGAAATAAAAAAAAAAAGAAATCACCCACCAGTGCCTAGGTTCATGCCTCTGGACCTGTGCCTGGTCTTAGTATATATTTATGACTGGCTGCTTTCAAGCATTCACAGCTGCATACACATGGGGATTAACTCATTCGCAGCCAGCCGCATCCGGCTGGCCGTGAATGAGTTAATGTAGGTCTTCGATTTTGACAAGGTATAATGTAAGATATATAATAAAAGTCGGAGATAACAACACTTTTTCAGCGGTCCCTTCAGCACTCTTTTTATGTAAATTACTTTGCTTTAATTATGACAACCGTTGGATATAACAACAGCAAAAATTGAGTCCCATCGTGATTTGTTATGTCTAGAGTTTACTGTGTTATATATCATACATATAGCTTTGGAGCCATGCAAGCGGCGCAGTTTGTGAAATTGTGTGTTTTGTTCAATGTCAGTAAAAACTGCTGGTTAGGAAAAGAAAAAAAAAATCTGTCATTGACTGTTTTTGGTGTCTTCGAAGCAGGATAACATTTGTGAAATTTGTGTGATGTGTTTGATTTCAGTGGAAACTACAGGTAGTGGTAAGAAGAAGAAGAAGAAGAAAATGAAAAGTAACACTGAAGTTGATAAACAACCGGAACCACCACCCCCGGAGGTCCATGAGATTGAAAATGTGGAAGGGGAGGTCGAAGACTCGAAACCACCCAGAACTGTAGGTGTCTGTCTTGATTCATAAATACACCCATATAATGCTCAACAATTGCAGATGGATTGGCCATAATAGTTTAATGATAGTGCCAGATTATCGTAACAATTTCTTAGCTGGCAAGTGAAAGTGGAGGTCAGAAGGGAGAAGTAATAATCTCTGGCCATGATGGTTCAAGGGTAGTGCCAGATATGCTTGGTGCCTGGAAGGGCAGCAAGCTAATCTGGCACCACTCTTGAACATCATGGACGATACAATCTCTTATAGCAAGTACCGGTATAGTCTTTATGGACACTTCTCAAATGTAGGAATTCTGTCTCTGGTGATTGCCTTGTTTCCTTCTAATTTGTTTTAGTGTCAAATGTGGCTCAGAAGGGTGAATTTTACCAACAGCAGAACCTGTTTTGAGTGACCATCCTTATGAGAGATCATCTGTCATTAAAGACCATCATTCAGGTGGCTGTAGACATCTAAATGATGGTCCCTTGATGACAAGTGATGCTTTTTGCCTTTCAAGACTTCATTTGTGGGAGCACCTTCTTTTAATACCACTTTTTTGACTCACGTGCGAAGCAAAAGTTCTGGGCCAGTGGTCGTCCGTCCATCCGCCGTCCCCCGTCGTTCATCAGCTGTTGGCCGTCGTCTGTGGTAAACTTTAACGTTGGCATTTTCTCAGAGACTATTCAAACCACAGTCTTCAATCTTGGCCCAAGGATACTTTGTGGCAAGACCTTTTAAAACATACCAATTTGAGTGAGCTCTCACAAAGGTCAAGGTCACGGGGATTATAAAATAGGTCAAAAATAGCTATATTTTGACATAATTTATTTTTCCTCAAATACTATTCACAACTTCAGACCCAAACTTGGTACAAGGATACCTGATGGGAAGACCTTTAATTCTATGCATACTAGTTTGGTTGATCCTTGGAAGTGTCAAGGGTCACAAAAGCTCAGGAAATTGGCCGGAAATTGCCATATTTTGACAAAAGATGTTTTTTTCTCACATACTATCCACAACTTCAAACCCAAACTTGGTACAGAGATACCTGATGGTAAGACCTATCTATGCATAGTAATTTGGATGATCCCTTGGAAAGGTCAAGGGTCACAAGAGCTCAGGGTAAAAAATAGACATTTTAACAAAAGATGTTTTTTTTCTCAAATACTATTCTCAAATTCAAACCCAGGTGGATGAGCCCTCAGAAAGGTCAAGGTCACAAGAGGTCGGCAAAATGTGTGTAAAATGCCATTTTTTGGATAGAATTGTAGTTATTATCAACAGGTTTGCAAACTTTTAAATCAAATTTGGTACAAAGGTAGCCGATGATGATAAGACTATGTATACTAATTTAGTCGACTGATCACAAAGGTGAAGGGCCACGGGGGTTCGACAGATGTGTGAAAGTGGTTCAATTTTGAGAAAACATAGATTTTGCTGGTGCAGATTAATCCATCCCTTTTTTTGTTGTCACAAAGGTCACACATGTAGATCGGTCATACATGTGATCCATAAGGGCTTTGCCTTTCTTGTTGTTGCAAGAAAAGGTGGTTGCTTAAAACAGGTCATATTGTATTTAGGTATAGGCATAACTATACCCAGTGTGAATTTATCAGACTCGAGATGCTGCCTGCCTAGATTTGTGCTGCGAATATTCCACCCAGACTTCTCAGTTGGGTGGGTTTAAATTATTATTACATGGTATTTATATGCTGCATTTCTCATATTTATAATATAACTCAATGCGCAGAATGTAGCCGCGAACTGAACCCAACAAGCACGCTCACGTGAATCACACGCATTCACTCACACACTGTACGTAAACACAGAACATTCACGTGGTGCTAAGGGCAAGCTCAAGCGAGCTACTGACGGTATTTGGAAATCGTTTTGTATTTGAAATTTTATTAAGTTGGCTGAAACTGATACCAAAGTGAAGGGGGAGGAAGAGCCGGAGTACCCGGAGAAAGAACCCCCGACGGTCCGCCCGAATTAACGGTGACACTTACTAGAGGAGAAAAATCCGACGCCGGAACCCTGAATCGAACCTCGCACCTTAGCATTGGTGGCAGGCGCCTTAATCACTGCGCCACGGACCGCCCCAAATTTAAATGCTTGTGTGATTCACACTACGGGATAGATTTACGCTGGGTGTACTTACACTATGGATATTATGTCTCAGTGTGGGTGGAATTATGACACCAGAGCTCAGCACTGTTGGGATTTATGACATTCCTCAAGGAAACTTAAATCTGTTTTGATGACTGCAGAAAATCATCATACAAGAGGTCGTTCGCACATACCTGTACATGAGCTGCAATTATCTGCCTGAGGACTTTGTGGACACTGACTGCTTTTACCTCCTGCGCACAATGCCAGGTGTGTAGGTGAAAGTTGATCAACAGAATTAGGAATACCTTAGGTAGTGCCCATTGTTAGGACTTTCTGTTTCAGGAATTCTTGAAATTGTGAGGAAGTGATAGGACATTTTGTTGTTTATCTTATTCTTCACATATAATTTATTGTTTCCTGTAGCAGGAATTTGTTTCAAATTTTGCTCAAAATTGTTGAAGATTTCCCCCAAATAAATTGTTAAAATCTTCAATTTTATCATGAGAATTCTCACGTTTGGCCCCCATTAAGGCGCTGCCTTGTAACTCTCCAAAATTTGTTACCTCCATGCATGCAGGTGAGGTACCCATCAAGCCACCCAAAAAAGACAAAGTACAGAAAGATGAGTTGCTGCCAGATGATGAGGATGAAGATGCAGAACCAGGGGACACTAGTGTTGTGCCTTTGCTTCCGATGTTCTTTGAATATGGGTTGATGAACACTCATTCCCTTGTCCTTTTGGAGCAAATGTTGAGCCAGGTACGTTGCAGGTTTGGGCATCATAAGCTAAACGTCTTTTTCAACCCAACACACTGCATCAAGATATGGATTGACCATGATAGTTCTAGGGTGGTGTCAAAATAGTTTGGTGCCTCAGATCCCTGCCTTAGAGGATGGTGTAAGAGTACCTACTCAAGCTACTCTCATACCACCCTGGAGCGATCGTGTCCTGAACTGGTATGTTTTCCATGAGGGTTTTACCATTCTTGTTCTCAGTTTTGCTGCCAGGAGATTTAAAAAATAACAGCAAAACCCACATGGCGCGCATGCATGACCATGATTTTCTAGTGTGAATTTAAAATTTAAGAATCTTAAAATTTATAAAATCTGGTTTGTCCATAAAGTTTTTTTTAATGAAGATGTGTGAAAGAGACTGTGTTATCATCAAGACATAGGCAGTTGTAAGAAATACAATACAGCACAATACAGTGAACTTTATTGTCCATGAGATGGAAATTTTTCTAAAGGCTTCACCATTAAAACACGCATAAGAACATATGAGAATAATAAACTCGTGCAAATTTGATAACCTTGTACATGCTCACACGCGCACACACTCGCACGGACATACAGACACACGCATGCAAACACTGTCATCCAAGGACAATTATGTCACATACTTCACTGCGATGAAAAGTCACTATGCAGAGTTGCTATGCTCAGCGTAGTACTGCATGGTCATATGGCCCAACAGTTACATATGGAGTTAAGCAAGGTTATTGCATTGGGCACAAATGACTTTTTGAAAAGATTCCTGTGAGCCAGGGGCATTCTATAACGCCTGCCAGAAGGCAGTTTCTCAAACAGGCAGTGCAGTGGGTGAGAACTGTCTGATGTGTTGGAAATGGCTGTTTTTTTAAAAAACAGAAATGGTATAAATGTCACGGAGCTGACTTTGTGGTGTGCCTATATTCTTACTGGCTGTGTTCACAACTCTAGTCAATGTACTTATGTTTTTTGCACTCAGGTTACCAAACCACACTGTAATGTTGAATGATAAAAAACTTTGGATGAGACTTTTGTACACATTTTCAAGCACAGCCTCAGTGACCCCAAAATTATGGAGTTTCCTTAGAAGAAACAGCCAATGCATTGCCTTTTTGGCTCACGTGCGAAGCAAAAGTGAGTATGTTCTGGGCCATTGGTCAGCCCTCCGTTGTCTGTCCGCCTTCATCCGTGGTAAAAACTTTAACGTTGGCATTTTCTTGGAGACTATTCAAACCACAACCTTGAAACGTGGCCCAAGGACACTTTGTGGCAAGACCTATCTAAACATACCAATTTCAGTGACCTCACAAAGGTCAAGGGATTAGGGAATAGGTAAAAAAATAGCTTTATTTTGACATAATTTATGTTTTTCTCAAATACTATTCATAACGTCAAACCCAAACTTGGTACAAAGATACCTGATGGTAAGACCTTTCTGTGCATACTAATTTGGTTGATCCCTCGGAAAGGTCAATGGCCAAAAGAGCTCAGGAAATAGGTCCAAAATAACTATGTTGACAAGAAATGTTTTTTCTTAGATACTATTTTCAACTTTAAACCCAAACTTGGTACAGAGATACCTGATGGTAGGACCTATCTATTCATACTAATTTGGATGACCCCTCGGAAAGGTCAGGGTAACAAGAGCTCAGGAAATAGGTCCACTATAGCCATATTTTGACAAAAGATGTTTTTTTCTCAAATAGTTATTCAGAACTTCAAACCCTAACTTGGTACAGAGATACCTGATGGGAAGATTTTTCTATGAATACTAATTTGGTTGATCCCTCGGAAAGGTCAAGGGTCATAAGAGCTCAGGAAATAGGCCTAAAATAGCCATATTTTGACAAAAGATGTTTTTTCCTCAAATACTATTCACAACTTCAACCCCTAATTTGGTACAGAGATACCTGATGGTAAGACCTATCTATGTATACCAATTTGGATGACCCATCGGAAAGGTCAGGGGCCACAAGAGGCCGGCAGATGTGTGTAAAATGGCCAATTTTTTAAAAATAAAATTGTAGGTAATATCAACATTTTTGCAGATTTTTCAATCAAAGTTGGCACAAAAGTAGCTGATTATAAGACCTTCCTGTGCATACTAATTTAGTCAACTCATCACAAAGGTCAAGGGTCACGGGTGGGGGGGTGGGGGTGGGGTGGGGGGCAGATGTGTGAATAATGCTTAAATCTTGAGAAAACATGGAGTTTACTGGTGCAGAAGCATGCCCTTATTGTCACAAAGGTCACACGTAAGTAAATCGGTCTTACACGTGAGCCATTATGGCTTTGCCTTTCTTGTTGAAAATGAAATTAGTGTTCTGATTAAAACTGGGTTTACTGTCTAACTGCGTGCAAAGATATTTAAACCACTCCACAACTTCAATGGGCTGGCCATTGACAATGACTGATTGGAATGCATCTGGTGGTTTGGAATCATCCATTATCAACTCTCATATTTTACCACCATTCATATGTAATGTGCTGGACATGCAAAGCTCATTCCTGATAATTTGAGGGTATGGGTAATGCACTACCCTTGCACTGTCACAGTCTATTTTTGGTTGTAGTTTGTTTTGGCTAAAAATGCGTGACAAAGACTTGACAGGATTTGTTGCTGCAGGTGTATGTGGGTCTCTTGTCCTACAACCAACACAAGAAATCAGAGGGATCAACATCTGTAACTGGTGCGCGCACAGGCATTTCAACTTCATCCGGAAAATCGGAACAGGTTGGTTGCTTTTTTACCTCACTCAAAGGTCAAGGTCACAGGGGATCAGGAAATAGGTAAAACAAATAGCCATATTTTGACAAAATTGATTTGTTCTCAAATGCTATTCACAACTTCACATGAACTTGGTACACAGATACCTTGACAGAGGCTCTTTGAAAGGTCAAGGGTCACAAGAGGTTGGCAGGTGAGTGAAAGTTGACAATTTTTGTTACGATTTTAATATTTGGCTCATGTACGAAGTAAAAGTGAGTCGATGTTTTGGGCCAGTGGTCGCCCGTTCGTCGTCCATATGTCGTCTTCCGTCGTCCGTGGTCCGTGGTAAACTTTAACGTTGGCATTCTCTCGGAGATTATTCAAGCTACAGTCTTCAGACTTGGCCCAAGGATACACATACTTTGTAGCAAGACCTTTTCTAAACATATCTATTTCAGTGACCTTTTACAAAGGTCAAGGTCATAGGGGATTAGGAAATATATAAAAATAGCTATATTTTGACATAATTTATTTTTTCTCAAATTCTATTTACAATTTCAAACCCAAACTTGGTACAAAGATACCTGACGGTGAGACCTTTCTATGCATACTCATTTGGTTGATCCTTCGGGAAAGGTCAAGGTCACAAGAGCTCAGGAAATAGGTCCAAAATAGCCATATTTTGACAAAAGATGTTTTTTCTCAAATACTATTCACAACTTCAAACCCAAACTTTGTACAGTGATACCTAATGGTAAGACCTATCTATGCATACTAATTTGGATGACCCCTTGGAAAAGTCAAGGGTCACAAGAGCTCAGGAAATAGGTCCAAAATAGCCATATTTTGACAAAAGTTGTTTTTTTCAAATACTATTCACAACTTCAAACCCAAACTTGGTACAGAGATACCTGATGGTAAGACCTATCTATGCATACTAATTTGGATTACCCCTTGTAAAGGTCAAGGGTCACGAGAGGTCTCAAATGTGTATAAAATGCCAATTTTACGTCTTTTCTATTTATTGAATAGACTTTTTAGGACGGGACGCAGTGGGCGATTTCAGAAGAAGAAACACATCATAGGCCGGCAAGACTAAAACTCCGACAGTGAAGAAACAAGATAAAAATTACGTCATGTCTAGTAATACAAACCTCGCTGTAGAACGTACTTTTGGCGCAAAAGGCTGTATTTGTGTTTGTATGTGTGTGTGCGTATGTATGTAAACAACACAATCTCCGAAGTTTGTGTACGTGCAAGCTTGAAATTCGGGGAGGTGCTTCATTCAGGGGGTGCCTAGGAGCCCCTCTGAGCCTTTTGAAATTAGATGTTTATAGGAAGTCGGTTGACCTACATTAGAGTCCGTTATTTTCATTATATTCACTTGCAGTTTTGGATATAGCCGGATTGGAGAAAGACATTGGATGATTTCGTTAGCCAGCTGTGTAGGTTTTGAACTTTTTTTAGTAATTCTATGAAGAAATGTTTTGAAAAGTAAAAATAAAACTCGACTTCTGGATAAAGTCAGACAGTGACAGTGACGTAGAAGCAGAAATTTCGTCATCACACAGACATCAACGCAATACTCAAGATTGACGTATTTAGTGCGCGCACACGCACACACACATCGACACGCTGTCAGTAGAGCATGCGCGTGTACAGTAGAATATCATGTATCTAGGTAAAGTCGACCTCCCTTCACACATATATTATTGAGACTGGAAATTGCACCGTGAAATTCTAGTCTGGTCACCATTGTTTCTCAGGTCTGGAAGTCAAAGTTGATGGCTTCCATATGCATTGCCTCCACTCACTTGCTTAGTGCACCCCTCTTTCCTATCCTTTTTGTGCTTTGACCGAAGAAGATCTATGATCATTGGTCGATAATGCACTATTTTCTCCCATGTCAGTGCTTTTTCCTACTTACTTGGTAGTTTTTTCTAAAGTACTAGCACTGGCAGTAGACTCCTTTGATCTCGTTTATTTCTACAATTTCGACTGCAACCCCTTGCCCCTGTTTAGTAGGCTCTCTCTTAGGATGCATGGAAATGTGTCTCTAGGTGGAGGCATGGAATGTATGCCCCTGCAGAAACCACAGTAAAATGTGGTCTTTTTTGCAGGTGGACAGAAGTTTCTCAATTTCCTCCAGTTACGCCGATGGTGTGCTGAAGAACAGCTGTCCACATCCCCCCTCCCCCCCCCCCCCCCCCCCCGGGGCGGGGCGGGGGGGGGGGGGGGGGGAGCTCCCATATGCACTGCTTCCAGTCACTTACTTGGCGCACCCATCTTTCCTTTTTGTCTACCATATTGAACCGGTAGACTTTGAAATGGGGTTGGTCAGAGTGCATTCCGGAGCATGCACATGACGGTTTTGGCGTGCGGGGCAGAAATTCTGGCAAAGAAGTAACAAGATAAAAATGATGTCACATCTAGCTACGCAAACCTTGCTAGAGAACGTCTTTTAGGCGCCAAAGCACCGTATGTGTGTGCGTATGTGACAGTGACTAGAGCCCGCGTTTGAGGATGGACAAGCTTGAAATTTTAGGATATTGTCCCTAAAAGAATTATCTTTCGACTCTTTTTTTCGATTTTTTTTATTAAGATGCTCATTGGCAAGAAAATGGCCGTTTCACAAAACCGGTTGATCCACACTGGAGTCTGTAATTTTTGGCTCACGTGCGAAGTGAGTCTATGTTCTAGGCCAGTGGTCGTCCGTCCGTCTGCCGTCGTCCGTCCATCATCCGTGGTAAACTTTAACGTTGGCATTTTCTCGGAGACTATTTAAGCTACAGTCTTCATACTTGGCCGAAGGATACTTTGTGGCAAGACCTTTCTAAACATACCAATTTCAGTGACTTCTCATAAAGGTCAAGGTCACAGGGGATTAGGAAATATATAAAAAATAGCTATATATTGACATAATTTATTTTTTCTCAAATACTATTCACAACTTCAAACCCAAGCTTAGTACAAAGATACCTGATGGTAAGACATCATACTAATTTGGTTGATACCTCGGGAAGATCAAGGGTCACAAGAGCTCAGGAAATAGGTGAAAAATAGGCATATTTTGACAAAAGATGTTTTTTCTCAATACTATTCACAACTTCAAACCCCAACTTGCTACAGAGATACCTGAAGATAAGACCTATCTATGCATACTAATTTGGATGACCCCTCAGAAAGGTCAAGTGTCACATTCATTCATTCATTCAATCCTCTCTGCGCCGTCTGGTGCTTGAGGCGACCAAGTGTCACAAGAGGTTATTTTTACCTATTTCCTGAGCTCAAGTGTCACAAGAGCTCAGGAAATAGGTAAAAATAACCAGATTTTGACAAGAAATGCATTTTCTCAATTACTATTCGCAACTTCAAACCCAAACTTGGTACAGAGATACCTGATGGTAAGACCTATCTATGCATACTAATTTGGATGACCCCTTGGAAAAGGTCAAGGGTCACAAGGTCGACAAATGTGTATAAAATGCCTTATGTTGATAGAAATGTAGTTATTATCAACATTTTGCAAACCAGTGACGTGTACGCACTGTGCCCCTTATAGATCGAGGTCACTGGCACATTGCCAAATCTGCTAGGCTTTTTCAATAGGATATTTTTCAACATCAGAATCAGGTCAAAGACAACAGGTAGAGAACCTTGACATCGAGGACAGCTCGCATATAAAAAGGATTTTGTGGGTTATGGCTCTCATATAGAAAAGACTTTGTGGGTTATGGTTCATTCAATCTTGTTAGAATTGTAGTTATTATCAACATTTTTGCAAACTTTTCAATCAAATTTGGTACAAAGTTAGCTGATGATAAGACCTTCCTATGTATACTAATTTAGTTGACTCATCGCAATGGTCAAGGGTCATGGGTGTTTGACAAATGTGTGAAAACTGATTAATTTTGAGAACACATGGATTTTGGTTTGGTGCAGAAGCCATCCCTTTACTTATTGTCACACATGTGTTGATCGGTCATACACGTGAGCCATAAGGGCTTTGCCCGAATTTCTTGTTATCAAAGTTTTTGCAAAATTTTCAGTCAAATTTAGCATAAAGGTTGCTGTTGCTTTCTATGCATACTAATTTAATCGACCTATCATAAAGGTCAAGGGGGTTGACAAGTGTGTGAAAAATTAATAAATTTTGAGACAAAACAGATTTTGCTGGTACAGAAGCCAACCCTTTACTTATGTGAGGGCAGTGGGCAGATGTTCACATCTGCACGGGACATAGACGACCCCGCCCTCCACGAGTCCCCTGCTGCCTTGCAGGCCTGGCCGCTTGGCTGCGGAAAGGCTAAGGGGGGAAACCCCTGACATCAAAGCCCCTGTGTCTCCGGGGAAGGCTTTTGAGCCAGAGACTAGTACAAGGACAGTCTGATATAAAACCTACGACCCGAGGATCTCGATGCCACCGTCCCAGCTTGCTAGGCCATGGCAGACGAACCAAGGGTTTAAAGGGTGGGGCCAGTACTGCGCACACTGCACTCCACCAAAAAGCTCCACCGCGCAGGCTTTAGGAAACGTCCACGGACCATGACACTGACCATTCCAAGTCCTGTAGCGACGGGCGAGGGGCGAAACGGCAGGTGAAAGATGTCACTGGAAGCCGCAGTCTCAAACCTGCATGCAGGCGGTTCAGGATATTGGTCGCCTGATGTTGACCTGGGGATGACAACATCACTCGGCACACCCTGAACGACCAAGCAGCCTTCTCTAGGGACAGCACTGCTTGCTCCACACGGAGAGGGGCCTAGAAAAAGGTGGCCTAACCAAAGCTCGTCCCCTCGCAACCCCAGTTGGCTAGCCGCGGTCAACGGGCATCTTCTCCTGCGGTCAAAAAACAAGAAAGAATAACGGATCCACTCTCATGACGACCACGACCGGATTCAACGTAGCATGCTGGAACATCCGAACCATGCTCGACAAAGCAGACAGCGGACGCCCTGAACGTCGCTCCGCCCTCATTGCCCATGAATTGCGGAGGTTAAACATCGACATCGCCGCGCTCAGTGAAGTACGCCTTCCGGACGAAGGCAGCCTCCAAGAACTTGGCGCTGGGTACACCCTCTACTGGTCAGGCAGGCCTGAATCAGAAAGACGGCTCTCAGGCGTGGGTTTCATGGTCAAGACGTCCATTGCGACTAAGCTGGAAAACCTACCAACGGGTCACTCAGACCGCATCATGTCTATGCGCCTCCCACTGAGATACCAGCAACAAGTCACCCTTCTCAGTGTGTACTCCCCAACCCTCCTGGCAGAGCCTGCTGAAAAGGACAAGTTTTACACTGACCTGCGCAGCCTCATACAGAGCACCCCTGCAGACGACAAAGTCATCATCCTTGGCGACATCAACGCCAGAGTGGGCCAGGACTCTGAAGCCTGAAAAGGAGTCCTCGGCAAGCATGGCGTCGTGAACTGCAATGACAATGGACGCCTACTGTTGGAGTTCTATGCAGAGCAGCAACACTACTTTTCAGCAAAAGGACAGTCGAAAGACCACCTGGATGCATCCTCGCTCCAAACACTGGCACCTTATCGACTATGTCCTAGTGCGTCAGAGGGACCGCAGTGATGTCCTCACCAGAGTGATGCCCAGCGCAGAGTGCCACACTGACCACCACCTTGTCCGCTGCAAACTCAGGCTCCTCGTCAAGCCAAAACCCAAGAAATGGCCCCCCCCCCCCCCCCAAGAAAAAGCTTGATGTTGCCAGCCTTCAGCGCGACGACGTGAAAGCTGCCTTTCAGACAGATTTACAGCGCAGGCTCAAAGCCACAGCGGACCCAGCAGACTCCTCCCCTGAAACACTCTGGGAACAACTGAAAACTGCTATTGCAAAATCCTCTGCAGAAGTCTTGGGTTTCGCTAGAAAGAAGAACAAAGACTGGTTTGACGAATACGATGTTGAGATCCAGGAACACCTAGCAACAAAAAAAAAAAAGAGCCGCCCATCAGGCCCACCTAGCCCAGCCTTCCTGCCCTGTGAAGAAGTCTGCCTTCCGCCTCGTCTGCAGCAGTCTCCAGCGCAAGCTCAGAGATCTCCAGAATGAGTGGTGGACCAGACTTGCACAGAGGACCCAGCTTTGCGCTGACAATGGTGACTACAGGGGGCTTCTACGAAGCACTGAAAGCATTGTATGGCCCCAGGCACCTGGTACAATGTCCCCTGCGAAGCGCGAATGGCCAGGCACTCCTCACAGATAATACCTCCATCTTGAACCGCTGGTCGGAGTACTTTCAGAGCCTCTTAAGCGCTGAGCGCACTGTTCAAGAAGCAGTCGTCCTACAAATCCCACAACTCCCAGTAAAGGTTGAATTGGACGAACCGCCCACCGCTGAAGAGATCCTCACAGCCATCCACCAGCTCAAGAGTGGCAAAGCAGCAGGCATTGATGGAATACCGCCAGAGATCTGGAAACATGGAGGCAGAGGCACAGCACTGCACAACAAGCTCCATGACCTCTTTCTCTGCTGCTGGGAGGAAGGAACACTACCAAAGGATCTCCGTGATGCTGTCGTTATCACCCTGTACAAGAACAAAGGCGAGAAGTATGACTGTTCCAACTATCGGGGAATTACCCTGCAGTCCATTGCTGGGAAATTCTTGCAAGGCTGCTCCTGAATCGGCTGGTACCTGCCATCGCTTAAGTCCACCTCCCAGAGGGCCAGTGTGGCTTCAGAGCAAACAGGAGCACCACCGATATGGTCTTTGTGCTGAGACAGCTTCAGGAGAAGTGCCGCGAGCAGAACAAAGGGCTGTACGTAACGTTTGTCGACCAAACAAAAGCGTTCGACACTGTGAGCAGGCAAGGCATGTGGCAGATCCTGGAGCGACTTGGCTGTCCCCCAAAGTTCCTCAGCATGATTGTCCAGCTACACGAGGACCAGCAAGGCCAGGTCAGACTCAACAATGACCTCCTGGTCGGACCTGCTGCATCACTGTTTTAGATCGGCTGTGCGGATCGCACTCACCCTGTCTGTTGATTTACAGCCTACAGACAGGCTATTTGGACCATGATGGACCTCCGGCAATGTAGGGGTCTTAAATTATTAATATTATAAGTATAACCATCAGTCTCCGACAGCACAAGGGCTGTGGCCCTATAGGAATTTGCATCTGCCGCGGCTAGAGGCAACAAGGCCAAGAAGTCATCGGAGAATTTGTGGGTATAGTAGGTATCTATATTTCCTGTATTTTCTGAGGGGGCGGCTCAAGGCACCGCAGTCTTGTGATGAACGCGCGGAGTGACCAAAGGCACCGGGGCCGAAAGGCCGACAACAACGGTCCTAGAAACGAAAAACTTAAATTTATTCTTTACTGAATTAAGCGGGTTTAATTTAATTCATTACTTTAATTCGACTCCTATTTTTTCCTATGACTTTATTACTTTGACCCAGTATTTTTAATTTTCCCTTATCTCTTTGCTGTTTACTAATTGGCCGGGGTCCTGCTGCATCACTGTTTTAGATCGGCTGTGCGGATCGCACTCACCATGTCTGTTGATCTACAGCCTACAGACAGGCCATTTGGACCATGATGGACCTCCGGCAGTGTGAGGGTTTTAAATTATTAATATTATAAGTAAGTGGCCTTTCATGTCATAGACATCTTCTTGTTGTTTGGTGCACCATCCATTCTACAGTCTGATAGCGGATCAGAATTTACATCATCTGTTATAACAGAACTAAAGGAGCTTTGGCCAGCTCTTCATCGTGTTCACGGAAAACCCCGTCATCCACAGTCAGGGGTCAGTGGAGCGGGCCAATGGTGACATCAAATTAGTTAGTTATTTGGGTTTAACGCCGAGCAGGCGACTAAGGCCATCTCACGGCGGGGTGACATCAAAGACATGTTGTCGGCATGGCTTGCAGACAACAACACCGTCGATTGCAGCGCTGGAATCAAGTTTGTGCAATTTCAAAAGAACCAATCTTACCATGCTGAAATTCAGCGGTCTCCTTATGAAGCTTTGTGGGCATTCCTCCCCGAGTCGGACTCTCAAGCTCCTCCCTGCCTGACGAGGTGATATGCCGCCTACAGAGGAAGATTTGCATCAGCTGAACACAGCAACTCAACCATCTCATGTGACATCGTCTCAACCAACCCATGGCATCATATTAACAGTCAGCATCACCTCGAACATTGGAGGCGCCTCAACCGTCAGCATCATCTCAACCATCAACATCGCTTCAACTATCGGCATTGCCTCAACCATCAGCATCACCTCAACCAACAGCATCGCATCAACCGTCAACATCGCCTGAACCATCCGCATCGCTTCAGCCGTCAGCATAGCCTCAACCGTCAGCATCGCCTCAATTATCGGCATCGTCTCATGTATCAGTTTTATCGGCATCGTCTCATGTATCGGTTCGAGCTAAAGTGAGAATTTGCCAGGCTAAGCAGGCAGACCGCATGGTTAAGCGCATAAGTCTGGTACTTCCAATAGCGGCCAGTGTTGGGGATACTGTCACAATCCCAGTACCACTTGTAGAGTCGGGGAAGAGGTGATCTGAGAAATCTTCTCGCAATTGTCTGCAGTCATGACAGTGAGAAAGACCAGTACAAGCTGACATCGGAAGCTGGCCCGCTCAAAGGGCATTTTAGCAGAAACCAATTTGACTTGATTACTGAAAGACTTTTGCCAGAAAATCTTGCAACTGCTGGTGGCATCGAAGTTAGTTTGAGATCGGCCGTCACATGAATCTCAAAATGTGGGGGACAGGGATTCAAAAAGTGTAATTGTGGACCTGGTCTTGGTCAATGTAAAAACAACAGGTGTCAATGTTTCAAGGCAGGAATTAAATGTAACGGTCGCTGCCACGCGTCTACTTCTTGTCGAAACAAGTAACATTGTATTCTTTATAATTCCAAGAGCACTATTTAAAGCATACCTGTTTTATGTCGTTTTAGAAATATAATTTACGCATTTCAGTTTGTGGTTTGTGTGTGTGGTGAGAGAGAGAGAGAGAGAGAGAGAGAGAGAGAGAGAGAGAGAGAGAGAGAGAGAGAGAGAGAGAGAGAGAGAGAATTTTTTAAAAATATCAATGAATACAATGATTTAGTGATTTCATGAAATCCCCGAGGGCCGTATTCAGTGATTTCACGAAATCACTGAATATTTAAGTGATTTCATGAAATCCCTGTGTCCCTCAGTAATTTCATGAAATCACTAAAGCATTTAGTGATTCCGTGAAATCACTGACTTCACACATTTACTGTAACATAAAAAAATGCACAAAGATGTCCATGTCAAGGGACACGATCATTGAACACAAATGAGTCAATAGATTGATTAGCTCCCTTTCTATTATTATTATTTTTATCGTGCCCTTTTTAAAGTGTAAAGTGCCCCTCCGGTGAGCTGATGCCCATTTTGGCCTGGCCAGCGCAATGCCCCTCTGAGTTTCTAGCTAGGGGTCTGTGAAGATATTTACACACTTATGTTCATTTCCGTGACATGTGAGAAAGGTCAAGGTCACATGTGGATCGATCATATATATGGGTCACTCTCTAAAGCTGTGTACTAAACGTGTGATATTGACCACAAAAAATAAGATATCTCTAAATGTTATTTTTTCCCTGTGTTTTCTTCTAAATAAAGATTTAAATCATCATTTTATGTAAGAAAAAAATGAATATTTACATTCATGCATTTGCATGTGTTTGTGAGGTGGTAAAGATGCGAAAGTGTAAATTTGTCCAACGTAAAATTTGGAAATATGAAGGAAACCAAATTCATTCGAGCTTTGTGTTCTCTCTCTGAACACCTTTATAACTGAGAAACATCACTACCAGCCTTCCGCTGACAACTGGAAGCTATTCATATGCAACAGTTTGTGGGCTGTAGGTTTTCTATTCTGTTTCTATGCGAAAATGATACAGTCCAACAGCGAAAACAGGAAGCGATCGTCGATTACCATTTTAAAAACTTGAAAAAAGTCTGTATGTTTTATTCACAATTTAATCATAACCTGTACGTTTCTAACACATCTCCCAAGGTCTCAGGATACAAATAGTTCCGTCTTCATATGCGTAGTGAAAAGAAGCGGTGCCTGTTGGTTGACGTGTGGCAGAAACACGTGTTACTTTAGACAGCTATTTTTCTCACTGGCCAAAAAGGCAAAGTATCTGAGTTAATTTGTGGAGAAAATAAATCACACACTCACTTCAGTTCACAAACAGCAGAAAACAGCAGGTTTCGAATTTGTATTTATACTCAGATTTGGTACATGTAAAGAGAAAGGGTCTCAGTGCATGTCATATTTCCACCGCCATTTTGGGCAACTTTTTGACATTGCAGGCATAAAAACACAAAGACGTATTTTGAAGTGAATTTTATTTCAATTCATAGTCTTCTCAATTCCTTGTGGATCGGTATTGGCAACACAGCCGATCGGTAGGAGAGGTTTATAAAAAAAAACACACTCATCTGAGAGTATGACCCTTTGTGGTACACAGCTTTGAAAAGTGACCCACATGTGAACCGTAAGGGCTTTGCCTTTCTTGTTCTCAGCAGTGACGGGGTTAAGCAGAGTAACTTAATATGAAAAATTCTGGTCAGCACCTCTAAAAAAGTGTGGTTACATCCTTCTTTTGTCGTACATTGTATTTGACAACAAATTGTACATTGTTTCTTGCTTATGGTCTTTTTCATCTTTCCTTTATTTTTTAACCCATTCACTGTGAGTTGATTGTGGTTCTGCAGTCTTCATTAATTCAATACCAAAGAGCCCTAGCTGTCTCAGGAACATGGATTGAAAGCAGTGTTAACGAGAAATATAGATCTTCATGAGCCCTGGTGAGAGCATGGGCTCATGAGGATCTGTGTAGTTGGATTGTTTTTTTCTCTCGAAGGTCAAAGGGCTAATCTTTCCTTTGCCATATTTATTGTGTCACAGCTGGGTTCTGAGCCTCGTGCAGTTATCATGCTGCGAGATGAATTTCTGGTGAACATGCTGAAGTTTTCCTCCAGCATCACTCACACCCTGCGACAGATTGAGGGGGGAATCAACCTGGCAGTTCCGGACATTGAGCTGCCAGAACAAGAAGAGGTGCTGAGGAACAAAGAGCTCATGAAGTTTGTCAGCGCAACATGTTCTGAGTGGGCTCGACTCATTGGGGTAAGGGATTGTTGGCTCATTTACAAATCAAAAGTGAGTTTATGTTCTGGGCCAGTGGTCGTCCGTCCTTCGGCCGTCTGCCATGGTCCGTGGTAAACTTTAACTTTTTCTCGGATACTATTCAAGCCAGTCTTCAAACTTGGCCATGGATACTTTTGTGGCAAGACCTTTTTAAAGGTGCTCGCAGACGGTTCAACTTTTGGGATTGAAATAGCGCTTAGTGGGGATTGAAACAAAGTTGAACACCACTCCCGAGAGTTGAATTCAACTCCGTATCCATTTTCAACCTAACTAGAATTGGTCCTATTTTCTTTTAAGCTGCTTTCAAGTTGAAACACGACAGCCAATGGCCTGCAGCGTTATGGCCCACGTGGTGTGGTTATGCACACAACACTGTCAGCTAAGCCGATTATGGACCGGATGAGTGTGCGAAATGCCCGTCTAGAGTTGATCTTATTGAAAGCAAGTTTACTGTTGAAATTGCTCAAGACATTGATGCGACTGCCATCGCCTTAAACACACCAATTTGAGTGATCTCTCTCAAAGGTCAAGGTGACAGGGATCAGGAAATAGGTAAAATAAAATTGCCATTTGTTTCCTCAAAAACCTTACCGATGGCATTACTATTAGGAAGATACACTTAGCTTACCGATTTCAGCCTAAGAATTCGTTGTGTATACCTACACACCAAGGGAAGCAACTCTAGCAAGTAGTTACCTTGAACCCAGAGTTGCCCCCCCCCTCCCTGCATACGGGCACGTAAACGGTGGTATCCCGCCAGTCTTACGCTTAGCTTCCCTTAGCAAGGTCGTAACGGTTTCAATTTTCGACTTATATTTCGTGAATTGGTGTTTTTCCATTCGATTTTGCTTTGGATATGGCCAGGTAAGGCTCGGGTAATGCCCCTGCTACTGTCCAGAGAGCTTGTGGACGGGCGGGAGCTTTGCCTGAGAAATTTTAGACGAGTCATTTGGAACTGAACCGGTCGTGAGTTCATCGTGCCACGTGGCCTTTTCGACGTAGGCCACGTACAGCGTACTGTGTTCGTACTTGTTGCAGCACTCAGGTGCGTTCCTGTCCCAAGTGTAAGGCCTTTCAGTGGCCTAGTGACAACCACTCTCTCTGTCTCCCCTGTTCGGGATGTTCCTCGGCCCATCCTTGTGTGGTCTGCTCTGCCTGGGAAGAGCAACGGTGGTCGCAGCTCTGGGCCTTCTACCGACGGGAGCGCCCGACGTCCTCTTGGGACTCGCTTTCGCGGTCTCCATGCATCCTCCAATCCTCCTCCCTCCCTAGGCGTGCACCCGACGTGCGACTTCTGATATTGTGGGGCCGTCTTCTCGCCGGAACTTTTTGTCTTCTTCGGCTATGGACCTCCGCCCTCCGCTTTGACATACCCGCACAGGTAAGGAGCACTGTAGACAACGACACGCCCCCCCCCCCCCCCCCCATACCGGAGAGTTCCTTGGGGTCCCTTCCGGGCGCACGACAACGGGATTAGACAATCGTTCCGGTGCCCCTGCCCACACGCTTAGCTAGAGAGCGCGGTCGGCAGCGGCAGACGACCCCCCCCCCCCCTCCCCGCTGGGGCTAACCCTGGGGACTTGGGGTCGCCTTTCAGCGCAATACAGTCAGAGTCAGGAGAGGACGGTAAGCGTCCTCTCGACCTCGCCCTCACGTTCAGCTAGAGAGCGCGATCGGCAACGGTGGATAACTCCCCCCCCCCAACCCCCAGCTGGTGATACCCCTGGGGTCTTCCCTCAGCGCAACAAAGGGACCGGAGAGTACGGTACGTAACCTCTCGACCCTGCCCTCACGTTCAGCTAGAGAGCGCGGTCGATAGCGGCGGATGACCCCCCCCCCCCCCTTCCCAAGCTGGTGGTTACACTGGGGACGGGGTATCTTCTCAGCACCACACACGTACAGGAGAGTGCAGCTGGTGCCCCCTTGTCCCTGCCCTCCCTTGCGGTCAAGGCTTGTGGTCGGCAGCGGCGGGTGACCTCCCCCCCCCCCTTCCGAGCGGGTGGTAACCCTGGGGACTCGGGGTCCCTCTCTGACTCACGGCGGAGGCCGGACCGCCCGCTTAGAGATTCTGCGCGAGGTGAGTTTCCGCCTCCTCCCTCTCCTTCGCCGGACACTCGAACTGGGTCGTCGCGGGATTGGCCCTCGGGACAGGCACAGGCCTCGCGGTCCCATCGCTCTCTTTCCCGAGGCTTGCACTTGCACCGGAAACGGTTTGACTCTCTCCATGACTACTCCTCACGGCATCGGAGGTCCAAGGTGGATTCTCGGATGGTGATGCATCGCTCTAGCGCCCAGCGGTCTCCTTGTGGTCCTGAGCACCGGGTTTTGCCTCGTCCTACGCGTAGCCGGTTCCCTTTCGACCGTGGGTTGTTCCTGGACGACCGGCTCCCCCACTGGCGGACGGCTTCGGATGAAGTGGAGGAGGCTGTTAGCCTCCACCCGGAGGACTCGGTTTCGGCCTTGCTTTCGCCAGGTCCTCGTCCTACGGTTTCGGGTGTTCCCTCTCGCCTTCGTCATCCTCGGCGGGGGTGCGTCCGTATCCACATTTGACGGCTCGCTCTCGCACCCCCTCTCGCAGTCTGTTCACTCTTTCTGTTCTCTCGGCCCCTGGCGCTGAGACTTCTGGAACCGTGGATGAGGCCTCTCGCCTGATTGCGGGAGTTCTTCCGCCCTCTTTGTGCCCCCCCCCCCCCCCCCCCCCCCCCGTCCAAGAGGAAGGCCTCTGCCATGGTGGACGCCCCGTTCCAGACCAAGCGGTTCAAATCTCTCCCCCAACCCCCTGGGTTTCGGGACCTGAGGGATGCTTTCAATTCTCACCTGCGGCAGGGCAGGTTACCGGAGGGAGTTTTTTTTTTTCTCCTCCACCAGGTGGCCTCCGGATTTTAACATTAAATTTCGTCAGAGTTGGTATGCGGGACATTCCCAGTCCTTTGTCTGCCCCCTTCCGGCCCTGGACAGCGCGGCGGAAGGGCAGGCGGGAGGCAAGAAAGCAGCGCGCCGGCTCCTTTCCCCCGGTCTCAACACTACAGCGACTCTGATCCGCAACGCTCTGGCCGCGGCAGGTTTTCTCGAATTGGCAACGCAGGCAGTGGCCCGGTTGGCGGAGGATCACTGGGAACGTTCTAGCCCTTCGCCCCTGCGCGACATCCATACCCTGGCAGTGGAAGCTAATCGGGCAGCATACCACGTCCCCACCAACGCCTTGGCGGCGGCCGCGAATTGAAGGATTAAGACAGCACAGGAAATAGGTCTAAAATAGCCATATTTTCACAAAAGATTTTTTTTTTCTCAAATACTATTCACAACTTAAAACCCAAATTTGGTACAGATACCTGATGGTAAAACCTATCTATGCATACTAATTTGGATGACTTTTTGGAAAGGTCAAGGGTCACAAGAGGCTGGCAAATGTGTGTAGAATGCTGATTTTTTTAAATAAAATTGTAGGTATTCCCAAAATTTTCAGCCAAATTTGGTACAAAGATAGCTGATGATAAGACCTTCCTATGCATACTAATTTAGTCGACTCATCACAAAGGTCAAGGGGGTTTGACAGATGTGTGAAAAATGCTTATATTTTCAGAAACATGAATTTTGCTGCTGCAGAAGTCAGCCCTTGTCACACATATGTAAATCGGTCATACACGTGAGGCATAATGGCTTTGCCTTTTTTGTTCTGCCATTGTATCAGATTTTTACCTCTTTGGGCACGTTGCTAATTATATATTTCAGCTTACTGGTGAAAGTGTAACGCTGTCTGAGACTGATATCTTATTTGCTTATAAGCTTGTCCAAACCGGACATATATCAGACAGGATAATCAATCACTTAATACTTATTGCAAAGATGTGTGTCAGCAGAATCCATTATGGTATGAGACTTAATGCAATTGTCATGTTTGAAAGTGATGTACGGTTGAGGTGTGTGGACATCTAGAGTGCATTATGTTGTATATATCACCATATTCTGTAAATTCTGCTGAGCGCCTGTTAATCAGTGATTTCTGTTTATAGCTGAACTACGCACGCATCCCAAACCACAGGCACGCACCTTTCACAAACCCATGAGCAGAACATCTGGTATAATTTATAAAACAGCAAAAGATTTGTCCAGATTCTTTCATCAAATGCCCATTTAGATACAAGCAAACAATGTATCACCGAAGCATCCAATAAATAATATTTGAAAAAAGAAAGAAAGAAAAAAACAGAAAAAAGACGATGTAAATTAAGCTGAACAGCTTGCAAGCTGTGAAACAAAAAAGATGTTCTGCATCTTTATTGTGAGGTATTGAACCATCTGTAATTTGCAACACAACTGACAAGATGACTGTCAGTTGTGTTTACGAGACTGTCAGTGGTGTTACGAAATGTCTGTCATGTTATGGACAAATCTTACCTTTTTATTCAGACGTAAATACAGTATATTCTTACCACAGTTTTGTGCTTTGAATCTTCTTACATCAGTTCACCATTAAAAAATGCTGCAGAACAGCTGGTCGCATCTGCATGTTTTTACCAGTATTGTTCTTTTCTAAATATTATTTATTTTACATAAAACACATTACTCGCCTAAATATCATGTTTGCTTTATTTCAAATGTTAATTTTTCTTCTGGCATTTGGAAATGTCACACCTACTATTTGCACTGCAAGTACATCAAACAAGTTATGTTTCCGGTTTCTGTTGGTAAATCATGTTTAAAAAATACATAAGACGACTGACATATTTCACAAACCTTTATTTTGTTTTTCTTTTTATTTCTCAAACAACAAGCCATTAAGGTTGGTTAGTTCAGTAATACATGCTGCTATGTTTGTGGATTCATATAAAAATGTTTCCAACAAATTTTACATAAAGTGGTTTTCAGACATCAGAGTAAAAAAAGGAAGAAAATATAAAAAAATCAGGAAAAAATCCAACTTCAAACCCAAACTTGATACATAAATACTGATGGTAGGACCTTCCTATGATTGCTAATTTGGTTGATCCCTCGGAAATGTCAAGGGTCACGAGATCAGGAAATGGGTCCAAAATAGCCATATTTTGACAAAATATTTTTTTGGCTCACTTGCGAAGCAAAAGGGAGTCTAATGTTTTGGGCCAGTGGTCGTCCATCTGTCCGCCGTCGTCCATGGTAACCTTTAATGTTGGCATATTCTCGGAGACTATTCACGCTACAGTCTTCAAACTTTGCCCAAGAATACTTTGTGGCAAGACCTTTCTAGACATACCAATTTCAGTGACCTCTCACAAAGGTCAAGGTCACAGCGGATCAGGAAATTCACAACTTCAAACCCAAAACTTGGTACAAAGATACCTGATGGCAAGACCTTTAAGTGCATACTAATTTGGTTGATCCCTCAAAAAGGTCAAGGGTCACAAAGGCTCAGGAAATAGCTCCAAAATAGCCATATTTTTTACAAAAGATGTTTTTTTCTCAAACACTATTCACAACTTCAAACCCAAACTTGGTACAAAGATAACCTGATGATAAGACCTTTCTGCATACTAATTTGGTTGATCCCTCGAAAAGGTCAAGGGTCACAAGCGCTCAGGAAATAGGCCCAAAATCGCCCTATTTTGACAAAAGATGTTTTTTTTCTCAAATACTATTCACAACTTCAAGCCCAAACTTGCTACAGAGATACCTAATGGTAAGACCTATTTATGCATACTAATTTGGATAACCCCTCGGAAAGGTGAAGGATCACAAGAGGTCGCAAATGTGTTAAATGACAATTTTTGGCTCATGTGCAAAGCAAAAGTGAGTATGTTCTGGGCCAGTGGTCATCCGACCGTCATCCTTCAAAAACTTTAATGTTGGCATTTTCTCGGACACTATTCAAACCACAGTCTTCAAACTTGGCCCAATGATACTTTGTGGCACGATCTTTCTAAACAAACCAATTTGAGTGACCTCTCACGGTCACGGGATCAGGAAATAGGTCAGAAATAGCTATATTTTGACATAATTTATTTTTTCTCATATGCTATAAACAACTTCAAAACCCAAATTTGGTACAAGATACCTGATGGTAAGACCTTGTCATGCATATTAATTTGGTCGATCCCTCAAAAAGGTCAAGGGTCACGAGAGCTCAGGAAATTGATACAAAAATAGCCATATTTTGACAAAAGATGTTTTTTCTCCAATACTATTCACAACTTCAAACCCAAACTTGCTACAGAGATACCTGATGTTAAGACCTATCTATGCATACTAATTTGGATGAACCCTTGGAAAGGTCAAGGGTCACAAGATGTCAGTAAATGTGTGTAAAATGCCAATTTGTTTTATAGAAATTTAGTTACTATCAACAGTTTTGCAAACTTTTCAATCAAATTTAGCACAAAGTTAGCTGATGATAAGACCTTCATATGCATACTAATTTAGTCAAGTCATTGCAAAGGTCAAGGGTCACAGGGGTTTGACAGATGTATGAAAGTGATAACATTTTGAGAAAAAAATGGATTTTTATTGTCATAAAGGTCACACATGTAGATCGGTCAAACATGTGAGCCTTTGTTTTTATTGAATTGTAGTTTTTATCAACATTTTTGTAAAGCTTCAAGGTAGCTAATGATTAAACCTTCCTTTGCATACTAATTTAGTTGATCCATTGCAAAGGACAAGAGTCATGGGATGATCCCAAGATAGGTTTAAAAAAGCCATGTTAACAAGAAATGTTTTTTCGTAAATACTATTTTCAACTTCAAACCCAAACTTCATACAGAGATACCTGACGGTAAGACCTATCTATGCATACTAATTTGGATGACCCCTCGGAAAGGTCAAGGGACACAAGAGGTCAGTAAATGTGTGAAAAAAGCCCATTTTTGTTAGAATTGTAGTTTTTATAAAAGTTTGCAAACTTTTCAATCAAATTTGTTGTGAATGTTGCCTATGACAAGACATTTAAATGCATACCAATAATTTAGTCAACTCATTGCAAAGGTCAAGGTGGTTTGACAGATGTGTGAAAAATGCTTAAATTTTGAGAAAACGTGGATTTTACCGATGCTGAAGCCAGCCCTTTACTTACGGTCACAAAACTAACACATGTGCATCGGTCATACACCTGAGCCATATGGGCTTTGCCTTTCTTGTTCTCAAATACCGATTTCAACTTCCATCCCAAACCTGGTACAGAAATACCGGATGGTATGAATTTCCTATGCATGTAAACTTGGATGACCTCATGGAAAGGTCAAGGGTCACGAGATCAGCAAAAGATGTGAAAAATGACAATTTTGGGGGTATAATTTTTGTTTTTATTGGGATTTTTGCAAAACTTGTCAACCAAATTTGGCAGAAAGGTAGCCGATGATAAAACCTTTCTGTGCGTACGAATTTGGTCAACTACTCAAAAAGGTCAAGGGTCATGGGAGGTCAACAAAAGCGAAAAATGCATAGATTTTGAGAGAAACATGGATTTTGTTTGTAACCCTTTCCTTATGTTTGAACACTTGCTTATTTCAGTGACCTGTTGAAAGGTGAAGGTCATTATGTGGATTGGTTATGCATGCGAGACTTGAGGACTTTGCCAATCTTGTTCCGACCATGAAACATGCTGTTGAACATGTTTGTTGTAATCCATTTCACTTTCATTGAAACCTGTTGAACTTGCTGTTGCAATCCATTTCACTATTTGCTTCCATCATTGTTTAATGGGTAACTGTGATGTTACATGTTTTTGAATGCTCTTAAGTCTTGCAGCATCACTTGGCAGTCAGATGTTTTAATGTGCCCCCAAACTGCTAATTGCCCGTACTGATGAAGACATGATACACACATTACTTGCTTAGCCAAGAAAATAAATGGCGACACATAGTAACAGAAGTGTGCTGCACTTTGCCTCCGATGGTAACTGGAACTGTACCATCTGCAAGGTGACTGGACATTGAGCCTGGCACTTGTGTCTGCTACAATCCCCCTTCTTCCCTATTCGTTCAAGGCAAGAACACATCAACGACACACATCACTTTTTCCCCCTCCCATACTAGTGCACACAGACAAGTTTATTTTCCTTTGCCACAAAAACAGAATTAAACATCTGTGTCACTAGTAAAGGAGTGACGAGATCAAGGAAGGCCCCGTTTAGTTGTAAAAAATGTGGACAGGTCATCCTATGTTTCCATCTAAACCTCCCGTGAATGGCCACCTGCTGTTTATTGCCACTTTTATTGCGACAGGGGTGTCCGCTCATAGAAGGGAAAGAAAGTAGCAGCTGGTGCAAGTTATGAGTTAGAAGGACTGGCTCTGGAGGCTGAAATACCGATTGTGAAGAAGTAACTTGTAAAATTAGTGGTGGTGTTGATTTGTGTGCATTTCTGGTAGAAATAAACTATTTCGTCACCTTACCTGTAATGGTAGCGTAAATTTGCGTTAATTTCTTGTGGAAACTGATAAACTGTTGTGCATTTTTTTTTGAGGACATTTTCCAGTATCATTTCCATCGTGTATTTGCAGATTGCCCTTGACCAGCAGCTGAAGAAAAAACCTATGGGCAATGGCCCCTTGGCAGAGATTGAGCTGTGGCGTGAGCGCAACGCAGCCCTGAGTGCCTTGGTGGAGCAGCTGAAACTGCCAAAAATTATGAAAATGATGGCCATTTATAAACACTTAGACTATGGCAATTTGGAGGACTTGTGCGCCGATCTGACCAAGTATTTCTTGGAGGCCAAGGATAACGTGCGATTTCTGTCCACTCTAGAGAGGCATTTCAAGAACATCACCTATGGCACCACATTCCAGGTGAGGACTAGCAGTTGATGTTTTGTTGTTCCGATTTTGGCCGCACATCCAAAACGTCATGTGCATGCTCCGGAATGCGCTCAGACGAGCCCCATTTCAAAGTTGTTCCTATTTTTAAATAGGAACAACTTTGAAATGGGGCTCGTCTGAGCGCTTTTTGGAGCATGCACATGACGTTTTGGGTGTGCGGGGCAGAAATTCTGGCAAAGTAGTAACAAGATAAAAATGACGTCATGTCTAGCTACGCAAACCTTGCAGGAGAACATACTTTTGGCGCCAAGCGCCGTGTGTGTGTGTGTGTGTGTGTGACTAGAGCCTGCGTTTAATAATAATAATAATAATAATGAGTATTTATATAGCGCTTTATCTTAATAAAAATAAGCGCTTTACAATCTGTACACAAAAATAAAAATACAGTGACATATGCACATAACAAAGAAAACACAATACCCGAACACACCACTTTTACAATGAACTAAACAACAATGCATACATAATGTTCTAATTAACATTCAGTCTAAAACACAGATTACAAAACTACAACTAAGGCGTCAAACACTGGCAGTTATTCAAAGTAAAGCTCGAGGACGAACAAGCTTGAAATTGTATTATATTGTCCCTAAAAGTAATCGCGAGGCAGATTTTTTTGTATTTTTTAAAATTAAGATGCACTTTGGTGAGAAAATGGCCATTTCACAAAAACCAGCTGATCCACACTGGAGTCCATAATTGTTCTTATTTTTGGCTCATGTGCGAAGCCAGTGGTTGTCCATCTGTCGTTTATCCGCCGTCGTCCATGGTAAAGCTTTAACGTTGGCATTTTCTCAGAGACTTCAAGCCACAGTCTTCAAACTTGGCCCAAGGATTCTTTATGGCAAGACCTTTCTAAACATACCAATTTGAGCGACCTCTCACTAAGGGGATCAGGGAACAGGTAAAAAAATAGCTATTTTTGTTACATAATTTATTTTTTCTCAAATACTATTGACAACTTCAAACCCAAACTTGGTACAACGATGCCTGATGGGAAGACCGTTCTATGCATACTAATTTGATTGATCCATGAGAAAGGTCAAGGGTCACAAGACCTCAGGAAAAAGGTAAAAAAAAAAAAGCCATATTTTGACAAAAGATGTTTTTTTCTCAAATACTATTCACAACTTCAAACCCACACTTGCTACAGAGATACCTCATGGTAAGACCTATCTAGACATGCTAATTTGGATGACCCCTCGAAAAGGTCAAGGGTCACAAGAGCTCAGGAAATAGGTAAAATAAGGCCATATTTTGACAAAAGATTTTTGTTCTCAAATACTTACAACTTAAACCCAAACTTACTATAGAGATACCTATTTATGCATACTAATTTGGATGAGCCCTCGGAAAGGTCAAGGGTCATGAGATCAGTAAATGTGTGTAAAATGCCAATGTTTGCCTCACGCGCAAAGCAAAAGTGAGTATGTTCTGGGCCAGTGGTCGTCCGTCAGTGGTCCACGTTAAACTTTGGCATTTGTTTTGAGACTATTCAGCTACAGTCTTTAAACTTGGCCCAAGTATACTTTGTGGCAAGACCTTTCTAAAAATACCAATTTCAGGGACCTCTCACAAAGGTCAAGGTCATAGGGGATAAAAAAAAAGTATAAAAATAGCTATTTTTGGACATATTTATTTTTTCTCAAATACTATTCACAACGTCAAACCCAAACTTGGTACAGTGATACCTGATGGCAGGAACTTTTTATGCATATAATTTGGTTGATCCCTCGGAAAGGTCAAGGGTCATAAGAGCTCAAGAAATAGGTCAAAAATCGCCATATGACAAAAGATTTTTTTCTCTCAAATACTATTCACAACTTTAAACCCAAACTTGCTACAGATACCTGATGGTAAGACCTATCTATGCATACTAATTTGGATGACCCCTCGGAAAGGTCAAGGGTCACAAGAGCTCAGGAAATAGTAAAAAAAATTGCCATTTTGACAAGAAATGTTTCTCAAATACTATTCACGACTTTAAACCCGAACTTGCTACAGAGATGACTGATGGTAAAGACTTATCTATGCATACTAATTTGGTTGACCCCTCGGAAAAGGTCAAGGGTCACAAGAGGTCGACAAATATGTATAAAATGCCAATAATTGTAGTTAACATTTTTGCAAACGTTTCAATCAAAACCGGCACAAAGGTAGCTGATAAGACCTTCCTATGTATCCTAATTTAGTTGACTCATCACAAAGGTCAAGCATTACGGGCGTTTCACAGATATCTGAAAACCGATTAAATTTTGAGAAAACATGAATTTTGTTAGTGCAGAAGCAATCCCTTTGCTTATTGTCAGACATGTGTGGATTGGTCATACAGGTGAGCCATAAGGGCTTTGCCTTTCTTGTTTGTCAAAGTTTTTGCCAAGTTTTCAGTCAGATTTGGCACAAAGGTAGCTGATGGTCAGACCTTTTTATGCATACTAATTTAGTGGTCCCCAAACAAAGGTCAAGTGTCATTGGGGTCCAGAAATAGGTAAAGAATAGCCATATTTTGACAAGAAATGTTTTTCTCAAATACTATTTTTAGCTTTGAGCCCAAAGTTGATATGGATATACCTGATAATGCCTTCCGGTGCATACTAATTTGGATGACCCCTCCAAAAGGTCAGGGTCACAGGTAAGCAAGTGTATGAAAAATGTCAGTTTTTGCTAGAATTGTAGTTTTTATCAAAGTTGTTTGTAAACTTTTCAATCAAACTTGGCATACAGGTAGCCGATGATAACACCTTTCTATGCGTGCTAATTTAGTCGCCCCCTCACGAAGGTCAAGGAGGGTCGACGTGTGAAAAATTCAAACATTGAGAAAACTTGGATTTCACTGGTACAAAAGGCAACTCTTTACTTGTGTTTAGACACATGAACGCACAAAGGTCAAACGTATGTGGATTGGTTATGGTCACGACCCCCGCTTCCGGGGTGCGAACTATGAGCGCAACAACTCGAGAACAACCACCCATCCAACACAACCCAGAGGAACAATTATGGGAACATGCGAGTACTTACCATGGAAGTATGAAGCACCGTTCTCGATTTGATTGATTGATTGATTGTACATGCTTAACGTCCGACAGCAACAGGCTTCTCAGACGTGCCTGCACTGCTGTGAAAAAAAAACTAAACGAAATTGAATGTATGTCGCCAGCCGGTCAATACGTTAATAACCTACAACATGGGCCTAAATAAAGCAAGACCATTAGCAACACACATCCAATATAAGAGCTACAGGCAGTGCAGACAGTAGGGAGTTTTGAAAGGCAAATACAGGTGAATGGACAAAGGTAGACAGAAACACATGCCCAGAATAGAGAGAAAACCCCCTGTGGGGCTGACCAGGTGACCTGGGAACTAAAAATACCTACCCCACCCAAGTCCCCAGGCAGACCGGGTGGGGTCGTTCTCGATTTGACCGAGAACTGAAGCAGGAACAGTTGTGTCAAATGAAGAGGTCACGCATGCGCACTGGTTCACACTTTAGAGAGTTTGCACACTAATGTTATAATAAACAATAAGCCAATAATATAATTTAACTCAGTGGGAGGGCACTTGCTGTAAGACAAAGGGTGGGATTTGACACAACTGTTCCTGCTTCAGTTCTCGGTCAAATCGAGAGCAGTGCTTTATACTTCCATGGTAAGTACTCGCATGTTCCCATAATTTAACCTCAAACTGGCGGAACAGTTGGTCAAATGAAGCTTTTAGAGAGGCATTAGGGTGCAAACTAATTTGCTCTCAAGCAAGTCTATAACACTCACTTTAAACACCCCAGCCATTGAGAAATAAGCATCAAGCAGAGCTTGGCCCATGTTAGCGACGGGAGACTACTGTAGAATTTGGTGAAGTTTGACTCACTGGCCCAGCCAGCCGCTTCCATTACAGCATCAACAGGAGGCCCACGGCCGACTGCTGCCGATAGTGCTTGCAGCGCGAGTTGAATGTGCCCCAAATTGTTGCATGTCTATGCCAGCTCATATGAGAACATCCCGAATTCATCGGCATACAGTTTCTGGACCCACTAGTCTTTGGGGTTTTTGCACGCTTAAGAAAAGTTGACGTGCATTGTGGCGTATGGTTTCTGTCCTATGTAAATAGTCATTTAACACTGACAATGCACACACTTTAGTCACGTGTGTATGCCAACCGCGCAATAGGAGCTAAATGTCTGCCCTTATGAGACTGTTTAACACAAAAGACAATGTGGAAGACTACACGCTTCTCCGAGATTTGCATAGATTCTATAGCCAGATTAGCAATAGTCTGGCAACGTTGTCCTGACAGCAACGGCAATTAATCTCAAGTTTTTGTGTCAATTCTTTGAGCGACAGTTTGTCATGTGGCATTAGTACTGAATCTGATGTAGTCAAACAACATTCCATGTAGTTGCATATTTTGGAAAAGTGGGTCCAAGTTCATGAACTCTTGATGAACTTTACCATTTTGTTTTCCCCAAATGACTTGCAATCACTAACCTCAATTAAACCTGAAAGAGCCGATCTTGCAATACAAATTGCACTGTACCCTGCACCAGTCTTGAAGAGGAATGCCAGAAAATTTATCCCATCTGTTAAACTTAAAGATGGCGAAAGTGGATCAACACTGTGTCTACTCACATACCTTTTCCATTTGCCAGTGTAAGTTGCATATATGCTTTTGAGGTATTACTTCTCCAAGAAGAGCACATGCCGTTTGGACTTCGGCATGAAAAGCCCCGTTTTCTGGGTCTACACCAGAAATCTTGCAAGTGAGGAATATGAGATTTGTGCAGGCGGAGAAGTTGAGTTGAATTTTGAGGCATTCTCAGCAGGTTTCGCCTTGCCTAGACTAGAGCAGTACAGGCTGCTCCATGAGTAGACGTGCCAGTTGTGGATACCAGAATTGACTTGGCCATTCTGGAACTATTAATGTTGTAAGTCCCCGCGCTTCGTCTTTCATTATTTTCCTCAGAACTAGAGGAATGAGGCTACAAGGGAAAAAAGCATGAAGGGATTTATCAGCCCAAGTAATGTCAAATGCATTAACAGCAGCTGCCTCTGGGTCTGGTCTGCAAGACACAGTCCTTAAACTATTTGTTGACCCGTGAAGCAAAGAGGGCAATATCAGGCTCAAACCTCAACTCTCTCAGCGCCTCCTTTAACAAGTCAGGGTTTAACTGCCATTCTGCATCTAAGTTTAGCGGTCTTGATTGGTCATCCGCTTCAACACTGTCTTGATTTGTCATCTGCTTCAACACTAGCCTTACTAGGAATGTAAATTGCACTAAACCAAATATTTCTTTCTTTGCAAAACAACCAAAGCTGCTTAGTTACTGAATTACAGGCTTGTGAATGGTTTGTGTCCATTTTATTTATGCACGCAACTGATGTTGTATTGTCTAACACAAGTCTGATGTGCACATCATGCATCTCAGCTGCCTATATCTGTAAGCCAATCGTTGCATCCATCAGTTCTAGCACATTGATGCTCCGACTTGATTCTTCCGAGGTTCAATGTCCCCGTTTTTTCCGTTTTTACAGAAACATCCCCAACCAGTCCATGAGGCATCTGAATTGATAATGAAAACAGGTTCCTTTACCTCTAATTTATTATAAGCAACGCTGATATTAGTTTCCCATCAGAGTATTCCTTCAGGGCATCTTCTGAAATAACCAAAGCATCAAATGTACCAGCATTGGCTTTTAATGCTGTAATTTTATCATCCTCCATATTCATGTAGTACAAAGATCAGTATTTACCCCTGGGAAGCTAGCCACTGCCAAACCAGCCAACTCTGTACACTTTAAAGTTGTTTTGTCCCGACTAAGGATTGTTGATACCATATCTGAGATTTTCTTTCCTTTCTTCAAAGACACAGTCATGTGTCTTGAGTTTATCTCAAACCCCAGATAAGAAATAGACTGTGTTGGCACAAAGACTGATTTATCAGGATGTAGAACAAACCCCAGTTTTTGCAAACAAGTCATGGTTTGCTCAACATTATGTGCACACTCTTCTTGGGAATCTCCCAACAAAAGCGAGTCATCAATGAACCTGTTGACAAAACCCCAAGTCTATGCAAATGTGCAAACACAGGTTAACAATTTTGTTAAGTCTTGGACAACAAGCTAAACCATTGAAAAAAAGTTGTAAATCTCTACCACTGGAAGTTTCCCCATGAACTTTAAGGAATTTTGAGATTCTCATCAACATGTACAGAATAGTTGGAGTCTTAAGTCAAGAGAAACAAACCAGCAATTTTTTCTGACCAGAGTAATGTTTTTTTTGAAACGTCTCATTTTTAAATGACATTCAACATCTTGATTTAGCTTTTTCAGGTTGAGATTAAATGAGAATCATTTTCAACTTTGTCTTTGGGCGTACAAAAACGCTGATACATACTCTCCTTCCAATTGGTTTAAAGGTACAATAACTCCTTTCCTAACATCTCTGGTATTTCTAATTCTATAGCCTGTGTTTGCCCATCTGTGAAATGAAGCTCAGGGGATGGTTTATCTTCCCGTGGGATTTCTGAAAACTCTATCACTGCTCCTTGAACTAATCTAAGGATGTCTTTATCAGTTGTGAATTCTTTCCACTGCTCTAAATGCAACCTTATTTAGCCAGCTTAATTTATTTGCCTCTTCGTGCAAAGATGCTTTCCTAGATTCAATGACAGAGAACCTTCTCACCGTAATCTCCCTTGGTATCAGAGCAGCTGAAACATTGGGCGCTTCGTTTACTTTCGGTACCCCTGTCCGCCTCCCTTCTGGGAAAGGAACGGCCGACGAAAGCCCCGATTTTCTTGTCCTAAAACAGCACTGGAAGAAACCCGGCATTCCGCATCTATAGGGTTTGAAACGGTGGGCATTATTGCTCGCATTCCGTTGTTCTCTCACTGACCTCATAGCTTTTTCCCCCCATCTTCACAAGAACTTTTCTGAATACGACCTATTAACTTTTGTAATATCTATTCCCTGAATGTCTTTCGGCAGCATTTGGTACCTTGTTCGAATGGAAACTTCCTGTTCCGCCGCGTTTCCAAGAAGCGCGAAGAGGTCCTAACACTGAATTCCGAGGTTTTCATTGGTTGCTTGAACCACACGCTTATTATGCTCATTCCTGGACTCTTTAGCTGTCCGCGTAGCGAATTCATGTAAATTCACCGACACTTTCACCGCTGCAGCCGCAGCTTGTGCAATTTGCAATTGCACATTAGATACGCCCTTTTTCCTTGGGCATTTAATTTGCCTCTGACAGCTTCATTGAGTGTAGGTAGTGCCAGTATTTTACAATTCTCGGGAATGGGGTACGTCTTGAGAAGTTCTGACAGCGATGCATCCTGCATTCATTTCAGCTTCCCCACAAGGAAGTCAAGCAAAGAATTTCCCCCCTGGGATTCTTCAACTGCCCCTGGCAGTGTAACAGTAAACTTCAGATCACTCACAGAGACGGCCTCCGGCTCGATCCGATTGGGATCCCTGATCCCCGCCATCGTAGCGTCATCACACTCGCTGTCACTTTCAAACTCTACTTCCCTGTGAAGTGTCAAAACTGTCCTGCTATAACCTCGAGAGTCTGCTTTTCAGATATCTTTCATGCAAGCCATAATGTCTGTCAGTGTAATGCTCTCTTTACTAGAATCAGTTTTGTTTTTACTAGTTCCTGCCGCAGGGTCCGCCATAAATATGCCACGAGAAACCTAGACCGAGAAGCGAGTATTGAAAACAGTTCTTGAAACCCTATCTCCGGAGTTAAGAGCAATATCCCAAAAGAAAAGAAAAGGTTGTATCCTACCTCAGTATATCACCAGAAAATCTGAGGAAATCCCATCAATGATCAAAAGGAAAACCACAAAAAGATTAGGATCTCGAGTAGCACATGGTGTGTACCGTACGACCGCGTTCCCAAAAGTGAACCAATGCGCATGCGTGACCTCTTCTTCATTTGACCAACGGTTCCGGCAGTTTGAGGTTAAATTACGACAACATTGCATATAAATCTAGCAACAATTCAAATATTCCCTCACACAATCCTAACCCCGCACTCACGCATCACATCCACACGCACGTCCACACTGACTCCCCAGCATAAATATCCGACATACACAATATATAATAAACAAATATCCTTAATAAAATACAAATGAAAACTGAGAAAACGAATATAATTCACTAGCTACAAGCTTTCTCTCTCCTCAGCGGGAGCGCGAACGACAAGTTCAAATTAATTAATGCTTTCGCTTCCGCAATAAAGACCTTCATAGCACATGGCTCCTTTAAATAATAAATTTCAGAATACACAATATCAAATATATAACGAAACAAATATCCTTAATAAAACACAAATGAAAGTTGAGCAAACGCGATATAGTTCACAAGTCACTGGACCTTCTCGATGGGAGCATAACCGTCAAGCTCAGCTCAGCATAACGCTCTTGCTTCCGCGATAAGGTCTTTCGTAACACATGGCTGCTTTTAAATAATACAATATTACAAAATCATTGTCACTGTGACAAAACTCATCTCACAACATGGTCACTACGAGAGATGAAATCAATCTCACAACGTCCTTTACAAGTTTACAAATAAACAAGACTTTACTTTAAGTTAGAAACTATTAAAATGGGACGACCCGAGCTGGCTAAACACGGGGCGTGCCACGACGCTCGCAACAGCGCTCAGGTACGGCGTCGTAGACCCACAAGGCGGAGTGACAGGCAGCCTCCACTCTCACAACGAACCACCCAGGCCTTCCGCGCAGCACGGCGGCGGACTTGACCAGTTCTTTAGATCTTTAGGTTTTTGGATGTTTAGACCGTTGGATGCACTACGACACAGATGCAAAAGTACACATGAATAACTAACAAAAAGAAACAAAGTAATCACATCACCCTTCCCACAACTAATTGCCGTCTTTTATATTCCTTCACCTCTCTCCCACAACAATAAATTCAAACTCAACGAAATGCATATTTACATGTCGCCATATGACTCACTTGTAAATTTACACTCTAACACTTTACACTAAATACTACCAAATAAAATAAATGGCATTTATTTCTACATTCTTACACTTGCCCCCCCCCCCCCCCTCAATACGCACTAACCAAACTAATAATAACAGAACAAGCAAACACAAACACCCCCCCCCTCTCTCCCCCCCCCCCCCCAGCAAATGGCCCCTAAAGATATGTTGCATGTACTCACTGTCATCCGTGAAGACACCCGGGCTGGGACGAAGACAAACAAAGACAAGACAAGCCAGGGGTTCAGTTGTTGCAGCTTCCTTCTCTCTTCCCAGGACACCGGCACCAGAGCGACCAGTGCCGTATTGTAGGGCCGTCACAGAAGAACGACACAGCTACTTCAGGACTACGGCAAATGGCTAACCACGCCCGCAAAATCCCCCCTCAGAGACTGTTGTTTCGTTCACTGTTGGAAAGCGACTGCCTCGTTCCACAGCTTGAAAACGACTGACTAACCATTTGGACATAGTACGGTTTAGCAAAAATGCGCTCAGTAAACATAGTGCGATGTAAAAACACGTGAAACAGTCTAAACCACTGGATCGCGCATACTGAGTGATCACGTGCGTCACACGCCGTCTTTCAACTCGTACGGCAGCAATTCCTCGTTTACAGGCCAAAACAACTCACCTATGCTATTTTCGTTACCCGGTGACTAACTGATCTCTGTCACCCCCCTAAATTTAACTCCCCTACAAAAATAGGGGGAAAACAACAACAACAACAACAACAAAAACGTGTCGTGACAGTCATGCACATGAACTGTAAGGAATTTACTTTCTTGTTGGCCAAGATGTAATTTCTGCATTTAGAATGGCCCAGAAATTCCACCTTGATCAACCTGAACTGCTCTACCCTAGGGGCAAGGTTCAATTTTTGAACCCACCCTGCGCCATTGGCGCGTCCATTTCTAAAATGACGCATAACATTTTGAGCTGAGGGGTGAATGACCCACAGCTTTCTGTAGGCAATACGCTAATCATTCACGTGTTTCCACCGTGATATGGCCATAGTTGCCTGCTGGACGTTAACCCAAATAACTAATTAACAGTCGCGTGTTTACAAAGGCCTACCCCCCCCCCTCCCTCCCTCACCTCACCTGCTTTTCAATATTTCGGCGGTTGGTGTAATGGTGCCTACACATGCTTAGCTGTCACTTGGCCCATCCAGTTTCAGAAATGACCCATTGGATTTGTACTCGGCGGGTCAGATACCTATGTGCGTATATTTTTAAAATGAACCCTGCATAGCTGTACCCTAGGTTTCTATGAGGGTAAAAGTCCCATCTTGACCAACCTGAATTGCTCTACCCCATGGGTAAAAGTCCCATCATGACCAACCTGAACTGCTTTATGCTACAGACATAGTTTTGTTGGCTCACTTGCGAAGCAAAAGTGAGTCTATGTTTTGGGCCAGTAGTCATCCGTCCGTCGTCTGTCGTCCGTAGTAAACTTTAACGTTGGCATTTTCTCGGAGACTATTTGAGCCACATTCTTCAAACTTTGCCCAAGGATACTTTGTGGCAAGACATTCTAAACATAACAATTTGAATGACCTATCGCAAAGGTCAAGGTCACATGGGCTCAGGGAATTGGTATAAAAAAGTTATATTTTGACATCATTTATTTTTTTCTCAAATACTATTTACAACTTCACACCCAAACTTGGTACAAAGATACCTGATGGTAAGACCTTTCTATGCAATACTAATTTGGTTGATCCCTCAGAAAGGTCAAGGGTCACAAGACCTCAGGAAATAGGGCCAAAATAGCCATATTTTGACAAAAGATGTTTTTTCTCAATTACTATTCACAACTTCAAACCCAAACTTGGTACAGAGATACCTGATGGTAAGGCCTTTCTATGCATACTAATTTGGTCGATCCATCGGAAAGGTCAAGGGTGACGAGCTATGGATAAGGCCCAATATAGATATATTTTGACAAAAGATGTTTTTTCTTAAATACTATTCACAAATTCACACCCAAAGTTTGATACAGAGATACCTGATGGTAAGACCTACCTATGCACACTAATTAGGATGACCCCTAGGAAAGATCAAGAGTCACAAAAGGCCGACAAATGTTTGATAAAATTGTAGGTATTATCAGCATTTTTGCAAATTTAATTTGGCACAAAGGTAGCTTATGATAAGACCTTCCTATGCATACTAATTCAGGCGACTCATCGCAGAGGTCAAGGGTCATGGGGGATGGACAGATGTGTGAAAAATTGCTTTAATTTTGAGAAAACATGGATTTTGCTGGTGCAGAAGTCAGCCCTTTACTTACTGTCACAAAGGTTACACATATCTAAATAGGGCATACACGTGAGCCATAACGGCTTTGTAAAAGTCCCATCTTGACCAACCTGAACTGCCCTACGCTACAGACATAGTTTTGTTTCAGTGGCTATACCCTAGGTTTCTCTGAGTGTAGAAGTCCACTCTTGACCGACCTGAACTGTTCTACGTCAGAAATAGTTTTGTTGGCTCACGTGCGAAGCAAAAGTGAATATGTTTTGGGCTCGTCTGTCCGACCATCGTCTGTCGTCTGTCGTCCGTCCGCCGTCGTCCGTGGTAAACTTTAACGTTGGCATTTTCTCGGAGACTATTCTTCAAACTTGGCCCAAGGATACTTTGTGGCAAGACCTTTCTAAACATACCAATTTGAGTGACCTCTCATAAAGGTCAGGGTCACAGGGGCTCAGGAAATAGGTAAAAAAAACAACAACATTTTTACATGATTTATTTTTTTCTCAAATACTATTTAGGACTTCAAACCCAAATTTGGTACAAAGATACCTGATGGTAAGACCTTTTTATGCATACTAATTTGGTTGATCCCTCGGAAAGGTCAAGGGTCACAAGACCTCAGGAAATAGTTCCAAAATAGTCATATTTTGACAAAAGATGTATTTTTTTGTGTGCAAATACTATTCACAACTTCAAACCCAAACTTGCTACAGAGATACCAGAGGATAAAACCTATCTATGCATACTAATTTGGATGACCCCTCGGAAAGGTCAACGGTCACAAGAGCTCAGGAAATAGGTTCAAAATAGCCATATTTTGACAAGAGATGTTTTTTTCTTCTCAAATACTATTCACAACTTCAAACCAAAACTTGCTACAAAGATACCTGATGGGAAGACCCTTCTATGCATACTAATTTGGTTGATTCCTCGGAACGGTCAAGGGTCACAAGATCTGAGGAAATAGTTCCAAATAGCCATCTTTTGACAAAAGATGTTTTTTTTTCTCTCAAATACTATTCATAACTTTAAAGCCAAATTTGGTACAGAGATACCTGATGGTAAGACCTATCTATGCTTACTAATTTGGATGACCCTTGAAAAGGTCCTGGGTCACAGGCTTTCAAATGTGTGTAAAATGCCAGTTTTTGATAAAATTGTAGGTATTATCAACATTTTCGCAAAAATTTTCAATCAAATTTAGCACAAAGGTAGCTGATGATGAGACCTTCTTGTGCTTGTGCATACGAAGTTAGTCGACTTATCGCAAAGGTGAAGGGTTGCGAGGGAGGGGGGAGGGGGTTCACAGATGTTTGAAAAATGCTTACATTTTGAGAAAACATAGATGTTGCTGGTGCGGAAGCCAGCCCTTTACTTATTGTCACAAAGGTCACACATATATATGTATATCGGTCATATAAATGAGCCATAATGGTTTTGCCTTTCTAGTTTCTACCCTAGGTTTCTCTGAGCGTCGAAGTCCCATCTTGACCAACCTGAACTACTCTACCCCATGGGTATGGGACTTTTGCTGAAACCTCATGCATCTTGACTGACATGAACTGCTCTTCTCCATGTGCATTGGTCTTTCTGAGGGAAGATATCCCATCGTTACAACTTGAATTGCACCACCCAATGGGATGGACCTTTTTTTAGTGCAAAAGTCTGATCTTGACCAACCCGACTTGCATGGGCCTTTCTGGGCGCAGAGGTCCCATCTTGACCAACTGGAACTGCACAACCTCATCCTTCAGTAGTCATCCCATACTTGCTTTCTATATTATTGTACCCAGTGGAACAGGCAGATCAGTGTCTTAGTGCTCCTACTGATCAGAACCAACCCCCACAAATATCTAGGTGGGTCGTGTGGTGCTGCACTACTCTTAAGCATCTTCCAAGGCAGCCCTATAGCCCAAATAGTTGACTTAGAAACATCCTGTATACTCTGTTGTCATGCGATAGATGTATGTGTGAGGAAAGATGAAACATGATTGAATGAAAGAAATAACTTAGTAAGCAACATCAGGTATACATTCTGCATGTATGGTGCGCCGACGCTTATAAGTAGATTTAAAAACAGATCGATCAGAAGCAGTTGTCAGAAATAGTTTTTTTAAATGTACATAAGTTATAGACTCCCATACCGTTTGAAGGTGTTCACTCCAGACAGACCCACTTGGAGAGTACACCACAAATACACATTTATTCAAATAAGATGCTAAGCATACTACTCAAGTGGGTCTCTCCGGGGAGTACATCTACAGCAGTACATGCTTGTAAGAATTAGGTATGAGTAGGTGCTAAAAAAGCTTTATATTCCTCTGCGATGAAGGCCACTGTGTTTGTTGAAACTGTAAAAATGGCACTAACTGCTAAAGGCATGCGAGGTGGACTCTGAACAAGCACAGCTAGTATTGCAAAGTCAGATGACCTAGCTCATTACAGAATTTGCCTCGCTGTCTAAGCCGAGTGAACAGAATGCAAATGTCGCCCCCGTTGTACATAAACATACAAGACACAAAGCCATACACATGTCACCAGGCTTTCTGTTTACGGAAAATTCTCTGTATTTGACAGACAAATTTTGATAGGGATTGAAAAAGTGGAAGGACGTCCGTCACGGGATGGCCTTTCACTTCTTCCGTCCCTGTCAAAATGTGTCCGGACGGACAAATCTTGAGAGAAAAAAATTGATCCCCACTATGTTTCATGTGCAGGATAGATTGTAGAGTACCTGGGACTGACTTTTTCTCATGCTTTCAGTCCCGATGATGGACAATAGTAAATCCTAGTGGAAAACCTGTGTCACTTGCACACAATACACATGAGTAGATGACAAGAAAGAAGACGAAGGAAGACAGGAGAAGAAGAGGGTGGGCAGTAGCAGCTGGAATGGGAGGAAGAGATACCAGGATGTGGTCGGAACAGTATTCCCACCTGGGCCAGTAGAATAGGAGAAAAAGGCTTGTATGGAAGGGGCACATGGTGAGAGTGGGGCAAGGAGGGGTACGGGGAAGAGAGAGGCAAAGAGACCTTCACAATTTTTTAAACAAAATAAAGGATCTAAGGGCTAAGAATCATCCCGTTCATTTGATTTTTATATCCAATAGGAGTTTTTCACAAATCAGAATCAGGTCAGAGACAGAAGATTGAGCCCCTTTATAGCAAGGATGAGCCAGTAGGTTAATGCATTCTTATATTGCTGTTCTCTCCTTTATTCTTGATTTTTTGGGTATATTTTCATTTCAGATGGTGACGGAAACTCTCCCTATCCTGATGCATGCTATTCGCCTAGTGTGGGTCATCTCTCGCCACTATAATCGTGACGAACGCATGGTGCCGCTGATGGAGAGGATCGCCTGGGAACTCTCAGAGCGAGTGCTCAGAGTCATAGATCTGCACACTCTTAATTTGTGAGTAATGATAATAATAATAATAATAATAATAATACATAACTCTTGCACAACAGCACACTCTCAGATACATGCACAATTATACACTACTTTAACCCACCCCATCCCTTCCCAGCACCTTACATCCACTTCCCTGTCACAATAGATCCAGAATCAGAATAAAAGGCAGTTAGCAGTTCGTTAGGAGAAAAAAAAGTTCGCTAGGAGTAGGTGGAAAGGGAATTAAAATTAGAATACTATCTGTTGAAGCCTTGGCCCATTTCAACACATTGGTTATTTCTGTGTGTTATATTCTCTGGAAAAGAAACAAGTTGTATATAGGTGCACATACAGCGTTGCATGATTTCGTTTGGTGTCTTCTTTGTTACTCTTTCTTTACCCATAAAGCACATAAAGACTACGATAGAATGTGGATCGACCATGATATTTCAAGTTTGGTGTCAGAATAGCTTGGTACCTCTATAGCTGTTACGTGGTAGTCGTAGTCGTAGTATGATGCAATCACACCAGACGCACGCACGTAGGGTTCTTGTAAGGAAACTTCACTCAGCTGCAACTCGTCACTCGTGGCATAAGGTTGTAGACCACACTGGAGTAACAGTTCCAACAATATTTTATTGCAGCAATGCGATCTCAACACAGTGCATCCACAAATACACCAACACTGATACACTGTCTCTACAAAGCATCAACACTTTTGACACACTGCGTCTCTCATACAATGTACACACATATTTCCTAACACATTCTTTTCTATTGTTACAGATTTCAAGAATAATCCAGCAAATTCTCACAATACAACCAATCAGAAAAGAAAACTTAACCAAAACTCATTAATATTCATTAAATAGAACACCCTAGAACGAACTACAGCTTTCGACTAACATTTAGGCATATTCGATACAATGTTACAAAATGTCCCAACAAGTGTGACGTCATATATGAGGTCACTAAAATAATCGCACCGTTTCGAGAATGTTCTAGGTCAAACGAGGGCAGACTTTGGCAACAATGTAACGCGAATCCCACCCAAAAGGTACACAATTCCCTTCCAAAACAACTAAAATAACTAGTGGATCCTTCCCATGACCAACACAGCCACGCTCTCAAAAGAACAACACAACCACAAACGTAACAATAGCTATTCTGACACCAACCGACCTTGAAATGTGGTCGATCTGTCTCCAGAACTGTGTTATAGACCTCAGAGGATATCTACCAAAATTTGATAATTTCGTCTTCAGGATGTAAGTATCGTTCAGTGACTACTGATCACAGCTAGCTTTACACATTGATGAATAGGTTGTGTTGGGATGTCATGGCGCATAGCCCAATAAGCAAGAAGTCTTTTGGCCAATGTCATAGTTGGCCTGCACAACCAGTAAGTAAGGCCAGCATAGGCCTGATGACCTGTTCAGACTGTGACCCCTTGGCGGCTTTTGCTTTTTGCAGATTAAACACTGAAGTCATGAAGAACAAGACGGAAGAGGCCAGGAACATGTTGCTGGCTTGGAAAGAGGCGTACTTCAGTGTGCGAGCAAAAATCGAAGCATCGGGTCGTGACCAACGGTGGGAGTTTGACCGCAAACGACTGTTTGAGCTCACAGACTACATGGCCAGCATTTGTCAGGACCTCTATGACGTGGCACAGGTTGGCCATGTTTTTTCCCGAGCGAGGGGATACTGTATGTACCTAGGTTAGCTCCAGTATAGTGCTGAGCTTGCATTACTGTGGTACTGGAGTTATTCATAAATCAGAAGTATGTCAGAATATGCACGGTGTTCAAACATTCAGTTGACTAAGCGAGCTAGCTCCATCTGGCTAACTCACTAATTATGTCACGGCATTTTATGCTTTTGCAGTCAGAATGTTTAAGAAGGTCAGAAACATTGTGAAGATTGGTCATGCGTGTGAGCCATAAGGGCTTTGCCATGCTTATTTCACAGGTTTTGGAGGAGTTCTATAACATATTCGGACCTGAGCTGAAGGCCGTGACTGGTGACCCAAAGCGTATTGACGATGTCTTACTGCGAGTTGATTTGCTGGTGGCTCCCATAGAGCATGTAAGTCTTCTGTCATTTGGTGTTTTATATCTGTTGCTATTTCTTCTCTGCTGGCATATTGTTCCCTTTTCACTGTCAGTAGTGTTTTATGCAGGAATCATTGTGACAAAAAGTGCTACCAACAGTCAAAGGGTTAATCACAATCAGTCAATCAGTTGTGGCCACTGGTAGGGAAGAGCCAAAACTGTGATTTGTATGCGTTGTGTGGCTAAGATTTGATCATTTTGTGTCTGCAGATCAAGTTTGACCCTTTCTCAATGCAAAACAAAGAGCTGTGGCAGAAGTTGATGCGCACATTTTACAAGGAAGTTGAAGCGATTGAAGGTGAAGCCAAAATGTTTATAGATGAGTCTTTCCAGTCGCTGCGTTCAGCCGAAGGTGCCTATGACATGCTGCTCAACTTCAAGCATATCCGCTCTCGTGAGGCCATCAACAAACGCATGATGCAGAAGTTCTGTGACATTCTGGGACAGTACAATAAGGAGGTAGAATTTGTTGTTTTTGTTATTTTTGGATCATGTGCGAAGCAAAAGTGAGTCAGTGTTCTGGGCCAGTGGTCGTCCGTCTATCATCTGTTGTCTGTGGTCAACCTTAATGTAGGCATTTTCTCGGAGACGATTCAAGCCACAGTCTTCAAACTTGGCCCAAGGATATTTTGCGGCAAGACCTTTCTAAATATACTAATTTGAGTGACCTCACTCAAAGGTGAAGGTCACAGGGGATCAGGAAATAGGTCCAAATTTAGCTATATTTTGACAAAATTGACTTTTGGCTCACATGCCAGGCAAAAGTGAGTCTGTGTTTTGGGCCAGTGGTCGTCCGGCGTTCCGCGTCTGTTCGCTGTCGTCCGTGGTAAACTTTAACTTTGGCATTTTCTCAGAGACTATACAAGCCACAGTCTTCAAACTTGGCCCAAGAATACTTTGTGGCAATACCTTTCTAAACATACCCCTTTGAGTAACCTCTCACAAAGTTCAAGGTCACAGGAATCAGGAAATATGTCAAAATTATCTATATTTTGACATAAATTATTTTTTCACAAATACTATTTATAACTTCAAACCCAAACTTGGTACAAAGGTACCTGATGGTAAGAACGTTCTATACATACTAATTTGGTTGATCCCTCGGAAAGGGAGAGCTCAGGAAATAGGTGACAAATAGCCATATTTTTGACAAAAGATGTTTTTTCTCAAATACTGTTTACAACTTCAAACCCAAACTTGCTACAGAGATACCTGATGGTAAGATCTATCTATGCATACTAATTTGAATGACCCCTCGGAAAGGTCAAGGGTCACAAGGGCTCTGGAAATAGGTCCGAAATAGCCATATTCCCTCACTCCACCATCTTCACTCTCCAGCGCGTCCAGAACAATGCTGCCCGCCTCGTCCTCAGAAAGAAAAAATCCGACCACATCACACCCCTGCTCAAACTCCTCCACTGGCTCCCAATCCCCCAACGCATCCAATACAAAGTTCTGTCTCTCTGCTACAAATCCCTGAACAACTGCGCTCCTGCCTATCTCTCTAACTTACTTCACCCCTACACACCTTCCCGCTCTCTCCGCTCTGCCTCCGACCCTCTCCGCCTCCACATCCCTCGCACCAAACTTAACACTTTCGGCCCCCGCTCCTTCTCCGTCTACGGTCCATCCACCTGGAACACTCTCCCACTCTCTCTCCGTCAGAAACACTCTCTCTCCTCCTTCCAGTCCGCCCTCAAAACTCACCTCTTTCAACAGTTTTAGCACTATATCACCACACTCCCCACCCCAAGCTGACCGTCGTAATGTATTTCACTGTTTGTGGTACGTGAGTCATTGTCTAAAGCGTGCGCATGCGTGCGCGAGTTGTGAGTGTGCGCTTAGAGTTATAATTACTATAAGATAAGCGCATTATAAATACCGTAATTATTATTTATTATTATTATTATTTTGACAAAAGATGTTTTTTCTCAAATACTGTTCACAACTTTAAACCCAAACTTGCTACAGAGATACCTGATGGTAAGACCTTTCTATGCACACTAATTTGGATGATCCCTCAGAAAGGTCAAGGGTCACGAGAGCTCAGGAAATAGGTCCAAAATAGCCATATTTTGACAAACGATGTTTTTTTCTCAAATACTATTCACAACTTCAAACCCAAATTTGGTACAGAGATACCTGATGGTAAGACCTTTCTATGCATACTAATTTGGATGACCCCTTGGAAAGGTCAAGGGTAACAAGAGGCTGGCAAATGTGTGTAAAATGCCAATTTTTGATAAAATTGTAGGTATCCACAATTTTGCAAATTTTTCATCCAAATTTGGCACGAAGATAGCTGATGATAAGACCTTCCTATGCATACTAATTTATTCGGCTCATCACAAAGGTCAAGGGTCAGGGAGGGGGGGGGGGGGGGTTGACAGGTGTGTGAAAAACGCTTACATTTTCACAAAACCTGGATTTTGCTGCTGCAGAAGCCAGCCCTGGTCACACATATGTAAATCGGTCGAACACGTGAGCCATAATGGCTTTGCCTTTCTTGTTCGTCAAATACTATTCACAACTTAAAAATCCAAACTTGGTACAAAGATACCTGATTTTAAGATCTTCCTATGCATACTAATTTGGTTAAACCTTCAGAAAGGTCAAGGGTCACAAGAGATCAGGAATTATGTGTAAAATGCCAATTTTTGATAGAATTGTAGTTTTTATCGACATTTTTGTAAAGTGTTCAATCAAATTTGGCTTAAAGGTAGCTGAAGATAAGACCTTCGTATACATACTAATTTAGTTGATCCATCACAAAGGTCAAGGGTCATGGGATGATCCAAAAATAGGTCTAAAAAAGCCACATTTTGACATGCACAGAATGGTTTTACCATCAGGTATTTCAAGTCTGTACCAACTTTGAGCTGAGATTAGACTGGGTGAGACACAGAAAACTCAGCTATCCTATACGCTTAGCAGACACTGTATTGCTGTGAATCGGATGCAATATGCAGTTATAATTGAAGCTCAGGTTGACAAAGAACTGTTACAATTCAATCTTTTTAGGCTCACGTGTGAAGCAAAAGTGAGTCTATGTTCTGGCCCAGTGGTGGTCTGTACGTCGTCCATTGTCCGTCGTCTGTCGGCCATCGTCTATGGTAAACTTTAACGTTGGCATTTTCTCGGAGATATTCAAGCCACCTAGTCTTGAAACTTGACCCAATGATACTTTCTTGCAAGACCTTTCGAAACATACCAATTTGAGTGTCCTCTCTCAAAGGTCAAGGTCACAGAGATGAGGAAATAGGGGGGGGGGGGGGGCATATTTTGATGAAATTGATTTGTTCCCAAATACTATTCACAACTTCAAACCCAAACTTGGTATACAGATACCTGATGGTAAGACCTTCATATGCATACTAATTTGGTTGATCCCTGGAAAAATGTTTTGATAGAATTGTAGTTTTTATCAACATTTGTGTAAAGTTTTCAATCACGTTTGGGTCAAAGGTAGCTGATGATAAGACCTTCATATGCATGCTAATTGTGTTGACCCATCACAAAGGTCAAGGGTCATGGGATGATCCAAGAATAGGTTCTTAAGAGCCATATTTTGACAAATAAATGTTTTCTTAAGTACTATTTTCAAATTCAGAGTACAGAGATGCCTGTTGGTAAGACCCATCTATGCATGTTAATTTGGATGACTCTCGGAAAGGTCAAGGGTCACAAGAGGTCTGTAAATGTGCGAAAAATGTGTTACGTTTTTGGTTGTGTTCTTCTTTTGAGAGCATGTGTGTTGATCATAGGAAATATCCGATATTCATTTGAGTTATTTGGGATAAGAATTACATACCTTTTTTGGTAGGATTCTTTTTTTTTTTTTTTTTTTTTTGTTGCTTGGATAGTTGCGATTGATTGCTGTTGTGTAGCTAAAATGATGTGTCTTTTCGTTACATTGTTGCTATAGTCCGACCTCGCTTGACCTAGAACATTCCGGAAAAGGCGCGGTTATTTTAGTGACCTCAAATATGACGACAAAGTTTTTGGGAACATTTTGTAACATTATATCGAATACGCATAGATGTTAGTCGAAAGCTGTAGTTATTTCTAGAGTTATTTTTAATGAATATTATTGAGTTTTGGTTACGTTTTCTTTTCTGATTTGTTGAGTTGTGTGAATTTGCTGGATTGTTCTGGAAATCTGTAATAGTATATAAGACACTGTTAGGAAAATATGTGTGTACATTGTATGAGAGACGCAGTGTGTCAAAAGTGTTGATGCATTGTAAAGGAGACAGTGTATCAGTGTTGGCGCTTTTGTGGATGCATTGTGCTGAGATTGCAACACTGCAATAAAATAGTTTTGGAACTGTTACTCCAGTGTGGTCTACAACCTTGTGCCACGTGTGACGAGTCTCAGCGGAGTGAAGTTTCTTTACAAGAACCCTACGTTCGTGCGTCTGGTGTGATTGCATCATACTATGACAACGATTACCACGCAACAAAATGCCATTGTTTGTTAGAATTGCAACTTTTATCAAAGATTTTGCAAACTTTTCAATCAAATTTGGCGTGAAGTTTGCTGGTGGCAAGACATTTCTATGCATACGAATTCAGTCGACTCATCACAAAGGTCAGAGGTCGCAGGGGTTTGACATATGTGTGAAAATGCTTAAATTTTGAGAAGACGTGGATTTTACTGGTGCTGAAGCCAGCCTTTTACCTATTGTCACAAAGTCACACATACGCTCATCAGTCATACATGTGAGCCATAAGGGCTTTGCCTTTCTTGTTTTAAATTTTGTGGAAATAATACTGAGGAAAACGATTTCTCAACATACATTAAAACTGCATACGTGATGAAGCCAGTCAGTGTCTTCGGAAAATGGCCTGCTGTGTCATTTTAATAGCTAGTAAAATTATTCAGCTTTGTTATACAAACAGTAGATGCATTTTATTTATGTAGTCGCCGATACTTAATATTGGAGGATTTCACGGAAATAATTTGTTTTGCAAATTTAATTTGGTAATAATGTTGTTCTGCCCACACTGCCAATCGTCCATATTGACACGCTCCCTTTGCCCACTGTGGCCACAGCCCACTGCGCTTTCCTGCCTTGTGTGCTAAAGAGCGGTCTAGTTTGTGGAAACCCTCAAACTTGATACTCAAGGTTAGTGCCCGAAGAGCTTGGCACCTCTAGGTGCCAAGCTCGTCTGGCACAACCCTTGATCTTGATTGATCCATACCTTGTGGCATGTCAGGGCTGAAGGGACGAAACTTCTGTTCTTCGCTTTAATGCATTCGAGACGTGCTGCCTCTGGATACCCGGCTTCAAGCCGCGTATCCGGAGATGGCACGCCTCAAATGAGTTAATTATCATGATCAGTCCATAATTTGTGGTTGATTTGTGTACACTTCTGTTCATCACCCACTGACTACAGCTATGATTCACTGACAAAATGCACTCTCCGTCTCAAGGTGGATACAATGGAAACACTGTTTCTTGAGTATCAAGATGACCCGCCGCTGTGCAAGAACTTTCCTCCTGTGTCTGGACGCATCTACTGGTGTCGCTCTCTCTTCCATCGCATCAAGCACACCATCATCCGTTTCTCCAACCTGGCAGACCTTGCCACTACCGATGTGGGCAAAACTGTGAGCATAGATTATCTTTTGTGTTCTGTTTATGGACTGTTGTTTTCTTTGTTCATATTTTAGTATTGCAAATGGCAAATAAAAAGCCATAAATCTATCAACTCAAAATTTCACAAATGAATATGTCAGTACTTCTGAAATCAGACCTTTTTTGGCTCACGTGCGAAGCAAAAGAGAGTCTATGTTCTGGGCCATTGGTCGTCCGTCCGCCATCGTCCGTGGTAAACTTTAACGTTGGCATTTTCTCGGAGATATTCAAACTACAGTCTTCAAACTTAGCCCAAGGATACTTTGTGGCAAGACCTTTCTAAAGCAGATATTTTGTGATTTTTTTCACTGACAAAATCACACTGCTGCGTGAGAACTTAGATGCTAAGCAGTGTGATCCACCCGTTTTTAAGTCCCCTCTATTTATAGAACGGACTTTTTAGGACGGGTCGCGGTGGGCGAATTTAATAGCATGTCCATGATGTCAAAGGCGGGCAGGCTACACCTCTAACAATTGAAGTAACAAGATAAAAATTACGTCATGTCTAGTTACGCTAAAACGTACATTTGGCGCGAAGCACCATACCGTATGTGCGGATGTATATATGTGCGTATGTGTGTGCGTATGTATGTAAACAAGAGAATCTCCGATATTTCTTTACACACAAGCTTGAAACTTGGTGAAATACTTTCTTAAGTGGATGGCTAAGAGAGCCTCCGAGCATATTGTAATTGAATATCTCATTGAAGACATAACCGTTTATAGGAAGTCGGCTGACCCAGATTAGAGACCGTAATTTTTTGTCATATTTACTTGAACCTTTACATCCCAGGCAGCACGGGATCCTGGCACTATATGGGACCCATGTGATTGTGTCCAGCCCACTTACAGACAGGACCCGTATAGCCTGCAGGTACCAGGAGGCATGCCCACTTACAAGCCCGCTGACCCGACGATCCGCGCTGCCCGCTTACTACCCACATAATCCCCATTTCATGCTTGCCATGCTAGCCCCGCTGTCTTGCCCGGTAGCTATCACAGACCTAAAAATAGCACAGCCTCGGGCGCTGCGGGCGTGCGTGCCTGCCTGCGGCAGAACACTCGGACATTCAAACTGCAGCCAGTATGTTCCGTTTGATATCCTGGGAACATGTGGGGGCATCTGAGATTTATCCTGGCAACATCATGTCAGCCCATACGGGGCCCATTTGGGACCTATTTGCACATCCCACATCGGCCCCATATACTATAGGCAGTAATATCGGCCCCATATGTCAGCTCGCATGGGACCCATACGGGACCCATAAGACTGTGTTTGATATCATACAGCATAGATCCTCATAAGCTTCCGAGTCCGATGGTTCAAATTTACTTCGTCCGTCCACTAACTTATTTACATCCATATTTTTAGGCGCGACGGGGTGTCTGGAGTTTACCTCGATCAATTCTCGAAGAGCTTCCACATTGGAATCCGGGATTGACCGGAATTAAAAGGAAACCCGCCATTTTCGAACGCACGTTTCTCTTCAATTCAGTTCTGCTGATTGTGCTTCTCAAGTCTTCCAGCGCAAAATAAAACAATAAAAAAAATAATTTACTTATTTTAATTATTTGATGATTACTAAAAATCATGGCTACATCTTACGAGACAAGGCGAAAGACCAGAGAAGATGCTACTGTGGTAAAAATGCCTTGTACACGTTTTTTTAAAAATTGTATTATTTTTCTTCTCTTTTTGTGTAGTCAGTGTGCTCACGGCTGAAGTTTACGTAGTTCAGCTATTTTTGTCACCTGCAAGCTTGGAATTTAGTATGTACATTTACCGCCAGTAGTAAGAGGCGAGGCCGGGTAGCACAGCAGAACGTTTAGACAAAGGCCAGATGTTGTACTCAGTGAGCGCACCTCGCCTAGTGTCGTTTTGATCCCTTCTTTTCAGAGCTCTGCTACGCTGCCAGACAGCTGATTACTGCGGAGTATTTTCCCCTGACAAGAGCTCTGCGGGATTTTGATTGTTAACTAAGTAGTCTTGTACTACGATTTTTCATCAGCAAGAGGTTTTTGCAACAATATAGTGTTTGAAGTGCTCTAAGTGTTAGTAATAGTTTCAGAACTGACAAAAGCGTATTCAGCTAGGAAAGTAATGTTCTATCGCATGGAAGAGTGCTTCACCATTTTGTAAGACGTAATGATTTTGGTCCACTGGTCCAGACGAAGTGGAATACAGTGGACACTATGGACACAGCTTGACGACCTCGATTTTGCAGACGACTTGGCATTACTGTCCCACACTCATCAACAAATGCAGGACAAGACCACGAGGCTTGCTGACATCTCGTCCCAAGTGGGCCTCACCATTCACAAACATGAAACAAAGACAATGAGGCTGAACGCAACCAGGGAAGAACCAGTCTTGCTTGCCGCCAAATGTGGAGGGGGTGGACTCACAAAATACAGGGAAGTCATTTGGCGGCAAACACGCTATTTATTATCTGCGCATGCGCGATGTCCTAAGGAACATAATCACCGGAGAGACAACCACTATACAGGAGTTGTCTCCCATAGTCCAATATGCTTCATTATATGACACCTCCCTCTTTTAGTTACAACTTATCTAAATTGGACAAAATCAAATCTTTATCTAAAGAACAAAACCGAATCTTTCAGAGATCGAACCGTAAATGTAAGTGTTCAAGTTTTATGCCACCAGCAAAGCGTCTCCATCATTAATAATAAGAGAATCAGCAAAGCGTCTGTTTAATCATAATAAAAGAATGAATTTGAACCTAAAAACACAAGCTCTCGGCTTTTACTCTACACAAACCTATCTATCGCAAAAAATGCGACTCTACATGTATGTTCACCATACATGGGTAACTACACCACAACGAAGATCAGGTCCTCAAATTACTGGAATCTTGCAGGCTTGATCACCATCCTACCAGATCTAGTGGTGTATGGCTGTACAGTTTGTGAATCAGGTGGTCTGCCTGGTGGCTGTATACGTTCTGTCTGGGCCGAGTCTTGCGTTGAAGACGAATCCTGGGACTGCTGCGGCTGTTGAAACTCGTCTGGCGTCGTCGATCCACTGGTTAACTCCTTGTTCTCGACCATCTGCCTCGGCGCACTGGCAGCAGCTGGGTTATCTGTATGCACACTGCGTCTAAGGTGCTTACGGTTACGTCTCAGTACTCCGTTTGGAGTTTTTACCAGGTACGATCTTGGTGCGATTTGGCGGATCACCACACCTGGACGCTTCCATCCGGTCTCCCGTTCATCCCCCCCCAAAGACAGGGTCTCCTGGGGAAAGCTCTGGTAAGGGACGTGCTGTCTGATCAAAGTGCTGTTTCTGGTATAACTTTCATCTGGCGTCTCGCTGTTGCACAACTTTTGGATCAACCGTCTTTGGCACTAGCGTGGAAGGTAGCACAGGCAGAGTCGTACGTAGCCTGCGACCAAACGCTAGTTCTGCAGGACTCGCACCTAAACTAGAGATAGGTGTCGCATGGTAGATCAACAGGGCCATGTGTTGATCATCCTGCTGTAGAATGTTCTTTGCACTTTGGACTCCACGTTCTACTTCACTATTACTTTGTGGATAACCCGGGCTGCTAGTCACGTGCTTGAACTTCCAGTCTCTGGCGAATCTTGCGAACTGGAAAGAACCAAACTGTGGTCCGTTATCTGAGATCACAGTTTCTGGAATGCCATGGGTGGCAAAGATCTCTTTTAACTTCTCGATCACCGAGTTTGATGTCTGATTGCTTGGGAGTTTTATGTCTATGTACCTTGAATAATAATCAACTGATACAAGGTAATGACGTCCTTGTACTTCAAGAAGATCCACTCCAATCTTCTGTAACGGGCGATCTGGCATTTTCGATGGTAGTAGAGGCTCACTAGCCTGTGGCGGCCTCTTCTCAAGACAGTATTGGCATGCTGAAAAAACACGGTCTTGGATTTCCTTTGAAATCCGTGGCCACCAGACGGCTTGTCTGGCACGTTCACGACACTTTGTGATACCTAAGTGTCCATCATGGATCCTGTCTAGGATTTCTGGACGCATGCTGTAGGGTATGACAATGCAATCACCTCTCGTCACAATTCCATCGACAACACTCAGTTCTCCGCGAACAGCAAAATAGTCTCTCGCTGCCAGTTTCGAATTTCACGTCAGCCTTGTAAGTCGGCCAACCAGTCTGTGTATATTCACGAACTGTTCTCAGGCAGATGTCTTTATCTGTCTCTTGTCTTATCTCCCGTAGTTTGCTCTCAGATACTGGCCAAGAAAATGTCACTTCACTCACATATGCCTGAACATCTTCTTCTGTAGTAGCAGCACTGCTGGCTGATGGACTTCTGGACAGCGTATCAGCAATGACCAAGTCCTTGCCAGGTTTAAACTCAGCATGAGGCTTGAACTTCATAAGTCGCATTAAAAGTCTCTGAGAGATCCTTTGTATTGATGAGGGGAACCAATGGCTTATGGTCTGTTTGTAATGTGAAACTTTCCAGTCCCACTAAGTAGTGCTCGAAACGCTCACAAGTCCACCCGGCAGCCAGACACTCCTTCTCGATCTGCGCGTAGTGACACTCTGAAGACGTGAGGGTGCGCGAACAGAATGCAACAGGGTGTAGTCCATCACTACCTTCCTGTAGCAGAACACCACCGATCCCATAGCTGCTCGCGTCTGCAGATACTATGGTCGGCCTGGAAGGATCGAAGTAGGCCAGTGTCGGTGCTGTGGTCAGCATCTCCTTAACCTTTCGGAATGCTGCAGCCTGCTCAGGCCCCCAGGGCCATGCACACTCTTTAGTCAGCAGGTCGTTCAGTAGTTTCAGTGTAGCTGAAAGTTGTGGAAGGTATCTCCCGAGGTAATTAATCATCCCCAGAAATCTTCTCAGCTCGGCGACGTCTGCTGGATCTGGTAGGTCGATGATGGCATCAACCTTGCCTGAGTCGGGTCTGATACCCTTGGCGCTCACAATGTGGCCAAGAAAAGCAATTTCACGCTTTCTGTTCTCGCACTTGCTCTCGTTCAGAGTTAGTCCCACTCTGTTCAGTCTCTGTAAGACAGTTTGTACAGTTTTTCGTGCTCTTTGTCACTCTTACTATAGAATAAGATGTCATCAAAGTAGCATATGACACCTTCTATGTTGCTCAGGATCTCAGTCATCTTTCGTTGAAAGATCTCTGGTGCACTTGAAATACCAAAAGGCAACCGTGTCATGTAATAGCGTCCAAACGGGGTGATGAAACACGTAAGTTTGGCTGTCTCGGGAGCCTGGGGAATCTGCCAAAATCCACTCCGCGCATCTAGTTTTGTGAAGATAGTGGAACACTGAAGCTTATGGAGAATGTCATCCACGGTCGGTATAACATAACTTTCTCTCTGCACTGCTTCGTTAAGTCTCTTGAGGTCAACACAAATTCTGTTGTCGCCGTTCGGTTTTATCACAGGAACCATAGGTGAACACCCACTCTGTTGGTTCTGTGATTTCCTCGATGATGTCCTCATCTTTCATGCGTTAAAGCTCTTTCTTCACTTTTTCCTGAAGAGGAATCGGTACTCGTCTCGCGACAGTCACACTGTATGGTGTCGCTCCATCCTTCAAGCGAATCTTCACCGGCGGGCACTTCACTGTTCCCAGACCAACAGTTCCGATACGCTTCACAAGGCCAAGCTCTGTGGCTGTGCCTCTGCTCAGGAGGTTGTCTGCCTCCCCATCTAAGACGTAGATGGAAGCTTGAGTAGTTTCGAGTGTAGTCTTGAATACTCCTAGGCTCCTCAACTTCCCACCTGGGCTGACAAGTGTGACGTTGTCTTGTTTCAGAAAAGGCTCTGCTGATGACATTTACATCTGCGCCCGTGTCAATCTTGAAGCTGATCTGCTTGCCTCTCACCACCAGGTTAACTCGCCAAGGAGGATCGTCAGTCACCACTGAAAGACAACAAAGAGTTCTTTCACATCTGTAGTCTCAACGTCTTGGACACTCTGTGTCTTTGATCTACACACTCTAGCAAAATGTGACATTTTACCACACTTCATGCACTTCTTTCCCATTGCCGGACAGCGTTCTTTCATGTGAGACAGTCCACACCTACTACAAGTTGGAGCTTGGTGCATCTTGCTACCACTCTGCTGATTCTGCCTACCTCCCCTTTGAGGAAAGTTTTTCTTTCTGTGATATCTATCTCCATGGCTCACTCTGTCAACGTTGTGCCATGCGGCTCCCTGTAGCTGTAACTCCCTTTTAACCTGCTCTTGTTGTCGAGCCATTGTAGTTGCTGACTTCAGCGTTAGGTCTGCTGTAAGTTGAAGCTTCTCAGAAAGTTCTTTGTCTAGCAGGCCTATCACACGCTTATCCCGAATGCAGTCGTCCTTATTCGGAAATTCACAGTGCGTTGCAAGGTCATGCAGACTTCTAATGTACTCTTCTACTGTCTCTCCAGGATGCTGGTCTCTTCTCGGGAACGTAGCTCTATCATGAATGAGATTCCTCTTCGGAAGAAAATATTCGTCAAACATGCCCACAACAATGTCAAAGTCTTTCTTCTGTTCGCTATTCAAGTTGAATATTGCGAATATCTTGCCTGCCTCTGCTCCTAAGGCGTACAAAAGAAACTAACCTGCACCTCGCCACTGTCTCTGTTCAGCTTTGTTGCCAGACGAAAATGCTGGAAACGCTTTTTCCAACCGGCCCACGCGGCTGGCTCATGAAAGTTAAATTCCTTTGGTGGCTTGAACATTGTCCTCTTCCAGAAATATACACTTCAAATGAACAGTCACTGATACTGTACGTTTACTTCTGACACCATGCCGTGTTACCGTTTCTATGTGGGCTTGAATTTGCCAGTTCAAATGATCTAAAGCTGATGAACACGTTTGGCCCGCACAAAGCATCCAGAAGGTGGACATGGCACAGCCCGAACGGAGAGCACCATAACCAAATTGACTACTTCATGGTGAAGAGACGCTTCCAAACCAGTGTGAACATTGCCAAGACAAGAAGTTTTCCAGGAGCAGACATTGGAAGCGACCATGACTTAGTGATGATGACCTTCCGACTCCGCCTAAAGAAGGTCAACAAGCAGGGTCCCACCAGAATCAAGTTTGACCTCGAGAAGCTGAAAGACCCAGAGGTAGCAGACGCCTTTCAGGCAAAGATAGGAGGAAAATTCGCACCACTGCTACTTCTAGGTGCAGAAGACACGGACGTGGACTGATTGACACATTTAACACTGTTGTAACCCAAACAGCCAGTGAGATCCTTGGCAAACACCGACAAGCAAAGAAACCTTAGGTTACAGCTGACATCTTTGTTCTATGTGACAAGCGTCGAGAATTAATAAAAAGAAATCAGAGGCAGAAGGAGCGAAACAATACAGGGAAATTAACCAGGATATCAAGAAAAGCATGAAAAAGGGCAAAGAATAAGTGGATTGAAGATCAGTGTAAACACGTAGAAGAAAATCTGAACAAAAATAATAACAAAAAAGCATATCAGCTGGTGAAAGACCTGACCAGTGTAAAACAAGGACGCTCCTCGATCATTCAAGATAGTGAAGGGAACTGAAGACCAAGACATACTGAAGAGATGGACAGAGTACTGCTCAGATTTGTACAACCACCGAGCTGCAGGGGACCCAGGCATACTTGTCAACCCACCCGTGACCAACAATGGCAACTATCCCATCCTCCGAGAAGAAGTAGAGGCTGCAGTGAAGTCGCTGAAAAAAAGGGAAGGCAGCAGGAGCAGACAACATCCCTGCAGAGCTAGTCCAAGAAGGGGGAGAAGACACGATAAGCGCCTTACTAACAATCTGCAATAAGATCTGGCAGTCAGGGGATTGGCCCACACCATGGACCCAATCACTTATAATAACTCTCCACAAAAAAGGCAACTTACATCAATGCCAGAACTATCGCACGATCAGTCTTATATCCCACCCAAGCAAAGTCATGTTAAAGATCCTACTGAACAGGCTAAAGCCACAAGCAGAGGAAATCATAGCGGAGGAACAGGCAGGCTTCAGACCAGGGCGCAGCACAACTGAGGAGATCTTCAACCTGAGAGTTCTATGTGAGAGATACCTCCAGCACCAGCAGGACCTCTATCATGTCTTTGTGGATTTTAAGAAAGAGTTTGACAGGGTGTGGCATGCAGCCCTTTGGTCCACCATGAAGCTATACAACATCAATGCCAACCTGATCAAAGTCATAGCAAACCTTTACAACAAGGCCACTAGCGCAGTCTGCTTTAACGGCAAAATAGGAAGCTGGTTTAGGACTACAGTTGGAGTCAGACAAGGCTGCTTGCTCTCACCTACTCTTTTCAACATTTTCCTGGAAAGAATCATGACGGACGCTCTGAAAGATCATGAAGGAACTGTCAGTATTGGAGGCAGAAGAATCACGAACCTGCGCTTTGCGGACGACATTGATGGCCTTGCAGGAACAGAGAAGGAGCTAGCTCAGCTGGTGGAAAAGCTGGATAGTACAGCCATTGCATATGGGATGGAAATCAGTGCAGAGAAGACCAAACTGATGACCAATAACGCCAGTGGCATTGGCTCTGAAATCATGGAGGCCAAAAACTGGAAACAGTTAAGAAATTCAAATACTTAGGAGCCATTGTGACAGATGAGGGATCAAAACCAGAAATACTGTCCAGGATTGCGCAGACAACAACAGCACTGACAAGATTGAAGACCATATGGAAGGACAGAAACATCACACTCCAAGATCAGACTGATGCGCTCCTTAGTCATCTCAGTGTTCTTGTATGCCTGCGAGTCATGGACCCTCACAGCAGACCTTGAAAGGAGGATACAAGCCACTGAAATGAGATGTTTTCGAAGGCTGCTTGGCATCTCATACCGAGATCACATCACAAACGAGGAAGTGGGAAGCAGAATCAGGCAAGCCATCGGGCCCTATGAAGACTTATTAGCCATTGTGAGAAAACGCAAACTGAAGTGGTATGGGCATGTCACGCGTTCAGCAAGGCTTGCCAAAACAATCCTGCAAGGCACTGTGCAAGGAGGACGAAGGAGAGGAAGACAGAGGAAAAGATGGGAGGACAATATCTCAGAGTGGACAGGACTGAAGCTGGGCGATACGCTGAGAATGGCACAGAACAGAGAGGAATGGAGGGAGCTGCTTGTTAAGTCATCGGTGGTGCCCCAACGGTCGGCAAGACTACGGGATATAGATAGATAGATAGATAGATAGATAGATAGATAGATAGATAGATAGATAGATAGATAGATAGATAGATAGATAGATAGATAGATAGATAGATAGATAGATAGATTAGATTAGATTAGATTAGATTAGATTAGATTAGATTAGATTAGATTAGATTAGATAGATAGATAGATAGATAGATAGATAGATAGATAGATAGATAGATAGATAGATAGATAGATAGATAGATAGATAGATAGATAGATAGATAGATAGATAGATAGATAGATAGATAGATAGATATGTGGGCTGGATGGACTTGGATTCAAACCACAGATGAACTCACAAAATACAGGGAAACCATTTCTTAACTTGGCGGCAAACACGCTATTTATTATCTGCGCATGCGCGATATCCTAAGGGACATATTCACCGGAGAGACAACCACTATACAGGAGTTGTCTCCCATAGTCCAATGTGCTTCATTATATGACACCTTTCATTGCCTGTGTTCTTCGTTAGAGGAAGTGAACGAGGGTTCAGCATTAGTTTTCGCACCCTCTGTCGCGTCAGGCATGAGTGGAGCGCGATACGGCCAAGGCCGGTGACAAATTATTTCACGGTTCACCGCCGTCCGCGGTCGGTCCGGTTTTTTCGGGATCCAAGGTATTCCCCCACGATATATCCAGGATCGCGATATAACGATTCGCGATATATCGAGTCAGAGCTATATTTTAATGACGTGGGATCTCTTTATCCTAAAATCTTGTGGACAAAATGGCGGGAGGTCTGAAATCTTTCACATCGCAGTTGCTGTCTGTGAGATTATGGTGGCATAGGAGCGCCAGATAGATAGATAGGTTTTCTGGTTCCTTCCTTTCTTTTTAATATTTCTGATATGTAGCGCCACATCATGACTTCTCTGCATTTTTAACACAGCGGGTACTCCAAGCGCTGTTCCTTGGTATGCGCTTGATCTACGAGCGGGAGGGGGATTCCTGCCTCAGCAGTTGTTATTTATCATTTCTAACCAGTATTGTCTACCAGCTGCTACTTTCCTTTCGGCATTTGCTTTTATCTCTTTGCCTACAGATGTTGATTTCATCCGCTGAGAGATTACTTCCCCTGGAACACAATCAGTGGTGAGATTAGCCCAGCCAGGGTTTGCTTGCAGTGCATGAGCTTGGCTGTTTTTAGTGTTGGATGTGTCGTTACAAGCCATTACATGTGGCCTGTGCTGATATGGGTATTAGGTCCTTTGCATACTGGGTGATTTTTTTCTCCAAAAGTTGGTGTAAATTTGGCACCGCTTTACTGCTGAGAAAACATGGACACCTCACTACTGCAAGATGTATAGATCCTCACGAGCCCCCACAATTGCAGGGCTCGCAAGGATCTATGTCTCTTGCTGAAACCACATTGTATCCATTGTTCACTATTTTTAGTTTTAAATGTGTCGTTATAAGCCATTTGGTACCGGTCTCAGGCCACTTTACAAAATTTCAAATACAAGCGATAAAAAAAAATCTCTGTAACTTCAGTAGCTGACTGGCCCTTCGTTTGTCTTGTACTGTGTTTGTCTTAATGGCGTAAATTCGTGTCTGTTTCGTGAGTGTGTGTGTTGGGTTTCAGGCGCGGCGCTTTGAGTCGATTTCCCCAAAAATTGAGAAAAAGCGCCTATATAATAACGGTATTATTATTATTATGAGCACTGGATCCAGAAACGAACTTTTAACAAAATTGCCTAGTGGCAGAGTACATCAAACAAAATACATAACACATCATACAGAAAAAGTTACTGAACTCATTCAGCCCCGACGCACTACAACAGAAGATAGATCGACCATGATTATTCAAGGGTAGTGCCAGATTAGCTTGGCGCCTGAAGGCGCCAAGCTAATCTGGCACTACCCTTGAATTATCATGGTCGATCCATCTCCTGCAACTGGTGCATAGTCGTTAGATGACGCCTCCAAAATTTGGAACTAGGGCCTTGGGGTTGAATGAGTTAAAAGACAAAGAGTAAAAAAACAACAACATTAACATATTCTTTAGCGCAAGCACTGTTGCTTAACATATTCTTTAGCGCAAGCACTGTTGCTCTTACTTATGCTGTTACATTCAGTTGTCTCATAGCAGCCAATACAAGAAATGAACGCTTCCTGAGAGGCGACCAACCTTTCCGTCAAGTATGAAGACTGCTTATTATTTCATTTGTTTTCTAGACACGTGAACGCTACCTGGGTGTGGGACGCAGCATGAAGTCATACGAGGACGTCACGTATGAGTCGTGGGCTGACCAGGTAGGTCACATACTGCCGTCCCTCTTGACGCGAAATCTGCTGGTCAAGCCCGTAGGCTACATTAGGAGGTGCTCCGAGAACACATCAACTATAGCCAGCGGTTGTTGTGGTGGTAGTGGTGGTGACGAGTTTGCGGGTGAGTGGTTTTAGCTCCTTGACCGTTGAGAAAAATTGATCACAGTTCAGCTACAACAGACAGATTCTCCTGAGCCCTGACAGTTGCCGGGGATCATGAGAATCTGTGCCTCTTGTTGACACCAATGTGTAATAATAATAATAATAATAATAATAATAATAATAATAATAATAATGTACATTTATATAGCGCTTAACCTCCAAATAAATGGTGCTCTAAGCGCTTTTCAAAATAAAAAATCACAGAAGAAAAAGTACAAGAAAGAAAATGCTACAATAAATGTTACAAAAATATCAAAAAGCTCACACTCACACATACGCACACACCGTTAAAAGAACAGTTACTGCTAAAGATTGCTGACGCACTGAAAATGCATCTAACTATACGCATAAGAAAACAGATAGGCCTTGAGCAGTGATTTGAAATCAAACAGAGTTGGAGCATGTCTGACATGGGCTGGAAGGTCGTTCCAGATGACTGGACCGAAATAAGAAAAGGCACGCTGGCCCTGGCTAGACTTCTTTCGCATGGGAACCATGAAAATACGCGTGTCTGATGCTGAGCGGAGGGATATTGAAGGCGTGTAAATATGAACCAGGTTGGACAAAATAATATGGGGGAGCAGAACCGGTAATAGCATTGTAACAAATAACAGAAACCTTGTACACAATTCTTTGAGATACAGGCAGCTAGTGCAGGTCAACAAGTAAGGGTGTTATCTGCTCACGTTTCGGTACTCTGCAAATTAGTTGGGCAGAGCAGTTCATAATTCTTTGAAGTTTATCAAGAAGATTCTGATTAACACCAGCCAAAAGGGAATTACAAAAATCAATGCGGGAAAGAACAAGGGAGGTAACAAGCATTTTAGTTGCTTCGGTAGTGAGAAGGTGTCGAATTGAACTGATCTTCCTCAATACAAAGAAGGAACATTGGCAAACCACGTTGACATGCTCTCTCATGGTCAACCTATTGTCAAAGATAACACCAAGTTTACGGGCCGACTCGGAAAAGGGGATACTGTTTCTGACCAATCCTGATCGAGTCTGGGAGATCAGTGGAGGTTGAACAAGAAAATCTGAAGGCCTCAGTATTGTCACTATTTCATTTGCAATTTGTTCTGTGTGGTCCAATTCTGAACGTATGTGACACAGACTCTAAAGATTGGAACATCTGACTCACTTATGATATATTATATTAACCAGTTTTACACCCGACTGTGATCACTAAATTAGTGACATTTACTCTATGATATTCTGTTTTCATTTCAAACGATATACCTTTAATTAATTTAAACTTCTTAGATTAATAGGCGTGTGTGTGTGTGTGTGTGTGTGTGTGTGTGTGTGTGTGTGTGTGTGTGTGTGTGTGTGTGTGTGTGTGTGTGTGTGAGATGAGCGTGGGTGTGTGAATGGGTACGTATTGGTTTGTGAGATTAGTTGCTTAGTTTTAAAGTTTTGACAGTGTGTGTAGAACATTGGATTTGTGCGATAGAGTATTAATTATTTTTATTGTTGACTGTGATGTTTGTAATTGTAACGACACCAACACACATTCCTATGCTTTGTGTTCTTAAGGCAAATGGTAATAAACAGTATCTAACTATATATCTAACATCTTTGCGTTGGGCACTGGCATACAGCTCTGTGTCATCAGCATATCAATGGTGAGAAACAGAGTGACATTTGATAACACTAGATAAAGGCTTGGTATACAATGTGAAAAGGATCGGCCCCAAAACAGAACCTTGGGGAACACCGTACACAAGCTCAGTGGGATACTCCCAACACAGACACTACTTGCTTTCTTCCAAAGAGGTAAGACTCAAAAAAGTTTAAAGCGGTACTCTTGATTCCAAAAACAGAGTCTAAACGTTGAATGAGAATCTGGTGATCTATCGTGTCGAAAGCAGCGCTCAAATCAAGAAGAACCAGAACAGAAACATTATCTTTATTACTGGCGGTGAGCAGGTTGTTCACGACACGAAGCAACGCCGTCTCCGTGCTGTGACCGGGGCGGTGGGCGGATTGAAAAACGTGCCAGAGGTCAATATTTTTGATATGGTCGAATAACTGTGACAAAACTGTTTTCTCTAGTAATTTTGAAAGAAATGTGAGGTTAGATACAGGACTGAAATTTTTCAGATCATTTGGGTCAAGAGTGGGCTTTTTTAGAGAGGTTTTACAATGGCAGTTTTGAAACATGCTGGGACAACACCTGTTTTAAGAGACTGGTTTACAATTTGTGTGACATCTGGCACAATCTGTTCTCACCACACATTCAAGTAGAAGAGAAGAGGGGTCAGGGTCGAGGTCACGTTTTGGCGACATCTTAATCATGGTTTCATGCACAAATTTCTCCGTTACAGGACAAAAACATGTCAGAGGCAGACCTGAAAAAGAGGTCTCTGCAGATGGACAGTTTTTCATACCAGCATCGTCACATTTATCAATATTGTCATGGATGCTTTTGACTTTGTCACTAAAGTAATCTGAGAAAAGCTTTGGAAGAACGAGGTGGATGGGGTGCTCGGAAGAACAATAGATGTTACCTTTCCCATGAGGCTTTTGGCAATGCAAAACAATTCTTTGCATGTACCAGCAGCAGCAACATTAGAACAATAAAAACACAGTTTTTGCATGATTTTGTGCTTCAACTGACTTAAAATCTGGTTATGCACTGTCAGTCCTGACTTAAGCCAAAGTCGCTCAGCTTGACGTCTCTCCTGCTTTATGGCATGCAGTTCAGACGCCACAGATGGGAATCAGGGTGTGGAGAGGCGCTGGGTCACCTTGCGACGAGTAGCCTAGCGTGCTGGTCTAGCATGGTCCTCAGTCCAGCTTTCAGCTTATCCGCCGAGGCGTGTGGGTGGCCAGAGACAAAAGCGGCGACATCGGCCCTGAACTTGTCTCGGTCGATCCTCTTCAATTTCCTTGTGACCCTGAAGACTGGAGGCGGACGAGGCTTTGCAATATCTAGCAGGCACGTGACAGGAAGATGGTCGGAGGACAAGGCATGGCTCACATAGGCGGATCGAAAAATAGAATCCTCCCCTCTGTACACAACCCAGTCAAATATGTGTCCCTTGTGAGTCGGCTGGTGCACACCCTTAGACAGACCGAAAGTCTGCAGCAGATCCACGACATGGGATGTGTTGGTGTTGGAAGCACAATCATAGTGAATGTTAAAATCGCCAACAATCACAAGGTTCCCACTCAATGCATTGCAATGTTCAAGAAAATCAGCAAACTCACTAAAGAAGACAGTGTCTGTAAGCTTATTCTTCCTGCTGGGGAATGGTTGGTATAAGCAGAATAAATGATCATGTTGTGGGACATTAAGTGTCACTTGTGCCAGTTCAAATGATGAGTGTGGGAAGGGGAGGGTGGATTTGACTGTGGCCTGGTCCAGCAGACATTTTCGCATCAGAATGGCTATACCTTCACCACAGGGGTGTAACCAGGCGGGGTTAAGTCCGCACACTTGGCTTCGTCTTCCTGGCCTTTAAGCCATGTCTCCGTTATGAACAGAATGTCCACATTCTCATCGCAGACAAAATTACAAATGTCAGTGCGCTTGTCTCTTTGACCCACAAACTGTGCAATGAAACTCACCATCATCTCGTGTAATCATGTTTCTTGGATGGTTGAGGCTCTTTGGTTAACTACTTAGATTTCAGGAAAAAGAAAAACAGTCTGTCTGTATCCACTGGCAGTAAAAAGGTTAAGTATATACAGATCAGCCTCAGTGTCGCACATGCCGAAATACCTATAGGCCCACACAAGCCATTACATGTGGCCTGTACTGATATGGGTACTAGGTCCTTTGCATACTTGGTGCTTTTTCTCCAAAAGTCAATGTAAATTTGGCACCGCTTTAACTCCTTTATGGCTGAGAAAAAAACGGAGACGACTGAAAGAGGTATAGATCCTCACGAGCCCCTGCAATCGCAGGGGCTCGTGAGGATCTATGCCTCTCGCTGAAACCGCTTTGTATCCATAATTCATGGGACGGCTGGAGCTCTTCTGCGTTGAATTTACGCCGATTTCAGACGTACAATGTACGTGCAGTGACATTGAATCGGTTAAGTGCAAGCCTTCATGATGTGATCAGACATGCGGCTCCCGCGCACCACTTTGTGGCAGATCTGTATGTGGAATGCAATGTAGATTACTGGTAGCAATATGTCGGTTGTGTTCCACAATTGGAAATAGTAAAGAAAGTACCAACCATGAAAAGAAACAAAGGCGCTTAAAAATAAGCACAAAGCTAATTGGCAGTCACCTTTGTGGTCAGGATTTTGAAATTGTAATACACCTGTACTAGACTTCCGTCTCATTGCGGTTGATATGTTACAGCACAGCTGAAGGAGGTGAAATACATAGTGGACTACGACCCACGTCTGGGAGAGATCATGCACGAATCCAAGTTCCTGGAAATGATGGGCTACACTATTCCAGAGATGGCCTGTAGTGTTGCTCTCCAGGTCTGCACAAACATTGTTTAACCATTTTGCTGTCCATAGCATTTTTTGCAGAAATTACGTCGTGGAAAAAGCGATATGGTCTGCCAAACAGTTAACTCTGAAACTCCCAGAATTAAATGACTTCCATTCTGAGTTAAGTCTGAGTGAGTTCGCAGCCACTCCCCTTCAGCTATAGTGGTGAGCTATCTGCCTAAGAAAATGACAGACATACCGTAATTACCCTAAATATTTTACCACTTTTTACATGCAAATTTTCCGATCTTTTCAGCCCTGGTTGAATATTTAGGAGTTTTTAAAAAGTTGATTGCCTGCGGAGGTGGCGTGGTCGAAATTTTGAGGCACGAATTTTACCTTGCACAGGCATGCTGATCGACCTATTGGTGTTTTTACCTCGTTTGAATTGAAACACCAACAGCCGTTAATCATCCCAGATGGGAGTACCCACAAGGGGATGGTTCACGCAAAGAGCATGTTTAAATCAGATCCCGATTTTAGTGGCTAAATCATAGTTTATACACCCACAGAAAATTTAAAATAAATTAGGTCCAGATGTGATGATCACTTTTTGATCGTACTATTTTCTTGAAACATGCATAGTTCAAAAGTTATCTGCAAAACATAGGAGACTATAAATATCACATGTGCCACCCTGCCCCTGTGGAAGAATCAATACAGCTGTGACCCCGTCTTCACCTTCCACCCTCACCACCCAATTGAGTTCTTGGCACTGAGAGTCTACAGGCGAACTGCCCATCATCTCCATGAATCATAGATTGTCATGTGCCTCTGTAAAGTGCATGGGCTCAGTCTCAATGGCTCTATGTTACGTTGATGCTCCATTACCTGCCTTGTATAGGTGGAGGGTACTACATGTTGCGGATCACTGTGAATCTGACCTAATTTTAAGATTGTCATCCTAAGCATTGTATACAACTGTGCCATTCAGAATCAGGACTACCACTCGGTTCTTAGAACACAGTTGTAAGAACGCAGTGATTGCTTGGTGTATCGCCGCATATCACTGCACACTGGCTTTGTGATGCAAAGTGTGACACATAACTCTTCAGTTTCTCGCGGTTAAACGCTCTGTTGTGAAACAAGCACGTAGCCTTGGTTCTAACGCTGGCAGTCATTACAAGGCGGATAGGTACCAAGACATACATGTACTCTGTACACATTCTGTTCAGACTGAGATCTGTACTGTAGCTACACAGAAACCAATGCAGATTTGTTACTCTAATGCGAAAAGCGATAGAAAAAAATCCACGTGTTCACGTGGGGTAACCAAGCATACAAAGCATTCTACATGAACATATAAAAAAATAGAGAAAATTTGAGTCAGCAAGTCATAAATTCTCATGAGCCCCCACACCCTGAGAACGCATTTCACGTGGTATTGGCTTTGGTAGAAACATAGGTTATGTTACTGTAAATACTCCAGATTCGCACTCACCTTTTTTCCTTCTTGTTCTTCTTATAAACTCCATGACTTTTAAAAACTTCTGTGTGGCATATTTTGTACCGGGCGGTGGTCAAATAGTGTGCAATTTTGTGCTGCTGGTCGAATATTCTCAAGTTTTTATTTTGCTGAAAAATCGTCAAAAACAGCTTGTGGTCGAATATTTAGGGCTGTCGAATATTTAAGGTAATTACAGTAAGTAGCAGACTACTCACAGTTATAAAGGGTTCACACTTATTCAGGAAACAGGTCTGTGCTTTGTGTGCCAGAAAACATGCAGTTGGTTTTTGCGAGCTATGCATTAGCTGTGGGCAAAATTAGGCACTATCAATTTCAACATCTTTGGTCCCTCTGGCAGGTATGAGGTAACTGAATAGGCACAGTGTCATTTATTTCTTCAAAAACACTACCGATGGCATTACTATTAGGAAGGTACACTTAGCTTACCGATTTCAGCCTAAAAACGTTGTGTGTTGCTACACAACTAGGGAAGTCACTTTTGCAAGTAGTTACCCCGTCACCTGAGTAGTCTCCCTGTCCCCTGAGTAGCATCCCCTCCTCATCACGTGAGTGGTGCCTTCCCATCATTCTTACACTTAGCATCCGCTGAAACAGTTTTATCGGTTTCAGTCTGCAAGCATACTTCAGGATTAAATTCAGTTTGCCTTGGATTTTGGTCATCCTTCACTACACTATGTCGAGGTAAGGCCTCGGATAATGCCAACAGCCGGCGGGATTTGAGATCTGGCTCTGGCATTTTCTGTGGAGATGAATTTCGACTTGGGGTTTGGTTCAGACGGAACTTGACCGGTCGTGTACACGTGGCGTCGGCGCCACGTTCGGTTGTTTTTCACGTTATGCTCTATGTTGCAGTATGCAGGTAAAGACCTGCCCCAAGTGCGGCGGTTTTCAATGGCCCAGTGACACACACGATTTATGCCTGCCGTGTTCAGGTTGTGCGTCGGAGCGGCCCTGTGTCAGTGGAGGAACGCTGGTCGCAGCTGTGGAGCTTCTACCGGCGTGAGCGTCCTAGCGGGTCGACGGGTCCTCCCCCACCCCCCTCGCCCCCTATGGCTCCATCATTGCTGCCTTTGATTCCCCGGACCATAACCACGCTGAGGGAGCGCCACAGACCTTCTTCCGGTTCGGATGTAACAGGTGGTCACCACAGGTCCCCCGAGACCGGGACCACCCGCTCTGCTGAGCGTGGCTTACAGTTAGAGCCCACCAGTTCTGCGGAGCATCTGCCTGAGGATTCACTCCTTGTACTCCTCAAGGCCTTTAACCATATCTGGATAACCGGTCATTTTCCGCCATCTTGGCACCAGGCTGTGGTTGTGCCAATCCCCAAGCCGGGTAAGGATCCTTCCGACCCGGGCAACTTCCGGCCAATCGCTTTGACATCGTGTTTATGTAAAACTATGGAACGCTTGGTCAACGCCCGCCTGGTGTGGCATCTTGAATCACATGGTCTCATCACAGACCTCCAGTGCGGTTTCCGGCGTTTCCGTAGTACAACTGACCATCTTGTCCGCTTTGAGTCTTTTATCCGAGATGCTTTTGTCAACAAGCAGCATGTCTATGCAATTTTCTTTGATCTTGAGAAGGCATATGACACTACCTGGAAGTATGGTATAATGTTTGATTTGTCGGACATGGGTTTTAAAGGGCACCTGCCCGTTTTTATTCACAATTATTTGTCTAACCATTCGTCCCATGTCCGTGTGGGCTCCACCCTCTCCGACTCCTTTGAACACGAGATGGGTGTCCCGCAGGGCAGCATTCTATCTCCTGTTTTATTTAGCATAAAAATAAATAACATTGTAAAGGCCGTCAAGGATGATTTTGAATGCTCTTTGTTTGTGGACCACTTTGCTTTGTGTGCACGAGGTCGAGGACTTGCGTCCCTTGAGAGGCGCTTGCAGCTGTGCGTTGATCGCATCCAGGGGTGGGTGTCTCTCAACGGATTCTGGTTCTCGCCCTCCAAGACAGTCTGTGTGCATTTTACTAACCCGACGAATTTTTTTCCAGAACCTAGCCTGAGCATTGCTGGAGTGCCAATTAAGGTGGCCGAAGAGGCAAAGTTTTGGGGGGGTCATCTTTGACAAAAGATTGACCTTCTGCAACCATGTTAACTACCTTAGAACCTCTTGTCAGAAGGCCCTCGACATTCTTCGTGTCGTTGGTCGTACTGACTGGGGTGCAGACCGCATTGTCTTACTTCGACTGTACCGGACCCTTGTTTGGTCCAAACTGGATTATGGCTCTGTGGTATATGGCTCGGCTTCCAAGTCTGTTCTACAGCGTCTGAACACAATTCACCATCAAGGTCTGCGCATATGTCTGGGAGCCTTCAGGACATCTCCAGTTCCTAGTCTGTATGCCGAAGCAGGCGAGCCTTCTCTCAGGCTCCGCCGCATCCGCCTCGTGCTCAGCTACGTTCTGAAGCTGAAGGCCCATCCAGACAATCCTGCCTATGATTGTGTTTTTAAACCGTCGTTTGCAGCGATTTACGATGCCCATCCGGGAGCTGTCCGTCCACTTTTTTTTCCGTGTCCGACCTCATCTGCAGGCGGCCGGAGTGGACCTGGACAAAGTTTCGGAATCTCTGCAACACATCACTCCACCCTGGCTACTACCAGTTCCTGACATTTTGCTTGACTTGACCGCCCACAAGAAGGATTGTACTCCACCAGCCATATACCAACAGAGCCTAAATGAACTCCTTTCATTTTTTCCTGGCTATTGTCGTCTTTATACGGATGGGTCCAAGTCTGAGGATGGGAGAGTGGCTGCGGCTGCAGTGTCCTCTCGCCATCCTAGACGCCCATTAAAGCTCCGCCTCCCTGACCATTTCTCTGTATTTAGTGCAGAACTGTCGGCAATTCTGCTGGCACTTAAGCATGCCTATCAGTCTCGGGAAAGGAACTTCCTGATTCTGTCTGACTCTTTCTGCCCTGCAGGCCCTTCAGGGCGCGGGAACAGACCACCCACTGTTGGTACAGATTAGAGAGCTCTACGCAGCAAATGAATATTATGACATCATTTTTATTTGGGTCCCGGGCCATGTGGGCATCGAAGGGAACAGAATCGCAGATTCTGCTACCAACAGTGCCCATAATGACCCTGTCCCTGACACACAGACTGTTTATAGTGATTTTAAACCTGTGATTAGTGCGTACATAGCCCGCGAGTGGCAGTCCGAATGGGACAAGAGGAAGGGAACAAACTGCATGAAGCTCTTCCTGCTGTGTCCGACAGTCTATCTTTCCGCTGCGGCAGGCGCCGTGAGGAGACTGTCCTTACTCGGCTCCACATCGGGCACACGTATGTTACGCACTCTTACTTACTTAAACAGGATGAGCGTCCATGGTGTTTTGCATGTGATAAGCAGTTTTCTGTTCGACACTTTTTGCTGTATTGTGCCGATCTAATTGACACGAGATATAAACACTTCACAGCAGACTCCTTGAAGGTTTTGTTCCGGGATGTTCCCCCGGACAAAATCTTCAATTTCTTGAGAGAATGCAATATTTTTAACAAGATCTGAGCATTCATAGACTGTGAATTTCTTTATTTTGCCCTTTTTGAGAGTCTGTAGACATTTCTTTTAAAGACACATGCGACATTTTAGCCTGACATATTTTAAAGATATATTTACATCTTGTCTTAAGACCTTGCTTTTAGTCTGGCTGACCAGATTTTTACCCATCCCGCCGTGAGATGGCCTTAGTCGCCTGCTCGGCGTTAAACTTAACTAACTAACTAACTAACTCTGCGGAGCATCATCTACTGTTGCTGCCCACGCGCTCTGCGGAGGGCTCCCCACCACGTGGTCCGACCCTCTCCGACAGTGATCCCTCCCCCTCCCAGCTCGGAGGAGCAGGTAAGCCAGTCGGGGCCCAGCTGCTATGCGGCGCGTGACCGACGGACACGCACCACCCGCTCTGCGGAGCGTAAGCGTGGTTCCGGGCACACCCGCTCTGCGGAGCGTAAATGTTATGAAAGTGTACCATGTTATGGGCCTACCCGTTGAGCGCGAACATTCTGAGGAGAGTGAAAGTGATACCAGGCCATCCCGCTCTGCGGCGCGTAGACCATGTTCTGCCCCCAGCCGCTCTGCGGATCGTATACGATATGAGGAGAGAAAACGTGGTACCAGGCCCCGCTCTGCAGAGCGCACACGATTAGAGGAGTGTGAACATGGTACCGGGCCCACCCGCTCTGCGGAGCGTAGACGATGTACCGGCTCCACCCGCTCTGCGGAGCGTACTCAATCGGAGGAGTGGGGCCGACGGACAGAGCCCTACCGCTCTGAGGAGCGTGATAGAAGTATGGGCCTACCCGCTCTGCGGAGCATGAAAGACAGCGATGGAGGTCTCCCTGCGTTGTGGCGACTCCCCGCCGTGATCGCTTTACGTCCGACCACTCCGTTGAACACAGCCGTCAGTGGCGGGATCCCCCTGGCACTCTGGAGTCAAGGGGACACGCGAAGAGACGTGCGGAAAACCGCGGCGCAGTCCGTACAGCCGCTCGCCCGTCATTACCCAGGCTACACACCGGAGCGGCAGTCCTCCTTCGGATATTTGTCTTCGCCCCCATCGACGCACTGCTGCTGCGGAGCAGGACGACGCTCTCAGTCTTCATCCAGAGGACTCTGTGTCGGCCCTGGTTGAGGATGACTGGCGCCCTTCGCCACCCAGCTCCACTCGTTCGCAGCGCAGCCCGTCAGCTTCATCCGCCTCCGATCCACCACGGGTGGAGACTCTACGCTCCTTGGAAGAAGCCGCGCGCCTCATCTCGGCGATTCTACCGCCAGAGGTTTACCACCAAGCCCCACCGCCCAAGAGAAAGGCCTTTGCCTGGGTGGACGCTCCGCATCAGGCCAAGAGATTGAAGTCCCTACGTCAGCCACCCGGCTTCCGGGACCTTTCTGACGCGTTCTCTGCTCAGCTGCAGGGACCTTGGACGGGCTTGGGGTTTTTCGCCGACAAGTGGCTGGATGGAATCGCCATCAAGTTCCGCCAACACTGGTATGCAGGACACTCCCAATCCTTCGTTTGACCCTCCCTTCGATCGACGTCGTGGCAGAAACGCAGGCAGGAGGTCGCAAGGCGCTGCAGCACCGGATGCCTCGTGGTCTGGACAAGACAGCCACCCTGATACGCAACACCCTGGCCTGTGCTGGATTCCTCGACTTGACTACACAGACAGTCATCAGACCCCTGGAGGACAACTGGGACCTGGATTCCTCTCCCCAGCTGCGCGAGGTACACTCTTTGACGGTCGTGGCGAATCGGACGGCTTACCACTCCTCGGTTAATGCCATGGTAGCACCGGCCAACTGCGACCTGATGCGACGTGACGTTGTTCTTGCTGACTGCCCCTGGATACCCGTGTCGCTGAAGTCACAGTTGCGTCAGGCTCCGCTCGGAGGCACTCTCCTGTTTGGCCCTACCTGGCAGTCGGTGAAAGAATCGAACAAGGACCTCTGGCCCAGTCCCGCGGGACAGACTTCTACTCGCTTTCAAGCTTACCGCAAGGCCGTGGGTCGCGCACTGCGGACGTACAGACCCTTTCCCCGCCCTTCCAAAGGCTTCCGTGGCTCCGGTCGCCGCCCCCCCTCCCTCCCGGCCGGCCGCTCCCGCTCTTTCCCGGCCCTGGCCCCAGCACCCGCCCGGCCCCAGACCACCCGGAGACCTGGGCGGGGTAGGGCCCACTGACTCACCGACCGTTTTGCCCCCGCCGACCGCTGTAGGGTCTCCAGTCGGCGGGAGGTTGGCGCTACACATAAGATAAGATAGTTTATTGCCATATGTTTCCATGTACAAAACAATAAAAACATTGGAATTTGTCTTGATGTCAGTTACTAAGACTAAACACACACACACACACACACACACACACACACACACACACACACACACACACACACACACACACACACACACACACACACACACACACGCACACAGAGTAACATCTGATTCAGTTAAAAACTGACTGTACACATTCGTTCTCACTCGCCACTCGCGCTCTCTCCAATTAGTCCGGTTGATCAGAGAGAGCGTGAACAGCCAGAGGGAAAAAACTGTTGTGGAATCTGCTGGTCCTGGTACTGATGGACCTGTACCTGCGCCCTAATGGTAAAATTTGGAAAAGCTCATTGCCGGGGTGGGTGGAATCACTGGAGATAAGACTTGCTCTACGTAAGAGACGCTGCTGGTACAGTGAGTCCAGGCTAGGGAGATCTCTGCCTATGATTTTTGAAGCGGTCTTGACCACCCTACTCAGTCTGATTTTCTCTTTGGCTGTGATGGAACCATACCAAACCGTGATCGAAAAGGTGAGCACGCTCTCAATCACAGCTCGGTAGAATTGCATCAGCATGTGGGCACCGAGACCGAAACTTTTCAGACGTCGCAGGAAGAACAAGCGCTGCTGTGCTTTTTGGACGATGAGGCGAGTGTTTTCCTCCCACTTCAGGTCACATGACAGGGTAGTGCCAAGAAACTTAAAGTTCTGGACTGTTTCAATGATTTCACTATTGATCACAAGAGGGGGAGGGGACTGTTTCTTTCTAAAGTCCACAATCATATCTTTTGTTTTGCCAGTCAGTTCAAGGTTGTTGTTATTACACCAACTAATTAGAGTCTCAATCTGACTACGGTAAGCGGATTCGTCTGAGTTTGTAATGCACCCTTCCACTGTGGTGTCATCTGCAAATTTCAGAACTTTAGTACTGGCATGGCATGAAGCACAGTCATAAGTAAACAGGGAGTAGAGCATAGGGGAAAGCACGCACCCCTGAGGCGTGCCCGTGGATAAAGTGAGGGTGGATGACACATTTCCACCAATTTTAACGACCTGTGGTCTCATCAATAGGAAATCGAGGGTCCAGAGGCACAATGCCTCTGGAACTCCGATTTGCTGGATCTTCTGGTACAATTTGGAAGGAATAATGGTGTTAAAAGCAGAACTGTAATCAACAAATAAAATTCTGGCATAGGTGTTTGGGATTTCAAGGTGTTTTAAAACATAAAACAAACCAAGTGACACAGCATCCTCCACGGAACGTCTTTCGCGATACGCGAATTGAAAACAATCCAGCAGAGGGTCGGTAAATGTTCTCAGAAACCGGAGGACCAGGCGCTCAAGCGTCTTCATGACAACTGAGGTCAGAGCGACCGGTCTGTAGTCATTTAGGGAGGACACTTTGGATTTTTTTCGGAACAGGAATGATGGTGGACCTTTTGAAACACTGAGGAACAGTGCACTGAGAGAGAGACATGTTGGAAAATGTCAGTAAAGACGCCCGAGAGCTGGTCCGCACAGTTTCTGAGTAAGCGTGGAGAAATGTTATCTGGACCGGCAGCTTTCCTGCTGTCTAGACGCTGAAACATGCACCTGACATCGGCGTCTAGAATAATGAAAGGTGGGTTCTTAGTATGACTCCTCACCACAGGAGGTGGGGTCATATTCGTTTTATCAAAACAACTATAAAAGTCATTCAGAGTGTCTGGGAGAGACGCATCTGTAACATCAACTGTCATGGAAGCTGGTTTATAGTTTGTAATGTCTATGAGGCCTTGCCAGATGTCTCTAGGGTTACTAGCTGCGATTTTCTGTTCTAGTCTGTCTCTGAAGTTGCGCTTGGCAGTCTTAATTGCTTTTAGTACTGCATACCTGGCTTGTTTGTATCTTTCTCTGTCATTGTCTTTGTATGCGTCATGTTTTCCTGGAGTTTGTGTTTAATGTCTACTGTAAACCATGGCTTATCATTAGGAAAACTCTTGCAGGTCTTGGTGGGAATACAGAGGCTTTCACAGAAGGCAATGTAGTCAGTGATAGCCTCTGTGTACTCGTGAATGTCTGATGTTACCTCCTTAAACACATCCCAGTCAGTGCACTCTAGACAGCCACGGAGTGTTTCAGCTGCCTCGGGTGACCATTGTTTGATTGATTTTACTTTTGCTTTTGCACTTTTGAGTTGTTGCTTGTATGCTGGCACAAGATAAATCATGGCATGGTCTGACTGTCCGAGTGGAGCACGGGCGATGGAACGGTAAGCGCCTTTCATGGTTGAGTAACCGTGATCACACGATACTTGCTGTACAAAATTAGGCATCTCTTTGCTAAGATTAGCTTTATTGAAATCGCCAGCGACAACAACAAAAGAGTCCGGGTTTGAGTTCTCTGCCTGTGTAACAACATCACACAGCTGCGCTATCGCGGCTTCCGTGTTCGCTTGTGGTGGGATGTACACGGCAGTCAAAATGACACGCGAGAACTCCCTCGGCAGGTAGAATGGGCGGCAGGCAATAGTTAGTGTTTCTAGGGCAACACTACATGTTTTTGACAATACCTGCACGTCTGTAGCCCAGTGATCGTTGACCAGAAAACACACACCCCCTCCACGAGATTTACCAGTAGAGTCTTGAGAGCGATCGCCACGGAAGATGGAAAAGACAGGTGGTTGAACAGCAGAGTCGGGAACCGTCGAATTGAGCCACGTTTCAGTAAAGCAAAATAAAGAGCAGTCCTTGAAATCTCGTTTAGTCTGTAGATGGCACAATAGTTCGTCAGATTTATTTCGCAGAGATCGAACGTTTGAAAGAAACATGGCGGGTAGCGGGGGGCGTAAATTGCGACGGCGAAGTCTCACAAGAGCTCCGCTCCTACGACCCCGTTTCCGCACGTGCCGGCCACGAATCTGTGTCAGAGTGAGATGCTGTGACCCAGTTTGAAATTTGAAAGTTTACATCCTTAAAACGAGTATTTCCACTCAAGTCACATTCATTCAGCGAATCTCTGATGTTGAGGAGCACATTACGGTCGTACCTGTGGCGATGAATGCCTCCTCCAGTAGAAACGCCAACACAAGCATCCCAACCACAAGCACACCTGACATCGTGTCGCCGTAAACCGGCGCCATCTCTTCGTGGTGCCAAAGCCGGACGGCGGGTGGCGAAGTGTAATAGATCTCTCGGCGCTGAACAAGTTAATTACCGCCCCGACCTTCCGGATGGAAACGACCAGAGCGTTGAGAGCGGCGGTCAAGCCCATGGATTTCGCCGTCAGCCACGACATGTCCGACGCGTACCTACATGTGCCCATGCACCCCGCAGCTCGGCGGTACCTGCGCTTCGCCAACTGAGGGGTGGTTTACCAGTTCCCAGCCCTAACCTTTGGCCTCAACCTCAGCCCCTGGGTCTTCACCCGGCTTATCGACGCAGTAGTGGCCAGGGCCAGGCGGTCATCTTCGAGTCCGACCTCCAACTATCTCGACGACCTGCTCCTCAGGAACCAGGACGCGGCCGCTCTTTTGGGCGACAGGGACGCCTTAGTCTCCCTTCTGCAACAACTCGGCTTCCTGGTCAACTTGGGAAAGTCGGACCTCACGCCCTCCCGCCGGTTTAAACATCTCGGCATGGAGTTCCGGACAGACCTCAACACGGTGAGACTACCCGAGGCGCGTCCAGAAGGTGGCGGGACTAGCCCTGTAGGTGTCCCGCGCCAAAGTGGTCCCGGCCAGAGTTTGGCTTCAGCTCCTAGGGCTCATCAGCGCAGCAGCGGACCTTTTACCTCTAGGCAGGCTCTACTCGCGGCCGCTCCAGCTGCATCTGCTGCTTCACAGCTAGTCCGGCCGCATCTTCTGAGATGGACGGACCCAGTGTGGCTTGCTACGGGAGTTTCCCTCTATTCCCCCCCCCCCCCCACCCCTACCCCGCCTGTCACTCTGCTCGGACGCTAGCCTCTTGGGATGTGGCGCTCACCTCCTCCCGGACTTCTGCGCTGTCGCCGGCAAGAGGCCACCAGACCTGATCGGGAAGCATATCAACTGGCTGGAGTTGAAGGCTGTGTGGCTCTCTCTCGTCGCTTCGGAGAATCGCCTCAGACATCAGGAGGTTCTTTTTCTCTCCGACAACACGACGGTCGTGTCCTACATCCAGAAGCAGGGCGGGACTCGCTCGGCTTCGCTCTGCATCCTCCTCTATCAAATGTTTGTGTGGTGCAGGGACCGCGGCATTTCGCTTCGCGCGCGACACATACCCGGCCACCTGAACGTCCTGGCGGACTCCCTCTCGCGGCGAGGCCAACTACTCCACACTGAGTGGACCCTCCGTCCCGACCTCTTCCGGATGATATGCACGCACTGGGAGACGCCCATGATCGAGCTGTTCGTTTCTCTCTTCGTTTCACCAGTGCCGGACCCACTCGCCTGGGCGGTGGACACCCTCTCCAACCCCTGGGACGGCCTCCTGGCTTACGCATACCTCCCGTCCGTGCTGGTGCCCAAGGTCCTCCAAAAGCTCAAGGGCTGCAATACAGTACTCCTGGTAGTCCCATTCAATTGGAACAGGAGCTGGACCATCGATCTTATGAGCCTCGCCACGGACCCTTCCCTGAGACTCCTCACGCCACACACGATGCTGAAGCAGCCCCGGCAAGATCTCTTTCATCCTTGCCCGGAGAGACTCTTATTACACTCCTGGAGATTGTGCGGAGTGCTCTCGCCACTAGAGGCTTCTCGGGTGCGGCGGTGGAGGCTATCGCTGCGGCACGCAGACCTTCCACCCGGAAAGTCTACGAAGGGAAGTGGAGGGTCTTGCAGTCCTGGTGCGGCGTCAAGCGCCTCTCCCCCACAGATCTGACGATGCTCGCCGAGTTCTTTCTGTGGCTCTTCGCGGAGCAGAACTTGGCACCTATCACCATCCGGGGCTACCTGTCTATGGTGGCTGACACTTACCGGCACTTGGGCCAGACAGACCCGGGGGCTTGCAAGGACCTCGCCGACCTGATGGCGCATTTCGAGCTCCAGCGGCCGGTGACCCGCTCGCTGCTACCAAGATGGGACCTACCGTGGGTGTTAACTTGGCTGAACTGGGACCGTTTTGTACCTCTGCCCTTGGCACGGTTCGCTGATTTGACCTGGAAGACGTGCTTCCTGCTGGTCCTCGCCACAGCGTCAAGAGTGAGCGAGCTGCATGCACTCGCAGTGCACCCCTCCTGTCTGCAGCTCAGGCCCGATAGCTCAATTCAGCTTCTCATAACTCTTAGGCCTCTCAGAGGCCGTGACCAGTCCCGGGAATCCCGAACAGCAGGACCCGGTCAGGGCGTTGAAGACCTACATTCGCCACTCAAAGCCCGTTGGAGGGGACGTTCCCACCTCTTCCTGCCCTTGGCACCGGGCAGGGAAGACCTCTCCTCCCAGACTATCTTCTCCTGGCTCCGCGGAATCATACGTTCCGCATACGAAGACCTCTCCCCGCGGGGAGCTAAGAGGCTGCGGATCAGGGCGCATGAGGTCAGAGCCGTAGCAGCCGTAGCAGCCAGCGTCGCCTTCGACCGCAACTGCGCTGTCAAGGACATTGTGGCGGTCGTGGGCTGGCGGACAGAATCTACCTTCGCACCGTTCTACTTCCGAGACCTCTGGCCAACGTGCAAACCTGGCACTAGTAGGGGATATCGCTGCGGCGCAACACTCCCTCCTGGCGCCGACGGCGCCATAGGTAACGCTTAGCTGAATCGTCGGGAGTTTGCGCCTAAGGGTCCTTGGCTAGCGTTAACGCTGGGGTAGCAACTAGTGGGCGGCACCATCCTCCTCTTTGCTATTCTTCCTAATAGTAATGCCATCGGTAATGTTTTTGAAGAAACAAATGTATTTTTCTCTAAAATGTATTTTTTCAAAAAGTACTTACCGATGGCATTACTCAAAGCGCCCTCCCATCTGCCCCGCTTGCCGCCAGTCGTTAAGAGTAAGACTGATGGGAAGGCAACACTCACGTGATGAGGAGGGAGGCTACTCAGGGGACACGGAAACTACTCAGGTGACGGAGTAACTACTTGCGAGAGTTACTTCCCTGGTTGTATAGCAACACACAACAAGTTTTTAGACTGAAATCGATAAGCTAAGTGTACCTTCCTAATAGTAATGGCATTGATAAGTATTTTTCGAAAAAATTACAGTTTAGAGAAAAATACATATTAGCTCATTTAGCCCCAACACTCTACAGCAGGAGACTGACCATGATAATTCAATGGTAGTGCCAGTCTGGCACTACCCTTGAATTATCATGGTCAATCCACCTCCTGCAACTGGTAGATAGTCGTTCAGTAAAACTTCCAAAATTTGGGAAAATCCCCCGTGGGGATAAAAGGGTTAAATACCCAAGTGTCTGACAACTTTATGCGCATGTCTGTCCGATGCTAATTTTGTGTTTCAGGAAGAGAAGTACATGCTTTGGGTGAGAGGATTGAAGGAGATGTTGAACATCTACCACACAACAGTGGCATCACTCAATAACGCAGAGGTCTGTTTGCAGTTGTTACTGCTGCCTGCTTCTCTTTTAGGCTGTGAGACAGTCTGTGCTTTTCCCTACACGCGAAATTCCCAAGTTTGGGATGCGTCCTCTGATGAGTACTCAACAATTACTTCGGGAGAAGGATCGACTGTGAAACACGATCCAGCAGCAAGAGGCATAGATCAGTTACGGGGGCTCACGAGGATCTGTGCCTCTTGCTGAGATCAGTTTGTATCCATTTTCTTCGACAGTTTTCACGTTTGGTCGTTAAATGAACAAAGATTTCAGAAGCAAAATGTGAATCTAGTCCAGCTGAATTGCATTAGCCGGGGAAGGGGTTTAAGGAATTTTCTGCTACAGTGAGTTCTCAATGTTGTCTTGCCTCAGCTGAGACATTTTTACCCTCCCAGTGTTTCACAGTAACCGTTAATTCCGGCAGAAAGGAAAGAAGCAGGCAATATATGATACTCATTTGAAAAGAGAAATTTTGATTGCAGAGGGAGGGATACTGAAAATTGTTGAAGAATACCCGAATTTACAATGAACTGATTTTGATTTTTTTTCGACGGCAGGTGCTATTTTGCCAGGTAATACTGAAAGAAATTACCGCTTGTCAAAAACCGTAACACAAACTCTGTCTTATCTTCACAATCCATTTGAGTATCTCATTCAACAGAGGTTTTCTACTGCCTCGTGTGGGCAGCGGGAAACTCGAGATCCTGCCTACAAAGGAGAAAAAGCGCAGAAAAGTCCTTACTGTGAAATAAGTCTTTAGTCTTGACTGCGGGAGCTCATGAGGATCTGTGTTTCTTCCAGTGGGAGGATGTTCAGGTTTTCTTGAGTTAACCCATTGCATCCAGAGGCTGATTAAAAAAAAAATTGCTTCTTGTCCTGTGAGGGCTACATTACATATTACAACATACATCAACCATTTTAGTTCAAGGGTGGTGCCATAATAGCTTGGCGCCTGAGGCGCAAAGCAATTCTGACACCATCTTTGAACTTTCAGTCAATTTTTTCAGGATGAAAAAGCTTTATTTTTTCAGGGCCAGCTGCTGCACGACCACATACGGGCACTGCGGAAGCTGATGCAGCCAGGAGCACGACGTCTCAACTGGAACACCCTGGGCATTAGTGACTTCATCTGGAAATGTGACCAGGTGGAGTTTAACCGCTGCGTGCTGATAACGGTTTAAGTCGCGATGATTTCTGCAGGAACCACTACCGACAACCAAAGGGTTAATTACAGGACCGATATTGATACAGTCTTCTGAATGAACTTACATTATCAATTTTTTTTCCAGGCATGAGCTCAAATCCCTCAAGCCACTAGAGCGAAACACTTTTCTAAGTAGCTTGCGCAGGACTAAGCTCACTCATGCAACTGATTTATCTGAAGGATATTCTCTGGTATAGGGAGCCACAATGTATAAGCCTGTGTATACTGTTTGTTTTGTTTGTTTGTTTGTTTGACATGCTTGAATAACAAGTACGGAGATGAAAAAAGTGATAACAGAGCTTTGGTTGTGACAACAAATTGATTGGCTCGCGCGCGAAGCAAACGTGAGTCTATGTTCTGGGCCTGTGGTCATCCGTCCATTGGCTGTTACCAGTCTGCTGTCGTCCATGGTAAACTTTAACATTGGTATTTTCTCGCATACTATTCAAGCAACAGTCTTCAAACTTGGCACAATGATACTTTGTGGCAAGACCTTTCTAAACCTAACAATTTGAGTCAAAAGGTCAAGTTCACAAAGGATCAGGAAATAGGTAAAAAATGGTGATATTTTGACAATATTTATATTTTCTCAAATACTATTTACAACTTCAAACCCAAACTTTGTACAAAGATACCTGGTGGTGAGACATTTCTATGCATGCTACTTTGATTGACCCCTCAGAAAGGTTAAGGGTCACAAAAGATCAGGAAATAGGTCACAAATAGCCATTTTTGGGACAATTTTGACACCTGATGGTAAGACCATTTTTGGGACAATTTTGACACCTGATGGTAAGACCTTCCAATGCATGCTAATTTGGACAACTTATTAAAAAGGTCAAGCGTTACAAGAGATCAACAAACGATGTGAAAAAATGTCTATTTTTAGGTAAAATTTTAGTTTTTATCAGGATTTTGCAGAACTTTTCAACCAGATTTAGCGAAAAGATAGCTGATGATAAAATTTCTATGCATACGAATTTGGTTCTCTACCACAAATGTCAATGGTCAATGGAGTTTGACAAAAGTGAAAAGTTTGAGAAAACATGAATTTGGCAGGTACAAAAACCAACCATTTCCTTATGTTAGAGGTCTTGAGCACTTGCTTTTTCCAGTTGCCTGGCGGAAAGGTCAAAGTCACAAAGGTTAGATTCATTATTTTTGATGGGTCATGCACGTGAGCCTTAAGGGCTTTGCCATTCTTGTTTTAACCCATTACATCCTGAAGCTGAGTTTGTAAATTTTGCTTACTGTCCTATGAAGGCTCTATTGCAGATTAGGAGTTAGATCCGGTCGCCATTTGAGTTAAAGGGTGGAGCCAGAATAGCTTTGCGCCTCAGGCGCCAAGCTATGTTGGCACGACCCTTGAACTATCATAGTCAAATTTGTTCCAAGCAAAAGTGTAACAGGATAAAAAGGGTTACATTGATTTGTTGTCAGTGATTACTGAAAGAGTTTGTTTAATTCTTCCTCAGGCACTTACCAAGTTTCGAACACTGGTGAACAGCGTGAAGAAGAACGCTAGTGATTTCATGAATCGCCTCAAGACGATAGAAAACACAGACCTGTACAAGTTCCCACCACCCAAGGCCCCAGGTGTGCTGCCACATTGCAAGGTAACGGACGCTGTTTCTACACCAGGATAAGGTCAAAGAGACTACATGATATGTAAGCCGCTCAGCCAATTCTGTCCGTCTGCAGGAGACAGAAATTTTCATGAGCCCCAGTGTGTGCAGGGGCTCGGGAGAATTTGCATCTCTTGCAGATGGATGAAAACGTGCAAATTTGCCTCTTGCAGATCTTGTCTCGGTTAACATAAGCCATATTTCCCATATTTTGGAGGTTTTAATGATTATGAGTCGAGGGAGATGGAACAAACATGATAATTCAAGGGCAGTGTCAGATTAGCTTGGCGCCATCAGGCGCCAAGCTAATCTGACACTGCCCTTGAATTTTCATGGTTGATCCATCTCTTGCTGTAGTGTGTGTCGTGGCTACATGGGTTAAGGCCTTGATCGACATGAAGGCATAGGCATTTAGTTGTCACCGATTGTACAAGTTGCTATGGGAACAGACTATGATGTCTTGATTGTGCCCTGTCAGATGCCTTATGAGGCTAGACTGTGATCTATGGTAAAGCAATCTAATGGTGTATGATGGTGATGAATCATGTGATTTACACATACTCGCTTACAAACTAGTTCACATGAACATAAATGCCTCTACCATTCTTTGGACTATCTCACTAACCGCCCACAGTATGTCAGATGTATTTTTTACCAACACTAGTGCACCACAGGGGACTGTCCTGTCGCCTTTTTTGTTTTCTTTGTACACAGCAGACTGTAGAACCACTCATGACGACTATGTCATGGACAAATACGCTGACAACACGGCACTAAAAGGACAGATTACAGATGAGGACGACAGACACTATCGACAAGAGATCAACGACATTGTAGAGTGGTACATGTTGGAAAAACAAGAGAGATGGTCATAGATTTCAGGAAAAACAAACATCATCCCGATCCTGTTGTCATCAAGGGAACAGAAGTTGAGCGTGTAGAGCCCTACAAGTATTTAGGTGTTCTTTTTGACAATGCGCTCAACTGAAAACAAAACACAGAGACTATTGGGGAAACAAGCGCATACCCGTCTTTACTGTTTGAGAAAATTCGGATCATTTAATGTAAGCACTCATCTTTTACAGATGTTTTACTGCTCCAGTATTGTTAGCGTTCTAACCTTTGGACTGACCTGCTGGGATAAAAATTTATGTAAAAGTTATCAATTTCGTCTTAACAAATTAATTAGGAAAGCGGGCGGGGTGTTTGGTAGAGCACAGGATACTTTGGACACACTGTACCACAGACGGATTACGAACAAACTGGCTGCCATTCTTTATAACAAAACACACCCACTTAGATATGAATTTGACAGCGGATGTATCGAACGCAGTGGCAGACTGCGAGTACCCAAAAGTAGTACATCACATTATGCCAACTCTTTTGTCCCTCAGGCTGTTACCCTTTTCAACAGTAATATCAGTAGATAGTGTCTGTCAACATTCTTTAGTACTAGCCCATTTAGTAGTTCACTGCAACATTGCTGACACTAGAAGCACATGGGGCATAAACCATTAGTGTTTCTGATGCCAAGAGTGTTACAAAGGTAAAAGTACGTCTGTTTAATTTCTTTAACTGAGAGTTATATTATATATTAATTAAATGAGTGAATGATGATGCCAGGTGTTGTATGGGCAGACAGTAAATTTCCCCATGAGGGATTAATAAAGTATTATTGTATTGTATTGTATTGTATTGTGTTGTATTTGCTGTTTGAACAGGCTGAATTTGGGATCACGATCAAGGAATAGAACTTTTAGGACCACTTCTTTCTGGAAAAAGAATTTGGTTGCTCAAAGCAGCTTCTACTGTAACAGAACTTGTAATGTTCAGCCCTGGTCAGCCTCAGTATTACGGGCACCAGTACATGAGCAAGTTGGAGATAGTGCGGACAGGTCACGGACGTCTAGATGGATTACCTGGTGACCAGAAGACTTGGCATCCTAGGCCTGACATCAGACGTAGTTGGCCTGCACACATCCATGCACGGTCCTTTGCTGGCCGGTGCACGAATGTACGCTGGCCAAATTGCGTCTGATGTCAGCCCAAGATCCTTTTACTTACTGGTTAGTTTTTCTTTACAAGTCTTATGCATGGGTGACAGTCTTCAGTCCTGATTCAGCTTTTTTCAAACCCCAGGCAGTCGAATTTCCACTTTTTGGTTCAGACAGTACCATTCTTCAGTCAGCCTGTTACATCTGCAAGAGGCATAAATTCTCATGAGCCCTGCAGTTGCAGGGGCTCATGAGAAGTTATGTCTCTTACTGGCACAGTTAGTCCATTGATCGATTTCAGCCTTTTCAAAGTTTTGCACTGTCACCCATGCTTACGCAAATTCAGCAACATGAACTAAATGGCCCGCCTTTATAGCTCTTTGGTGTTGTGAAATGCTGCGGGTGACTAGTGATTCTGGGTTTGTGTGGCAGGAGTTCTATGAGTGGGTTGAAAACGAGTGCCTAAGAACCATAGAGCGCCCATTGAACAGGTACAAAGACATCGGGCCACTGCTGACCAAGCTGGAAGGGGTTGTTGTGGGCACCAGCACTGGTCGTTCACCCAAGATGAACAGCTACTACATATACTGGGAGAGGAAGATCTACGAGTCACTCACCAAGGCAAGTTTTGCAGTTATTGTGTGTCATTGAAAAGAAAAAAGTAAAGACTGAGTTATGCATTGAGCAGTAAAAGGTCATACATTAGAATGTTTTGAAGGAACATAACTAAACACATGAAAAGTTGCACATATTCTCTCTATTTGTGTTTGTGTGTGTTCGCTTTTCTATGAACTGCCATCTCTCTCAAGTCCTTCTCTGTGTGTGAGCATGTGTGACACTGTAAGCACAGTGAATATCTCTTGCGGACTGGAAGCGTTTCCTAAGGTGATATGTCCATAATTTGAATTTGCATCTATTGACGGCATGGTAGCATATGCTCGTTCTATGGGTCATGTTACCTATTCAAATTGGGCAGTTGAGGCAGTGCAAGGACCGGTGTTTTAAAAAATAATTTTTGCCTTGTTTGAAAATTTGTAGTAGGGCTGAATGTTGGAATTTGCTGGAAATGTCTGGTTAGATGAGAGGAGACATGTTTGGTGCTTTGATTCATACCTTCCTGAGCTTATCCAGTGGACAATTGTGGGCATATGTTGAGTTGCCGTTGACGTAGTGGTTTGAGGGGCACGCTGATTTCAGCTGTGCTTGGGTGTGGGGTTGGTAAGGAATCGGGTTCATAGCCAAGAAGTGCGACAGTCAATGTGCTGTTTTTGTTGGTATTTTGTGCATGGCAAATGTGCAGCAACTGGTGCAGTTAGTCCGGCAGAATCGAGTTTGCACTGCCGTGAACCTATAGGGAGCATGAGCATCGCGCTATTCTACTCCGCAGAGCCGGGACGGTCCGGACGGTCGTCAAATCACGCGTGTTGACAGCGTGTCTGGTTTTGGGCTCGGTGGTCGCGATTTTATCCCGGCTGCGTAAAAATAGCAGCATATAGGCAACACTAGCCAGCAAGATACATACAGATTCTTATGACCGCGCCTACTCCTAGACCCGTATGAGAATATGTGACTCTTGCAGCTGTCGACGTTTTGCCTGTGTTCTTTTCATCACTAAACGACGTAATCATAGCAGCATAAAGGTAATTCAACTCAGACATACATTTAGCTTCTCACAAGCCCCCGCACTCTGCGCGGAACTCATGAAGATCTATGCCTCTTGGAGAGTTTTGTCTATTGTTATAGGCGAACATTGCTAAACAGTGAAAGCCATCCGTCTGATGCAAAAAAACAAGAATATATTTATCCTCGTGAAAGTATGCGGTAACGGTGGAATGAACGTTTCTTGATAGGTTCATTTGACTCTGTGTACATCAGACAGAACAGAGAACCTTCTGCCGTACCATCAATTCCGCTGAAAGCGGGCTTCAAGGCTGGCTCTAGCCTTGTACTGCCGCCCCGGCCCCCAGCCCTCAAACAAATAACAGCCCTTTACAAGCCCATGTCAGTATATATTTTTAATTTGTACCTTGGCTTTTAAGTTTCTGAGTTTTCAGAAGCATATGTGCCTCAGCAGATTCAAGTATATTCCGTAGTGAACCCGATTCTGTCTTTACCAGAACAAAAGAGGGGAAAAAAATTGTGTTCATTTATATGGTCATTGATGTACGGTTACTGAAAAACAAAAGAAACGGCTGAAACTCACTGCAAACCAAAATAGCGCATCTCCCTCCCCCTCCCCTCCCCACCCGGGTCTGCCCTGGGGGACTTGGGTGGGGTTAACTACTTTTTAGTTCCCAGGGTCACCCTGGTCAGCCCCACAGGGTGGGTTTTCCCCTCTTTTCTGTGGCATGTATTTCTGTCTACCCTTGGTCCATTCACCTGTATTTGCCTTTTTAAAACTCTCCCTACTGTCTGCGCTGCCTGTAGCTCTTGATATTGGATGTTTGTTGCTAAATGGTCTTAGGTTTATTTAGGCCCCTTGTCGTAGGTTTATTTAACGTATTTGACCGGCTGGCGACATACATTCAATATTCTTTTTTTTTCTTCTTTTTTTTCACAAGCAGCGCAGGCACGTCCTGAGAAAGTCTTGTTGCTGTCGGGACGTTAAGCAATGTAAATCAATCAATCAACCTCCACCTCCCCCCACTCAGCCTGGAAATTAAAATTGTGTGAACTGAAAAAGCAAAACTTAGGCACATATTCTCATGTGTCGCATGGCGGACCCCTAAGGATTTATGCCTTTTCCCATCTGTAGAGAGGCCACTATCACACTGTCCGAGATACACTCAATGATAAACACCTCCTGTCTGGAATAAACATAGATCCTCATGGCGCCCGCAGATGCGAAAGCTAATGAGAATTCTGGCTCGTGCCTGCCTCTATCATTATGCTGGTCCTTACATAGAAGAAGCTGCGCGAGCTGATTCAGTGACTGCCTTCCATAGTGTATTAGATGCGATGACAGCAATTATAAACAAACTGCTCTGCTGGAAAAAGGGGACAAAGCCGAGAATAGCGCGCGCTCTCATTCCAAAGAATCAACTGAAGTCCTCACAGCGTGCAGCTAAGAAAGACTTTGTTTGTGCCAAACTTGAAGACTGCATATATAGTCGTCAGCTGTTTGGCCTTACAAATGAACTTCTTGGAAAGAAAAATGAACCTGTACTCCCGAATACCATTCCTATGAATGATTTACCTGATAAGTTTTGTCAGTATTTTGATTCTAAGATATGCACGATCCGTCAGGAACTGGACAACTGTTCTGATGCTGTGTCTTATTTACCATATGACGGGCCTGTGTTACATGAGTTTACTGCTGTCACAGAGGAGACTGTAAAGAAACTAATTATTTCCTCACCCACCAAATCTTGTTCCCTTGACCCCATTCCCACCTCTATACTCAAGCTATGCCCTGATGAGCTTGTCAGTGTGATAACCAGAATTATTAACTTGTCTCTGGAGTCAGGGTCTGTGCCTCGGCATTTTAAGCAGGCTGTGGTAATTCCATTGTTGAAGAAGGCAGGGATGGATGCAAACTTGCTGAAAAATTATAGACCAGTGTCTAATCTTCCCTTTCTTTCCAAGATTCTGGAGAAAGTTGTGCTGAGTCAGCTCATGTCACATCTCAGTAGTAATGATTTACTTGAACTGTATCAGTCTGCATATCGAAGAAATCACAGTACTGAGACAGCATTGCTTCACATTACCAATAGCCTGCTTACACATGCTGACGTCGGACATGTCTCTTTGCTATCATTATTAGACCTGTCTGCGGCGTTTGACACGCTGGATCATGGGATTCTTTTAGAATGCCTACGCGTGTCTTTTGGTATTTCAGGTCCAGCGCTGTCATGGCTCAGGTCTTACCTTTTTGAAAGATATCAGTCTGTATGTGTGAATGGGATCATGTCTCAGCCTGTGCTTTTGAAGTATGGTGTCCCACAGGGGTCAGTTTTGGGTCCTCTGCTGTTCTCTCTGTACACTAAACCAGTTTCCCGAATCATCAGCCAGAATAGCTGTGAGTATCACAAGTATGCTGATGACACTCAGATCTCTAAGTCTGACCATCCTGGTAAACTGCAGACCATTGTCTCCAATGTGGAGAAGTGTATAGTCGAAGTCAAAGACTGGATGACTTGCAACAGACTCAAGTTAAATGATGATAAAACAGAGAGCATGCTTGTTGGTACTCGAGCTAGAACATCCGCCTCCAGCTGTGATCATATTTCCATAGGTGGCCAAGACATTTCTTTCAAATCCTATGTAAAAAATCTGGGTGTATTCCTGGATTCAAGTTTATCGATGGAAAAACAGGTTAGCCATCTTTGCCGCACTGCCTACCTGGAGCTCCGCAGAATAGGCATGATCAGATGCTTTTTGACAGAAAAGGCTACTGCCCAGCTCGTATGCTCTCGCATTCTGTCCCGTCTAGATTACTGTAATTCCCTCCTTGCTGGTATCTCATCTGATCAACTCACTCGCATTCAGCGTATCCAGAATAATGCAGCCCGGTTAGTCCTTCGCAAAAAACGTACTGATCATGTCACACCACTGCTAAAGCATCTCCACTGGCTACCTGTCAAACAGAGAATAGAGTACAAGCTGGCCACTTTGGCATACAAACACTATGACAATACGCTTCTTGCATATCTGTCTTCTTCCCTTGCCTCACACATTCCTAGTAGAAGTCTACGCTCAAGCTCACAAAAACTGCTTGTTCAGCCCAGAGTCAGCCTAAAAACTGCTGGTGCCCGTTCTTTCAGTTATCAGGCCCCTCACGTCTGGAACTCACTTCCACTGCATGTCCGTCTTTCCCCTACCCTGATGACCTTCAAAACAAATTTGAAGACCCATCTTTTCCAGGTAGCATATCAAGATTAGCTTAGTCTGGATGTGCCGCCTGGAAATGTTGGTTGTTTCCCCATGTTGATAGGCTATGTGTGTATGTGTGTGTGTGTGTGTGTGTGTGTGTGTGTGTGTGTGTGTGTGTGTGTGTGTGTGTGTGTGTGTGTGTGTTTCGTGTTAGGAATGCGCCTACATGGTGCGAGCAGATGTTTATTTAAAGAGTGAGTGCGTTCTAATTTTTCTCCTTTTTAATATTTTTTTTGTGCTGTAAAGCGCTCCGAGCTTGCTGTTCGTGGGGAAGGGCGCTATATAAAAACTATGTATTATTATTATTATTATTATTATTATTAACATGATTAGGTTTTTCTGAGTCTGAATTAGAACTGGGTGGACGGTAGTGTTTTTATTAGGTGATTGAAATATTAAGGGTTGACTGGGTCTGACTAAGGCTAAGCGACTGGACAGTATGGAAACGGCCCCGTGTTCCGTGGCCTGTCAGAGGCACTACATGCCATATGTGACATAGACCGGAAACTGGTTTAATGTAATCATATCATTGAGTTTGGACTTTTGCGTTTGGAAAACTGAGAAAATCATGAAAAATTTTGAAATTTTGCCCCAAAATCGCTGCGCTTGCATTTTCATAGGCATTTTTGCATGTTTTGCGTCGCAACACCCTGTTTTCCTGCACTGTGAGCTATGTTTAGTGTGTTTGTTCATTTATTTTTTTGTCTTACAGATAGTCATGAGTCTGACCTTCGATCTTGATCTGTGACCTTTTACCTTGACCTTGAAAGGGTGGGGTTTGGGGCGTTCAGTTTGATAAATGCGTTAAAAAAATGTACTCTTTCAGTTATTGAAGTTGTGGGGTGAGGTAGGGTGGGTTGGGGTGGGGTGGGGGGATGGTGTGGGGGGGTGGGGTGGGGGGGGGGGATGGGGTTGGGTTGGAGGTGGGGGGGGGCTTAAGGTCAAGGTTAAGATGAAAACTACAATGAAACGGTGTCAGCATGCTCATTTCATCAGACAGCTGACCTCAGAGTGAAATATGCCGCCAAAATAGTTTGACATGCAGAAGTGTTATTTTGCATGATCCAGCTACACTGGCTGCATCTGAGATGTCATTCTGTTGTAATTGTCATGAGGGATGTCTCTGATGTCTATTCTGAGCCAAACACAAGCACATTTACACTGCGTGAAGCTCATTTGAGTGCATTGTTATGGGACCAGCAGTTGCGGCCACCAGTACAGGCTTTTACAGGAGTGTTCACAGGTTTGGCACACACATGCCTGCTGCATTTGCAACATGAGTTGAGGTGTTTTGAGACTCTGACAAGTGTTTTTTTTATATAAAAATGAACTGTACATAACCTTTTTCTCTGCTATCTCTTAAATAAGCACTCCAGACACTTGTTTGGGTATGCGGTGTGTCCCGTGTAGCATAGTTTTGGCTGTTTTGTGTAGTCTTTTGTCTGTGGGTTAGCTCAGTAGACTTAATGTTTAAATTGCAGAGCTGTTTCATGACCCCTTTTGCCTGAGGAAAAGATTGCAAGCATAATATAGGGCATGGCAGCTGGTTACAGGCCTCTTCCTGCTTGTCACCAGACAACAGGGTCAATGAGCATGCCTGGGCGATGTCTTTTTGGCTGCCCTGAGATACACAAGGAAATGCCTTGGGTCTGAAAGCTCATTTTTCATCAATGTCAGTGTAATGGTAACCTTTCTCAGTTATCCAGCCCACCAGAAGTCAGTTTGACTGTATCGCATGCGTGTGTAAACTTGGAAAAACAGAAAAAGTAGAGGGGGTGGGTAATGAAAAGAATATGAAAAAAAAACTTTCATGAGCCTTTGTCTCAAATGCAACATTTCTGAAAAATCAGACATATTACTTAATGTACATGCCAATTTTGGAGGCGTTCTGACCATATCTAGTCTGTTTTTCATGGCATCATATATGCATGACCCAAAACATCAACAGCACAGTGAACGCCACAACGCGCTTCATATAATGGGCCATAACATAAAGATGCAGTAACATTCAATGGTGTCACTTTGGGTTTGACTTAGCTAGTGTCTAAGGATTGCACTGATGGCATAATATTGAATGGTGGTCAGGTGGGACAGTTTCTCTGACAGGTCATGTTACATATTCAAATTGGGCAGTTGAGGCAGTAAGAGGACCGGTGTTTTAAAAAATAATTTTTGCCTTATTTGAAAATTTGTAGTAGGGCTGGGAATGTTGGAATTTGCTGGAAATGTCTGGTTAGATGAGAGGAGACATGTTTGGTGCTTTGATTCATTTTTACCATTCTGAGCTTATCCAGTGGACAATTGTGGGCCTATGTTGAGTTGCCGTTGACATAGTGATTTGAGGGGCACGCTGATTTCAGCTGTGCTTGGGTGGGGGGTTGGTAAGGAATCAGGTTCATAGCCAAGAAATGAGACAGTCAATGTGCTGTTTTTGTTGGTATTTTGTGCACGGCAAATGTGCAGCTGGTGGGCGGTAGTGTTTTTTTAGGGGATTGAAATATTAGGGGATGACTGGGATTGACTAAGAGGACAGTACGGAAACGGCACTGTGTTCCGTGGCCTATGGAACACTTCTTGAAACTCTAGTCTTGCACTGATATGCAAGGGAAAGAATGCTTCGCTTTATCAATTGAACAATTCAGACAAGGGTACAGTCCTATTGAGATACTGCAACATCACCCTAACATCTGCAGAAATTGCTGTCTAGGACACGCATCAATCGCAGTGTGTATTACATCTCCCTCAAAAGCACATGATGTTTTCATTTTCTGTCATGGTCATCTCCAGTGCAAGCCAGGAACTGTACACTAAGCATATATTTGATTCTGTGACCGAGACCTTGTGTGTCAGAGGAATGTACCGGATGCAAGCTTCAGATGCACAAGACCTAAAGCAGATAATTTGCTGATGTCATCAAAGACTAAACTCACAACTGTGTAAGGCAGAATAATTTCCTCTCGTATTGGCTGAATAGTCTTATGATGCATTGCTACCCAAATATTCTAAAACTTGTGCGTCAATAAAACTCTTTGTGACAAATTAGCCTAAAACTCTCTATGACAAATTACCCTCATCAGATCATCCGCATCTCAGATGCAGGGCTCTTTTTGGGAGCACTGCCACTCGTCTTGAACTTGTCATATTTTTCGTTCCTCGGATTATAGTGTAGCTTATAAAATCAACCGGAATTTATTACGCTATCAGACGTGCACGCGCGTCTGACAGCGGACGTAAATTCTGGTTGATACTATGGTTTGTTTCTTGATGGCAGATGGTGATCGCCAACCTGAGGAGGTTTCGGCAGATGTTATTGGGCAGCAGGCCAATGTTCATGCTGGATGCTCTTTTGGTGCCCCCTGACCTCCTCCTGTCTCCCCCTTCGAACGATGTGTACAAGTTCACAATGCAGTGTGTCCGCGACGGTGTGGAAACGTGAGCGCTTTCCTGTACAGTTTGTGGGAGTACTTCTCATGCAGTATCTTAAAGAAGAAATTCAACCAATAACACACATGAATTCCTACATAACGGATGGACATTTTCTCATGATTTTGGTGTGCAGTTCTCTGATGACGCGTTTAGAAATTGGTTTGTTTGACAGAAACAAAATATATGATGACAGTACATTTTCTGCTGGATAAATGATGATGTAAGAAGTCAGCGGCTCTCAAAAACTACAAACAAATAGCGGATTACACGTGCAGGTAGCAGATAAAAAGTTTTACCCAGAAAGTGCATAAGACATTTGTTAGTGTGTTAGTGGTTGCGTTTCTTTCGGAAGATACTGTAGGGACCCACGCGGGGAGTGTGCCACAAGTACATGTCTTTTCTTTAAATAGTTGTGTACTTGTGGCGTAATCCCGGAGTGGGTCTAAATGGGGAGTTCTCCCGCCAACGGTACAAGTTAATTTTACGCAAATGGATAATCACACTCATGTATGTATGTATACATGCATGTGCACGTAATTGTTTCTTATTTGTATGCTGGTCAGTGATTTCCGATCTTGCAGCCTGAGGCATGTGAAAAAAATCACAGACCAGCGCTGGTTGATGTTGAAAAACTTGGACTATCAAAACATTTGCAGGTCAGCAGCAGGAGTAAAAGCCGGCAGATGTAAATGTGTAAATACCCCAATCTGTCAAGCAGAACATTCTGCTCTTCAAAATTGAATCTTTTATAACACTAAAAGACAATAGAAGTTGCATGCCTAGATTGCAGTACTATCCTCAGTATGAGTGCTGGGAAAATGCAACAAATCATTGTCACTGCCTTATTGGCGTTATGTGACCCTGGAACCTAGCCTGCCCCTCTATTACATGTGAGGTGCAGCATATGGTGGTACACTACAACCAAAAAGTCAGATTGTGTTATTTGCGATCGTATTATTTAGTTTTGCATTTACATAGACTTGTGAAAAATGTATTTTTCTTTAAAATGTATTTAAAAAAAAACCCTACCGATGGCATTACTAATAGGAAGATACACCTAGCTTATCGATTTCAGCCTAAGACCCTTTGCGTATACTACGCAACAAGGGGAGCAACTCTTGTGAGGTGCTAGCTCACTACCTGATTGGCCTCCCTTACCTGAGTGGCCTCCCCTCCTCCCATATAATTGCGCATGCGCAGTACCGCCTCGCCAGGCAATAGATTTCCCTGTCCCCCATAACCCGCCCGTCAGGGCCGTCCATGATCACATCGGTGCTGTGGATGTTAAACCCGAACGAACCAACCGCCTCGCCAGTCTTACTCTTAGCTTACTAGCTGCAAGCGGGGCAGGTAGGAGGGTCCTCCGAGTAATGCCATCGGTAGGTATTTTTCGAAAACATACATTTTAAAGAAAATTACTTTTGTTTCCTCAAAATAGCCTACCGATGGCATTACTATTAGAAGAATATTAGGAAGAATAACAAACAGGAGGATGGTGCCGTCAACCAGCCGTGCAACTGCACATACTTAGAGAAAAAGAGCTTGGAGTAATCACCTATCGATTTCAGCTAAGTGTTACCTATGGCGCTCTAGGCGTCGTAAGGGAGTGTTGAGCCACAGAGACGTCGTCAAGTAGGGCCAGGTTGTCTCATTGGCCCGAGAGGTCTCTCAGGTAGAAACGGGCGAATGTGGATTCAGACCGCCAGCCGACCGCCGCGATAATGTCCTTTACACCGCAGTTGAGGTCGAGGGCGACGCTATTTGAGACCGCTCTGATTTCATGTGCCCGGATCCGAAGTCTTTCCTCCCCCCCCCCCCCTTCTCCCCGTCTGCGCGGAAATGTCGTTCCTGCCCAGTGCAAGGGGCAGGAAAAGGCGGGAGCGGCTTCTCCTGAAAGGCTTTGACCTACGGAGGTAGATCCTCAATGCCCGGACTGGGTCATGTTGACGAGACGTTTGGAACCGATCGAATCCTTTGAGCGGCCGGAAAGTGATTACCGGTGCCGCGGCCGTGGGGATCGGATTCTTGGCCAGGAAGGCCAGGTTAGTTAGAAAGCTGTACTGAGCCGTCCGATCGGAATTGGAGACAGGCTGGGTCTACCGATAGAGCATGTAGCTCGCTAACTCTTGCCGCCGTAGCCAGAGCAAGGAGGTCTTCCGGGCCACGTCGGCCAGCCGTGCCAAGGGCAAGGGCTCAAACCGGGCGGAGTTTTAAAAGCCATTTGAGTACCCAAGGGAGGTCCCAGCGTGGCACCAACGAGCGCGAGACTGGTCGCCGGAGCTCGAAATGTGCCATCAGGTCCGCTAGATCCTTACACGAGCCGGATCTGTCCGTCCCAAATGTCGGCACGTGTCAGCAATCATGGAGAGGTAACCCCTGATGGTAATAGGTACCAGCGTCTGTTCCTCGAAAAGCCAAAGGGAGAACTCGGAAAGTTGTGGCATCGTCAGTGCCGTGAAGGAGAGGTGTCGAGCTTCGCACCATGACAGGAAGACCCGCTACTTGCCTTAATACACCTTGCGGGTGGCAGGTCTGCGGGGCGCAGCGATAGCCTCCACAGCTGCATGCGAGAAGCCTCTTGCTGTGAGGGCCTTCCGCATAACCTCCAGGCGTGAAGCGCAAGCCTCTCCTGGCAAGGATGGAAAATGTTCTGCCTGGGTTGTTTTCAGCATCGTGCGAGGGGTTGGGAGTTGCACAGGAGGCTCCGTGGCGAGGCCCAACAGGTTGGTCGTTCAACTCCTGTTCCAACTGAACCTGGCGACCAAAAGGAGAACTGTGTTGCTGCCTCATAGCTTGTGCACGATCGTGGGTACTAGCACGGTGGGTGGGTACGCGTAGGCCACTAGGCCCTCCCTTGAGATGGACAGGGCGTCTACCCGCCACGCGAGGGGTCCAGAATGGGTGATACCGGAAGCTGCTTGTTCCACCTGGTCGCAAAGAGGTCGATCATGGGAGACTAATGAGAAGTCTGGTAGCAGATGGGCCCCCCCAGCCCGCCCGACTGGCGTCTGTGCAGAGGGACAGAAGAGGAGGAGGGGAGAAAAGGGACGAGGAGTCCGACCATCTTTGAAGGTGGACAACTATTATGGGAGTGATCGGAACAATGGCTTCCAGGTCTCCCGAGGAGGGACGCCAGTGGACCAGCAGATGTAGTTGTAGCGGGCGCGAGTAGAGCCTGCCGAGGGGCAAGAGATCCGCTGCTGCGTTGAGGAGACCCAGCAGTTAAAACCAGGTCCTGGCCGTCACCACTTTGGCATGAGACACGTGGAGGGCTAGCTCTGCCAACTTCCGGCTGCGCTTGTCTGGCAGCCATACTGTGTTGAGATCTGTCAGGAACTCCATACCCAAGTGGATGAACCTGCGGTAGGGCGAGAAGTCCGACTTCCCGCTGTTGATCAAGAACCCGAGCTGGTGAAGAAGCTCGAGAATCGAATTCTTGTCCTTCTGCAGCACGGAGGCGTCATGATTTCGGAGCAGGAGATCGTCCAGGTAGTTGGACGAAGGGCTGGAAGACGACTGCCTGGCCTTGACCATCACGGCGTCGACAGTCTGTGTAAAGGCCCAGGGACTGAGATTTAAACCAAAGGGGAGAGCACGGAACTGGTAGACCGTTCCCCGGAAGACAAAGCGCAAGTAGCAGCGCGCCGACGGGTGAACGAGGACGCGAAAGTATGCGTCCTCGAGGTCGAGGCTGATGGCAAAGTCCATGGGCTGAATGGCGGCCTTCAACGCCCGCGCCGTCTCCATACGAAAGGGAGGAGCCGAAATGAACTTGTTTAATGCCGACAGGTGTATGACCGGGCGCCACCGGCCGTCTGGTTTGGGAACCAAAAAAAAAAAATCGGCTGTAGAAGGCCGGCGAATCGTGCCGAATGACCACCTCCGTGGCGGCTTTCTGGAGCAAAGCCATGATCTCACATTGAAGCGCCGCAGCCTTGTCAGGGTCGGCAGGGACCCGAATCAATAGCGGGGCGCGGCGCGGCGCGGCACAGAGGCGGGGGCTGATGAAACGTCATTCGCAACCCTTCCGTGACGGTAGAGAGGACCCAAGGGTCGTCCGATAACAGCGACCTCCACTGGTCACTGTGTGAGGCAATCCTCCCGCCGACGGCTACGGGAGAACCGGACAACGACGGCGGGGGCAGACGCGGCGAGTCACTGGGCCCGCCCTCGACCAGACCTCCTGGCCCTCCGAGGCCAAGAGGAATGGATGGGCGGGGCAGTGCGCGGGCGACCAAAGAACGGCTGTTCGCTAGGTGCGGAGAAGCGTCGGGAGTAAAGCGAGAGGATGGTCTAAAACTCCGCAGGGCGCGACCCACGGCCTTGCGGGAAGCTTGAAGCCGGGAACGGTCGACCCGAGGGGCACTGGGCAACAGGTCTTTAGCCGACTCCTTGACCAACTGCCACGTAGGGCCAAACAGAATGGATCCCCCATTCGAAGCCTAGCGGAGCTGGGTCTTGACCGCAGGAGGGATGCCCGTGCAACTCTTCAGGACCCCATCTTGGCGTATAAGATCACAGTTCGCCGGCTAAGGAGTTTTCCGAGGCAAAGTACTCCGCCCGATTTGCTGCCGTAGCCACCACGCGTATGTCGCGACAGCAAGACTCAATGGAGCGCCCTATGTCTTCGTCCGTACAGCGTACTACGGCCTGCGTCGCCAGCTCGCGGAAACCCGCACAAGCGAGGGAATTCCGGACCAAGGCTGCCGTCTTGTCGATACCGGTGGGTACCAACTTCCGCGCCATCTGCGCAACACCCGCCTGCAATTCCGCCTAGGTGTCAAGGATCGGGAGAGGGCAAAGGAAAGACTGGGAATGCCCGGCGTACCAACGCTTGTGGAACCTGATGTGCATGTCCGGTTGCCACCGAGTGTCGGAGAAAAACCCCTTTTCCCGCAACTTACCGTGCCGCAGATGATCGTTGAAAGCCTCAGATAGGTCCCGATCCCCGATGGGCTGAGGAAAAGATTTGAAACGCTTGGGTTGACGGTGTGCGTCCACCGGGGTCGAAGGTTTTCTCTTGAGCAGCGGGGACGGTGGACACACGTCCCGAGGCAAGATGCGGGAGATCGGTCGAGCGGCCTCATCGAGGTTCCGCGCCAAATCTCTTTCCCGGGACGCTGCGGGCGGACGGAAGAGAAGGGGTGCTAACGGACCGAGCACCCGGCCGGGAGCGTAAGGCGTGGGACGACACCGAGCGAGGAGAGCGCAAATCCGAGGTATCCGAGGCCGACGAAGGGGAGTCCCAGGCACAAAGGGCTGAGGTCGAGACCTCCGGATAGATGCTAAGTATGTCCTCCGCGGTGGTAGGAAGGATCCCGCAAGGGGGCAGACTGAGGTAACCTTCGTGCGATTTCCGGTGAGACAAACTGCCCGCGTGGGGCGAACGGGGCTGCGCCGTGAGGAAGCGGCTGGATGTAGAGTCCGCTGGGAGTGAGGGTGACGCATCTCCAACTGTTCCGGTGCCTGGTATAGAGAGATGACGTCGCGCATCGCTGTCCGATGGCGGGAGTCATGGCGGCGACTGTGTGGTGAGATGGAGCGCCGGCGAGACGGTCACGAGAGCGGGAGCAGGAGCGAGCAGAAATAACATGACCAGAAAAGCGGTACCGCGACCCCCCAGGGAAAGTAGGCACCAGAGTGTCGGGAATGGCGGCGGACCGTAGAGGGTGAGGAGACACGGCGGTGCGAGCCTGCCCTCAGCCCGGAAGAAGCACGTGAGGGCAAGGAGCGCTTCGAACGACGGCGATCATGTCGACCTCCGCTGAGAGCTGTGAGAGCCCCCTACCGCCAACTGGCTATCTCTAGCTGGGTGGGGGGGGGGGGGGGGGGGGGGCGTGCGTCAGCAGCCTCCGCCCAATTACACTTGGCAGAGCGGGCGGGAAAGGATTGTTGTGTCGAACGCCGACTAGAGCTGTGAGATGTCCCCACCACCAAAAGGCTACCTGTAGCAGGTATGTGAGAGAATTGGGAATTGGGGGAAGGGGGGGGGGGGGGGGAGGACGTCAGCAGCCTCCGCCCGTCATGCTCTGACAAGTGGGTGGAAATGGTAGAGTGAGACACTAAAAGGCCCGTCGGTGCGGACGGTAGGACCGACGGGGTGCATCGAATAGAAGGAACAGGAGTCTTTGAAGCCGCACGTCGGGGTCCTGGGGCGGGAGGGGGATTCTCCGCCAACGGAAAACCCAACGCCTGAACAGGCGGGTCACGGGCACCAGGAGGGCGCTCCCGCCGATAGAAGTGCCACAACTGGGACCACCACAGTTACTCGCGCAACGTGGCACAAGTAGCACTAGTCGCCATGGAAGAGCAACCGCAGCGAAGGCAAACACAGGGAATATGCATCGCTGGGCCATTGAAAATCGCCACAGCGCCGGCAGGTCCGAACTTGCATACTGCAAGAGAAAAAAGGGTCAAGTAAAAGCGAGAATCACAGTGGACCAACGGTCACAACGAGCGACCGGTCGCACCGTGACTGCATAATTTTCAAAGAATAAAATTCCCGGGCAACGTCGAAGACCGGCAGCTCTTCCTAGCCAGCAGGAGACAGTACCCGAGGTCTTACCTCATCATTGGAGATTGGAAAATCCAAACGAAACACCAAACACAAAAGCACACTGAAGGCTGAGTAACCCTTATCTGACGGAAGCTAAGTGTGAGACTGGCGAGGCGGTAATTCGCATGCGCAATTATGTGGGAGGAGGGGAGGCCACTCAGGTGGTGAGCTAGCACCTCACAAGAGTTGCTCCCTTTGTTGCGTTGTTATACGCAAGGGGTCGTAGGGTGAAATCGATAAGCTAGGTGTATCTTCCTAATAGTAATGCCATCGGTAGGCTATTTTGAGGAAACAAAAGCCACTAATAAGTGAAAGCAGCAGGTCCATGAGCCAACATCGGCTTTGATAGCTGGCCCGTGCATGGCTGTGTGTGGGACAGCTACGGCTGATTTTGGCCTGAGGACCTTTTCACAATATCGGATACGACACACACAGGTCTCTGGCACCCCCAAGGTGGTTGTACTGGAGCGCATAATACTAATGCTGATCTACAGTGACCAGCTTTCACCCTTGCTGATGACATCTTCTTTTGCTGTGACCAGGACGAAGCTGTTTGTGCGCTGGATGAACGGGAGCAGTGTGGAGACCCCGGCCAAGAAGATCGAGGGGGAGGAGGAGCTGTTTGTCTTCAGCTTTTTCACGGACATTGTGGCCAACCAGGAGGTGATTGATCTGGTGAACAACATCTCAAACGCCACGATCAATGGGTTGACCACCCTCACTCAGCAACTCCGCCGATGGAGGTCGTATCGCGAGGTCTGGAAGTCGGATAAGGTGAGGAAGTCTGGAGTGATCCGTTACAAAAGATCCCTTTGGTGCTCAATTGTAATGTCCCCCAGAAGCAAAAATCTTCAGGCCCACAACGTGTGCGGGTCCACCGCAGCTGTTGTGGGCCCGAGGACCTTTGCTCTTTCATTTGCAAGAGGCATGAATTCGCAAGCCCCTGCAGTTGCGCCTACGAATCTACATCTCTTGCTGACGGAGGTCAGTCATGGCTGTGTGTGTCAGATGGAGGACATGGATGAATTGTCGTGTGTGTATGTTCAGCAGCTTGTAAGGCACAGCTGACTTCCATTGAAAAACTCAAGAAAACTGTATTATTTTCATTCATATTAGAATTTAGTATTGCAGTATTTAAAGGGGTTAAAGTTAGCAGACGGCAATACGAAACTTTGTAAATTCGAGGTATCGGCTACAGATTTCCATATTTTGCAAATGGAACCATTTCTTCCTCAAGTAGCAATAATAGAAACTTCATGTCTAGACTGCCAGAAAACCACAAAAATGCCTGCCTCTTAGTATTGTCACCATTGACAACTTATGACCCTTTGACTCCCAGAATGAAATGACTTCCGTTCTATGGAATAGAAGTCATTTCATTCTGGGAGTCAAAGGGTTAACCACTTATTTTGTTGGCATGTGCAGGCAGCCCAAGTGGAGAAGTGGGTGTTGCGTGGCCCCAGTATTGTAAAGTACGACGAGCGCCTGCAGTACTACGGCAAAGTCATTGATGACCTGCAGGCCTTCCCGCCTGAGAAAGATGTGGCCTTCATGCGTGTTTACATTGGCCAGCTCTTGACCACGGTCAGCAACCACGCAACGGATTGGATGAACATGCTGTGTCGCACACTGCATGCTTCAGCCAAGGACAATCTGGACAGTTTGCTGGAAATGCTGCAGGTTGGGGAACTCTTGCTGCCAATAGACAATTTCCGCAAATCAGAAATAAATCAAAATTGCCTGTTTTGACCAAAAAAACAGTGGATTAACCCTTTTCATCCTGATACACTTTTGCTTGCTTTTGCACCTGAGGCGCCAAGCTATTTTGGCACAGACCTTGAACTAGAATGGTGGATCTATTTCCTAATCTGCAATAGAGCATTCATAGGACAGTAAGCAAGATTTAAAAATTCGGCCTCAATATGTAATGGGTTAATAGCCTGGACAAATATAGGATATTGCATACTTTTTGTATTTGTCTTGGCTTTTAATCCGCTGTTTCCATCAAAACACGTGCAGTTTGATCTGCTTCTGATTTCTGAACAACGTCTATTGTTTTGGCTCACATGGGACAACAAAAGTGAAGCCATCCATTTTCTGTCTGTCGTCTGTGGAAAACTTGAGGATCTATGCCTCGTGCATGTTGGTAGGATTCATTCAAGGTTGCATGCTTCACGGTGATCTGTGGCTGTTGCAGTTGTAACAGATAGTTTATGGATAAGATGCAGCCAGGCTGATGACAGTTTTCAAGGTATTGGGGCGGACCGTGGCGCAGCGGTAAAAGCGCCTGCCACCAATGCTAGAGGTGCAAGGTTCGAATCCCGGTTTTGGCGTCGGACTTTTCTCCTCTAGTAAGTGTCACCGTTAATTCGGGCGGACCGTCGGGGGTTCTTTCTCTGGGTACTCCGGCTCTTCCTCCCCCACGGCTTTGGTATCAATTTCAGCCTACTTAATCAAATTTCAAATATAAATGATTTGAATTTTCCAAAACTTCAGTAGCTCGCTTGAGCTTGCCCTTAGCACCACGTGAATGTTCTGTGTTTATGTACAGTGTGTGAGTGAATACGCGTGATTCACGTGAGCGTGCTTGTTGGGCTCAGTTCGCGGCGGCGCTTTGAGCCGATTTTCAATTGGGATAAAGCACGTGTTTAATGCGATGATTTATGATTTATTTATTGTCTGTTTTCAGTCGAAATCTAACGATGTGGAGCACCACCCACGGGACCTGGAAGATCTCAAATCAGTCCTGACCACCATCGCAGAAATCAAAGCCATCTCTATGGACGTAGAATCACGCACACTTCATATCCACGAATGCTATAGGACGCTCATCAAGTATGGTGTTGAGGTCTGTCTAGTATCCAGCAAAGGCCATTCCCAGTACGCGAAAGTCTTCAGGCCCACGATGGTCGCAGTGGACCTACGCACAGCTGTGCACGGGCACACTGTAGCTGTCGTGGGCCCAAAGACATTTTGCTACTGGGGTTGGGCTGATGTAAACCGTAGCTGACTTGTGCATAGCCCTGCGAGGCCGACATCAACTGACATCAGCCAGCAGGACTTGTGCGCACAGAGTAATCATTCTTAAAAAAACTAACACAAATAAAAGAGTTAGAAATGTGTGAAAATCAGGACAACAAAAAGGAATTTGTTGGCATAAAATGAATTAGAATCAATTAAGGCAAAAGTGTGCCATGGTCCACCATGAAGCTATACAACATCAATGCCAACCTGATCAAAGTCATAGCGAACCTTTACAACAAGGCCACTAGCGCAGTCTGCTTCAACGGTAAAATAGGAAACTGGTTTAGGATTACATTTGGAGTCAGACAAGGCTGCTTGCTCTCACCTACTCTTTTCAACATCTTCCTGGAAAGAATCATGACGGACGCTCTGACAGATCATGAAGGAACTGTCAGTATTGGAGGCAGAACAATCACGAACTTGCGCTTTGCGGACGACATTGATGGCCTTGCAGGAACAGAGAAGGAGCTAGCTCAGCTGGTGGGAAAGTTGGATAGTACAGTCATTGCGTATGGGATGGAAATCAGTGCAGAGAAGACCAAACTGGTGACCAATAACACCAGTGGCATTGGCACTGAAATCATGGTTCGAGGTCAAAAACGGGAAACAGTTAATAAATTCAAATACTTAGGAGCCATTGTGACAGATGAGGGATCAAAACCAGAAATACTGTCCAGAATTGCGCAGACAACAGCACTGACAAGATTGAAGACCATAATTGGAAGGACAGAAACATCACACTCTGCTCCAAGATCAGACTGATGCGCTCCTTAGTCATCTCAGTGTTTTTGTATGCCTGCGTGTCATGGACCCTCACAGCAGACCTTGAAAGGAGGATACAAGCCACCGAAATGAGATGTCTTCGAAGGCTGCTTGGCATTTCACACAGAGATCACATCACGAACGAGGAAGTGGGAAGCAGAATCAGGCAAGCCATCGGGCCCTATAATTAGCCATTGTGTAAAAACGCAAACTGAAGTGGTATGGGCATTTCACACGTTCAGCAGTGGCTTGCCAAAACAATCCTGCAAGGCACTGTGCAAGGAGGACGAAGGAGAGGAAGACAGGAAAAGATGGGAGGACAATATCTCAGAGTGGACAGGACTGAAGCTGGGCGTTACGCTGAGAATGACAGAGAACAGAGAAAAATGGAGGGAGCTGGTTGCAAAGTCATCAGTGGTGCCCCAGCGGTCGGCAAGACTACGGGATATAGATAGATAGATAGATAGATAGATAGATAGATAGTGCCAGAGTCTAGCATTACTCGATGATCTCATGAAGAAGTTCAGATCTTGACAAACACACACAAAGATACACACTCACTTGTTCACTCTTGCACCTCACACACATAGGATGTAGGAGAGACTTTAGAATCTTTTGTTGTCATATACAGCTTTTGAGCACAAGTATGCACACACACGTACACACACAGAGAAACACCCATTACATCCTGACGCTGATTTTGTAAAACTTGCTTATTGTCCTATGAAGGCTACATTAAAGATTAGGAGATAGAGCAACTGTTTTAGTTCAAGGATGGTGCCAGAATAGCTTGGTGCCTCAGGTGCCAAGCTATTCTGGCACCACCCTTGAGCTATCAGTCAAATTTATGTCAAGCGGTGTATCAGGATGAAAAGGGTTAACATACACACACTGGTATGTTCACATGCACTCGCTCACTCACTCATACACACACACTACACACAAAACACACACACACAGAGCCTTGATTCCATTCTGTAGCGGCATCAGCCTTTGATAAATTCTGTACAGATACCAGCAGAAGAGTGTAGACAAGTGGGAGCACTGTCGGATGTATGGGAGGCGCTGTTACTGAAAGCCAAAAATGTGGATGCCAGCCTGGTCATTGTCAAGAAGAAATTCACCCAGGTAAGAAAGCTCCTGACACTACACTTCATTCCAGGCCCCTTATACAAATATTAACAGGCAATTTTGAGCTCAGATGATGTGCTGGAATCTTCTAAGCTTTTTTGGCTCACGTGCGAAGTAAACGCGAGTCTACGTTCTGGGCCAGTGGTCGACTGCCATCCGTCCGCCGCCGTTCGCTGTGGTAAACATTAATGTTGGCATTTTCTCAGAGACTATTCAAGACACAGTTTTCAAACTTGGCCCAAAGATACTCTGTGGCAAGACCTTTCTAAACATACAAATTTGAGTGTCCTCTCGCAAAGGTCAAGGTCACAGGAGATAGGGAATAGGTAAAAAAAAAGCTATTTTTTTACATAATTTATTTTTTTTCTCAAATACTATTGACAACTTCAAACCCAAACGTGGTACAAAGATACTTGATTGGAAGACCTTTCTATGCGTGCTAATTTTGGTTGATCCCTCGGAAAGGTCAAGGGTCACAAGAGCTCAAGAAATAGGTTAAAAAAAGCCATTTTTGACAAAAGATGTTTTTTTCTGAAATACTATTCACAACATCAAACCCAAACTTGCTACAGAGATACACGGCAGCAAATAGCAAATACACGTGTAACAGGCCAACTACTACATACCTACGCTATCGTTACCCGGTGACTAACTAAACCCTGTCACCCCTCTAAAATAACTCCCCTACAAAATTAGACGAAAAAGATCCGTGTCGTGACACGGTGGTTTGCCAGATGTGTGAAAACTGATTAAATTTTGAGAAAACATGGATTTTGCTGGTGCAGAAGCCATCTCTTTACTTATTGTCACAAAGGTCATACACCTAGATCGGTCATATAGATGAGCCATAAGGGCTTTGCCTTTCTTGTTTTATTTTCGACTCGTATTTCATATTAAACCGCATGTATAACTCCGTGACTGCTGGAGGACAGTAACCAAAGCCCAGCTTCGACGAAGCTGTTGACCTTCTCTTGGACCCCGCCACCTCTCCTGATCTTGCATCCCATTTTGATTCCTCCCTTCGAAAACTTCTGGACATCCACGCCCCTGTCACCACCTGCTCCATACCCAACCGACTCCCATCCCCCTGGCTCACTGACGACATAGCTGATGGCAAGCGCGAGCGCCGACAAGCAGAACGCCGCTGGCGCTCATCCGAACTCACCGTTCACAGACAGATCTTCCAAACCACCAGATCCAAAGTCTGCAGAATGATTTCCGACTCCAAACGTAAACATCTTCAAAACAAAATCCTGGAATCCACTTCATCCAAAACCCTCTACGCTACCATGAACACACTCCTAGGCACTTCTAAAGACTCTCCTCTTCCCAACACACACAGCAAAGAAGAATCCCCGTCCGCTTTTTCCACCTATTTCATCGACAAAATCCAAACTCTGCGCAACACACTCGACACTCTGCCTTCTCCGCCTTGCCTTCCTGACCCCCCCTTTTCCGGCACTCCCCTCTCGTCCTTCCCCCCCGTCTCTCAGGATGAAGTCCTCAAGACCATAAAGTCCATGACTTTCAAAACCTGCGAACTAGACCCCTCCCAGCTTCTCTCTACCGGGACGGCCTTCCAAAACTTTTGCCCTTCATCACCGACATCATCAACACATCTCTAGAAAATGGCTCCTTCCCCGATATCTTCAAGTCCGCCATTGACCGTCCTCCCCTCAGAAAACACAACCTCGACCCAAACGATCTCAAGAACTACCGCCCAGTCTCCAATCTCTCTTTCCTGTCCAAGCTTCTTGAGAAGGTTGTCCTCAACCAGCTCAACCTCCACCTCGCCGACAACAACCTCCTCAGTCCCTTCCAGTCTGCCTATCGCAAACATCACAGCACTGAAACAGCCCTTCTACATATCCTAAACGACCTGCTTATCTCCACCGACTCGGACAACATCTCCCTTCTTACGCTACTCGATCTCTCTGCCGCCTTCGACACCATAGACCACTCTATCCTCCTCCATCTCCTTCACCACTCCTTTGGCATCACTGACTCTGCTCACTCCTGGTTTCTCTCCTACCTCTACGACAGACAGCAATCAGTCACCATCGACGGCGTCTCCTCCAACCCAGTCAGGCTCTCCTGCGGCGTTCCACAGGGGTCCGTCCTGGGTCCGGTCCTTTTCACACTCTACACCTCTCCCCTGTCCAACCTCATCCAGTCTCACCACATACACCACCACCTCTACGCTGACGACTCACAACTACTAGACAAAGACAAACTCGACAACACTCAGTCACTACTGACTCGCACGGCTGACTGCTACGAAGACGTGAAAAACTGGATGACAGCAAACAAGCTCAAACTGAACGACGACAAAACGGAAGCCATGCTGGTAGGCACTCGCCAGAAACTTTCCCAGCTCCCCCTTCTCTCCACCTTTAACTCGACAGCACCCCCATCTCCTTCTCTGACTCGGTCAAGAACCTCGGCGTTATCCTCGATTCCTCTTTTTCCATGACCAGAATCGTCTCCGCCACGGCCCAGGCATGTTATTTCCACCTCCGCCGCATCAGTCAGGTCAGTAAATACCTCACTACCGAAGCTGCCACCTAACCCGCTGTCTCTCTCATCTTATCTCGCATCGACTACTGCAACTCTCTCCTTTCCGGCCTTCCTCACTCCACCACTCTCACTCTTCAGCGCGTCCAGAACAATGCTGCCCGCCTCGTCCTCAGAAAGAAAAAATCCGACCACATCACTCCCCTGCTCAAGCTCCTTCACTGGCTCCCCATCCCCAACGCATCCAATACAAGATTCTGTCTCTCTGCTACAAATCCCTGAACAACTACGCTCCTACCTATCTCTTCAACTTACTTCACCCCTACACTCCTTCCCGCTCCCTCCGCTCCGCCTCCGACCCTCTCCGCCTGCTCATCCCCCGCACCAAACTCAGCACTTTCGGCCCCCGCTCCTTCTCCGTCTACGGTCCATCCGCCTGGAACACCCTCCCACTCTCTCTCCGTCAGAAACACTCTCTCTCCTCCTTCCAGTCCGCCCTCAAAACTCACCTCTTTCAACAGTTCTAGTTCTAGCACTATATCACCACACTCCCCACCCCAAGCTGACCGTCGTAATGTATTTTCACTATTTGTGGTACTTGAGTCATTGTCTGAAGCGTGCGCATGCGTGTGCGAGTTGTGAGTGCGCGCTTAGAGTTATAATTATTATAACATAAGCGCATTATAAATACCGTAATTATTAATTATTATTATTATTATAACTGCGCAAGGCATAGATCCTCATGAGCCCCCACTCCTACGGTGGCTCTTGAGGTTCTGTATCTCTTGTGTGCTTTATTTATAGCTGTGCCTTGGGCGGACTGGGTTACATGTATCTTTCGGTCATCTGCAAAGATTTAAAAGACATAATTTCTAGCTGCTGGCTGGGGGGATAAAATAAAGATGCATATATATTTTTTTTTTGGTGAGAGCAGACAGCTTTCCTAACCTCTTGACGCCCCACCCGGGTCTGCCCTGGGGGACTTGGGTGGGGTTAGGTATTTTTTAGTTCCCAGGGTCACCCTGGTCAGCCCCACAGGGTGGGTTTTTCTCTCTATTCTGGGGCATGTGTTTCTGTCTACCCTTTGTCCATTCACCTGTATTTGCCTTTTTCAAACTCTCCCTACTGTCTGCGCTGCCTGTAGCTCTTGATATTGGATGTGTGTTGCTAAATGGTCTTAGCTTTATTTATGCCCCATGTTGTAGGTTTATTTAATGTATTTGACCGGCTGGCGACATACATTCAATTTTCTGTTTAGTTTTTTTTCACAAGCAGTGCAGGCACGTCCTGAGAAAGCATTGTTGCTGTCGGGACGTTAAGCAATGTCCAATCAATCAATCAATAAAACCTAACCTCTTGACCACAAGCGCAACCAACAATGCCAAAATGCGAGAGGCATAAAGCCCCCGCAGTGGGGGATGACGGACACATAGCATTTGTCGATGGACAGAAGCAATTATCCATCTATTTTGGTGCTTGACAGATTACTCAAGAGCAGATAGCAGATTTCCAAGTGATGCTGGAGGCTTTCCTGGAACGTTTCATACGGGACGGCCCGTCGTCAGTAGAGGACGACTTGGACAGAGGTGAGACTGCATTTTGTTTGCCACAAATGTGCCAAGGGGCAAGCCAGTCTAGCAGATGCTTAAAACCCTGTAGTATAAGAAAAAAATAAACCAAAAAAAAATCTTAACCCTTTTCATCCTGATGCACTTTTGCTTGAAATAAATTTGACTATTCAAGGGTGGTGCCAGAATAGCTTGGCACTTGAGGCACCAAGCACACTAACAACCAGGTATCAAATGCTGCAACAAGGCGACACGCTGTTGTCTGCTGAGTGATTTTTCTGTATTATGTACTCTCCCATGAAGTTATTCTGTTAAGAGTTCAATTTTGGATCTGGTGTGGCTTGTAACGACACATTCAACGCCAAAAAAAAAAAGGCCAAGCACACGCACTGCAATTGACTTTGACTGGGTGGATCTTGCCGCTGATAGTGTTCTGGGGGAAGTAATCTGGCGGTGGCTGAAATCAACATTGTCAGGCAAACGTAACCTTAACTCATTCAGCCCTGACACACTACAGCAAGACATGAGATCGAGTGTGATAGTTCAAGGGTGGTGCTAACTTTTTCGGCTCACACGCTGTAGCAAAAGTTAGCCATCTGTTGTCCATCATTTGTCTGTGGTCATTGTTTAGATTTAAATATTCAAGGTGCAGAGTTCTGATTTGGCCGAAGGCTATTTAATGGTGAGAACTTACTAAACATACAAATTTTAACCCTTCTCAGGGTCCATGCTGCAGAGGATCAATAAAAGGCCAAGTCATGTACCCATGGTCTTCGGGTCTTTTCAGTTCTAAATCTTGAGTAAGTCAAGGAATCATCTTATGCAGACCACTGAGATGACAAGTCAAAATTCCCCAATCTGGTAGTCATTCTCTGAAGTTTGCTGTACACTTTAGGAGACAAATGGACCATGATAGTTCAAGGGTGATGTGAAAATAACTTGGCGCATACAAGCGCCAAGTTATTTTGGCACCACCTTTGAACTGTCATGGTCGATCCCTCTCCACTTGCGTTACTGTACAGCTGAATATGCACGAGACCTGTGAAGAAGATGAGCAAAAGGTTCTCGGTCCAACAGCAGCCTTAACTCATTCAGCCCCGACACACTAAAGCAAGACATGGGGTCGAGCGTGATAGTTCAAGGGTGGTGCCAGAATAGATAGCCGTCAAGCTTTTCTGGCACCACCCTTGAACTATCCTGCTTCCTGGTCGATTTGTCTCTACAATTGTGATACAGTCCCCAAAGTTTGGGGGATTTCGGTCCTGGGGCAGAATGTATTAACTGGCCCGTGCACGGCTGTGGGGGGATCGGGGTGGGGGGGTGGGGGTGGGGGGAAGGGGGGGAAGGCAGCTAAGGCGTTGTCCGGAGGACTTTTGCTTACCAGGCATCCCCTTTGGAGCTGGAGACCTGTGGTACAGCAGCGTCCTGGAGTGCGTGGTATTGAGGTTGACCAGCATGTCGATGACCGTTTGTTTCGCCAGGTGTGGACCTGATGAAGGTGTTCAAAGAGGACGTTGACGACTTTGAGTCCAAGCGCCAGGAGCTGACCAACGCGGAGAAGCTGTTTGAGCTTCCCATCACCATGTACCCACAGCTGATAAAGATACAAAAGGAAATGGCCGGCCTGGAGCAGATCTACCAGATCTACGTCGAGCAGAGGGTCAGTCAGCAGAATCGCTCTTGTTTCGTGTTTGAAAGTTCGCACAGCCCATTAAACCCCCAACGCCAAGCAGCAGGAGATGGATGAACCATGATAATTAAGGGTAGTGCCAGATTAGCTTGGCGCCAAGCTAATCTGGCACTACCCTTGAATTTCTGTTACCTGTTTTGATAATCTGTGTAGACTGCAGTTGATTTCAGTTTGGCCTGCTATGATTCACAGTTACTTCCTGCTGATTTTTGACAACTATCTGTTTACCAATACGTGCATGCAGACCCACTCACAAAACAAATTCCAGGAACAGTCTCTCTCTCTCTCTCTCTCTCTCTCTCTCTCTCTCTCTCTCTCTCTCTCTCTCTCTCTCTCTCTCTCTCTCCACAAACACACAATAATTTAATTAACTTATTATTATTATTTTTAACATTTAAATTTATTATCAGGTTGTGTATGTATGATTTGTTATTCTTTTTGTATCTGTGTTGTACTTGTTTGCGATTCATATGTGTTCATGTACCTAATCTTGAAAAATTTTCAAAAATAAAACGAAAAAAAAAAACAAAAACCTGCAGCTAGAGAAAAGCCATTTAGGTGAGCGATTCTTAAAAGATAAAAAAAAAAGAAGTTAGGAGCAGACTTGAGAAAAAAAATCAAATTTACGTTGAACAGAGGGTCTTGTAGCGAAAACCATTCCTGCTTTATGCTTTGGTAGTCTGTGCAAAGGAGTCTTGTTGAGTCCTGAGATCTGTGTGTCCTGACTTGAGATGTCCTCTGAAGATTACAGTCCTTCAGATATGTGAGCTATGATAGAGCAAAGGTGGTTCCCAAACAGCTTGGCACCACTGCACTAAGCTATTCTAAAGTGAGTATTTATATCCTGATTTTGAGTGTAGGGCTGTTGTTTCACATTGTCTGCAGACGTTCTTTTCCATCTTCTTAGGTTATTATCTTGCAGTTTAAACTACAGTAAAATAATATAAAAAAAGAAGGAAACACACCTGGCAGTCACATCACTGGTCTGGATTTCAGACGGCAAGAGAAAAGTGGGGTGAGATGCTTTGGGCCCAACTGAACATGACCTTGCTGCAGGACGGCATAGAGGGCTACCTTAAGCAGTACCGCAAGCTTCCCAAGACCGTCCGCGACATGCACATCGGCAAAACACTGGACCTCAAGATGAAGGAGTTCCGTGACTCGCTGCCGCTCTTTGTTGACCTCAAGCATGACGCACTCAGGTACGCTGGGGATTCATGGATGGATTGAATTCAAACGTTAAGTCATCAGTTGACTGGTTTCTTGCAGGAGGTGGATGGACCATGATAATTCAAGGGTAGTGCCAAGGTAACCTGGCACTACTCTTGAATTGTCATAGTCGATCCATCTCCTGCTGTAGTGCGCCGGGGCTAAATGGGTTAATGAATTTAGAGAAAAAAATTCCTGCAGCCGATAAATCTAAAATTAATTGCCTTGTCTTTCTCAGGGACCGTCACTGGCGCAATCTGATGGAGCAGACGGGTAAGATGTTTGACATGAGTCCAGACACGTTCACCCTGGCCAAAATCTTCTCTATGAACCTGCACCAGTTTAGAGACACCATCAGCGACATTGTGGCAGCCGCCAGCAAAGAGATGAGCATTGAAAAGGTTAGGCATAAACATAATTGTACATCATTGTACCGCCTAAACATCAAATGATAATAGCAACCAGTGGAATAATACTTGCAGTGAAGTTATTCCTAAATCAAAATCTGATTAAGGACAGTAGGTAGGGCCCCTTGACAGTGAGGATGTTCCAGGGAGTATGCAAAAACAATTTCGCTTAATTGCTGCAGTGTGCCTTCTTGCGGCAGTCATGTAGTTAACGGTTTGGCTGTAGTGCTTTCTGTCGAAGTGATTTCTGCAGGAATTCCTGCAGGAGTCACCTGGACAAAAAAACACTATCGACAGGCAAAGGGTTAACGCTAGGTGAGTAAGACTGAGGATGTGATATTTCCGGAATCATCGGAAACACTTAAGTGTTTCTGATGATTCCCAAATGTTACTAAAGTGTTTACGATGATTCCCAAAATGCCACTAAAGTGTTTCCGATGATTCACAAAATGTCATGAGCAAAAGAAATGTGACATTTTCAGAACAAGTGTTTCCGATGATTCCCAAAATGTCATATTTCTTTTGCTCGTCAGTACACATTCTTGCCAGCAGCAGGCACCTATCTCGTGTATAGGAGTCACCATCATGGGACCTAACTTGTACATATTTCCTACGCCTGCGCTGAAAATCGCAGTGAAAATTTGATATCCTGTTCATTTTGACAACTTTTGATTAGGGCGTGAGGGACATTGAAGAGACGTGGAGCAACATCAAGTTCACGGTGATCGCCTACATCAAAGGCACGTCCAATCGCGGCTGGATCCTGGGCCCCACAGAAGAGATCATGCAAAGTCTGGATGACACATCCATGAACCTGCAGAGCATGTCAGCGTCACGCTTCATTGGACCCTTTCTCAGCACGGTGCAGACCTGGGAGAAATCGTTGTCACTCATCTCTGAAGTCACTGATGTGAGTTTTAACCCTTTGGCTGTTAGTAGAGATCTCTTTACAGTTGCTGTGGGAATCATCTGGACTGTTACTGCAGGAATCATCTAGAGAAAAAGCGCTGCATACAACCAGAGAGTTTATTGGAATATTGTGTAGTGGCAGCAGCTGGAAATTCCCACTGTAACTGTAACTGTCAGAAGATCACTGGGAGATGACTCCACCTGCCTCAGGCACAGGGATATATGACTGATGCCAACAGGAGGCAAAGATCTTTATGAAGATCTGTGCCTGTTCCATGTGGGTTTAATGGTAGTGCTCTGACGGTAATGGGGTTAACTCATGCTGTCTTTGACTTTTCATTCCGATTCAAGCGAGAGCGTTGTCAGACAGGTCACACAGTTGTGTGTGTGTTAAAGTGAGCATGCACTCAGTAATTCATAGGAATACAGACCTAAATGAGACAAGCCAGAGACTTAGACCAACATAAAGCCCTGCAACTGAAGGGGCTCATGTGTGTCTATTCCTCTTTGGCAATGAATGTGAGCATATATTTTAAACTTCAGCAACAATTTCGGAAGATTGTTTGAATAAAGTAATTCATTCTTTTTAGTATGGCATGTACAGCTTGCCTGAGACAAAATAAAATCAAACAGCTGTGTATTGTTAGTGACTTTTTATGCCTGCATGGCTTTTGGGTGGTATGTAGTTAAACCATTTACTTACCCCCGATATGCTGCAGTTGGAGGTGTATCATGCACCAAACTAATATGGCATTATTCTTGAATTGTCATGGTCGATCCATTTCCTGCAGTTGGAACATAGTCTTTAGGTGATACCTCCAAAATTGGGGAAAAGTCGCCTTGGGGTTGAATTGGTTGACTCATTTGAGACATGCCACGGACAGATAATGAGGCAGATTAAGTTACCACTCCAGATGTGCTGCATAAGGATATCATGTGGCATATGAAGTTAGCATTCTAGATGTGACACAGATGGATACGGGGCAAATGATGTCAGCACTTGTCCTGTGACACAAACAGTTAGCGTTCGAGATGTGACAGTTATGGATTCAAGGCAAATGAAGTTGGCATGCAAGACATGAAACAGATGGATATTGGGCAAAGGAAGCCAACATTCTAGACATGGGACATATGGGTACAGGGCAAATGAAGTTAGTATTTGAGACATGCCACATACAATGCGACATGTCTGGAATGCTAACTTCATTTGCCAGAAACCATACACATCATGTCCTTGATTTGGTGACAGTTTCATTTTGTGTGTATGTGTGGTCTGTATATAGCTTAATTCCTTTTTCGCGGTGTGCATCATTCTGTGTACACGTGCATAGTGTAGTTTAACTTTGTGTAACGTGCTTAGAGCTCACCGAGTCTGGGGATTTAGTGTGGAATAAATGCTCTTTATTATTATTATTATTATTATTATTATTTATGTTGCGAATAATATGTAGTTAAGGGTTATTGGCAGGTTGGATGAGAGGAAGGAATCACGATTGACAGGAGACCAGTACAAGTAAAGCAGTTGTAAAAAGCTGCATGCACATTCATTTCCTTCTGCAACAGGTGTGGCTGGTGGTACAGAGAAAGTGGATGTACCTGGAGGGAATTTTTATCGGAGGAGACATCCGTGCTCAGCTGCCTGAAGAAGCCAAGAAGTTTGACATTATTGACAAGACATTCAAAAGGGTACATTAATAATTTCATATATTATCCCATTCAGCCCTGACGCACTACAGCAGGAGATGGATCGACCATGATAATTCAAGGGTAGTGCCAGATTAGCTTGGCGCCTGTCGGCGCCAAGCTAATCTGGCACTACCCTTGAATTATAATGGACGATCCATCTCCTGCAACTGGTGCATAGTCGTTAGATGGCGCCTTCAAAATTTTCGAAGTACGTGCGTCGGGCTGAATAAGTTAAGTATTCATAAATCTTGTACGTCAATCTTATGCATACAAATAACAGACTGTCACTTTTCTAAAATTTAATCCCCTTGCACATGCAGCCACCGCTATTGTACAGTATATACCAGTGTCAGCTTGCACGAAGTGGTTTATTTATTTAGCCCCAATGCACTACAGCAGGAGTTGGATCGACCATGATAATTCAAGGGTAGTGCCAGATCAGCTTGGCGCCAAGCTAATCTGGCACTATCCTTGAATGTTCAAGTTCGATCCATCTCCTGCAACTGGTACAGTTGTTAGGCAACACATCCAAACCTTTTTTGGGAAAAGCGGGCTTGGGGTGAAATGGGTTAAAAGACCCTTTTGGCATATAACCCTGTTCATTTCGGCAATTTTCATTGGCTTCAAATATGGCTGATTTATTCACCCCTTCACTGCCAAGAAAAGGTTTACTTTTTGCCTGCTATGCACACAGCCATGAAATAACTTTTGAAGTGGTTCTGATAAATGTGCATAGCTTAATTGTTTACAAATTCTTTGAAAAAGCGCATGGAAAGAGGATGGGTTGATTTTGTGTGGAGCTGTCTAAGACTGTATGCTTAATAATATAACTGGGTCACTCTCTAAAGCTGTGTATAAAAAGTGTGACTTTGACCACACAAAATCAAATACATCTAAATGTTATTTGTTTCCTCAAAATAGCCTACCGATGGCATTGCTATTAGGTAGACACACATATCTTATCGATTTCAGCCTAAGACCCCTTGCGTATAACTACGCAACAAGGGGAACAACTCTTGTGAGGTGCTAGCTCACCACCTGCGTGGCCTCCCTTACCTAAGTGGCCTCCCCTCCTCCCATATAATTGCGCATGCGCAGCACCGCCTCGCCAGTCTCACACTTAGTTTCCCTCAGATAACAGTTACTCAGCCTTCAGTGTGCTTTTGTGTTTGGTGTTTTTCCCCCTTTTCTCCCCTCCTCCTCTTCTGTCCCTCTGTACACACGCCAGTCGGACGGGCTGGGGTGCCCATCTGCTACCAGACTTTTCCTCAGTCTCGGGCCGCTGGCCTCCGGATCTTGCGAACAGACACATCAACTGGCTGGAGTTGAAGGCAGTCTGGCTAGTACTCCGCAGTTGGACGTCCCGGCTCCAGCACCAGGACGTATTAGTCCTCTCCGACAACTCGACAGTGGTGTCGTACATTCAGAAGCAAGGGGGTACGCGCTCTCCGACGCTCTGCATGCTCCTGTACCAACTGGTGTACCAACCGGGACCACGGAATCTCGCTCAAAGCTCGACACATACCGGGCCACCTAAAATAATGTGCTCGTGGACTGTCTGTCGCGACGGGGACAGCTCCTACACACCGAATGGTCCCTCAGTCCAGAGATTTTTTGCATGATCTGTGCTCGCTGGGAGACCCCTATGATCGACCTGTTTGCGACCAAGTGGAACAAGCAGCTTCTGGTCCTTATAATAATATCGTCCATTCCGGACCCCCTCCCGTGGGGGTGGGGGGGGGGGGTGGGGTGGGGAGGGTGGTCGACGCCCTATCCGTCTCATGGGAGGGCCTCGTGGCCTACGCGTACCCACCCAACGTGCTGATACCCAAGATCATGCACAAGATACGCGGCAGCAACAGTTCTCTTTTTGGTCGCCCCGTTCAGTTGGAACAGGAGTTTGACGACCGACCTGTTGGGCCTCGCCACGGAGCCTGATGCTGAAACAACCCAGGCAGAACCTTTTCCAACCTTGCCCGGAGAGGCTTACGCTACACGCCTGGAGGTTGTGCGGAAGGCCCTCACAGCAAGAGGCTTCTCGCGTGCAGATGTGGAGGCTATCGCTGAGGCCCGCAGACCTTCCACCCGCAAAGTGTATGACGGCAAGTGGCGGGTCTTCCTGTCATGGTGCGAAGCTCGACACAAATCCTCCACTGCACTGACGATGCCACAACTTGCCGAATTCTTCCTTTGGCTTTTCAAGGAACAGACGCTGGCACCTATTACCATCAGGGGTTACCTCTCCATGATCGCTGACACCTACCGACATTTGGGACGGACAGATCCAGCTCGTGTAAGGATCTAGCGGACCTGATTGCACATTTCGAGCTCCGGCGACCAGTCTCGCGCTCGTTGGTGCCAAGCTGGGACCTCCCTTGGGTACTCACGTGGCTTAACAGCCCATGCCCTTAGCACGGCTGGCCGACGTGGCCCGGAAGACCTGCTTCCTCCTTGCTCTGGCTACGGCGGCCAGAGTTAGTAAGCTACATGCTCTATCGGTAGACCCAGCCTGTCTCCAATTCCGATCGGACGGCTCAGTACAGCTTTTAACCAACCCGGCCTTCCTGGCCAAGAATCGGCTCCCCACGGCCGCGGTACCGGTAATCACCCTCCGGCTGCTCAAGGGATTCGATCGGTCCCAAGCGTCTCGTCAACAAGACCCAGTCCGGGCTTTGAGGATCTACCTCCGTAGGTCAAAGCCTTTCAGGAGAGGCCTCTCCCGCCTTTTCCTGCCTCTGGCACTGGGCAGATATGACATTTCCGCGCAGACGATGTGGTCATGGTCGCGCTAGGTCATCCGCTCCGCCTATGACGAACTCTCCCCGGAGGGTGGGGGGGGGGGGGGGAGGGTGGCGAAGAGACTTCGGATCCGGGCACATGAAATCAGAGCTGTCTCGACGAGTGTCGCCCTCGACCTCAACTGCGGTGTAAAGGACATTATCGCGGCGGTCGGCTGGCGGTCTGAATCCACATTCGCCCGTTTCTACCTGAGAGACCTATCGGGCCAACGAGACAACCTGGCCCTACTTGGCGACGTCTCAGTGGTTCAACACTCCCTTACGGCGCCTAGAGCACCATAGGTAACACTTAGCTGAAATCGAAAGGAGATTACTCCGAGTTCTTTTTCCCTAAGCCGGCATGTGCAGTTGCACGGCTGGTTGACGGCACCCTCCTCCTGTTCGTTATTCTTCCTAATAGTATTGCCATCGGTAGGCTATTTTGAGGAAACAAATGTATTTTTCTTTCAAATGTATTTTTTTCGAAAAATACCTACCGATGGCGTTACTCGGAGGACCCAACCTGCCCCGCTTGCCGCTAGTAAGCTAAGAATAAGACTGGCGAGGCGGTGCTGCGCATGCGCAGTTATGTGGGAGGAGAGGACGCCACTCAGGTAAGGGAGGCCAATCAGGTGGTGAGCTAGCACCTCACAAGAGTTGCTCCCCTTGTTGCTTAGTTGTACGCAAGGGGTCTTAGGCTGGAATCGATAAGCTAGGTGCATCTTCCTAATAGTAATGCCATCGGTAGGTATTTTTTTACCCCCAAAAATACATTTTAAAGAAAAGTACATTTTTTGAGTGTTTTCATGTAAATAAAGATTTAAATCATCATTTTATGTAAGAAAAAAATGAATATTTGCATTCATGCATTTACATGATTTTTGGCTCACGTGCGAAGGAATAGTATGTTTTGAGCCAGTGGTCGTCCGTCCGTTGTCCGTCGTCTGTCGTCAGTCCGCCGTCCTAAATCCTCCGTGGTAAAATTTATTGTTGACATTTTCTTGGACACTATTCAAGCAAGAGTCTTCAAACTTGGCCCTAGGATACTTTGTGGCAAGACCTTTCTAAAAATACCAATTTGAGTGACTTCTCACAAAAGTCAAGGTCACAGGGGATCAGGAAATAGTTAAAAAAAAGCTATATTTTGACATAATTTATTTTTTCTCAATACTATTCACAACTTCAAACCCAATCTTGGTACAAAGATACCTGATAGTAAGACCTAAGATACTAATTTGGATGAGCCCTCGGAAAGGTCAACGGTCACAAGAGCTCCGGAAATAGGTGAAAAATAGCTATATTTTGACAAAAAAAATTTTTTCTCAAATACTATTCACAACTTCAAACCCAAAATTGCTACAGAGATGCCTGATAGGAAGACCGTGCTATGCATATTAATTTGGTTGATCCCACAGAAAGGTCAAGGGTCACAAGAGCTCAGGAAATAGGTCAAAAATAGTCATATTGACAAAAAATATTTTTTTCTCAAATACTATTCACAACGTCTAACCCAAATTTGGTATAGATATACCTGATGGTAAGACCTATCTATGTATACTAATTTGGATGACCCGTCGGAAATGTCAAGGGTCACAAGAGCTCGACAAATGTGTGTAAAATGCCAATTTTTATAAAATGGTAGGTATTATAACTGCTTTTGCAAATTGTTCAATCTAGTTTGACACAAAGGTAGCTGATGATAAGGCCTTCATATGCATACTAATTTAGTTGACTCATCGCAGAGGTCAAGGGTCACAGGGGGGTGGGGGGGGGGGGGGGCGTTGACCCCTGTGTGGAAAATGCTTATATTTTGAGAAAACATGAATTTTGCTGGTGCAAAAGCCAGCCCTTTCATTATTGTCACAAAGGTCACACGTACGTAAATAGGTCATACATGTGAGCCATAATGGTTTTGCCTTAATTGTTGTGAGGCGGTAAAGATACGACCATCCAACGTAACATTTTTGGGGAAGTATGAAGGAAACCAAATTCATTTGAGCTTCGTGTTCTCTCTCCGAACCTCTTTTAGACTGACAGAGTGCACTACTAGCCTTCTGCTAACAACCGGAAGCTATTCATATGCAGCATAGTTCGTGGGCTGTAGGTTTTATATCATAAAATGCAAAAAGTATGTAGTCCAACGTAACAGCGAAAACAGGAAGTGATTGTCGATTACCATTTTAACACCCCCCACCCCCTCCCCCCTCCCCCTAAAAAAAAAAAAAAAAAAAAGAAGCAAAAAAAGTCTGTATTTGTTTCATTCACAATTTAAAATCACGATCTGCTCGTTTCTAACACATCTCCCAAGGCCTCAGGATAAAAATAGTTCTGTGTTCATACATGTATGTAGTGTAAAGAAGAAGTGCCTGTTGGTTGACGTGTGGTGGAAACACGTGTTACGTTGGACAGATATTATTCTCATTTGCCAAAAACGCAAGGTATCAGAATTAATTTGTGGAGAAAATAAATCACACACTCACTTCAGTTCACAAACAGCAGAAAACAGCAGGTTTAGACTTTTTATTGAAACTCAATCAGATGTGGTGCATGAAAAGAGAAAGGGTCTCAATGCATGTCACATTTCCAACCGCCATTTTGGGCAACTTTTTGACATTTCAGGCGTAAAAACACAAACAAAGAGATCATATTTTAAAGTGAATTTTTTTTTTATTCAATTCAAAGTCTTTTCAATTCCCTATGGATTGGTATCAGCAACACAGCCGATTGGTAGTAAATGTTTACAAAAACGCTCATCTGAGAGTATGACCCTCTGTGGTACATAACTTTGGAGAGTGACCCAAATATAAAATTGACAGTGTCAGTGCATTGCATATTTACATGTTTGTCTGTTTATTTGTTTGTTCAGTGTTGCTGTGCATTTTCTGTCAGAAAGAAAGCACTGAGGCAGTGAATGCCCAGGTATAATGTTGCAGACAAGAAGTTACTCCTAAGTATACTTTTTTCATCAAACTGTGATTGGACCAATCACCTGCAGTCAGCCAGTGCGTGGCTGTGTGTACGACAGCTGTGGCCAACATCGGTCTGATGATCTTTAGCTCACGTTCACGGCAACAAATTCTCACTTCTCTCCCTTATCCCATTAATAGCCCCAACGCTTGACAGCAGGAGATGGATCGACCATGATAATTAAAGCGTAGTGCCAGATCAGCTTGGAACCTGATGGCGCCATGCTGATCTGTCACTACCCTTGAATTATTGTGGTTGATCCATCTCCTGCAACTGGTACCTAGTCGTTAGGTGACAATTCCAAATTTGCCGTGGGGTTAAATGGGTTGTGATAAAGCGACAGCAATTTCCCATTTTGGATGAGTAAATTAACTTTGAATTTGACAGATTATGTCCGACACCCACAAGACCCCCCAAATCAAGCAGGCCTGCCATGCCCCAAATCGGCTGGATGACCTGACGAAGCTGAGCGAGGGTCTTGAAAAGTGCCAGAAATCCCTGAACGACTACCTGGACGCCAAGAGGAACGCCTTCCCGCGATTCTTCTTCATCTCAGACGACGAGCTGCTGTCCATCCTGGGCAGCTCAGATCCACTGTGTGTCCAGGAACACATGATCAAGGTCAGGGAGTTCATTTGTTTCCTTGTTTGGTTGCGCATGGGCTCGTTCATCATGCATTCCTCCATTTATTATTCAGCAAAATACGCAAGCTGGACGTATCTCAATGGAGTGGACGTCAGTTAGTTCTGGGAGTTTGAAGAGTTAACCCCCTCCTTGCGTCTGAACATACATTTTGCTTAAAAAAATCTTTGTTCAGTCAATAACGAAAAGTCAAAACCCGTACAAAGCAACCTGGATATAAACTGGTCTCAGCAAGAGGCATAGGTCATCATTAGCCCCCACAGTCGCAGGGGCTCATGAGGATCCATGTCTCTTGCAGTTGGATCCTGTACAGTTTTTCTCGGCAGTGAAAGGGCCAACATTTTACTCTAGAGATGCAGCTAAATGTGATTCCCCTACTTTATAGGCTGTCCAAGCGACGGGGAGTCTATGATGGTTCATATGGTGTAGACGATGCAATTCAATGAAGATTTTCATATCTAGTGACGCTGACTAATTTTTTTTTCTCTCAGCAAAACTTCTCCCGGAGAACATCCTAGGGTGTTGTAATGTAAGTGTACGCACATTGTGCGCATGAATTTGAAATGGACACTGAAATTATAGATACAGTATACTGGTAGCTAGTTGCAGGTGGGAGGCAGATGGGTTGTCAGCTTGAAGACCTTTGCACAACGGGTATTCATTTGAGAGGTCAACCCCTGTATTATGCACACAGATACCTGCTGTCTCTCAAAGCATTATATCCCGTTTCACGAGATGTGCTTGTGTGAGGTTGTGTTGCCAAGGTATTCATACACATATTCCATCTTTCACAAAATGCAGGGTCTTTACTCCTTTGACGTGGGAGCCAGAGGCCCTTTAGTGTTACATCCAGTTTTACTGTATACTGATGTGCTTAACTCATTTAGCCCTGAAAACTACACCAGGAGGTGGATCAACGATGACAACTTATTCAAGGGTAGTGCCAGATTAGCTTGGCGCCTGATGGCACCAAGCTAAGCTGGCACTACCCATGAATTATCATGGTCGATCCATCTCCTGGAACTGGTATAGTCATCATTAAGTGACGCCTCCAAAATTTGAGAAATATGGCTGTGGGATTACGTGGCTGTTGGTAGCACTTTTTGTCGGTATGATTCCTTCAGCATCACTGCAACAAAAGCACTGCCAAAAGCCAACGGGTGAATGCCGAAATTAACCTGTGTCCAATTTTCTGTGTGTACCAGATGTACGACAATATTGCCTCCCTGGTGTTCGTCAAGCCCCCGGGCACAGCCAACCTGGTGGCCATGGCCATGAAATCAGCTGAGGGTGAAGTCATGGAATTCCGCACACCCATCACGGCTGAAGGCCGAGTGGAGGAATGGATGACAACCGTGTTGCAGGAAATGCGCAGGACCAATCGCCTCATCACTAAGGAGGCTGTTTTCTATTACAAGTACCAGAAAACCAGGTACGGGAAAGTGTTGTTGTACAGTGAACATTAAGTTGTCGGATTTTTGCCCAAACGTACCTGAAATGCATCGACCTTGTAGTGAATATTTTACCCATTACATTCTGAGGTTAATTTCCTTAAAAACAAATTGCCTATTGTCCTATGAAGGCTGCATTACAGATTAGGAGACAAATCAACCTGTTTAGTTCAAGGTGGTGCCAGAATAGTTTGGCGCCTGACGCGCCAAGCTATTCTGGCACTACCCTTGAACCATCAGTTAAATTTAAGTCAAGCAGTGGGTGTATCAGGATGCAAGAAGCACTGGGTCTCCATGAATCCCCAGTTAGTTTGAAGTTTTGTGTGTGTTGCACAGGTCCTGATATGTCGCTCTCCATGAAAATCAATTCATCAAATCTGTGCCTGAATTTAAAATCGTTTGGCCATGTTTTTGGCTCACGTGCGAAGCAAAAGTGAGTCTATGTTCTGGGCCAGCGGTCGTCTGTCCGTCCGCCGTCGGCAGGTGTCCGTGGTAAAGGTTGGCATTTTCTTGGAGACTATTCAATCTACAGTCTTCTAACTAAGATACTTTGTGGCAAGACCTTCTTAAAATACCAATTTCAGTGACCTCTCACAAAGGTCACAGGGGAGCAGAAATAGTTAAAAATGCTATTTTTGGACATAATTGTTTTCCTCTCAAATACTATTCACAACTTTAAATCCAAACTTGGTACAAAGATACCTATGATAAAACCTTTATACGCACACTAATTTGGTTGGTCCTTCGGAAAGGTCAAAGGTCATAAGAGCTCAGGAAATAGGCCCAAAATAGCCATATTTTTACAAAAGATGTTTTTTCTCAGATACTGTTCACAACTTCAAACCCAAACTTAGTACAAAGATACCTGATGGTAAGACATTTCTATGCATACTAATTTGGTTGATCCCTTGGAAAGGAAAGGTCAAGGGTCACAAGAGCTCAAGAAATAGGTCCAAAATTGCCATATTTTGACAAAAGATGTTTTTTTCTCAAATACTATTCACAACTTTAAACTCAAACTTGCTACAGAGATACCTGGTGGTAAGACCTATCTATGCATACTAATTTGGATGACTTCTCAGAAAGGTCAATGGTCACAAGAGCTCAGGAAATAGTGTTTTTTAAAAAATACCCCATATTTTGACAAAAAATGTTTTTTTTCTCAATTACTATTCACAACTCCAAACCCAAACTTGCTACAGAGATACCTGATGGTAAGACCTATCTATGCATACTAATTTGGATGGTAACTCAGAAAGGTCAAGGGCCACAAGAGCTCATGAAATAGATTTTTTTTAAAAAAGCCATATTTTGACAAGAAATGCTGTTTCTCAATTACTATTCACAACTTCAAACCCAAACTTGGTACAGAGATTCCTGATGGTAAGGCCTATCTATGCATACTAATTTGGATGACCCCTCTGAAAAGGTCAAGGGGCACAAGAGGTCGACAAACGTGTATAAAATGCCAATAATTGTAGTTATTATCGACATTTTGCAAACTTTTCAATCGAATTTAGCACAAAGGTAGCTGTTGATAAGACCTTCCTATGATCATAATTCATAATAACTCATCGCAAAGGTCAAGGGTCTCGGGGGTTACACAGATGTGTGAAAACTGATGGATTTTGTTACTGCAGAAGCCATCCCGTTACTTATTGTCAGACATTGTGGATCGGTCATACACGTGAGCCATGAGGGCTTTGCCTTTCTTGTTTTAGCATTTAAAATACATGACGCCCCTTTTTATGCATACTACTTTTGTTGATCCTTCCTAAGGGTAAGGGTTATGGGAGGTCTGTCCCAAATTTATTTTTGTAGGTACATGTGTACTATGGCCCAACTCAGGTCAGACACGATGTAAAGGTAAGTTATGTCCTGATTTTTATGTGCTTACTCCTTTCAAAAGGTAAACCACCATGAGATGCCCTTTGTTGCTTGTTCAGCTTTAACTCATTCACAGCCATCCGCATCCGGATGCGGCTGGCCGTGAATGAGTTAACCCAAATAACTAAGTTCAAATGGTAAAAGTTGTAGGTTATAGAAAGTGTGCTGATTTGTGCACTTGAGCCATAAGGTGATGATCATAGGTCCTTGAAGATTGAAGTCTTGTTGATTGAGTTCTGCACGTGAGCTGAAAGGGCTTTGCCACTTTTGTTGTCTGATGTTTTCAGGATCATGTCCAGTATGTCGGATGTATGTCTATAGCGCTTTGTTTATCGAGGTACAAACTGCAATGGTCAGCTAAAGCGTTAGTTTCTTTTGTGTTGCATATCCTCCATTCCTTGATAAGGATGAAAGGAATGAAACTCTTTGGATCTTTGTGGGACTTGTAGGGTGAACTGGATGCTGGACTACCAGGGGATGGTGTGTCTGGCCGGTAACCAGATCTGGTGGACCTGGGAGGTGGAAGATGTTTTCAGCAAGGTCAAGAAAGGTCACAAGACCGCCCTCAAGGACTATGCCAAGCAGCTGCACGAGCAGATCGATGCCCTTGTTGTCAAGGTCAGTGATGCTTGTGCCAGTGGACTCCCTCTTGTCATCAAGATCGGTGATGCTTGTGTTGTATGGAACACATTGAAGCCTGAGGTCTAAATTTGCGAGTTTTCAAGACTGTCTAATAGGGTCAGGTAATAAATTGACCTTGTTAGTTCAAGGGTGGCACCAACTCGCCAAGCTATTCAGGAACCACCCGATCACTGTCTTGGTCAGAACATATTTTTCAGGTATAAAATTTGTTAATTTGAATCTTTTCAGTTTGCCGACTAACCCCTTCACTGCTGAAAAAAAATCAACATGATCCAACTGCAAGGGAAATAAATCCTGATGAGCCCCCCCCCCCCCCCCCACAGTTGTGGGGGCTCATGAAGGTCTATGCCTCTTACTCATGCCACTTTATATCCGTGTTCCGGGGCTCTTTGGCAATGAATTAACGCAACAAAATTTGCATCCACTGGCAGTGAAGGAGTTAAACCTTGTGTGTTTTAACTTTGAGTGTAGCTTGTCAAATTAATTCAATTGCAGGTTTGAAGAGTTTCTATTTTCTTTGATGCTGTCAGTGCTGTTGCAATAACTGCATGACTACTGTAATCCTCTCAAAGCTTGCATATCACACAGAGTAATTGAATGGTTGGAAAAGGTCAAGTTGGAGGGCTGCAAACAGTGGAATCAAAAGCATCCATGTTTATACATTCTTAACTTCTTCACTGCAAAGAAAACGTGAACATGATCCAGCTGCAAGAGGCACAGATCCTTGGGAGTAAAGCAAGACCGGTCCCACCCAGGTATCCTGTCACTCTGGTCCCAACGCCTCGCAATGTCCGAGCAGAAGAATTTAAAGCATTCGGGAGCGTTTCGATCGGTATTCGTAGTTAGTAACTACAGGCTCCGATTTACTCATCATGGAACCGGCCTACAATTCTCAGTCCATTGCTTGGTGTATTCCTCTGTGTCGCATTTTATTCATTACATTAGGACATGGTAATTGTTGTCCGTGTAGTCCATGCATGTAAACGTAGTCCTGACGCGGCGTTATTGATGTCAGGTACGAACGCTTTCAAATCCTTTCAATATTCCTGACGCGGCATTATTGATGTCAAGTATGATCGCTTTCAAATCCTTGCGGTGTCCAGTTAGTGCAATAAAATAAATGCTCTTATGTCGGGATACGATTGTATCGCCGCGTCGCCAGTGCCTGTAAGGTCCAAGGTCATTTCCTATCTATACCCCGTAGTCTTGCCGAACGTTGGGGCACCAGTGATGTCTTGGCAACCAGCTCCCTCCATTCCTCTCTGTTCTCTGCCATTCTTAGCGTATCACCCAGTCTCAGTCCTGTCCACTCTGACATATTGTCCTCCCATCTTTTCCTCTGTCTTCCTCTCCTTCGTCCTCCTTGCACAGTGCCTTGCAGGATTGTTTTGGCAAGCCCTGCTGACGAGTTTGCGTTTTTTCACAATGGCTAATAGGTCTTCATAGGGCCCGATGGCTTGCGCGATTCTTCTTCCCACTTCCTCGTTCGTGATGTGATCTCTGTATGAAATGCCAAGCAGCCTTCAAAAACATCTCATTTCAGTGGCTTGTATCCTCCTTTCAAGGTCTGCTGTGAGGGTCCATGACTCGCAGGCATACAAGAACACTGAGATGACCAAGGAGCGCATCAGTCTGATCTTGGAGCAGAACGTGATGTTTCTGTCCTTCAATATGTTCTTCAATCTTGTTAGTGCTGTTGTCTGCGCAATCCTGGACAGTATTTCTGGTTTTGATCCCTCATCTGTCACAATGGCTCCTAAGTAATTGAATTTATTAAATGTTTCTAGTTTTTGGCTTCCAATCATGACATCAGTGCCAATGCCACTAGTGTTATTTGTCATCAGTTTGGTCTTCTCTGCACTGATTTCCATCCCATACGCAATAGCTGTACTGTCCAGCTTTTCCACCAGCTGAGCTAGCTCCTTCTCTGTTCCTGCAAAGCCATCAATGCCGTCCGCAAAGCGCAAGTTCGTGATTGTTCTGCCTTCAATACTGACAGTTCCTTCATGATCTTTCAGAGCGTTTGTCATGATTCTTTCCAGGAAGATGTTGAAAAGAGTAGGTGAGAGCAAGCAGCCTTGTCTGACTCCTACTGTAGTCCTAAACCAGTTTCTTATTTTGCCGTTGAAGCAGACTGCGCTAGTGGCCTTGTTGTAAAGGTTTGCTATGACTTTGATCAGGTTGGCATTTATGTTGTTTAGCTTCATGGTGGACCAAAGGGCTGCATGCAACACCCTGTCAAACGCTTTCTTAAAATCCACAAAGACATGATAGAGGTCTTGCTGGTGCTGGAGGTACCTCTCACATAGAACTCTCAGGCTGAAGATCTGCTCAGATGTGCTGCGCCCTGGTCTGAAGCCTGCCTGTTGCTCAGCTATGATTTCCTCTGCCTGTGGCTTCAGCCTGTTCAGTAGGATCTTTAACATGACTTTGCTTGGGTGGCATATAAGACTGATCGTGCGATAATTCTGGCTTTGATGTAAGTTGCCTTTTTTGGGGAGCGTTATTATAAGTGACTGGGTCCATGGTGTGGGCCAATCCCCTGACTGCCAGATCTTATTGCAGATTGTTAGTAAGGTGCTTATCGTGTCTTCCCCCCCTTCTTGGACTAGTTCTGCAGGGATGTTGTCTGCTTCTGCTGCCTTCCCTTTTTTCAGCGACTTCACTGCAGCCTCTACTTCTTCTCGGAGGATGGGATAGTTGCCATTGTTGGTCACGGGTGGGTTGACAAGTATGACTGGATCCCCTGTAGCTCGGTGGTTGCACAAATCTGAGCAGTACTCTGTCCATCTCTTCAGTATGTCTTGGTCTTCCTTAAGACAGTTCCCTTCACTATCTTGAATGATCGAGGAGCGTCCTTGTTTTACACTGGTCAGGTCTTTCACCAGCTGGTATGCTTTTTTGCTATTATTTTTGTTCAGATTTTCTTCTACGTGTTTACACTGATCTTCAATTAACTTATTCTTTGCTTTTTCATGCTTTTCTTGATATCCTGGTTAATTTCCCTGTATTGTTTAGCTTCTTCTACCTTTGATTTATTTTTCTTTAATTCTCGACGCTTGTCACATAGAACAAAGATGTCAGCTGTAACCCAAGGTGTCTTAGCTTGTCGGTGTTTGCCAAGGGTCTCACTGGCTGTTTGGGTTACAGCAGTGTTAAATGTGTCGATCAGTGTGTCCACATCCGTGTCTTCAGCACCTAGAAGTAGCAGTGGCGCGAATTTTCCTCCTATCTTTGCTTGGAAGGCTTCCGCTACCTCTGGGTCTTTCAGTTTCTCGAGGTCAAACTTGATTCTGGTGGGACCCTGCTTGTTGACCTTCTTCACTAAGTCATGGTCGCTTGCAATGTCTGCTCCTGGAAAACTTCTTGTCTTGGCTTAGCCGCGATAAGACACCAGGAAGCGTTGGGAGTCTGCGTGTATGGACGTGGGCCCGTCATATTCTTTGTTTATTAATTCGTCCGTTTTGACGGATCACTCCCAGACTTAGCGTCGTTGTTGTTGTTTCTCAGTGTGTTCGTGTTTGTAGACGATGTTTGTGTGGCTGTGTTGCCGCACATACGACAGACTGGTGTTTGCCCTCTGTGTAGATGATACGCGGTGTTGCCGTGGTGCCTATCTCACAGTTGATGCTTTAAAAGAAGCTTAATGTTGTAGCTGCTGCTGCTGTGTTGGTGTGGCTGTCGTTTCGTTGATCACTGTTGTTGTCGTTGGCTTGTTAGGCCGCCTGAATTGTATACCGTTTACGGGTGGTAGGTGACGGGTTTCGTCGGTGTAGAAAGGCCTTCATATCTTCGAGTGCTTCACAAAATAGTTGGCCTCGCTTGTTGCGAGTGTTTCAGTCCTCCTTTTACTTTTGCGCGCTTTCAAACGAGTTCTTTGTGACCAGTATTGCCTGGTCTTGTGGGTTAATGTTGGTGTCGCGTTGTTTTGTGGTCGATGCGAAGTAGGCAGTGTCCGTTTTCGACTGTTGTGCCTCAATTCTTAGTCTGTGATTTGCCTTCCTCGTTGGCGGGAGGTAAGTATTTTAGCAAACAGTATGACGTCATAGCGTGTAGCGATTCATGACAGATGTCAACTTTGTTGAGAGTTTTGCCGTGGGGGGGGGGGGGGGGGGGGGGGGGATTGCTGGGCCGATTCTTGGCCTCGGTTGAGTAGCTGGCTCACACGTGTGTTATAACAGCAGAATATAGGATCGCAGTGTAGTTTGTCGCTTGTTCTAGCTTGTCGGTCGTTTGGTGCTTTTATTTTCCGCCAGGATTTTCAGCCTTTTTCAGGCGTGGGGGACGAGTTACTTGGTTGTTTTCGTTCCATCCACCCTTTGTCAGGTGTGGAAAATGAGTTTCATCCGCCCTATTTCAGGTGTGGGGAGTGAGTGTCAACCACCCTATTTCAGGTGTGGGAGAATGGTCGATGAGTTCCATCTTGCTTGTGGTTTTCGTTGAGTTGATAGTCTTGGGCCTAGGTTGTAGTAGTTTTCCGTTGACATAATAGTCTTTGGTCTTAGTTGATTGGTCGTTTCTGGCGGAGTTAGGGCTGACAGCTGTTGTCTCCTTCGTCGTCTCGCTTTGTATGATGCTTTGTCGGGTGTGAGGGAGCGGCTTGGTGCAGCGCGCGTGCCGATGACGTATGGTCGAATCTCATTGGTCGGATGTCGTCGGATCTATGCCTCTTGTTGATGCCACTTTTGGATCCATATTCATGGGATGGCTGGTGCTCTTAGGGTGTTGAACGAATGAAGATTGCAGAAACACATTCTACCTCTACTGGCAGTGGAGGGTTAAGTGTTCATTTCCCAGTGTGCAGTAGGCCATTGGGCTGACGTTGGCCCACACACGTGGCATGGGCAGACGGCGGCCGCTATCGACCCCATGACCTTTGTGCATTGCGTTTATGTTTGTGTGACATTTTTTTTTTTTGTTGTGGACAGGTGCGCTCCCCGCTATCAAGGAATGATCGAGCCAAGTACAACACTGTCCTCATCATTGATGTCCATGCCAGGGACATTGTTGATGGATTTGTGCGAGACAGGTAGACCATAGTGTTCATAGGTTTTGTATGCATNTGTTTGTTGTTTATCACTGGCGTTGTGTGATTTATTTAGAGTGGGTGGGTTTTCTCGAGTGTCAGCACTCATATTGTCCACGGCGCCCTGACTCCGTCAGGCGTGTCGTGACATGCATCTTAAACTCCTTACGCCCTGATTTTTGTAGATATCCTCTGAGGTTTATACCACAATTCAGGAGACAGATCGACCATGATATTTCAAGGTTGGTGTCAGAATATCTTGGCGCCTCTAGGCGCCAAGCTATTCTGACACCAACCTTGAAATATCATGCGCCAAGCTATTCTGACACCAACCTTGAAATATCATGGTCGATCCACATCCAGTCATAGTCTTTCAGGGCGTTATGGGCTAAATCACTGGGGAAAAAATAACATAAACTTGATCATATGTGATACTAAAGAGTTAAAGTTATACAAGGGTAGTGGTTATTTTTTTCCCATAAGTCTTTCTTTTTTAGGGAGGCTTACACATTTTTGTAGGTTGTCTGTGTACACACACACATCTTTGAGATGACCCACTTTTGCGTCTGGTGCTAGTGATTTACATGTCGGCTACACATGCTTCAGTCACTATTGTGACTCGGACAGGTGGTGGGTATGAGAGCATGGTAACATTTTACAGCCAAAGGGATAATCTTTTAAACAAAAAGTTGTGTTTAACTTTTTCTCCGTAGTCATCATATGCTATGGTGTGTTTGTTGGAGTGTCACGCATTTCTTCCGTGTCATATGCATTCACACTGACCTTGTTCATACACGAATGCATAACTGAAAACACCAGTTTTCCACTGGTTATAACCCAGGCAGCTGTTGACCAGATTATGGTTTCAGGCATATGACCCACATTTTGCGTGGTCTGATGATCATATGTTGATTTCACCCATAAGTAATCTGACTGCATGGTCACTTTACAGTGTGCCGAACACACTGTGAACATTACCTGGGAAAACGGAACTCTACATGACCCAAGCCCTCCCTTTTTCCGAGGGGACAAAACTTGTGACTGGAAATGTCCAAATTATTTAATCGCTGCGGCGGCTATTGTTTATATGTCATGGGAAAGTGGAGGGTTGGCCTGGTTGAAAGTTTATCTTTACATGTAAAATTCATTACATTCAGCGCTTTTTAACCCATATAATACTGAGGCAAAAAAGCTTCAAATTTGTGCACTGCCACATGCAAGCTACACTATAGTACTTACAGATAAGGATATAGACCAACGGCTTTAGTTCAAGGGTGGTGCCAGAATAGCTTGGCGCCTAGAGGCGCCAAGCTATTCTGGCACTACCCTTGAACTATTTTAGTCAAACTTATTTCACACACTGGTTATTCCGATTGATAAGGGTTAAGCCCTTTACTGCTAGTGGACTCAAATTGTGTTTCTGAAAGCTTTGTTAATTTAACACTACAAGGTCCCAGCTGTCCAAGGAACATTGATACAAAGTGGCGTCAGCAAGAGGCATGGCTCCTCATGAGCCCCCGCAACTGCGGGGGCTCATGAGGATCTATGCCTCTTGCTGTTGGATTGTGTTCAGTTTTCCTCAGCAGTCAAGAGGTTGATTGCATGAAGAAGGCGGTGGTATCAGAGTAAGAAACAGCCATATTAACCCTTATCATTCTGTATACACCAGTGTGTGAAATAAGTTTGCCTAAAGTAGTTCAAGGGTAGTGCCGGAATAGCTTGGCGCCTCTAGGCGCCAAGCTATTCTGGCACCACCCTTGAACTAAAGCCATTGGTCTATAGCCTTATCTGTAAGTACTATGATGTAGCTTGCATATGGCAGTGTACAAATTGGATTTTTTTAGCCTCAATATGATATGGGTTAAATTTGTCCTGTTTGTTGATAAAGTAAAATGCTCCGTGACGTAGTGACTTGTGTCTCCAGCATCATGGATGCTCGTGAGTTCGAGTGGGAGAGCCAGCTACGTTTCTACTGGGAGAGGGAGCCAGACGAACTTGTGATCCGCCAGTGTACAGGAGTTTTTGGCTACGGTTACGAGTACATGGGTCTGAACGGACGTCTGGTCATCACACCTCTCACTGACAGAATCTACCTCACTCTTACGCAAGTATGATTTAGTAAAGATAAGTGGAAGACTTGTCATGGAGCTGTCTTATTTTGTACAAGTCTGTTACCTATTTACCCCCGACGCACAACAGCAGGAGTTGGATTGACCATGATAATTTAAGGGGAGTACCAGATTAGTTTGGATCCTACATATGGCTACATATATTTGCTTGAAACCTGTACCATTAGTTTGAACCCTCCCCAGTCTATCCAGGGAGTACTGTTACAGTAGTGTATAAAGTACAATTTTCAACTCGTTAGTTTCAGAGTTGATGAGGTAATTACCTCTTCAACTTTGAAACTGAGGAGTTGAAAATTATACCTATTCACAGATCTTTTAGAATACCGTAAACTGTAAAGTGTTTAGATATAGCAGGGATTGGCCCCAACATAACATCGCTGAGGCTTTAGCCTTGAAATAAATGTGTCGTCCCTTGTATTTGTTGACAGGCCCTGCCCCGGTAGCAAAGCGTCTTCGGGCCCACGATGGCCGCAGTGGGCCCGCGCACAGCCGTGTGCAGGCCCCTGCAGCCGTCGTTGGCCCAATACCTTTGCTTACTGGGTGTCCGTACAGTCATGTGGGGCCCCAGCAGGTCTAGATAGGACAACTAAAACATGAACGTGAGATAAAACACAGTCACTGTCTTGTCCTCAGGCACTGTCAATGCAGCTGGGTGGAGCGCCAGCAGGTCCTGCAGGGACAGGGAAAACAGAGACCACCAAGGACCTGGCCAAAGCCCTTGGACTGCTTTGTGTCGTCACCAACTGTGGTGAAGGAATGGACTACAAGGTACAGGGCACACATTGTCAGGCGAACAGTGGCCAACAGTGGCCTGTTAGCCTTTGCTCATTGGGTTTTTGCTGCAGATTAACCCATTCAGCCCTGACGCACTACAGCAGGAGATGGGTCGATCATGATAATTCAAGGGTAGTGCCAGATTAGCTTGGCGCCTGTCGGCGCCAAGCTAATCTGGCTCGCTCATTGAATTATGATGGTCGATCCATCTCCTGCAGCAGGTGCATAGTCGTTAGATGACGCCTCCAAAATTTGGGAAATATGTGCGTCGGCTGAATGAGTTAACCCTTTGGGTGTCAGTAGCAAATTTTGTCATGATGATTCTGGCAGGAATCATCATGACAAAAAAAAAAAGAGCTACTGATAGCCAAAAGGGTTCTGTCACACGCTGGTGACACTAATGATAATTATTATAATACAGTGCATATATGGGCGTTTTATGCCGATTGCAAATCTGCTCGGACTGCCACCACGAACTGAACCCACCATGCACGCTCAATACTCAAAGAAAAAAGTGTTGACGTACACACCAATCACGAACACAGTACAAAGGCTCAAGCAACTTTTGAAGTTTTTGAAAATTGGGATTATTTGTAATTGAAAATTGTATTAAATGGCGCATTTAAATGTGTTTGTAGTCTGTAGGATTATTAACCCCAATACTGTAGTTCCTGTGGCTAAATGTACAGCGGGAGGGGGGTGGGGGGGGGGGGGGGGGGGCTTAACCCATATCAACGTGAACACATTATGCCTCTACTAGCTGATTTGCACTGGCTGCCAGTTTCATACAGAATTCAGTATAAAGTCTGTGTTATTTGTTTCAACATCATCTCTGGCTCTGCCCCTCCTTACTTATCTGATCTTGTCCAGCTGTATACACCGTCCCGCTCACTACTCTGCTTCAGACACTCGTGTTTTCCGTATCCCTAGACTAATAAGGTCACTCAAGGTCATCGTGCATTTTCGTATTTTGGTCCCATTACATGGAACGCTCTCCCAGCTGATGTGCGTCACTCGTCATCCCTTTCCATTTTTAAGTCCAAGCTTAAAACACACCTTTTCTCTGTTGCATATACGTAAAGACCATTTTGTTTGCCGGCTCATCATGTGTGTGTGTGTGTGTGTGTGTGTGTGTGTGTGTGTGTGTGTGTGTGTGTGTGTGTGTGTGTTTGTGTGAGTTTTCTGCTCCTTGTAAATCAATGTATTTTTTTGGTTGTATGTGCTTGTTTTTGTATTTTGTTTTATGTTTCATTACTGTGATTGTAAAGCGCCTAGAGCACCTTGGTGATTAGGCGCTATTATTATTATTATTATCATTCGGAATACACCAGTGTGTGAAATAAGTTTGACTAAAATAGTTAAAGGGTAGTGCCAGAATAGCTTGGCGCCTCTAGGCGCCAAGCTATTCTGGCACCACCCTTGAACTAAAGCCATTGGTCTATATCCTTATCTGTAAGTACTATAATGTAGCTTGCATATGGCAGTGTACACATTTTGAAGCTTTTAGCCTCAGTATGATATGGGTTAATAGCACATGTATCAGTGACTGCACGCACAAGGGGTTAATCCCCTTCACCAGTGGACGCAGACTGTATCTTTTGTAATCATCATAAATTCAACGTCAGTGCACCAAATCAACACGTATATAAAAGTGGTTTCAGGAAGAGGCATAGATCCTCATGAGATCATGCAACTGCAGAGGCTTATGAAGATCTATACCTTGTTCTGTTGGGTGGTGTTCAGTTTTTCTCGGCAGTGTAAGGGGGTTAACTAATACAGCTCTGGCACAATTTATGTGCAAAGATTTTCTTCTGATTTCAGGCATTTGGCAAAATCCTGTCAGGAGTATGTCAGTGTGGAGCTTGGGGTTGCTTTGACGAGTTCAACCGCATCGATGTGTCGGTGCTGTCTGTCATCTCAACACAGCTTCAGACCATCCGCAATGCCTTGCTCCTGAACCTCAAACGCTTTCATGTGAGTTGTTTTACATGCATGACATTTTTCTACCTCTCTGAATAACCCAAGAGCTCTTGGTAGTTTTGGGGCTCACTTGCAAAACAAAAGTGTGTCTATGTTCTGGGCCAGTGGGCCAGTGGTCGTCTGTCTATCATCTGTCCACTGTCGTCTGTGATAAACTTTAACGTTGGCATTTTCTGAGAGACTATTCAAGCCACAGTCTTCAAACTTGGTCCAAAGATACTTTGTGGCAAGACCTTTCTAAGCATACCAATTTGAGTGACCTCTCTCAAAGGTTAAGGTAACAGGGGATCAGGAAATAATTATGTACACAATTGCCACATTTTGACAAAGTTGATGTTTTCTCAAATACTGTTACAGCTTCAAGCCCAAACTTGATACAATGATGCCTGATGGTAAGACCTTTCTAGGCATACTAATTTGGTTGACCCCTCGGAAAGATGTATGGCTATTCTCCACTGCACTATCTTTGAAATCACCTCTGCAGTGAACAAGAGATGTTAAGCCTTGAATGTCTATGTTTTGACCTTGTTATAAGCAACTTTATCCTCTCTTTTTACCATTTCAGTTTGAAGGCAATGAAATCAGCCTGGATAATCGCCTTGGCATCTTCATCACCATGAACCCTGGTTATGCGGGTCGAGCGGAGCTCCCAGAATCTGTGAAAGCTCTGTTCCGTCCCGTGGTGGTGATTGTGCCGGACTTACAGCAGATCTGTGAGATCATGCTGTTTTCTGAGGGTTTCCTCAATGCTAAGGTATGTGTGTACCACATTTAAATTTTAAAAACAATTCTGTGTTTTCAGATGTATTGTTTCACTCCAAAATGGAAACTCTAAATCTAGAAAGGGACAAAAATTGTGTGCTGGTTGTGATCTTGGACCTACGGCTGGGAGCCATAAGGTCCAAAATCACAGGCCAGCACACAGTTTTCAATTTTAAATCGATTTGAAGTGTGCATCCTCTCCGTGTGTTGTGACGATTAGGACTCTGGGATTCTTCAACATCTGTGAAATAGAGAGGCACTCATTTTTGGCTCATGTGCGAAACAAAAGTGAATCTATGTTTTGACAGATGTGTGAAAATGCTTACATTTTGAGAAAACATGGATTTTGCTGGTGCAGAAGCCAGCCCTTTACTTATTGTCACAAATGTCACACATATGTAAATTGGTCATACACATGAGCCATAATGGCTTTGCCTTTCTTGTAAAGTCTCACCTTTAGGCTGCTGGGCACTGATGGTTTGGTTGTTTAGGTTTTACAAGCTGCAAAGACTCTCTCATGTTAGGAATGATGGACCATGATTGTGCAACAAAATCCAGACCCCAAAATATGTGCCTGCCAAACATGTGAAATGCAAAGAAATCACCACCAAAGAAAGACACACACTTTGGAAGGACAAGTGTGTTTTTGTTATTTCTACTCATGATTGTGTAATTCTAGTGTGTCAGATTGCTGTGGCACTTTCAGTCTTGTTCATCAGAGAGACAAAAAAGGATACGCTGTCTGTAGTGTGCGAGGAGAGTGTACATTGAAGCATTTGTCTGTCTTTGTAGGTATTAGCCAAGAAAATGACCGTTCTGTATCGCCTGGCCAGAGAGCAACTGTCAAAACAGTACCACTATGACTTTGGTCTTCGTGCACTGAAATCGGTGCTCGTCATGGCAGGCGAACTGAAGCGTGGGTCACCATCTCTCAATGAGGTATGTTATGTTTTTAGTCGTCTCAGATAATAAACCTTTTGCTTTCAGGTTCCTGACACACATAGAAGACTGTCATAGACTAAAAATGCCATGAAATAAAAGCCATTTGATCTGAGTACTGCAGTCATCAGTAAATTGTCCAAACAAAGGATGGCAATAAGAACACCCTAAAAATACATTTCGCAGAGTACAGGGTTCTGACTGCCATAGACCATCCACAAAAATGGAGAGATATAGCGGACATACTAGATGGTGGAAAGATTATCTGTAGTAGTGGCAGCGCCCTGGGGCCACTGTGAAGTGAATGGTCCTGCCGCAGTGTAGAGTCAGACCTGATTGCCCCCCCCTCTCCCCACCTACCCTGACCCCCCCCCCCCACCCCAACCCCGCCCACCACCACCACCCCGCCCCCAGTGTGAAATCATTGTGAGGCGGAAGCATTTTCCCTGTTGTTCAAGAATTGTTCATGTAGGAAATTGTGTGGCTGTAGTCTAAAGAGCACCAAGAACTATTGCCCGAGGTGTCAGGACCAAGATCGTTAAAACCCTTTCAGTTGTGATACACTACACCAGGAGAAGGATCGAGCATGATAGTTCAAGGGTAGTGTTTCTGTGTTCAGGAGGTTGTGTTGGTGCGAACACTACGAGACATGAACTTGCCCAAGTTTATCATTGAGAACATTCATCTCTGTTTTGTAATTCCAGCCTGATAGACAAGTTTCTGTCACTGTCGTACACACTGTTTCCTCTGTCTTGTCAGGACGTGGTGTTGATGCGAGCACTGCGAGACATGAACCTGCCCAAGTTTGTCTTTGAGGATGTCCCGCTCTTCCTTGGCCTCATCGGAGACCTGTTCCCTGGCCTGGACTGTCCCCGTGTCCGGTACCCTGACTTCAATGACTCTGTGGAGGCGACGTTGAATGAAAATGGATACATATTGCTGCCGGTGCAGGTACATGTACTGTGTTGTTTTCTGTGGCAATGTCAATGTTTTGTATTATCGTCACAATCATTTTATCAGTCAGTTAACCCTTTGGCTGTTGGCAGCTCTTTTTATCACAATGATTCATGCAAGAATCATCGTGACAAAAAACTCTACCAACAACCAAATGAGATGTGCAACATTTGGATATGTGACTTAAAGTCGTGTATCCGAATGCGGTGCGTCTTGAATAGGTTAAGATACTGTTCAAGGATGTACTGCTCCAAAATGTTGCCGACAGACGATACTTATGTTTGTGTTGGAGTCTCTTGCATGCTATCTGAGAGTTGTGCAGAGACATCTTTTTAACACCTTCCCTGCCATTGTACATACACTGACATTTTTGCTTCTGAAATCTTGGTTCATTCAACGACCAAAAGCAAGAACGTCCAAGGAACATGGATACAAATTGGTCTCAGCAAGAGGCATAGATTCTTATGAGCCCCGCAGGTGCGGGGGCTCATGAGGATCTATGTCTCTTGCATTTGGAACATGTTTGGGTTTTTTCCCAGAAGTGAAGGGTTAAGAATCTGCAGAAATAAATGTGTAGAAGCTTGGAGTGAACCTGGGACTGAAATACCATAAGAATAACAACAGCAACAAAATCCTGCAGCTGTGCGAGGCGAGTTCAGGCTGATGTCAGTCATCCCAAGGACCATTTGCATTCTGCCTCTATCCCTTTGTCAGTATAAAGATTTTCAGCAAGAATTTCTGCATACATCTCTGTTCGGCTCAGGTGGACAAGGTCATCCAGATGTATGAGACAATGATGACCAGACACTGCACTATGATTGTGGGACCCACAGGTGGTGGCAAGTCTGTCATCCTCAACACCCTCTGTCAGGCTCAAACCAGGTGTGTGCTCACTTTCGCTACAGTCAGTACTCATATTCAATGACTGATGAGGAGAATTAGCTGGCATCGTGCAATTACGCTAGGGAGATCAGGTGGCATAATTATGATACCTGATGTCTCTAGTGTATAAAAAAATTGTGTGAGCCTAGCTAACCCTTTGGCTGTCGATTGCGCTTTTGGTCGCGGTGATTCCTGCCGGAATCGCCATGACCATAAGTGCAACCGTCAGCAAAAGGATTAATTTATGAGCGTTTCTTCTGTGTACAGACTAGGTATCGTCACTAGGACCTACACAATCAACCCCAAAGAGCGCAGTGTGATCGAGCTTTATGGCATTTTGGACCCTGGCACCCGCGACTGGACGGACGGGCTGCTGTCCAATATTTTCCGCGAGATAAACAAGCCGACGGACAAGAACGAGCGAAAATACATCGTGTACGATGGAGATGTGGACGCTTTGTGGGTGGAGAATATGAACTCTGTGATGGACGACAACCGTTTGTTGACCCTGGCCAACGGAGAACGTATCCGTCTGCAAAAGCACTGCGCCATGCTGTTTGAGGTGAGTACATTGTGGGGTGGCAGCGCGCTGACCAGCAAAAGAAATGCAACGAAAGTGTTTCCGATCATTCCAAAAATGTTGCATTTCTTTTGCTCGTGAGTATATTACAGAGTTGGATGGAGTCTCAGATCCCTAATAATAGTTTCAGTACTTCTCTACGTCTAGGTGTACGACCTTCAGTACGCCTCCCCGGCCACAATCTCTCGCTGTGGCATGGTGTACGTGGACCCCAAGAATCTGGGCTACAAGCCGTACTGGCAGAAGTGGGTCAACACCCGCCCGACTAAGCAAGAGCAGGACGACCTTCACCGATTCTATGATAAGTACGTGGCTGCCACGGTGGACATGGTGGTGGAAGGCATGGTGGATGGCAACCAGGGGGAGAAGATGAAGACAATCATCCCTCTCAGCAATCTTAATTTGGTGAGGATTAGTTGTGTGCGTTCTGTACCTGAACGCTCCCATGATCTTATAGCAGGGCGAGAGGATAGCGTGTGTAGCTGTATTGATAATAATAATAATCATAATAACTCTTCAACTCCCAGAACTATAAGGGTTTCACTCTGAGTGATACGCTAGTGTTTGAAATTAATTGGACTATGATAGTTCAAGGGTGGTGCCAAAATAGCTTGGCGCCTCAGGCTTCAAGCTATTCTGTCACCACCCTTGAACTAAAACTGTTGATCTATCTCCTACTCTGTAAAGTAGGCTTCATAGGACAATACACAAAATTTACACAATGAGCCTCAGGATGTAATGGGTTAAAATTTGCCTTAGATTCGCCTTTTGGGGCACACTTGACATTTGCTGTTGACCACATCAAATAACTCCTTCTGACCGCAGGTGACACAGTTGTGCAATATGCTCACCGCCATCCTGGTGAAGGAGATAGACGAGGCCGATTGTCTAGAGGCCTTCTTCCTGCAAGCCCTGTATTGGTCTGTAGGGGCTACGCTGCTGGAGTCGGAGCGGCCAAAGTTTGACCAGTACGTCAAAAGGTCCGCCTCCATGTCTCTCGTTCAGGATGAAACTCAGGTGGCCAAGTTGGGTAAGTGGCAAGAATCTTGTATTCGTTTGACGTGTGAGAAGTGCGCAACAGCCACATAGCCCGCCCATATTAGCCCAGTGAATGGATTACAGTCTTCAGTCCTGAAGACTGATTTAGCTTTTTCAGAGTCCTGAAATGCTGAATTCAGCTTTTGGGTTCAGGCAGAACGCAGTCATTCTATTTGCAGGAGGCATAGATTCTCATGACCCCCTGCAACAGCAGGGGGCATGAGAATTTATATGCCTCTTGCTGACATGGGTCAGTGAAAATTCCACCAGCAGACTGACTTGACAGATGAACTGTTTTCAGTCATTTCAGTTTTTCATACTGTCTCCTGTGCCAGTGCCACCTGCCATCCCTTATTGGAAGGAATTTTTTTTTAATATAAAACCAAACACAAACGTAGCATGTGGAATTTTTAACAGACACTCTGCGGAGACAACCATGTGGTTCAGAAAGACTAGAAATGAAACCTGAAGACTCTTGTCATGCCTACGAGATGTACTTGCAGTGCATTGTGTCTGCCCCGATTGAATCAGCGCTTTGACACGAGTTTGTGCTACCACAGGGTAATGGAGGATGGAACAGGGATCAGAGCGGTGACACTCAGGGTGACGCAGTGTGATGTGCGTGGTATCGGGCTACATGAACTGTGCTAACCATAAAGATAATACGGTAACACTTAACCCATTAACTGCCAGTGGGTGCAGATTATTTCTCTGAAATCTGTTTTTTCAGCGTCAGAACAGCCCCCCAAGTCTTTCCAAGGAACATGGATGCAAACTGATGTCAGCAAGAGGCATAGATCTCGATGAGCCCCCCAACTGCGGCGGCTCATGAGGATCTATGCCTCTTGCAGTTGGATTGCGTGAAAAAATTAAACGCGTTCTTGTTTCCTTACTTTCACAGGGGAGCTGCCAGACTATGCCGCTTTGTACGAGTTCTTCTGGGACGGAGACAAGATGGTCTGGATCCCTTGGTCCAGTAAGGTGCCGGACTACAAGCACAACATCGAAGCCAAGTTCTACGAGATCCTGGTGCCGACTGTGGACACGGTTCGCGCCACCTGGCTCCTGCAGCTGATGGTGGGCATCAAGAGACCCGTCGTCCTAGTGGGCGAGACCGGCACGTCCAAGACCGCCACCATTGCTAACTTCCTCCGAACACTGGACAGGGAATCGCACGTGAGGAAACGTCTTTCTCATTTCGTCCCCCTTGTGCGTGCATGAGTCACCGGTGCTGTAAACAGTTCTGGTGGCTGCATTCACAGGGGCGGGGGGAGGGGGGGGGGGTAATTTTAGGACCAAATAGAGACAATTTCCTTAAAACAGAAGTAAGTCATCTTTTGCTGCAAACAGTGGATTATAAACCCAGACAAACATGCGATATTGTGTGTTTGTCTGGGCTTGTAATCCACTGTGTTTGGCAAAACATATGCAGTTGTCACCTACTTCTGATTTCTGAATGTCTGTTAAACTATTAAATCTAATAATAATGAAGGAGATATGTTAAGCACTTATTCTAAAAGTAGCTCTAAGCGCTGATACAATGAAAAAACTACACACACGCACGCACACACACACACACACAACATACGCACATACACAAACTCACACACTCACATGCACACAACATACACACACACACACACACACGTGACAGTGGTGATGAATTGTGCATGGCTGAGGAAATGGTTGGTAAAAGGCAGCGTTGTAGAGGTGGGTTTTGAGAAGTGATTTGAGGGAGAAGAGTGTTTGACAGTTACGGACAGGGGCCGGGAGGCTGTTCCAAGTGGTGGGGCCAAGATGGTAGAAGGCACGACTGCCACGTGTTTTACGTTTGAAATTGGGAAGGCAAAATTTACGTGTGTCAGAGGAAGAGTGGAGGGTGCAAGATGGAGTATACAGATGGAACAAGTCAGAGATATAGCGTACCCTTGAATGACTGCACATTTTTGTTATCCACTTCTGCAGCTATTTTGTAATATGCAGAAGTGGATAAGGAGGCATCCGGTAAATATTACAAACTAGGGGCCGAGATGGGTCCACTAAGACAAGCAGATCAAGGGTAGGTTCTGATTAGAGCCTGTTGTATGAACTATCTTGATCCGCCCATCTCTGTCTGTACCTGTTAACCCTTTGTGTGTCGGCAGCGTTTTTGTCGTGATGATTCCTACAGGAATCATCATGACTAAAACCGCCACTGATACACAAAGGGTTAACAGTGATTTGAGGCAGTGGGAGGTTTATGGAAAGATCTTTTTGGCACACATCCAATATAGCAAAGGTGAGTCAATGTATGGGGCCAGTCAAATATCCCCAGCAGTAAGGATCTGTACATGCAGTTGGGTGGGGTTCATTTTCCCTCCTCAGTGAACAGGTTAATGTTGCCCTCTCTTTTGTTAGACGTTTTAAGCCACTTCAGACTTGGCCCAGAGATACTTTTTGGCAAGACTTTTTTTAAACTGTATCACCACAGTGACCTCTTTTGGTGGTCAGTGTTGCTTACAGAGAGTGAATTAAAGCAAAAATGCTATTTCAAACTTAACCCTCTTAACCCCAAGGCCCCATTTCCCAAATTTTGGAGTTGTCACCTGACAACTATGTACCAGTTGCAGGAGATGGATAGACTGATAATTCAAATCCATCTCCTGCGGTATGGTCTTAGGGCTAAATGGGCTAAAAGCTAAACTTGGCATCTTTAGGTTTAGATTACGCCAGTTGTTAACCCCCTTGTCGCACACGCAATACCAGTGACTGTATACACAAGGGGCGGGAGGGGGGGGGGGGTAATCTACTTCAGATTGTCGATCAGCAACGCTGACCAACTATCTGAACTAGATTACACTCTGTGTATATGCAGATACAGTTCCCTGCTTGTTCCAGTTTCTGCTGAACATGAACTTCTCCAGTCGCACGACCTCATTGGACGTCCAGCGCAATTTAGAGGCCAATGTGGAGAAACGCACAAAAGACACATACGGACCACCCTCAGGGAAACGTCTCCTCATCTTCATTGATGACATGAACATGCCTCAGGTTAGTGCGTTAGCATCCGTCTTGCTGTTCAGACTCAGAGCAGTCATTCAATGGAAAAAAATGAAGAGCTAGAAACCTACGTGGACGCAAGTTTGAAACAAATCTGCTTTCTGTTTAACCCATTTAACCCCATGGCCACATTTCCAAAATTTTGGAGACGCTGTCTAACGACTACCAGTTGTAGGAGATGGATTGATCATGATAATTCAAGGGTAGTGCCTGACGAGCTTGGTGCCTTCAGGCACCATGCTCAACTGGCACGACCCATGAATTATCATTATCAATCCGTTTCCTGCTGCAGGACTTTGAGGCTAAATGGGTTAAACCTTTGGCTCTCGGTCGTGCTTTTAGTCGAGGTGATAACTACAGGAAGGATGAGGCTAGCTCGTGTGTAGGGGTTAAACGCTGTGAAGCACACTTTTATCTAGCTCACTTTTAGGGTACAATGAGTTAATTTTGATCACCAGCCACACAGTTCCCAATGGTTGCGGAGTTTTAAGTTAGTTTGAGATTCTGATCACAATTTAACTGTTGTGTGATAGTGCCTGTCCCGTAGCAAAATTTCCGTTTGTTCTTTTGTGATTTCAATTTGAAACTGTTGTTCCATGTGCACATTTTGAGTACAGTCAGACCTGTCAAGGTGACCATGTGTAGGAGCAGCCCACCCTTTTTGGCTCAAGCGCGAAGCAAAAGTGAGTCTATGTTCTGGGCCAGTGGTAGTCTGTCCATCGTCGGTCCGCTGTCATCTGTCCGCCATCATCCGTTGTCCGTGGTGAACTTTAACGTTGGTATTTTCTCGGAGACTATTCAAGCCACAGTCATCAAACGTGGACCAAGGTTACTTTGCGGCAAGACCTTTATAAACATACCTATTTGAGTAACCTCCCTTAAAAGTCAAGGTCACAAGGGATCAGGAAATAGGTAAAAAAATAGCCATATTCTGACAAAATTGAGTTTTTCTGAAATACGTTTCACAACTTCAGACCCAAACTTGATTCAAAGGTACCTGATGGTATGCACACTAATTTGGTTGATTCATCAGAAAGGTCAAGGGTCACAAAAGCACAGGAAATAGGTTTAAAAAAATAGCCATTTTTTGCCAAAATTTGTTTTTTCTTAAAATTTTTAATACTATTCCCAATTTCAAACCCAAACTTGGTACAGAGATACCTGATAGTATGCATATTAATTTGGATGATCCCTCGGAAAGGTCAAGGGTCACAAATAGCCATTTTCTGACACAAAAATGTTTTTTTCTCAAATACTATTGACAACTTCTATCCCAAACCTGGCACACAGACACCTGATGGTAAGACCTTCCTATGCATGCTAACTTGAAAAGGTGAAGGGTCACAAGAGTTCATCAAATGATGTGAAAAATGTATTTTTCTTTAAAATGTATTTTTCGAAAAATACTTACCGATGGCATTACTGTATGGAATATACCCCTTTACTTAACCCGATTTCTTACCCGATTTCAGCCTAAGCACCGTTGTGTATACCTACCCAACAAGGGGCGTAAGAGAGAGAGAGAGAGAGAGTTGTAACCAAGTGACCGGGTAGTCTCCCCTCCCTCATCCGGTCATGCGCCATACCTTCCCGTCAGTCGTACACTTTGCGAAGAGGCGGCAAGCGGGTTAGGTGGGAGGGACCTCCGAATAATGCCATCTGTAAGTATTTTTCAAAAAATATATTTAAAAGAAAAATACATTTGTTTCCTCAAAATCCATTACCGATGGCATTACTGTATGGAATGAATGGCGAAAAGGAGGAGGGTGCCGCCCCCCATACCCGTCATGGCTGTAAGCTGAGCATCGAGGGGCAACCTCCCGACGATTTCAGCGAAGGGTTACCTTAAGGCGCCAGCGGCGCACGGAGGGAGTGTTGCGCTGCCGAGAGATCTCCAACGAGGGCCAGGTTGTCCCGCTGGCCGGAGAGATCCCGGAGATAGAAGCGGGCGAAGGTGGACTCTGACCTCCAACCGACCGCCGCGACAATGTCTCTGACCGCGCAGTTGCTGTGGAACGCAAGGCTGGCAGCAACTGATCTAACTTCATGAGCCCGTATCCGCATAGTCTGGGCCACCTGTGGGGACAGATCATTGTAAGCGGAACGAATAATGCAACGCAACCAAGACGATATCGTCTGGGCGGAAATATCGGCCCGGCCTGGGGCCAAGGGCAGGAAGAGGCGGGAGCGACCTCTTCTCCAGGGCTTGACCCTGCGCAGGTATACCTTTAGCGCTCGGACCGGGTCCTGCAGTCGTGATGTCTGGGACCGGTCAAATCCTGTAAGAGGTCGAAGACTCCACGCCTGGGGCGAGGCCGAGGGGAGCCTGTTCTTGGCGAAGAAAGAGGGGTTGGTCAGAAGCTGAACCGAACCGTCCGTCCTGAACTGCAAGCAGGCCGGGTCAACAGACAGGGCATGCAGTTCGCTGACTCTGGCAGCTGTGGCGAGGGCCAGAAGGAAGCAGGTCTTTCTAGTCACGTCCGCGAAGCGGGCACGACGCAGAGGCTCGAAGCGACTGGAGTTCATCCACGTCAGAACCCAAGGAAGATCCCAGTGCGGAACGAGGGAACGAGTGACTGGCTTTGGAGGTCGAAATGGGACATCAAATCTGAGAGGTCTTTGCACGCTCCAGGGTCCGGACGGCCTAAGTGACGATAGGTGTCCGCCACCATGGCGAGATAACCACGAATGTTAATTGGCGTCAAGTTCTGGTCATGAAACAGCCACAAGATAAACTCGGCTAACTGTGGAGTGGTCAGTGCCGAGGGGTCCAGATGTCTGGTCTCACACCAGGTCCGAAAAACGCTCCATTTCCCTTCGTACACGCGGAGGGTGGACTCTCTGCGGGCTGAATCGATCGCCTCCACTGCAGCATCCGAGAAACCTCGGGTTGCGAGGGTCTGCCTGACAACCGCCAGGCGTGAAGCAGCAGTCTCTCCGGACAGGGGTGGAAGAGGTTCTGTAGAGGCTGCTTCAGCATCGTCCGAGGCGTGGGAAGCCGAAGAGGTGGTTCGGTGTCGAGAATCAGAAGGTCGGTCGTCCACGTCCTGTTCCAACTGAACGGAGCGACGAGCAGTAGGACCGTGTTGCATCCCCGAAGCTTGAGTAGAATCTTGGGTACAAGAACTGAGGGAGGGTACGAGTAGGCTACGAGGCTCTCCCAGCAAATCGACAACACATCCACCGCCCAGGCGAGAGGGTCCGGAATGGGGTAGACAAAGATCGGGAGCTGCTTGTTCCATCTGGTCGCGAATAAGTCGATCATGGGGGTCTCCCAATGAGCGCAGATCATGCGGAAGATGTCCGGCCTCAGAGACCACTCGGTGTGGAGAAGTTGTCCCCGTCTCGAGAGGGAGTCCGCGAGAACGTTCAGGTGTCCCGGGATGTGACGCGCTCGGAGTGAAATGCTGCGATCTCTGCACCAGAGCAAGATCTGGTAGAGCAGCATGCAGAGGGTCGGCGACCGAGTGCCACCTTGTTTCTAAGCCACGACCGTCGCGTTGTCGGATAAGATCAGTACCTCCTGTTCCCGAAGCCGTGCTTCCCAATGGACGAGGGCTAACCACTCCGCTTTCAACTCCAACCAGTTGATATGTCGGTCTTGAAGGTTCGCCGTCCACAGGCCCGATACGGTGCTGATCGATTCCGGCAGCAAATGGGCTCCCCAGCCCTGGCGACTCGCATCCGAACAAATGGAGAGCGACGGGGGAGGGGTAGAGAGAGGAACTCCCGTCGTCAACCAGGAACGGTCCGCCCACCAGAGTAGGTGAGGTCGGATCAGTAACGAGACCGGAACCGGGGCTGAGAGATCTCCTGAAGATGGCCGCCAGTGGAGCAGGAGATGAAGCTGCAGCGGTCGAGCGTAAAGCCTGCCCAGTGGTAACAAGTCCGCCGCCGCGCTGATGAGGCCTAGAAACTGGAGCCAAGTCCGGGCCGGAAGCGTCTCCGCAATGTAAACTTACTGCGCCATGGTCGACAGTTTTAAAATTCGAGGCTCTGGGAGACGAACTCTGTTGAGGTCGGTCAAGAACTTCATTCCCAAGTGGACGAAGTGACGCGAAGGGACCAGATCCGACTTGCCGTCGTTGAGGAAGAATCCGAGACGTCGAAGTAGAGCTAGAAGCGCGTCTCTGTCGGCCGCCAGCGCGACCGAGTCCTGGTTCTTGAGGAGAAGATTGTCGAGGTAGTTGGACGTCGGGCTCGAGGAATTCCGCCTGGCCTTTACGACGACCGCATGCATAATCCGAGTAAAAACCCACGGGCTGATGCTGAGACCGAAGGGGAGAGCCCGAAACTGGTAGACGACGCCGGCGAAGGCAAAGCGAAGGTAACGACGTGAAGCGGGGTGCATGGGAACATGAAAGTACGCGTCGGATAGGTCGAGGCTGACCACAAAGTCCAACGGCTGTACTGACGCCCGCAGGGCTCTTAATGTTTCCATCCGGAAAGAGGGCGCGAGGATGAATTTGTTCAGGGCGGAGAGGTCTATGATCGGGCGCCACTGGCCGCCGGGCTTCGGGACAACGAAAAGCCGGCTGTAGAACGCTGGTGAGTCGTGGCGATCCACCACTTCTGTGGCTGCCTTCCGAAGAAGGGTTGCGATTTCCGCTTTAAGCGCGTCCGCCTTGTCTCGTTCGGAAGGTAATAATAATAAAGAGCATTTATATCGCGCTGAATCCCCAGGAGCAGTGGGCTCTAAGCGCGTTACAAAAAATGTATATATGCAGAATCTCACTACCTTTAAAAAAGTCTAATCTATGCACTTCTAATCTACGCACGCACATACAACTAAAACACACATAACAAAACTATATGTATGCAGACCAAACCATCATCACACACACGCACACACAATCTGTGGATTAATGGTACGCAAGCTGAAAGAAGTAGGTTTTAAGTTGGGTCTTAAAGACGTCAATGTTTTCAGCATTCCGGAGGTGTAGGGGAAGTGAGTTCCAGACAACAGGGGCTTGATACTGGAATGTCCGGCAGCCAAACCGCTTAGAGGAAAAGCTGGGGACACGGAAACGCTTCTCAGAGCAGGAACGAAGGGAACGGGAGGGCTGATAGATGTTGAGGAGGGATGAGAGGTATGGCGGTAGGGATCCATCAAAGCAGCGAAAAGCCAGGACCGCAATCTTGTACTCGACTCTAAACTAAATGGGTAGCCAGTGCAATTCCTGAAGTTGGGGGGTTACATGTTCCATTTTAGATTTGCCAAAAGCAAGTCTGGCAGCATTGTTGAGGACTGTCTGCAGACGAGAGAGTTCTTTCTGGGGGACACCTGCCAGGAGGGAGTTACAATAGTCTAAGCGGCTAAGAACAAGGGAGCAAATAAGTTGAACAGTAGCGGACCGGGTGATGAATGGTCTAATGGAGCTGATTCTTCGCAGCTGGAAGTTCGCCGTCCTGCACACATTAGTAATGTGATGGTGCATGGACATACTGCAGTCGAACTGAACTCCAAGATTACGTACAGACTGGCTAAAGGTTATTTCACTGTCGCCAACCACGAGGGAGGCCCCTGGTGGGACCTGACTAAGGGAGTGGTCAGAACCAGCGCAAAGTGATTCAGTCTTGCCGTCGTTCAGCTTCAGTTTGTTGCACAGCATCCATTTTTTCACAGAGGAAATACAAAGTTCAATCTCTTTCACAAGAGCAGGAAAATTAGATGGAGAAGCACCTTTGTGGAGCTGGGTGTCGTCGGCATACTTGTGAAATTCACAGGCATGTCGGGTGATGATGTCAGACAGGGATTGGGTGTAAAGGCTGAAAAGGACGGGCTCAAGGACGGATCCTTGGGGGACACCGAATCTCAGCATGAGGGGCTGCGACTCTGATTGATTGACAACAACCTTCTGAGTACGCCCACGCAGATACGAGGAAAACCAGCTAAGTGTTTTGCTAGAGATGCCATAGGCTGTGTTAAGTCTCTCTAGGAGTACAGTATGGTCAATCTTATCAAATGCCGCCGAGAGGTCAAGGAGGCAAAGAATGGAAACCAGCTTGTTGTCAGCATTGCACAGAAGGCTGTTTGTAACACGCAGGAGAGCAGTTTCTGTACTGTGCTGTTTTCTGTAAGCTGACTGAAACGTTTATAGGAGGTTGTTGGAAATGAGATGGTTTTGGAGCTGAGACAGAACAATGCGTTCTAATAGCTTTGACAAGAAAGGGAGATTGGAGATGGGCCGATAGTTATTAAAACATTCTTTGTTGAGACCAGGTTTCCTCAGCAAAGATGTCACAACTGCTTGTTTGAAATATTCAGGCACTACACCAGTCTGTAGTGACACATTCATGATTCTGGTGATGACTGGAATCAGGTCAGCTTTACATGATTTGAAAAGGCTAGCTGGAAGAGGATCCAGAGAGCAACACTTGAGAGGAGCATGTGCAATAATGTCACGAATAAAGTCCTCGGACACAGGCTGAAATTCTGCAAGTTGTGGACCGTGATAGCTGGTGATCTCAGGAGTATCGTCAGAAACATCCAGTTCACGCCGGATGTCCTCAATCTTTTTGTCAAAGAACTGACAGAAAGCGTCTGCGAGATCCGAAGCTGGTACGGTGGAGGGTAAGGAAATGTCCTTGCGTACCCCAAGGAGTTCATCGGACACACTGAACAAGGTTTTGGTGCTAGAGCAGGCCTGCAAGCGGGAACAGAAGTGCTGACGCTTGGCGTTGCGCTGGAGGGATTTTAGGCAATTGCGCTTCTGCACAAACAACTGTCGGTGAATGGTCAACTTGTTAGACCGCCAACACCGCTCAAACTGGCGGAGCTGTCTCTTAGTGTCCTTGACCTTGCCTGTCACCCAAGGAGCTGAGGGGCGGTCAGTGACGCGTCTGGATGTTAGAGGACCGTGTGTGTCCAGGATATGCTGCAGCGACCTGTTGTAGTCCTCCAGTAAAACTGTGTCTGGTGAGGAATCTAACTCTGCAGCGGCAGCACACACGGACGTGCGGAATTGATTAAGATCCATTCCTTTTACATTGCGGGAAATAACCACGCGCTTGCGGGATTTGGGCTGGAAACAAAAAAGATCAAAGAAGTTGGCACTGTGATCGGAAAGAGCGAGATCAGTGACATGGAATGACTGAAGCAGTTTGTCATCATCTCGTACAATAAGTAGGTCAAGCGTATGTCCGCATTTGTGAGTCGGTTGACTTATGAGTTGTTTGAAGTTGAAGCTGGTCAAGATCGTTTGAAGACGCCCAGCAGTGGTGTTAGACGGCACTTCAAAGTGTGTATTAAAGTCACCAGTTATGACCAGGTTTTGTGATTGGTCATTGTATGAGGACAACAGGTCTGAGAAGTCATGCAGAAAAGAAGCGTCATTAGAGTTGTTTTTCCTGCTAGGTGGAGGACGATAGAGACAGACACAAACAAATGAGGAGTTTTTGTGAGCAAACTTGGCTTCACACGCTTCAAACGAGCTGAAACTGAGCTTCTGGAAGATAATGCATTCATCAAGACGCTTGGCAAAGACCACTGCTAAGCCGCCGCCGCGGCGCCCAATGCGCGGAAAAGACATGGTCTTGTGTGTAGATGGCGTCATATCAGCCAGCAGTGCCTCGTCGCCATGTTCTAACAACCAAGACTCTGTGATAAATGCAATGTCAATTTCATCATCTGCAATCAGTTCTCTAATTTCATCGGTCTTGTTACGACATGATTGTGAATTGAAGCAGACACACTTCAACGTACCGGATGCATTAGATTCTGAGCGCTCAGGATTAGTGATGGGAACATGAATCAAATTGTGGAAGTTGCACCCACCTCTATGAGCCGCGAAAATCATGTGGGGGCGGGGGGAGATCACAGGGAAGAGGCTCGCATGCTTTCTGGTGGGACGTGCGGAATGGCCATTAGGTCCCGATTGAAGCACCTGACTGATAACCACAGCATGGGAAGGGGTAGGAACTTCTGTAGAGAATGCACTACGTCTGTACATAGAGGCGAACGTCTCAACGGAGGGGGACTCATCACAAACAAAATTTTAAGCCCCTCCGAGACCGTGGCAAGAATCCAAAAGACCTCCGGCAACAGCGAACGCCACGCGTCACTGTGCAATGAAAGCCTCCCGCCGACTGGAGGCCCCGGAGGGGTCGGCGGGGGCGGTGTCGGAGAGAAGTCACTGGGCCCTCCCGCGGCCAGGCCTCCGTGAGGCCCGGGGCCAGGCGGGGGCCGCTGCCTGGGAGGGGCGGGCTCTACCAGCGGGAGCCCGTGGTCCGGAACGGGGAGGAAATCTGGCACGTAGTCGGGAAGAAGGTCTGAAGTTCCGCAGTGCGCGCTCCCTGTCCCCGCGCTGGGCCGGGGGCCGTGAGGGGTCCGATCGAGGGGCGCTGGGCCAAAGGTCCTTAGCTGAATCCCGAACCTCCTGCCAAGTAGGACAAAGAGGAGGGAACCCCAAAGGGGGGCACGGCGCAGCTGAGCCACGGAGGTCGCGGGGATGCCCGGACAGCCCTTCAGCACGGCATCCCGTCTCATGAAGTCGCAATTCGCCGGGGCCGCCAAAGAATTCGTCGCAACGTGGTGAACTGCGTGATTCGCTTTGATGGCGATGGAGTGAATGTCGCGAAGACGAGACTCATCCGGTCTCTCCCAAAAGTCCTCTGTACCTCTCACCACCGCCTGAGTTGCCAAGTCCAAGAACACGCCAGAGAATTACGTGCCAGGGTAGCAGTGTGCTCCAGTCCGGGAGGATAAAACCTCCAGCCTGCAACTGAGCGTCCGGATCCACCGCTGGAAGCGGGCAGGCAAAAACCTGAAAATGTCCCGCGAACCATGCCTGCCGAAACTTGATATCGACGCCGGAGGGCCATCGCGTGTCGGCGAAGAAACCTCGATCACGGAGCTTTCCTAGGGCGAGGTGTTCGTTAAACGCCTCTATCAGATCCTTAATTCCCGGAGGCTGAGGCAAAGACTTGAAACGCTTCGCGTGTAGAGGAACATCCACTGAAGCTGCGGCTTTCCTCTTGAGTTGGGGAGACGGAGGGCAGCTCTCCAAAAGAAGAATTTTCGCGATCAAACGCGCCGCCTCGTCTAGCGCACGAGAAGTGTCAGTCGCCCCCGACGGCCCCCCTGGCGCATCCAAGTCCGAAGCGGTATGAGGGCTAGGATCCGGAGAGAAAATGGCGGAAGCGGAGTCCTCCGGAAATAAGCTGAGAACGTCATCATCCCCAACCACAGGAGAGACCGCAACCCTGTCCCGAAGTGGAAAACCATCATCCGAACGTCGGCGCGGCGAGCGAAAGGAAGGCGAAAAGCTAGCAGAACGCTCGCGCTGTCGAGAACCGGGCACTACTGTAACGCTAACCGGGGCTCCTGCACGGCCAACGTGTAAAGGAGGAAGCTCCGAAGAAACGGCCCGAGGGAAAGCATCCAACCGACGCGCTCTTCCTGAGGCTGCGCGAACGGCTGAGACGACCAAAGGTCCGAGGGGCGCGAGGGGACCGGCTATGGCCGGGAGCCCTGACAGCGCCGCCGGTGGAAAGAGACCGACGTCGCGGGGACGGGCTCCTATCGGGGTGGCGCGGGAAGGCGCGCCAGTCCGAGGACGGAACCCTGCAAAGGCGAGCAGAGGATGACGGACAGTGTCGACGGGAAGCTAGCGAAGGCGGGAGGGAGTCCCGCGTGCCCTGTCTCTCGGCCATCCCTTGCGGAGAACCATGCGAGACTGGCATAGGTCTCTCGGCCACCCCTTGCGAAGGGCCATGCGAGACGGGTTGGACGACACCGGCCATCACTGTGAGAGGGCGAAACGGTACAGAGTCCATCAAGCGCCGAGAAGAGGGCCCCACTATCTCCGAAGTCGCCCGCCGGCGCGGAGATTTGAGGGGGGGGGGGGGGGGAGGGGGAGGGGGTGGGCGGAGGCTACCGGAATGACAATGCTACGCACTGACCTGACTTGCTCCATCGGCGTGGTAGCTTCCGAAGCCCCAGGGCGGTGCCGCTGATAGAATTTCCACAGCTGCGACCACTTGCGTTCCTTCCAAGTCGCACACACTGCGCAGGAACGAGCAGAGGAGCAGCCGGAACAAGGAAGACACAGCTTATGGTCGTCCGTAGGCCACTGAAAGCCTTTGCAACGCTTGCAGGTGCGAAGCTGTACACTGCAACACAAAGCAGACGCCATTTTGAAACAACACGTGGGCCGTACACGAAAAGGCCAGTGAACAGTACTCACGACCGGTCTAGGGCTAAACTCGCAAACGAACGAAAAAATTCCAAGGGAGGCGCCGACGAGAAAGTAAACGGCCCGTTCACTCGTAGGCATAACCCGAGGCCTTACCTCGTCATCCTTTTATAAGGCACCAAGTTGAAGAGAGAAGAGAAATAAATCCAAAACGAGAGAGGCTGAAGCCGGTGACCATCCACGTGGGAGCAAATGGTACGACTGGCGGGAAGGTTTCGGCGCATGACCGGATGGAGGGAGGGGAGACTACCCGGTCACTTGGTTACAACTCTCTCTCTCTCTCTTACGTCCCTTGTTGGGTAGGTATACACAAGGGTGCTTAGGCTGAAATCGGGTAAGTAAATACAGTAATACCATCGGTAATGGATTTTGAGGAAACAAATGTCTTTTGTAGTTTTTAATCAGGATTTTTACAAAAATTGTCAACCAAATTTGACAGCAAGGTAGCTGATGATAATACCTTTCTATGCATTCTAATTTGGTTCAGGGATTTTGCGGGTACAAATGCCAACCATTTCTTATGTTAGAACACTTGAACGCTTGCTTATTTCAGTGACCTGTTGGAAGGTCAAGGTCACAGAGATCATTAATAATATGGATTGGTCACGCACGTGAGCCTTGAGGGCTTTAGGAGACCACCTAAGGCGACCACCTTTTGATAGTCCCTGTGATAGTCTTACAAAGCTGTTACTGCAGCAGGTAAAAATAAAATTTGATTATGTTAACCCTTTGCATTTTGGTAGTGGGTTTTGTCGAGATGATTCCTGTTGGAATCAGCATGACAAGCACTGCTACCGACACGAAAAGGGTTAACTTTGCATGTCGGTAGTGGTTTTTGTCCAGACGATTCCTGTTGGAATCATCGTGACAAGCACTGCTACCATCATGCAAAGGGGTAACTCTTTTGAGACGTGCCGCATCCGGATTCGCGGCGTAAAGCCGCGAATCCGGATGCTGCACGTCTCAAAAGAGTTAACTTTGCATATCAGTAGTTGTTTTTGTCACGATGATTCCTGTAGGAATCATGCGTCAAGAACCACTACCGAAACGCAAAGGGTTAACTTGATATCACCAGGTGGACACATATGGCACTCAGCAACCCATCGCTCTCCTCAAGCTTCTGCTGGAACGTGGGGGTATATATGACCGCGGCAAAGACCTCAACTGGAAACACATGAAGGACATCGGCTACATTGCCGCCATGGGCAAGGCCGGTGGAGGACGCAACGAAACCGACCCCCGCTTTGTCTCTCTCTTCTCTGTTTTCAACATGACCTTCCCGGAGCAGGCTTCATTGTTCAAGATCTACAACTCAATTCTGGTTGGGCATTTAGCACCGTTCCCACCCGAGGTGCAGGGCCTGTGCGCCACCATAACCACCATGACCATGGAAATGTACAGGTGATGCATTTGAATAGTCACTGCAGGAGGCAGATTGACCATAATAGCACAAAGGTAGTGGTAGACAGTGTTCACGTTAACCCTTTAGCAGTCAGTAGCATTTATTGTAGCGCTATTGACAGCAAAAGGGTTAACTGATAATGCTCTTTATTTACTGGTTTTGGGGAAAATACTGGTGTGAAAATAGCAGCTGCTAGGTGACACCAGTTAAAATTGAGAATTACTGGTTGTGGAGGCAGAGATATCCAAAATGTATGAAGAATACCAGAATTTACAATGAATGTGTGTGTCTCCCCCACACTCTCGTCCACTTGTCTCCCCCCACTCCCATACCAACCCCTGTCATATGTTATTTTCCAAAGCCTGACTAAAACCTTGTTATTCTTTACCCCCGCCCCCTTTTGTTTAGCAATTACTTTGGACAGATGTTTTTACCATAAACATTATATAGTTCCTTTCTGCTTTGCTTCAGTTACCTAACAGGTCACTCATTTTCTATTTCAGCAACACTGTTAGGGACATGCCTCCGACACCATCCAAGTTCCACTACATCTTCAACCTGCGTGACTTGTCCCGCATCTACAATGGCCTCTGTCTCTCCACGCCTGACCGCTTTTCCAAAGCAGAACAGTTCCTGCGGCTGTGGCGCAACGAGTGTCTGAGAGTCATCAGTGACAGGCTGATCTGTGATTCAGACAAGGAGTTGTTTGCTGTAAGTAGCATGAGCCTAATCATATCAGGCATCAAAATTTTTCTTGGATCTGCGATTTTCTCTGAAAAAAATAACGTTAGGTTATAATGGGAAGAGTGTTTTTTATGATAATTTTTTTTTAGAGTCATACAGATACAGTATAAAATTATCTCACTGACATACACTGCTCTCTTTGACTGTGGACCTGTCTATCTCTCTGATCTGTTATACATTTACACTCCATCCAGACAGCTGTGATCTTCATCTGACACCCGCACTCTTTGTATTCCCTCTGCCAAAAAAAAAAAAAAATCCTTTGGGCAGCGCTGCTTTCGTACCCGAGTCCTCTGCCATTGAATACACAAGAAATACACTAGGCACAGTGCAGTCATTTAGAAGGTCCCTCAAAATGTAGCTCTTCAAGTCTGCCTACTGATGACCTGTTCATGTGAGTGTGTGTATGTTCTGTGTCTGTGTGTTCGTGATCGTGTGTGTGTGTGTGTGTGCGTGTGTGTGTTCGTGATCATGAATGTGCACATACCCACCAGTGCTTTTGTGGCTGTTTAGTTTTGTTCTTTTATTTTGTTAAATTTCTTTGTATATTAATATGTTTGCATACAGTGTGTCTATTGTAACGCGCCTAGAGTACTATCAGGAGGTTAGGCGCTATATAAATCTACATTATTATTATTATTATTATTATTATTATTATTATTATTATTATTATTTCATATTGTATTCCCAAACGGTTTGTTTTGTTCACCAAACAGTGTGTTTGGTAAACAAACTTACAGACTTTTTCACTTAACTGCACAGTCCCAAATGGTTGCAGTGTTGGTGGTTAGTCAGCTTGAGAGTTTGACCACAATGAAGCATTGTGTAAACCCACCGGCGTAACCGGCTTCTCCAGCACCCCCATTGAACGATCACAGTTGCTCCGCATCTTGCTGTGGTGCGTCAGGGCTGAATGGATTATTGCTGCGCTATTATCATTGGCTAACTAAACAGTGGTGTGTCACGGCTTTAACCCCCTTGTGCATGCAGCCACTGGTGTTGTTAACCCCGTCACTGCCAATGGATTCAAAATCATGTCTTGCAAAGCAAGCAAATTCATCACTACATAATCCCGTCAATCCAAGGAATGTGGATATGACTAGCATCAGCAAGAGGCAAAGACCCTCATGAGCCCCCGCATATGCGGGGGCTCATGAGGGCCTTTGCCTCTTGCAGTTCGTCCATTTTTCAGGCAGTGGTGGGGATAACAGTTCTGGTGGCTGAATGTTTTCACAGGTGACGCTGAGGGGACTGATAGAGATGAACTTTAAGGATGATCAGGAATACGTGGACAGAGACCCGTGCCTGTTTGGGGACTACCGCACCGCTCTGGATGATGCTGAACCTCGACTGTACGAAGACTTGCAGGACTATGAGGCCTGCAAAGCTCTCTTTCAAGAGGTGCATTCTTGTGCTCCTCATCTTCTTATGTTTTTATTCTATTGACTATTCCCAACTCCTTCACTGCTGAGCCTGAGCAAACGCTACCCATCTGCAAGAGACGTAAATCCTCACGAGCCCCCTCTGTCACGGGGGTTCATGAGGATTTATGCTTCTTGTTAGTCCTGTTTTCTTCTTGCCTGATTTTTGCGTCATTTACATTCATGAGAATGTCGGTCGGTGAACAGTCTTTGCTGACACGAAATTTGTGATTGCTGGCAGCGAAGGGGTTACAAAGCGAGCAAAATCGAGGCTTCCAGAAACCTGCAACTTGGTTTTTGAAGATGCCCAAGCAGTATACAGGAACTGTTTTGCTCAGTTGCTGAGCACACATCATCGCAACAAAAATGACACAGCTCTCATGGCTCACGTGCATGACAACTGACCGACAGCTCATGTGACCTTTGACTGAGCATTCAGACAGGTCACAAATAAAGAAATTTCTCCACGTTTTGTATTTGTACTGGTTGTTTGTTTGACAAATGCTTAACACATTCAGTACTGACACACTAAAGAATGAGATATATTGACCATGATAGTTCAAGTGTGGTGCCGGAATAGCTTGGCGCCTGAAGACGCCAAGCTATTCTGGCACCATACTTGAACTAGCATGGTCGATCTGTCTTCGAAATTACTTATTAGTTTTTTAAGGACAACTCCCAATGTTGGGAATTTCAGACCTTAGTGTAGAATGTGTTAAGGTGCTCATTGTTTATTTCCTTCAGATCCTGGAGGACTTCAATGAAAACCACAAGCCCATGAACCTGGTTCTTTTTGACGATGCCCTGGAGCATCTGACTCGCGTACACCGCGTCCTCCGCATGGATCGTGGCAACGCTCTCCTGGTGGGCGTAGGAGGTTCCGGCAAGCAGTCCCTCTGTCACTTGGCGTCATATGCTGCAGGGTGCGAGGTTTTCCAGATTTCATTAAGTCGTGGTTATGGAGAGAATGCATTTCGCGATGACCTGAAGATTCTGTACAACAGGCTGGGCATGGAGAACAAGCAGACAACATTCTTGTTTACTGACCAACACGTGGCCGAAGAAGGTAATGTTAAATTTTGGTATAACAAAATCCTAAGGGACCCAACTGTTGGGCTCACGTGTTAATGCAAAAGTGAGTCTGTGTACCAGGCTATCCAATGACTAGTCCACCATCCGTAAGCTGTCGTCCGTGGTTAACTTTGATGTTGGCATTTTCGCACAGCGTCATACCTTCATACCACAGTCATCAGGGCGCCATCATGTTTTGTGCGACCTACCACGTGTTTTCGCTCCCAGTTTTTAGTGGTTTTTCGTTGGATGTACTGTGTTTCGTGTGCTGAAAGTCTGCTGAGTATCGTATAAGAGTGCGCTGATGAGGATTATGCTTGTGTTTCGTCTGATCTGATTGCTGTTTGAGTGGTATCGTATTGAATTGTGTCTGTCATTTGAATTTTTGTTTACGTCGCCATTTTGCTTCTTCCGCAGCGTGGGTTCGTCGGGCCTTTCCGCGGCCTGTTTTCATGTGCTGCGTGCTAGTGTGTGATATGTTTACTGTGTGCGTCTGTTTGCCACCCGTGGTTGCATCTGCTGCTTGGTTGTTGTCGACTCGTTCGTGTTCCTACCGTTCTATAGGTTTTCGTGTGCTCTCTCGTCGACATCTCGCCCTCCCCACTTTCGGCGCCTTTGCCCGATCTCGCCGCTGACCGACCGGAAATCAGGTCGCTCCCCTACCACACTGCTCACACACACACGGCGCACACACACACACACACACACACACACACACACACACACACACACACACACACACACACACACACACACACACACACACACACACACACACACACACACACTTACTCACACACACACACACACACACCCTACTGAACCCTCTTCTCGTCTTCCTCTTTCTTGTCCTCACAATCATTCTCATCAAATACACACGCCAATAACTGCTATCTCTACGTCGCCAAGCCACCTACTGCGCAGCCGGTGCCGCTGACAGTGTTGCAGATGCCTAACGCGGCACCCGATCGCGAAAGAGAGGCCACAGGGGCGGAATTAGCAAAAGGCGGGACTCACCACCACAAACACAACCACTCACTTCTTCCCCTTTTCCTATGCCCTTCCACCCCTTCCGCCTCCCCCCGCCTCCTCGATTTCTCCACCTCCCTTCCTTCTTCTCCCTTTTCCTTTCCTCTCTTGCTCATCTACTGCTCCCTGCTTTCCTCGGCCGCCCCCTCCCCCTTCCTCCCCTCACCCCCTCCTCCTTCGCCTGCTTTTTCCTCCTCGTCCCCTCTCCCCCCTTTCTCCTCCCCTTCGCCCTCCCCCTCCCTCTACCTCAGCTTTTCCTACTCCCCTTCCTCCTCCTCCCCCCTCCCCCTCCTCTCGCATCCTCTTTCTTGCCCGGTTCTCCTTCCCCGTCGTTTCCTCCTCTCCCCTCTCCCCCCTCCTTCCCCCCTCCATCCTCTTTCCCCCCTCCCCACCCTCCTCTTCCTTTGTCCTCTTCTTCGTCCGTTTCTTCTCCCTCTAACTCTTCTGGCTCATCCAACCTAAACCTGTGTCTGTTCAATGCACAGTCTGTCTGTAAAGATGGCAAAGCCGACGTGATTTCAGATTTCATCCTAGACAATGACCTAGATGTTGTCGTGATCACCGACACGTGGCTCCGCTCAGCTGGCGATGAACCCATCATCGCCAGCGTCACTCCGAGTGGCTACCGCCTGGCCTCCTTCCCGCATGCTTCCAGAGGGGGTGGCATTGCCATCATCTACAGGGACTGTCTTTCTGCTCATCTCTCCTTCTCTCAGTCTCTCCCTTTTGCTCATCCCTCCTTTGAATCTGTCGAGGCCGTAGCAACACTCCCTGGCCAGTCCCTCATCTTCTCATGTATCTATCGCCCTCCTCCAAGCTCTCAAAACAAACTCACAAACTCCATGTTCCTCACCGAGTTCGATCTCCTCCTCGACCACTACAGCACACGACCCGGAAAACACATCCTTCTTGGCGACTTTAACTTCCACTTCGACAAACCCGACCACCCCGACACAAAACGCCTTTGCACGTCACTTTCAAACCACAATCTTACACAACACATCACTAAACCCACCCACCGACTCGGCCACACCCTCGACTGATCATCACCCGCACCTCCGATCAACTCTTCCTCGACTCTGACACCTCTTCTGTGCTTCCCTCCGACCACCTCGCTATTCTCGTCGCCCTCAAACTACCTCCCCCGAAAAAACCCAAGCTCTTTGTCTCTCGTCGCAAACTAAAATCTGTCAACCGAGAGAATTTCTTCGACGAAGCTGTCGACCTTCTCTTGGACCCCGCCTCCTCTCCCGATCTTGCATCCCATTTCGATTCCTCCCTTCGAAAACTTCTAGACACCCATGCCCCTGTCACCACCTGTTCCATACCCAACCGACTCCCCTCCCCCTGGCTCACTGACGACATAGCTGAGGCCAAGCGCGAGCGTCGACAAGCGGAACGCCGCTGGCGCTCATCTGACCTCACCGTTCACAGAGAGATCTTCCAAACCACCAGATCCAAAGTCTGCAGAATGATCTCCGACTCCAAACGCAAACACCTTCAAAACAAAATCCTGGAATCCACTTCTTCCAAAACCCTCTACGCTACCATGAAGACACTCCTGGGCACTTCTAATGACTCTCCTCTTCCCAACACACACAGCAAAGAAGAACTTCCGTCCGCTTTCCCCTCCTATTTCTCCGACAAAATCCAAACTCTGCGAAACACACTCGACACTCTGCCTTCTCCGCCTTGCCTTCCTGACCCCCCCCCCCTTTTTCCGGCACTGCCCTCTCGTCCTTCCGCCCCGTCTCTCAGGATGAAGTCCTCAAGACCATAAAGTCCATGCCTTTCAAAACCTGCGAACTAGACCCCCTCCCAGCTTCCCTCTACCGGGACGGCCTCCCAAAACTTTTGCCCTTCATTACCGACATCATCAACACATCTCTATAGAATGGCTCCGTCCCCGATATCTTCAAGTCCGCCATCGTCCGTCCTCTCCTCACAAAACACAACCTCGACCCAAACGAACTCAAGAACTATCGCCCAGTCTCCAATCTCTCTTTCCTGTCCAAGCTTCTTGAGAAGGTTGTCCTCAACCAACTCAACCTCCACCTCGCCGACAACAACCTCCTCAGTCCCTTCCAGTCTGCCTATCGCAAACATCACAGCACTGAAACAGCCCTTCTACATATCCTTAACTACCTGCTTCTCTCCATTGACTCGGGCAACATCTCCCTTCTTACGCTACTCGATGTCTCTGCCGCCTTCGACACCATAGACCACTCTATCCTCCTCCACCGCCTTCACCACTCCTTTGGCATCACTGACTCTGCTCACTCCTGGTTTCTCTCCTACCTCTTCGACAGACAGCAGTCCGTCACCATCGACGGCGTCTCCTCCAACCCAGTCAGGCTCTCCTGCGGCGTTCCACAGGGGTCCATCCTGGTCCTGGTCCCTTTCACACTCTACACCTCCCTCCTGTCCAACATCATCCAGTCTCACCACATACACCACCACCTCTACGCTGACGACTCACAACTACTAGACAAAGACAAACTCGACAACACTCAAACACTACTGACTCGCACGGCTGACTGCTATGAAGACGTGAAAAACTGGATGACAGCAAACAAGCTCAAACTGAACGACGACAAAACGGAAGCCATGCTGGTAGGCACTCACCAGAAACTTTCCCAGCTCCCTCCCTCTCTCCACCTTCAACTCGACAGCATCCCCATCTCCCTCTCCGACTCGGTCAAGAACCTTGGCGTTATCCTCGATTCCTCTCTTTCAATGACCAGCTTCGTCTCCGCCGCGGACTAGGCATGTTATTTCCACCTCCGCCGCATCAGTCAGATCAGAAAATACCTCACTACCGAAGCTGCCACCAAACTCGCTGTCTCTCTCATCTTATCTCGCATCGACTACTGCAACTCTCTCCTTTCCGGCCTTCCTCACTCCACCACTCTCACTCTCCAGCGCGTCCAGAACAATGCTGCCCGCCTCGTCCTCAGAAAGAAAAAATCCGACCACATCACTCCCCTGCTCAAGCTCCTTCACTGGCTCCCCATCCCCCAACGCATCCAATACAAGATTCTGTCTCTCTGCTACAAATCCCTGAACAACAACGCTCCTGCCTATCTCTCCAACTTACTTCACCCCTACACTCCTCCCCGCTCCCTCCGCTCCGCCTCCGACCCTCTCCGCCTCCTCATCCCCCGCACCAGACTCAGCACTTTCGGCCCCCGCTCCTTCTCAGTATACGGTCCATCTACCTGGAACACTCTCCCACTCTCTCTCCGTCAGAAACACTCGCTCTCCTCCTTCCAGTCCGCCCTCAAAACTCACCTCTTTCAACAGTTCTAGCACTACATCACCACACTCCCCACCCCAAGCTGACTGTCGTAAGGTTTCTTCACTATTTGTGTTACGTGAGTCATTGTCTAAAGCGTGCGCATGAGTGTGCGAGTTGTTAGTGCGCGCTTAGAGTTATAATTATTATAAGATAAGCGCATTATAAATACCGTAATTATTATTAGTATTATTTCATATTGGCATAGGGATACTTTGTGACAAGACCTTTCTAAACATGGATTTTTCTCTAAAATGTATTTTTTCGCAAAATACTTACCGATGGCATTACTAATAGGAAGGTACACTTAGCTTACCGATTTCAGCCTAAGCATCCGTTGTGTATAGCAACACAACCGGGGAGGCGACTCCAGGGAGTCGTCACCAACTCGCCCCGAGTGGCTTCCCCTCCCTCCCCGTGAGGCCACGTGGGCCGATACGCCAGTCTTACGCTAAGCGAACGTAGCTGGCGGCAAGCGGGGCAGGTGGGAGGGACCTCTGAGTAATGCCCTCGGTAAGTATTTTTCAACAACAACAACAAAAAAAAAAACATTTTAGAAAACAAAATCCATTTGTTTCTTCAAAAACCTTACCAATGGCATTACTAATAGGAAGAATAACGAAAAGGAGGAGGGTGCCGACCACCATACCCCGGCACGGTAACATGCCTAGCACAGCGCCCTGGGCGCAGACTACCGATTTCAACTAAGCGTTACCTAGGGCGCCTGAGGCGCCGGGAGGGAGTGCTGCGCCGCCGAGACATCACCCACGAAGGCCAGGTTCTCTCGCTGGCCCGAGAGGTCCCTGAGGTAGAAGCGGGCGAAGGTAGGAACTTGCCCCCCACCCAACGGCCGCCACGATGTCTCTTACCGCACAGTTGCAGTCGAAGGCGACGCTTGCAGAGACCGCTCTGACCTCGTGCGACCGAATATGCAGCCTCTTAGCCCCCTCCAGGGAGAGGTTCTCGTACGCGGAGCGGATGACCCAGCGCAACCAGGAAGAAATTGTCTGCGCCGATATATCTTCTGTGCCGGGTCTCAGGGGCAGGAAGAGGCATTTCCGTCCCCGTCGGAAGGGCCTTGATCTGCGCAGATAAATTCGCAAAGCCAGCACGGGGTCCTGCTGGCGGGACTTCGGGGACCGATCAAACCCCTTGAGCGGCCGGATGGTAATGATTTGAGCTCCGACCGAGAGAAGCCTATTTTTGGCCAGAAAGGACGGGTTCGTCAGGAGCTGTACCGACCAGTCAGCTCGAAACTGTAGGCAGGCAGGGTCCACCGAGAGTGCGTGCAGCTCGCTGACTCTGGCCGCCGAAGCAAGGGCGAGTAGGAAGCAGATCTTCCTGGTGTCGTCCGCCACCGTGGCTAAGGGCAAAGGCTCGAACCGGTTGGAGTTAAGCCACGTGAGGACCCATGCAAGATCCCAGCGAGCGCTGGACCGGGCGCTGCAGCTCAGGTGGGCGAGAAGGTCCGAAAGATCTTTGCGCGCCCCAGAATCCGGCCGGCCCGGGGAAGGCGCGTATTTCACCGCGTCGCGAAAAGGTCTATCTTCGGCGTCTCCCAGCGCGCGCCGATCATCCGGAAGATCTCCGGCGCGAAGGTCCACTCGGGATGAAGCAGCTGCCCCCGCCGAGAGAGTGAGTATGCGAGCACGTTCAGGTGGCCCTGGATGTGGCGCGCCCAGAGCGAGATGCCGTGACCCGGGCACCACAGAAACAACTGGGCGAGTGCCCCCCCCCCCCCCTCCTGTTTATGAATGTAGAACACGACCGTTGAGTTGTCGGAGAGAACCAAAATCTCGTGGTGGCGGAGGCGCGACACCCAATGGCTCAACGCAAGCCAGACGGTCCTCATCTCTAGCCAGTTGCTGTGTCTGTCCTGGAAGGCCAGCAGCCACCGGCCCAAGACCACGTCGAAGTCCGGGAGGAGGTGTGCCCCCCACCCGGATTGGCTCGCATCCGTGCAAAACGACAGTTGAGGCGGGGGGGGGGGGGGAGGGGCACCCCGGCCCAAGCCAGGCCGGATCCGTTCACCGCTGGGGATACAGGCACTGGGGCCGCGAGGTCGCCCGTGGACGGACGCCAATAGAGTAAAAGATTTAACTGGACCGGCCGCGAGTAGAGCCGGTCAAGGGGCAGGAGGTCCGCCGCTGCACTGATGAGGCCCAGCAGCTACATCCAGGTACTGGCCAGGCACACCTCCGTGAGGGACACTTGGCGGGCCGCCGCCGCCAGCTTAGGCACGCGTGCGTCCGTTAGCCTCACCCTGTTGCCGTCGGTCAAAAACTCCATTCCCAGGTGTACGAAGGTACGGGAAGGGGAGAGATCCGATTTCGCGGGAAGGGGAGAGATCCGATTTCCCGTGATTGACCACGAACCCCAGCCGTTCAGGCGTTGTAGCAGGGCCAGTAGGGCGTCCCTGTCTGTCTCCAGGGAAGGTGCGTCCTGGTTCCGGAGCAGCAGGTCGTCCAGGTAATTGGAAGTAGGGCTGGACGAAGACTGCCAGGCTCGGGCCACCACCGCATCCATGATCCACTTGAAGACCCAGGGGCTGAGGTTGAGGCTGAAGGGGAGCGCCCGGAACTGGTATACGACCCCGCGAAAGGCGACGCGCAGGAGATGCCGGGTGAGCGGGAACGTGCAGATAAGCATCGGAGAGGTCAAGGCTGACCGCAAAGTCCATGGGGGCACTGCCGACCTCACCGCTCGCGCGGTCTCCATGCAAAACGAGGGGGCCGAAATGAACCTGTTTAGGGCTGACAAGTCGATGAAAGGACGCCAACGGTCACCCGGCTTGGGGACCAAGAAGAGGCGGTTGTAGAAGGCCGGCGAGTCGGGACGAGAGACCACCTCCGTGGCAACCTTTTGGAGCAGGGGAGCGACCTCCTGCTGAAGAGCTGCCGCCTTGCAAGGGTCGGCCAGTACCCGTCCAAACCGGGGAGCGGCGGAGAGGAGGGGACTGGCGAAAAGAAATCTGTAGACCGTCCGAGACGGTGGAGAGCACCCACGGGTCGTCCAGTAGCAGCACAGGGCTAGCCGCCCGCCGACTGGGGGCTCCGAAGGGGTCGGCGGGGGCGGAAATAGGCGGGAGTCACTGGACCCGCCCGTGCCTGAGCCTCCCGAGGATGGGGCAGCGCACGCACGGCTGGGGAAGACTGGTCCACCCGGCATGTGGGAGCCTCTGGTGGCGAATCGAGGGGTGGGTCTAAGGCTCCGCAAGGCTCGACCCAGGGCCTTGCGGGGGGCAGGAAAGCGAGCGGAGTCCGCGGGAGGGGCGCTCGGCCACAGGGCCGACTCCTTCACCGACTGCCAGGTGGGACCGAAGAGGAGGCCCCCCCCCCCCCCCCAAAGGGAGCCTGTCATAGCTGTCACTTCACCGCAGCGGGCACCCCCGCGCATCGCCGCAGGACGCCATCCCGCCGCATCCGGTCACAGTTGGCCGCCGCCGCCAACGTGTTAGTCGAGGTGTGGTAAAACGCCCGATTGACCGACACGGCCAGGGAGTGGGGCCTCTGGACACTCCCAGTACTCCTCCACCTGCCGCACCACCGCTAGGGTCGCTAGCTCCAAAAACCCCAAGCAGGCAAGGAAGCCGAGTCCTCCGGGTGCAGGCTGAGGACATCGTCCCCATCCCACAGTCCGACCAATGGGCGAGGAGTGAGAGAGTCGCGCGTGCGGCCTGACGGGAGCCGCCCGGGGAAAAGCCGAAGCCGCCGACCGGTCCAAGGGGCCCGCAGGGGGGAGCCGAGTGGCGTTGAACAGCGCGGGGCGCTAAGCGTGCCGCGCCGGATGGCAAGGCGTACATGCGCTAGGCGCATAACTAGCGCTCACCTGAGAGTCCGGTCGCCGGGGGCGAGAAGAGCGAGACGACCGAGAGTCCTCCCGAGGCCGCCCGCCGAGGAGGGTTGCCGCTGTGAGAGTCGCAGCGGCAACGATGGGGGGGGGGGGGGGGGGGGGGGGGGGGCGCGACGGGTCGGAGCCCGGGCGTCGGTCTCTGAGGAGAGAGCTGCGGCTCATGGAGCTACGTCGCGATGCCACCCGTCAAACTGAACTGACGTCGGGGGACGGGGAGGGCCGTCGACGCAGGTGCTGTGCGCGTGCGTCCGTCTGTCAGGTGCCTTCGAGGTGCGCCGGACGAGGCCCCTGCCGCCAGGGGCACTAGCGCCGGACGGGAGCGGGGGGGGGGGGGGGTAGAGAGAGAGAGCCTCAAGTGAGTCAAAGACCTCAGAGGCTCTGAACTCGTGGGGTGAGTCTCGGGAGAGGCCGCAGGCGGGACCCCATGCCGCGCTTGGGAGTGCCTCTGTTGTGCGCTAGGAGTGGCCCTGGTCTCCAGGTGGCTCGTTGCAGCTGTGAGATGCGGTCCCGATCGCTCTTGGTCCCTATCCACTACAAGGCGGGAGGGAACGGTCGAAGGTGGAACACCGAGGTCAGAAGCGATCAAGTTGCGGCGTGAGGCAAGGCCGACAATGTCCGAGGACGCCCGTCTGCGGGGTCCAGGGGGGCTGGATGGAGCGGGAGCGGACGTGGCACTGGCAGCGGGGAGTCCACCGGCCGGCCGTCGCCCGCGGTCCCGGAAAGCTGCCGGGCGGTCGCGCCGGTAAAAATCCCAGAGGCGAGACCACTGCTGCTCCTTCCAAGAAGAGCACACATGGCACGGCCGGGACGAGGAGCAGCCGGAACAAGGTAGACACAGGGCGTGCGTGTCGCTCGGCCACTGAAACCCCAAGCAGCCGGGGCACGAACGTAACTGTGCACTGCAACAAAAACGGAACCCCATGAGTGTTAACAGGCCGCGCCCATTGAGGGACGGGCCCGCGGTGTATACTACATACGTACGCGCTAAGCCCGGCTGCGAACGCAGTCGGCGGCAGTCGACCCAGGCAAAGCCGGAGCCGGTCGGATACCCGCCGGCTCAGGGCATTACTGGAGGTCTTACCTCATGGCAGTCAGCGTGAGAACAGACGGTGACCAGCAGAGAAAGGTAAAGTCCTACCAAACGCCGGTCCCAGGCGATTGAATGGAGCCCGGAAAAGGTAAACCCGCACCAAGCACAAGGCACAAGTAAGAAGTCCACACAAGAAGAAATGCACGTGGTAAAATCCAAGCCAAGCCGAAACCGGTACATCCGTTCGCTAAGAAGCTAAGCGTAAGACTGGCGTATCGGCCCACGTGGCTTCACGGGGAGGGAGTGGAGGCCACTCAGGGAGACTTGGTGACGACTCCCTGGAGTCGCCTCCCCGGTTGTGTTGCTATACACAACGGATACTTAGGTTAAAATCGGTAAGCTAAGTGTACCTTTCTATTAGTAATGCCATCGGTAAGGTTTTTGAGGAAACAAATACCAATGTCTGTGACCTCTCTCAAAGGTCAGTGTCACAGGGGTCCAGAAATAGGTTGAAAAAAGAGCCATATTTAGATTTTTTTCTCCCTCAAATACTATTTTCAACTTCAATTGATTGATTGATTGTACATTGCTTAACGTCCCGACAGCAACAAGGCTTTCTCAGGACGCGCCTGCACTGCTTGTGAAAAAAAAAATAAACAGAACATTGAATGTATGTTGCCAGCCGGTCAAGTACATTAAATAAACCTAACACATGGGGTCTAAATAAAGCTAAGACCATTTAGCAACACACATCCAATACCAAGAGCTACAGGCAGTGCAGACAGTAGGGAGAGTGTTAAAAAGGCAAATACAGGTGAATGGACAAAGGGTAGACAGAAACACAGGCCCCAGAATAGAGAGAAAAACCCACCCTGTGGGGCTGACCAGGGTGACCCTGGGAACTAAAAAATACCTAACCCCACCCAAGTCCCCCAGGGCAGACCCGGGTGGGGGTTCAACTTCAAACCCAAGCTTGGCTGGTACAGAGATACCAGATGATAAAACCTTTCAATGCATACCCATTTGGTCTACTGTCTATGAAGGGGGTTAAACCATACATATTTGTACATTGTCCACTAGGATTCCTCGAGCTGATCAACAACATGCTGACGTCAGGCATGGTGCCTGCCCTGTTCCCTGATGATGAAAAGGAAGGCATCATTGGACAGGTAAAATGCCTTAGTATGTAGTGGGGTAATTGCGGAATAAACGTGAAAAAACATAACCTTTGTGCCCCTGTTCATGTCGGACAGACACATCCACCTGGTATTTTTCTTGTTTATATTTTCACATTGTCAAAGGCAGATTGAGAACTGACAGGGCCAAATGTCTGATTTACAGATGAGGACGTCTGCTCAGAAGGCTGGGGCTGGCCATGCCCGTGAGAGTATCTGGCAGTTCTTTATCAATAAGTGTGCCAACAATTTGCACATAGTGCTGGCCATGTCACCTGTTGGGGAAACGCTGCGAACACGTTGCAGAAACTTCCCTGGTTAGTTGGTCTGTGTGTCTGTGTCAACAAGTTTTCCAAGAATGTCCGTGTGTGTGTGTGTGTGTGTGTTCGCGCGCGCGCGTGCGTGCGTGCATGCGCGTGTGTGTGTGTGTGTGTGTGTGTGTGTGTGTGTGTGTGTGTGTGTGTGTGTGTGTGTGATATGTCTGTCTCTATGTGTTTGTGTCAACAAGTGTACGAAAATCCACACATAATGCTGGCCAGGTCACCCGTTAGGGATGTGCTGCATACATGATGCAGAAGTTTCCTGGTTAGTGTGTGTGTGTGTGTCTGTCGGTCATCTGTCTCTGTGAACAAGTGTGCCAACAGTCTGCATATAGTGACGGCCAGGGTCACCTGTTGGGGTTACGCTGTGTACACGTTGCAGAAATTTCCGGGTTAGAGTGTGTATATCTGTCTCTGTAATGAAGTGAGCCAACAATCTGCACCCTCTCCACATCACATGTTGGGGGGACACACTTCTCACAAGCTGCAAACACAAACTTTGTCTTTCTGTGTGTCTGTCTTGCCACATCGCTATGGTCATGTCACCTTTCGGTGATACTGCTATACACATATAGCAGAAACGTCTTTCATCATTCTGTCAGTTTGCCAGCATGTTACATATTAACCCATTTAGCCCGAACACCCTGCAGCAGGAGATAGATCGACCATCTCCTGTCACTGGAACATAGTCTTTAGGTGACACCATCAAAATTTTGGAAAAGCGACAATGGGGTTAAATGGGTTAACTGTGTAGCTTCATATGCTGTGCACTGTTTTCCTAAGAAGGGGTGGTAACAGTGTGTTTTCAGCGTCTAAATTATGAATATGTGTGTGTGGTCAAGCATGTGTGCAGGTGTGCATCCTTGTTGTTTTAAGTACACAAATTACCCAATTTTCATTCTTTGCGTCAGGTCTTGTGAACAACGCGAGCATTGACTGGTACTTTCCGTGGCCAGAACAGGCCCTGTACGCTGTGGCTAGCGTCTTTGTTTCACCTGATGTAAGCATCAAACTGTTTGTAACGCACGCAGACTTGCCCACAGTCGTACGCACAGACTCTCGCACAACAGACGCATACACCGCCACTGACTCAGACGGGCGCATTCATGCGGTAAAACTCAACACACGGGCTCCCTTTCTAAAGTAACTTTTATACACTAAAAGGTTCAAAAAGATTATCAAACTATATACACTTCTCTACTAACATCCGAACATCACACACACACAAATCACAATATCTCGCCAGGCTAGGTGTTAGTTCTCAGTCTCCAACCTGTTTGATGTTATTGCCTGGTTACGTTGGTCCTTCTCACGTCTAGGCGTGCAAGTCCGGTGTATGCTCTTTCCTGTCGTCCTGTCTGTAACACGGACGTCCTTGTACTCGCACCGTAGCGCAGTTGTCGCTGTGATCCGGGTACCTTGGTCTCGATCAGACTCACTCTGAGTGAAGAGCTGGAGGGATGACCTCACGTTAGGTCCCACCTGTGACTGACGTCTCGGCGTCCGTCGTTCCACACTCTTTACAAGCACTCTAAACACAACAACAAGGATCCAAAACGTAACGCTTGCTAAACACACAACATATTGGATGACATGAGAAACATTACGTAACCTGGCTAATACAAATAACTCACGTTCATTCACACACACGTGCTTCATAACCCTTTCATAACACCCACATATCTCTGTCACTATCTTGAAACAGACTATAGCCTAACACTCTTGCTATCCTCTACTCTATACACTGGAAAAGACTATGCTTAACCAACCGCGTACTACCTTCATAGCGACTTAGACATACACACCTCACATTCCTTTAGTCATCCATCTCGGTAAATAACTGTATACCAAAAACACCGGTTACTTCACTGAATTCTAAACCAACATAACTGAACCAAACCGGCCAACACTATGCAAGCAAATTACTCTTAGCAACGCATACTGTCTTTAACTAAGCAACTATCAATACTACATATATAGAAACATACCTGAATTCTAGGTTTCAGAGTCTTGGAATACGGGCTAGGTATCTCAAACACATCTGATTCCTCTGACAAGAAAGCCCGTATTAACGCATTTACTGCTCTGCAAGACAGCTTCCGCCTAGAACTCACTATAACAGTACTCACTAAAACTCCCCGTGTTAACCGTTCCTTAAAGGTTTCACGTGGACCACGGCCTCACGGACTATGGGCACAAAACAAACCGTTAACAAAAACCGTACCGTATTTATCCCACTGTGTGAGCACTATGTACGAGCATAGAGCTTCATCACACTGTTCTCTGTGTGTAGATAAAACTTTGATTTCTTCCGTCTGGCAGAGTGCGTCGTGCACCTTAACCCATTTAAGCCCCACAGCCGCATTTCCCAACTTTTGGACGTGTTACCTAACGACTATGTTGCAGGAGATGGTTTGACCATGATATTTCAAGGGTAGTACCAGATTAGCTTGGCGCCTTCAGGCGCTAAGCTAATCTGGCACTATCCTTGAATTATCATGGTCAAACCATCTCTTGTTGTAGGGCGTCGGGGCTAAATGGGTTAAAGAGGTAGATTTCTGCCTCTTTCTGGCCGTTTGAATTTTATGTCCTTTCTGGCTCATGTGCAAAAGTGTATCCATGTACTGGATCCGTTGAACGTCACCTGCCATCTGCGGTAAACTTTAACCTTTAACCTCTGCAGAATAAGCTGATACCAGAAGACAAGCGAGAGCATATCGTGAGTCACATTGTGATGGTGCACCAGAGCGTCGGTGTGTACAGCAAGAAGTTCCTGCAGCAGCTGCGTCGTAACAACTACGTCACGCCCAAAAACTACCTCGACTTCATCAACACCTACATCAAGCTGCTGGACGACAAGGACAAATTCACGCAGGCACAGGTATGAGTGAGCCTAGACTGACGACTGGAATGTTAGCTTGTTCACTGCTGAAAAAACTGGTACACTACCCAACTGCAAGTGGTATAGATCCTCATGAGCCCCTGCAGTTGCAAGGGCTCAGGAGGATCTATGCCTCTAGCAGAAACCACTTTCTATTCAGGTTCCTTTGGCGGATGGGAATCTTTGCTGTTGAATTTGCAATGGGGATTTTTGCTGTTGAATTTGCAGTGGAGATCTTTTCTGTTGAATTTGCAATGGGGATCTTTGCGGTTGAATTTGCAATAATTTTAAAACCACGATCTGCATCCACTGGCAGTGAAGGGGTTACGGAGAGTGTGACGTCAGCACAACATGGGGACTTATTTTGTAGTGTTAACTCCACAGAATCAACTTGCAGAAGAATTTTGGAATCAGAATAAACTTCCGCCACACTAAAGTATTGATAAAAGCATTTCTCATTTTTGATGTCACTGACTTTCTCTTAACACACATGCTATAGTAGAGAAAATTAGGGATGTCACAAATGCTGATAGTAAAAGTGAGTCAATGTAACAGGTCATTTATTCTGTCCGGCGTCTGTCATCCGTGGTAAACTTTAACGTTGGCATTTTCTCAGAGACTATTCAAGCCTCGGACTTCAAACGTGGCACAAGGGCACTTTGTACTAAAATCTTTCTAAAAATACCAATTTCATTGACCTTTCTTAAAGGTCAAGGTCACAGGTGGTCCAGAAAGGGTAAAAAATAGCCATACATCGACACAAATTGTTTCTCCTCAAAAACTATTTTCAACTTCAAACCCAAACTTGGTACGGAGATGCCTGATGGTAAGACCTTTCTATGCATACTAATTTGGATGATCCATCAGAAAGTTCAATGGTCACAAGAGGTCGGCAAATGTGTGAAAGAAATGTATTTTTCTCTAAAATGAATTTTTTCGAAAAATACTTGCCGATGGCATTACTATATGGAAGGTACAATTAGCTTACCGATTTCAGCCTAAGCATCTGTTGTGTATACCTACACAACCAGAGAAGCAACTCTAAGGAGTTGTTACCCAGAACCCTGAGTAGTCTCCCTTCCTTCTATAAGGCCACGTGAGCAGTGGTGCCACTCCAGTCTTACTTTTAGCTTACTGGCGGCAAGCGGGGCAGGTGGGAGGGTCCTTTGAGTAATGCCATCAGTAAGTATTTTTCGAAAAAATACATTTTAGAGAAAAATACTTTTTTTTTTCTTGAAACCCTTACCGATGGCATTATTATATGGAAGAATAGCGAAAAGAAGGAGGGAGCCGCCCAAGAAGCCCCGCTACTGCAAAATGCTGAGCCAAGCCCACTAGTAGCAACCTCCCGACGATTTCAGCTAAGCATTACATATGGCGCTAGAGGCCCCCGGAGGGAGTGTTACGCTGCCGAGAGGTCTCCCACCAGGGCCAGGTTCTCTCGTTGGCCGGAGAGATCTTGGAGGTAAAAGCGGGCGAAGGTAGAATCTGCTCACTAACCGACGGCCACTACAATGTCTCGACACTGCGCAGTTGGGGCTTTGATCTGCGCAGGTAGACCTTTAAAGCTCGAACCGGATCCTGTAGCCGGGACTCCAGGGACCGGTCAAATCCCTTGAGCGAGCGGATTCTAATCACCTGTGCCGCGGCTGAGGGGAGCCTATTCTTGGCCAAGAAGGTCAGGCTGGTCAGGAGCTGAACTGAGCCATCGGCCCTGAACTGTAGGCAGGAAGAGTCCACCGAGCGTGCAACTCTCTAACCCTGGTCGCTGTGGTGAGGGCAAGGAGGAAACAGGTCTTCCTGGTCACGTCCGCGAGTCGCGCCAAGGGTAGTGGCTCGAACCGACTCGAGTTCAACCATGTTAGCACCCACGGAAGGTCCCAGCGCGGAATCAGCGAGCGGGAAACCGGTCGCTGGAGGTCGAAGTGGGCCATGAGGTCAGAGAGGTCTTTGCACGCCCTCTGGTCAGAACGGCCCAAGTGTCGGTAAGTGTCCGCGATCATGGCGAGGTAGCCCCTGGTGGTAATAGGCACCAAGTTACGAGCTGTCGTAGAAGTGCCAGAAGCGCGTCCCTGTCATTCTCGAGCGAGGCAGCATCCTGGTTCTTGAGGAGTAGGTGGTCCACATAGTTGGAGGTAGGGCGTGACGTAATCTGCCTGGCCTTACCACCGCATCCATGATCCTCGTAAAGAGGCTGAGGTTGAGACTGAAGGGGAGAGCTCGGAACTGATACATCACTCTGCGAATGGCGAAGTGCAGGTAACGGCGAGATGCTGGGTGCACGGGAACGTGTAGATACGCATCCGACAGGTCGAGGCTGACAGCAAAGTCCATGGGCAGCACCGAAGCTCTCAACGCTCTTGCTGTTTCCATGCGGAACGGAGGTACCGAAATGAACTTGTTCAGAGCTGAGAGGTCTATTATTGGTCGCCACTTGCCGTCGGACTTCGGAACCACGAAGAAGCGGCTGTAGAACGCCGGCGAGTCGTGGCGCGAGGACGTCTGTGGCCTTCTGGAGTAAGGCGAGGATTTCGCCCTGCAGAGCGCCTGCCTTGAGCTGGTCGACCGGCACGCGAGTCCAGAGGGGAGAGCGCCGTAGCGGAGAGGGTTGCCGAAAGGAGATCTGAAGGCCCTCCGAGGTAGTTGCGAGGATCCAAGGGTCATAATAATAATAATAATTAATAATTACGGTATTTATAATGCGCTTATCTTATAATAATTATAACTCTAAGCGCACACTCACAACTCGCGCACGCATGCGCACGCTTTAGACAATGACTCACGTACCACAAACAGTGAAATACATTACGACGGTCAGCTTGGGGTGGGGAGTGTGGTGATATAGTGCTAAAACTGTTGAAAGAGGTGAGTTTTGAGGGCGGACTGGAAGGAGGAGAGAGAGTGTTTCTGACGGAGAGAGAGTGGGAGAGTGTTCCAGGTGGATGGACCGTAGACGGAGAAGGCGCGGGGGCCGAAAGTGTTAAGTTTGGTGCGAGGGATGTGGAGGCGGAGAGGGTCGGAGGCAGAGCGGAGAGAGCGGGAAGGTGTGTAGGGGTGAAGTAAGTTAGAGAGATAGGCAGGAGCGCAGTTGTTCAGGGATTTGTAGCAGAGAGACAGAACTTTGTATTGGATGCGTTGGGGGATTGGGAGCCAGTGGAGGAGTTTGAGCAGGGGTGTGATGTGGTCGGATTTTTTCTTTCATCCGGGAACAGTGCCCGCCACGCGTCGCTGTGTAGTGAGAGCCTCCCGCCGACTGGAGACCCTGCAGGCATCGGCGTGGGCAGACCGGGAGTAGAGTCAGTGGGCCCTCCCACGCCCGGGCCTCCGGATGCTCCTGGGCCAAGAGAAGGGCGGAGCTTGCTCTAGGGGTGCGAGGCCACTGGTCTTTAGCCGACTCTTTAACCGCCTGCCAGGTTGGTCCAAAAAGGAGAGAGCCACCGAGGGAGGGGGGAGGGGGGGGGGGGGGGCTTGACGGAGCTGAGACTGGAAGGCCGCTGGCAAGCCGGAGCAAGTCTTCAGAATGGCGTCCCGTCTCATTAGGTCATAGTTTGCCGCCGCCGCCAAGGTGTTAGTCGAAATGTGTTAGGACGCCCGATTCGCCGTCACTGCCAACATGTGAATGTCGCGCAAAGGTGAAGGACAAGGACGCTCGCAGGACTCCTCTACACATCGCACAACTGCCTGTGTCGCCAGTTCTAGGAAGCCGGCACAAGCCAGGGCATTGTGGATCAGGGTCGCTGTGCTGTCAAGACCACGGGGAATCAACCGTCGAGCCGGTTCCACGCCTCCAGCCTGCGACGTTCAGGAGCGGGAGGGGGCAAATGAATGATTGGGAGTGGCCCGCGGTACCAAGCTTGCCGGAATTTGATGTCGGCGTCCGCCGGCCACCGGGAGTCGGAGAAAAACCTGTCCGACAACTTGCCCTGTTGCAGATGGGTCTTGAAGGCGTCCGTCAGATCCCGAAAGCCGGGGGCTGAGGGAGAGACTTGAATTTCTTGGCCTGGAACGGTGCACCCACCAGGGCCGATGCCTTCCTTTTAAGAGGTGGGGATGGCGGGCACACCTCTGGCTGTAAAATGTCCGCAATTAGACGCGAGGTCTCCTCCAGAGATTTAAACGTCTCCGCGCCGGTGGCGTACGGGGCGGAAGGGGACGGGCTGCATATGTAAGAGGAGAGAGGACTGACACCAGAGGGATGGACCGAAGCTGACTCCTCCGGTTGGAGGCTGAGGGCCTCTTCAGCATCCGCCGAGGTTGACCTCCAGGGTGAGGGGGGACTATCGTAGCGCGGAGGCAGCTGACTAGGAGGGGTCCGACTGAGGGTCGAACAAGCCAATGGGAGGGAGGGACCGCCGGGAAGCCGATGATGATAGGGCCTAGGATCGAGGCGGTGAGGCCGCCGGCTATGGTCTACGCTAGCGCTCACCTGAGAGTCTTCCCGCTGGGGGCGAGAGCGAAGGCGGGTACCCCGAGAATACTCACCCGTCGCGTGCGGCGAGGAGGGGCGACGCTAGGATGATAGTCACGGAGGCTACGTCGGGGAGAGCAGCGTCGTTCGTCGCCAGAGCCGGCTCCGAGAGGTGGAGCGATATCGAGAGGTAGAGTCCCGTGCCCCTAGGGAGGGGGGGGGGGGGTCTGGAAGTCGTCAAGGGACGGCGCTGGCGGCGGTCCAACGATGAAGGTACGGGGAATCGACAGACTGCCCTCAGCCTCGGAGGTGTACTCCTCTAGGGGGCGAGACTGGTCAGAGGCCGTAGGTCCGTATCCGCTCTGCCGCGAGCGATCTTCTGCCCGAAGAGGACCCCGTCGTGCGCTGGCCCCGTCCACCAGGTGCCTAGATGCAGCTGGAAGGAAGGGGCCTTGGGCGAGCGTCAACCTCGGAGGTTCAGGACTCGGGGGAGGAGACTCGTGAGAGGCCAGAAGCAGGTATCCGTGTCGTCCCGGGCGTGCCTCTGTCTGCCGCTGCCTTCGCCGTGCGCTGGCCCCTTATGCAAGCGTCAGCCCTGGAGATTGGTTACTCGAGGGGCGAGACTCGTGAGAGACTGTCCGGTGGGTCCGGCGGGAGGAAGCCATTCCCCCCCCCCCCACCCCCAATATCCGAGGACGCACGTCTGCGAAGGGCTGGGCGGAGCGGAGGCGGGAGGGTTGAACACCGACTGGTCCCGTGCCGAGAGTCAGGGTGGTGCCCGGAGGCTGACGGGCACTCGCGCCGGTAGAACTCTCAAAGCTGGGACCATGGGGCGCACTCCAGGCACGTATGGATTGAGAAGCAGCCAGAGCAAAGAAGACACAGAGTGTGGGAGTCGCTAAGCCACTGGAAGCATTTACATCGACGGCAGGTACATAATTGTGCACTGTAGCAGAAAGCGCAACCGAACGACGGGCAACGACACGGGGCCACTAACGAAAGGTCCCGTGAGAAGAACCCATAACCACACTCAGAAAACTAAGTCCGGCTGCGTTCCAGAACAAACCGTAATCCGCGGTAAATGCCACAGCCAGTCGCAATTCCTTGACGACCCTTGTGGCATTACCCGAGATCTCACCTGGCCATATCCAGAGCGAAAAGCTGTGCAAAAGAAGTAGAAGAACGCTACGTGTCCTAGGTGAAATGAAGAACGCTGAACCGGTAACGTGTTCACAAGGAAAGCTGGACTGGAGTCATAAGACTGGAGTGCCTGCTCACGTGGCCTTATAGATGGAAGGGAGACTACTCAGGGTTCTGGGTAACAACTCCCTAGAGTTGCTTCCCTGGTTGTCTAGGTATACACAACAGATGCTTAGGCTGAAACTGGTAGGCTAAGTGTACCTTCCATATAGTAATGCCAGCGGTAAGGGTTTGAAGAAACAAATGTCAGTGTTTGACAGAATTGTAGTTTTTTTATCAACGTTTTTGCCAACTTTTCAGTCATATTTGGCACAAAGGTAGCTGATGAGAAGACCTTTCTATGCATCTAATTTACTGGTCCCGCTCACAAAGGTCAAGGGTCATAGTTTTTATCAAAGGGTTTACAAATTTTTCAATAAAATTTGGCTGATGACAACACCTTTCTATGCATACTAATTTAGTCAAGCCCTCACAGAGGTCAAGGCACATGGAGGGTAGGTAGACAAATTTGTGAAAATGCATACATTTTGAGAAAACTCAGATTTCCCTGGTACAAAAGCAACCCTTTACTTATGTTTAGACACTTGAACACTTGCTCATTTCAGTGACCTGTTTGGAAAGGTCACAAAGGTCACACAATTATTATGTGGATTTACCATTGTCTTGGCTTGACTTCGCGAACGAAGATTCTATAGGGCTTGCCCACGTCGTCTGCAGGCATTTTCGTGGCTGCGGAGGCCAATCCGGGACAGGCAGGTTCGACCGCAGTGGCTGCAGGGGAAGGTCTGGTCAGGGTTCTGAGTTACGGCAACTCGGTTTTTTCTCCTGAGCCGTTTGTCCTTAAGGTTAGCTCTGCGAGAGTCCTCAAAGGAGACGGCTGCCTTGTAGATGGTGGAGCGCCAGGTGTCACGGTCCGCAGCAAGCGAAGACCACTGGCGGTGGTCGATTTGGCAGGCACTAAGTGACTTCTTGAGACCGTCTTTGTATCTCTTCTTTGGTGCCCCTCTGTCACGGTGTCCAGTAGCAAGCTCGCCGAACAGAGTGATCTTGGGTAGGCGATGATCCTCCATCCTGGAGACGTGCCCCGCCCAGCGAAGCTGTGTCCGCAACAACAAAGCCTCGATGCTCATAGTTTCTGCCTGTTCAAGGACCTCGACGTTGGTGACATAGTCACTCCAGTGAATGCCCAGGATGATACGCAGGCAGCGCTGGTGAAAGCGTTCGAGGAGTCGTAGTTGGTTGCGGTAGAGGGCCCAGGACTCGGAACCGTACAGCAGGTTGGTGAGGACGACAGCTCTGTACACACTGATCTTGGTGCCCGTTTTCAGCTGTTGATTGTGCCACACCCGCTTGAAAAGTCGCCCAAAAGCGCTGTTCGCTTTTGCCAGCCTGCTGTCAAGCTCCTTGTCCAGCTTGGCATCTGACGTGATGATGCAGCCAAGGTAGGTAAACTGGTGTACTGACTTCAGTTCAGACTCGCCGATGGTGATGTGGGGAGGGCGATGCTCTACCTTGGGTGCCGGCTGATGAAGTACCTCTGTCTTTTTCAGACTGACCTCGAGTCCAAAGAGCTGGGCAGCATCTGCAAAGCAGGATGTGATGCGCTGCAAGGCTCTCTCTGTGTGTGCAACAAGGGCAGCGTCATCAGCAAAGAGCAGCTCACGAATCAGTTGGTCTAGGGTTTTGGTGTGGGCCTGCAGTCGTCTGAGGTTGAACAGGCTGCCATCGAGACGATACCTGATGTACACTGCATCGTCATCGTCGAGGTCTACTGTGGCCTGCTTCAACATCATGCTAAAGAAGATGGTGAAGAGGGTTGGTGCCAGCACGCAGCCCTGTTTCACGCCGTTGATAATGGGAAATGGTTCTGAGAGGTTACTGTTGAATCTAACCTGGCCTTGCTGGTCCTCGTGGAGCTGGACGATCATGCTTAGGAACTTTGGGGGACAGCCAAGTCGCTCCAGGATCTGCCACATGCCTTGCCTGCTCACAGTGTCGAACACTTTTGTTAGGTCGACAAACGTTACGTACAGCCCTTTGTTCTACTCGCGGCACTTCTCTTGAAGCTGTCTCAGCACAAAGACCATGTCGGTGGTACTCCTGTTGGCTCTGAAGCCACACTGGCCCTCTGGGAGGTGGTCTTCAGCGATGGCAGGTACCAGCCGATTCAGGAGCAGCCTTGCGAGAATTTTCCCGGCAATGGACAGCAGGGTAATTCCACAATAATTAGAGCAGGCAGATTTCTCTCCTTTGTTCTTGTATAGGGTGATGATGACTGCATCACGGAGATCCTTTGGTAGTGTTCCTTTCTCCCAGCAGCAGAGAAAGAGGTCATGGAGCTTGTTGTGCAGAGCTGGGCCTCCATGTTTCCAGATCTCTGGCGGGATTCCGTCAATGCCTGCTGCTTTGCCACTCTTGAGCTGGTGGATGGCTGTGAGGGTCTCTTCGGCGGTGGGCGGTTCGTCCAATTCAACCTTTAGTGGGAGCTGTGGGATTTGGAGGATGACTGTTTCTTGAACAGTGCGCTCAGCGCCGAAGAGGTCCTGAAAGTATTCTGACCAGCGGTTCAAGATGGAGGTATTATCTGTGAGGAGTGCCTGTCCATCGGCGCTTCGCAGGGGACTTTGTACCAGGTGCCTAGGGCCATACACTGCTTTCAGTGCTTCATAGAAGCCCCTGTAGTCACCGTAGTCAGCGCAAAGCTGGGTCCTCTGTGCCAGTCTCGACCACCACTCGTTCTGGAGCTCTCTAAGCTTGAGCTGGAGACTGCTGCAGATGAGGCGAAAGGCAGATTTCTTCACAGGGCAGGAAGGCTGGGCTAGGTGGGCCTGGTGGGCGGCTCTTTTGTTTGCTAGAAGTTCCTGGATCTCCACGTCGTTTTCGTCAAACCAGTCTTTGTTCCTCTTTCTAACAAAGCCCAAGACTTCCACAGAAGATTTTACAATAGCAGTTTTCAGTTGCTCCCAGAGTGTTTCAGGGGAGGAGTCTGCTGGATCAACTGTGTCTTTGAGCATGCGCTCTAAATCTGTCTGAAGGGCAGCTTTCTTGTCATCACGCTGAAGGCTGGCGACATCAAGCTTTTTCTTGAGGGGGCCTCTTTTCTTGGGTTTCAGCTTGAGGTGGAGACTGAGTTTGCAGCGGACAAGGCGGTGGTCAGTGTGGCACTCTGCACTGGGCATCACTCTGGTGAGGAGGACGTCACTGCGGTCCCTCTGACGCACAAGGACATAGTCGATAAGGTGCCAGTGCTTGGAGCGAGGATGCATCCAGGTGGTCTTTCGACTGTCCTTTTGCTGGAAAGTAGTGTTGGTGATGACAAGTTGCTGTTCTGCACAGAACTCCAACAGCAGGCGGCCATTGTCATTGCAGTTCCCAACGCCATGCTTGCCGAGGACTCCTTTCCAGGCTTCAGAGTCTTGGCCCACTCTGGCGTTGAAGTCGCCAAGGATGATGACTTTGTCGTCTGCGGGGGTGCTCTGCAGGAGGCTGCGCAGGTCAGAGTAGAACTTGTCTTTTTCTGCAGGCTCTGCCAGGAGGGTTGGGGAGTACACACTGAGAAGGGTGACGTATTGCTGGTGTCTCAGTGGGAGGCGCATGGACATGATGCGGTCGGAGTGACCCATTGGTAGGTTTTCCAACTTAGTCGCAATGGGGGTCTTGACCATGAAGCCCACGCCTGAGAGCCGTCTTTCTGATGCAGGCCTGCCTGACCAGTAGAGGGTGTAGCCAGCACCAAGTTCTTGGAGGCTGCCTTCCTCCGGGAGGCGTACTTCGCTGAGCGCGGCGATGTCGATGTTTAACCTCCGCAATTCATGGGCAATAAGGGCGGAGCGGGCGGAGCGGAGCGAAGCGGAGCGACGTTCAGGGCGTTTTTTACCATACACGTGAGCCATAAGGGCTTTGCCTTTCTTGTTTCAATACTATATTATGACCAAGCCACTGCTTCAAGTTTTAAAAACAATTGTGCTAGTTGATTCTTTGTGATGCACTACATTACAAGTCCCTATGTTTTGTTGACTTTGGGTTCCCTGTAACCCTTATCATTCGGAATACACCAGTGTTTGAAATAAGTTTGACGAAAATAGTTCAAGGGTAGTGCCAGAATAGCTTGGCGCCTGTAGGCGCCAAGCTATTCTGGCACCACCCTTGAACTAAAGCCATTGGTCTATATACTTATCTGCAAGTACTATAATATGGCATATGGCAGTGTACACATTTGAAGCTTTTAGCCTCAGTATGATGTGGATTAAAATCTGCTGGCGGACGGATAAGTCCCATCATATTTTTTGAGACAATTTGCTTTGCCTGCACACAGTGTGACCGTCTAGCGGGAGGACTAATGAAGATTGATGAGGCCAGTGAACAGCTCACCATTCTCAACGAGAAACTGGCCGTCCAGAAAATTGCTGTGACGGAGAAGACCATAGCTTGTAACTATCTACTAGACACCATCACCAAAGGAACGGCGGCGGCCACTGAAAAGAAGTCAATTGCCGTCATCAAGTCAGCAGAGATCTCCGAGCAGAGTGCCATCCTTGCTGTGGAGAAGGTCGGTGCATGTCGGCAGCGGTTTTTGTTGCGATGATTCCTATAGAAATCATTGCAACTAAAACCGCTACTGACATGATAAGGGTTAAATGAGTGAAGGTTTAGAGGGATGTATGTTATTTGAGTATAGGTCATTGATAGTGATGATAAGGATATCGGAGGGGTGTTGTCCGAGTGAAGGTTGGCGATAGTAATCATGACGATATGGGGAGAGGGGTGTGGAAAGTTCATCGATAGTGATGATAACCATGTCAGAGGAGTGTTATTTGAGTGAGAGTCGGTGATAGCGATGATAACGCTATTAGAGGAGCGTTATTTGACCAAAGGTCAGTGATGGTGATGATAGCGATATCTGAAGGGTGTTATTTGTGTGCTGGTCTGTGATTTTGGAACTTACGGCCTCGGGGCATAGGGTCCAAAATAAAAGGCCAGCGCACATTTTTCAAGATGAGGTTGAGAGAAATTAAAATTGTAAATGCCATTATTCTTCAACGATTCTCATAATCCCTACATCCACATTCAGTATTTCTCTTTCTGATCAGTTTCGTCTACCGGCTGATAACTTTCCCTTCCAGTATTTGCCTTCAAAGACAGAATTACCGCACGGCAAACACTGTATGTCATGAAACGTACGTGTGTGTGTGTGCGTGTGCGTGTGCGTGTGCGTGTGTGTGTACAGAAAGAGGCTGAGGAAGCCCTAGCAGAAGCACTGCCAGCTTTAGAAGCTGCTCGCCTGGCGCTGGACGACTTGGACAAATCCGATGTCACAGAGATCAGGTATGCCACATCATCAGATTTTCTCAGCGCATTCTTGACAAACTACAGCTGCACATTGCTTGGTTGACCATGGCGGTGTGCAGGTTGTGCTTGATTGGCTTAGTTTCGTGATGCTCGAGAATTGATTTATCTTCCACAGGGACCTTTCCGTGTGATTGCCGTTGCTACTGTGTTGAGCTTCCTCATAACAATTGTAAACCAACATACACACCACATGCTCAGACAGGGGATTGAATGTGGTCACTTTTTTGCAAGAGGCATATATTCTTATGAGCCCCTGCAACTGCAGGGGCTCATGAGAATATATGCCTCTTGCAAATAAAGCACGAAGGCCGTGCCCACATGATTAGAGAACTTTGCACATTTTATGACTTTCCTCAGATTGAGTGATTTAGAAATGGATAGGAAATGCACACTACTGTTTCAGTCAATCAAAGCAGGAATGCATTTATCCCAGTCACTTTTTGTGCATTATTATATAGTTCTTGTACCAGACAGATGGGTATGGCAGAATTCACAGAATGTTTCACCCCCGTGCATTGTGTGACCTACACTCGATCATTTACAGTAAACTTTGGATAAATAACAAATCACCGGGGGACCCAGTTTTTATCGTTGTTATATGCAAAGTTTGTTGTAAGCAAAGCAATTTGCACGGGAAAAAAATACTGTGTCGGGATATCTGGAAAGGTGTCGTAATATCCGACTTCTGTTATATCTGATCTTGTTATAAGTTAACCCTTCGTGTGTCGGTAGTTTTTTTGGTCGCGATTGATACCTACATAAATCATCGCAACAAAAACCGGTATAGTTTACGTTTCGGTAGCATTATTCATCACGATGATTCCTACAGGAATCATCGTGATGAATAATACTACCAAAACATAAACTATACCGGTTTTTGTTGCGATGATTTCTGTAGGAATTAATCGCGACCAAAAAAACTACCGACAAAAACCTCTACCGACGTGCAAAGGGTTAACTCAGCTGCGGTTGCTTACAGGTCTTTTGCCAAGCCTCCGAAGGCTGTGCAGACAGTGTGCGAGTGCATCGTCATCATGTGGGGTCTGAAGGACATCTCCTGGAAAACGGCCAAGGGACTCATGTCAGATCCCAATTTCTTGCGTGCCCTGAAGGAGATGGACTGTGACGCCATTGGTGTGAAGCAAACACAGTCTGTCAAAGGTGGGAAATCCACCAAATCACGTTTAATTTGAACATATTGGACCCGGTAGTTGGAATTTACACATTTAGGAGTTTTCCTTGGGAGTTTTTCACAGTTCAAGAGATAGATCGGCCGTGATAGTTTGAGGCTGGTGTCGGAGGAGTTTGGTGCCTCTATTCTATATTGCTGAGCAAAAAAAAAAAAAAAAGCGACAATTTTGGAATCGTCGGAAACACTTAAGTTGAATTTCTTTTGGTTTTCTGTATAGCACCACTCTTCAGCTGTCAGATCAGAAAATACCTCACCACCGAAGCTGCAACCAAACTTGCTGTCTCTCTCATCTTATCCCGCATCGACTATTGCAACTCCCTCCTTTCTGGCCTTCCTCACTCCACCACTTTCACTCTCAAGCGCGTCCAGAACAATGCTGCCCGCCTCGTCCTCAGAAAGAAGAAATCCGACCACATCACTCCCTTGCTCAAAGTCCTTCATTGGCTCCCCATCCCCCAACGCATGCAATACAAGATTCTGACTCTCTGCTATAAATCCCTTAACAACTACGCTCCTGCCTATATCTCCAACTGAACTGGCAGACTCTCCAAGAACGCAGAAAGAGGGCTCGCTTAGCAATGTTATATAAGATCAAGAATGGCCTAGCTTTTGCCCATTGCAAGCAGCTCATCCCCTCCAGTGTACGAGCCCGACGCGGTCACACACAACAGTTCCAGCGGATCCCATGCCGGACAGCCTACAGGAACGAATCCTTTTTCCCCCAAGGACCATCAGAGACTGGAACACTCTCCCTGAAGAAGATAATACAGGCTTCTTCGCTTGATGCCTTCGTAGCAAGGGCATCAAGCCTGAACCGTTGACCCCCCAATCATGGCCTGCCACCTGCCAAAGTAGGGCTGATAATGACTAGGGCTATACTGGTCGGGGTTTAAACCCCGGAGACCGCTACGGTAGCCAGGCAGGCCTAGCCGGAGGCACCGAAACAGCAGCTGGCCCCGAACACCTGTCTCCCTCTCCCTCCCCAGCCCACTAACTCTTGACCCTGCCCCAGTTTAATAACCAGAAGTAAGAATTAAGTGAGTTTTTTTGGTTTTTGTTGTTGTTGTTCGTTTGTTTTGCGCACCACCAGCAAACCCAACAATAATGGTCAATTGGTTGACCGTGGCAGGGAAACAAGAAGAAGAAGAACTTACTTCACCTCTACACTCCTTCCCGCTCCCTCCGCTCTGCCTCCGACCCTCTCCACCTCCACATCCCCCGCACCAAACTCAGCACTTTCGGCCTCCGCTCCTTCTCCGTCTACGGTCCATCCACCTGGAACACTCTCACACTCTCTCTCCTCCTTCCAGTCCGCCCTCAAAACTCGCCTCTTTCAACAGTTCTAGCACTATAACGCCAATCACGCTCCCCAAACTAAGCCGACTGTCGTAATGTATTTGTGGTACGCGAGTCATTGTCAAAAGCGTGCGCATGCGTGCAAGAGTTGTGAGTGTGCGCTTAGAGTTATAATAAGATAAGCGCATTATAAATACCGTAATTATTATTATTATTATTATTATTATTATTATTATTATTATCATGGTTGATCCAACCTTGTTGTCCTGTGCCAAAAGCGAATCGACTGAAAGATGCCCCTATTCCTATATATCTGTGTCTCGAGTGCCTGACAGATATATGTGCTAAACGTCTTGCTCGATTTTTGGCTCATGCATAGTAGCATAAGTGAGTTAAGGTAAAACATTGACATTTTCTTAGAGACCATTCAAACTACAGACTTCTTTGATTTGTTTAGGGCTGCTGAAGGACATTGGCTTGTCCCCTGATGAAATGAAATCCATCAGTCGAGCTGGTGCGGGACTCCTGAAGTTTGTGGAGGCCGTCATGGGCTATTGCGCTGTGGCCAGGGAAATCAAGCCTAAGAGAGATAAGGCAAGTCAGCATAACTTGAAAAAATTGTGTGTGTGAAAATACAGAGACAGCTGGTTCAGCACGGGAGAGTGCAGGACAAAAGCTCAAAAGCAGGGTGCCACTGAATGTGGACATGGAAGATGAAGTTATGTCTACATCTTACGTGTCCATGTTCAGTGGAACCCTATGCCACTGAATGTGGATATAAAACATGTTCAACATTTTCTGTCATGGGAGAGTATAGGACAAAAGATCAAAAGAAGTGTGCCACCGAATATGGACATGGAGGATGAGGTTATGTCTACATGCATCTCCATATCCACATTCAGTGGCACCCTGTGCCACTGAATGTGGACATTGAAAATGTAGATAATCAACATTTCTGTATCCACATTCAGTCACTGGAGAGTACAGGACAAAAGATCAAAAGCAGGGTGCCACCGAATGTGGATATATGAGATGAAGTTATGTCTACATCTTCCCTATCCACATTCAGTGGTGCACTGTGCCACAAAATGTGGATATTGAAGATGTTGATACATCAACATTTTCCATATCCACATTACGTTACAAGAGAGTACAAAACAAAAAATCAAATGCAGGGTGCAACTGACTGTGGAAATGAAAGATGTAGACATGTCTACATCTTCCATATCCACATTCAGTTGCACCCTGTGCCACTGAAGGTGAATATTGAAGATGTACATAGTCTACATCTTCCATATCCACATTCGATGGCACCCTGCTTTTGATCCTTTATCCACAACTTTCATATATCCAGGTTCAGTGGCACTCTGCTTTTGCCCTGTTGAGCTGCTCGAGCCATTGGCACCCGTGGGTGGGCGACAGATTAACTGTGATAGTTCAAAGGTGTGGGTGTGCATGAGTGGGGGTCGATTGTTTGTCGATTTATCTGTATGTGCATTTCTCTTTATATTTGTTTCATCAAAAACCTTACCGATGGCATTACTATTAGGAAGATACACTTAGCTTACCGATTTCAGCCTAAAGATTCGTTGTGTATACCTACACAACCAGGGAAGCAACTCTAGCAAGTAGTTCCCTTGAACCCAGAGTTGCCCCCCCCCCCCCTTCCCTCCCTGCATACGGGCACGTAAACGGTGGAATCCCGCCAGTTTTACGCTTAGCTTCCGTTAGCAAGGACGTAACGTTCTCAGCCTTCGACATACTTGTCGTGAATTGGTGTTTATCCTTTCGATTTTGCTTTGGATATGGCCAGGTAAGGCTCGGGTAATGCTCCTGCTACCGTCCAGAGAGCTTGTGGACGGGCGGGGGCGGAAACAGGTCGTGAGTTCGTGCCAAGTGCCCTTTTCGACGTACGGCGTTTGATTTTCAATGTTTTCGTACTTCCGACACCAGGTGGCCTCCAGATTTAACATTAAATTTCGTCAGAGTTGGTATGCGGGACATTCCCAGTCCTTTGTCTGCCCCCTTCCGGCCCTGGACAGCGCGGCGGAAGGGCAGGCGGGAGGCAAGAAAGCAGCGCGCCGGCTCCTTTCCCCCGGTCTCAATACTACAGCGACTCTGATCCGGAACGCTCTGGCCACGGCAGGTTTTCTCGAATTGGCAACGCAGGCAGTGGCCCGGTTGGCGGAGGATCATTGGGAACATACTAGCCTTTCACCCCTGCGCGACATCCACACTATGGCAGTATCAGCTAATCGGGCAGCATACCACGTCTCCACCACCAACTTGGCGGCGGCCGCGAATTGCGATCTGATGCACCGGGATGCATTCCTGAGGGGCTGCCTGGACCTACCTGTGGCGGTTAAGTCTCAGCTCCGTCAAGCTCCGGTGGGTGGTTCCGTAATCTTTGGACCGACTTGGCAGACGGTTAAGGAGTCGTCCAAGGACCTCTGGCCTTGCGACCATTCTGCTCGCTCCGCCCGCTTTCAGGTTTCCCACAAGGCCGTTGGTCGCGCCCTGCGGGGTTTCAGACCCTACTCCCGGCCAGCTACCAGAGGCACCTTCAGATCCGGTCGCCTGCCTCCTTCGGTCGCGCACGCACCGCCCAACCTCCTCCCCCTCCTGGCCCAAGAGCGCCCGGAGGCTCGGTCATGGGAGTCCCTTTTGACTCTTGCCCACGCCTACCCGGCGGGAGGCTGCCCTGTACAGCGACGCGTGGCGCTCGCTGCTGCCGGACGACCCCTGGATACTCGCCACCGTCTCGTAAGGTCTACAGATCACCTTTCAGCGACCCCCTTCATTGCGGCGCTCTCCCATCTGGACCCGGGTGCCCGTCGACCAGCGCAAGGCAGACGTTCTCCTAGGTGAGGTCTCCGCTTACTCCGGAAAGCCGCCACGGAGGTGGTTGCACACCACGACTCCCCGGCGTTCTACAGCCGCCTCTTCGTGGTCCCAAAATCTGACGGCACGTGGCGGCCGGTCATAGACCTTTCTGCTCTAAACAAGTTTATTTCGCCCCCCCCCCCGTTCCCCCCCCCCGTTCCGCCAGAGCCGTGAGAGCCTCAGTGCGGCGCATGGACTTCGCCGTCAGCCTCGATCTGGCAGATGCGTATCTGCACGTTCCTGTGCACCCGTCGGCTCGACGCTACCTTCGCTTCGCCTTTTGCGGAGTGGTTTATCAATTCCGAGCTCTTCCCTTCGGTCTCAATCTCAGTCCCTGGGTCTTTACAAGGATCATGGATGCGGTGGTGGCAAAGGCCAGGCAGGCTTCGTCGAGCACTACCTCCAATTACTTCCTTACCGATGGCATTACTATATGGAAGGTACCTCCAATTACCTCGACGATCTGCTCCGGAACTAGAACGCTTCCTCCTTAGCGGCAGACAGGGACGCGCTGATGACACTCCTGCGGTAGCTCGGTTTCATGGTCAACATGGGGAAGTCGGACCTCTCCCCGTCACGCAGGTTCGTCCACCTCGGCATGGAGTTCCTGACCGACTTAAACAGAGTGAGGCTCCCGGAGGCGCGCATCCAGAAGTTAGCGGGACTTGCTCACCAGGTGTCCCTAGCGGATGCGGTCCCAGCCCAAGTCTGGCTTCAGCTGCTGGGCCTCATAAGTGCAGCAGCGGATCCATTGCCCCTCGGCAGGCTTTACTCGCGCCCTCTCCAGTTACATCTGCTACTGCATTGGCGACTGTCTTCGGGCGATCTCTCGACCCTGGTTCCGGTTCTTCCGTTGATCAGAACTCACCTCCAGCGTTGGGCGAACACGTCCTGGCTTCGGACGGGAGTGCCTCTCTCCTCCCCCTTCCTCAGATTTCGCTCTGTAAGGACGCGAACCTTTCGGGCTGGGGAGCCCACTTGCTACCGAACTTCGACACCGTCTCAGGTTGGTGGCCCCCAGACGTCTCGAGCAAGCACATCAACTGGTTGGAGTTGAAGGCCGTCTGGCTAGCGCTTATGAACTGGGAGTCTCACCTGCGACACCAGGAGGTCCTGGTCCTTTCCGACAACGCGACGGTGGTGGCCTAAGTTCAGAAGCAGGGAGGCACACGCTCCCCGTCCCTCTGTATGCTCCTGTATCAGATTCTCCTGTGGTGCAGGGATTGGGGTACATCGCTTCGGGCCCGACACATACCAGGCCACTTGAATGTTCTTGCAGACTCACTTTCGCGACAGGATCAGCTTCTCCACGCGGAGTTGTCTCTCCGCCCGGACATCAAGATCATCTGCCAGCGTTGGTAGACACCCATGATCGACCGCTTCGCGACGAGGTGGAACAGGCAGCTTCCCCTCTTCGTATCGCCCATTCCGGATCCCCCCGCTTGGGCTGTGGACGCCCTGTCATGCTCCTGGGAGGGACTCCTAGCCTACGCTTACCCTCCCACAGTGCCAATACCCAAGGTACTGCTGAAGCTCAGGGGGAGGCAACACAGTACTCCTTCTCGTGGCCCCCCCACAGCTGGAACAAGAGCTTGACAACAGACCTCTCGAGTCTTGCCACAGACCCTCCCCTAAGGCTACCCACCCCCCGCACGATGTTGAAGCAGCCCAGACGGGATCTCTGCCATCCTTGTCCGGAGAAGCTGCACTTACACGCTTGGCGGTTGTGTGGCAGGCCTTCGCCGCAAGAGGCTTCTCGCGTGCGGCAGTGGAGGCTATCGCTGCAGCGCGCAGACCTTTCACTCGCAAGGTGTATGAAGGGAAGTGGAGAGTCCTGCAAGCCTGGTGCGTGTCTCAGCACATTTCTCCCACGACACTGACTATGCCTCAGTTGGCCGAGTTCTTCCTCTGGCTTTTTAAGGATCAGAACTTTACAACTTTACACCTATTACCATCAGAGGCTACCTCGACATGATCGCGGACAACTTACCAGCACTTGGGCCGGATTGACCCGGGAGCGTGCAAAGACATCGCGGACCTCTTAGCCCACCTCTAGCTCCAGCGACCGGTCACCCGCTCGCTCCTCCCACGTTGGGATCTCCCATGGGTACTCACGTGGCTAAATTCAGGTCATTTCGAGCCTCTTCCCTTGGTGCGAATGGCGGACGTGACCAGGAAGACCTGCTTCCTCTTGGCTCTCGCCACAGCAGCCAGAGTAAGCGTGTTGCACGCGCTTTCGGTGACCCTTCCTACCTCCAGTTTAGGGCAGATGGCTCGGTGCAGCTCCTCACTAACCCGGCCTTCTTAGCCAAGAACAGGCTTCCCTCGGCCAAGGCACAAACGATAACCCTTCGCCCGCTCAGGGAGTGTGATCAGTCCCGGGAATCCTGTCAACAGGATCCAGTTCGTGCCTTAAAGATCTATCTGCGCAGGTCGAAGCCTTTTAGGAGGGGCCGGACGCGCATGTTTCCACCCTTGGCTCGTGTTAAGGAAGACATTTTGGCGCAAACAATCTCGTCTCGGCTACGATGGGTCATCCTGTCCGCTTACGAGGACCTCTCAACAGGGGGGGGGGGAGGGGGGGGGGGCTAAGAGACTGCGCATCCGGGCATACGAGATCAGAACGGTGGCCACGTGTGTAGCTTTCGATCCCAACCGCGCAGTAAAAGATATTGTGGCGGCTATGGGTTGGCGTGCGGAATCCACCTTCGCCCGCTACTACCTCCGTGACCTCTCCAGCCAACGAGAGAACCTGGCTCTGGTGGGGGATCTTTCGGCGGCGCAACACTCCCTCTGGGCGCCCCGGGCGCCATAGGTAACTGTCACGACTAGAGAGGGACAGACGAGAATGGAAGATAGAATAGAAGTGGAACCCCCCAAATGTCCCGACTAGAGAGATAGACAAGAATGAAGGTTAGGAGTAGAAGAGAAGAAAGAGATAGATAAAGAGCCCTAGCGTCTTGCCTCAAGACAGGTTACAGCTCAGCACAAGCAACAACACATTTACTTTACACGCACACTCAATCTTTATTACAATTACACTAACTATCCCCCCTTTCCTTCCTTTCCACACTTCCCACCGACACTTCCTCTCCCTGCCCCCTACTCCCCTCCCCCTCCCGAAAAAAAAAAAGAAAGAAAAGAAAAACAAAAGGGAAAAAACTAAGCCAAGGTTAATACTACTTCCACAGCATCAGCATTGCATCGAGTGGTGGAACCAAGCACTCCCCCACGCTACGCAGCACTGTTGCTCCACAATACAACAAAAAAAGTCAGGTTACAGCCCTCCGAACTGACGGCTGAAAAACGTTATTTACAATATACTGTTCACATACAAGAATCATGTAACTACACCAAGGCAGAGTGAGTGACGGAAAGCTGAATAAGAATGGGACCACCGTGGTAAGTGGACGAACGCCTGTGGATCCCTCCCGTCCGGCTTCCTTAACGGTCGTACAGCTTCGCGGGTCTTCTCTCTCCCTCTCTCTCTCCGTTTCCCTGGCGCGAGGTCTGGTTGCAATGGCGACACGGCAGCTTCGGCAGTACAGATGACCGCGCCCCTTCCACGCCGACACTCAGTCCAGCGAGGCGTGGTTGGTCCTAATGCCCGTCGGCCCTCCAACCGGTCCCGACCCCGAACGTCAAAAATGCAAAACAAAAGCAGAAGCCTAAACGGCCCCGTAAGCAACGTAAACCAGAGGGTCCTAAAAATAGCTAACCACCATACCCACCCTGCTTGGTTTACAAAAACACTACCGCTAACCATTCAAGCACTTGACCTTCACTCATATGACACGTGCTTTCCAAATCATTCCAAAATTTACACATGAACCAAAACAACGAAAGTTCTCGAACACTGCATATAAACCTTCCTAACATTCTCTGCACTTTCACAACAAGCGAATACAACATTTCACTAACACATTCCACTAACCAATGCAACATTTCGCTAAACAGTTAAAAATAACTAATAATGAAATAGAACCAAACCATAACGCCAAAACAATACTTCCCTTTAACACCCATCGAGTTCTACCCTCCTTTTCCCCCCACGATACCCCTAGACCTAGCACATAGTACACAACACCTATAACAACCATAACATGACAAAACATCCGCACGCGGGATTTTTAACGCACTTACCTCCTCTGCGACCTGTCACAAACCGCCGACACCCGTAGGCACAATAACCCCAGTCTCCGGCCTCCAACGACCACGGGACTGGACCGGCGCTGTGTCACTGACTCTCACAACGGTCAGTCACTGACTACCAACAGTCAGCTGGGCAAGACAACCTGGTCTAACCGAGTACAGCTGCTAACTAAACTATTATTCCCTTGCTACCGACAAGGTAAACTCGGCAGTGAACACACTACCGTATCCACTAGCGCGCCCCGCACGTGCAAAACAAGGAACACTAACCCGTCTCTACCCACGTGAAAACAACTCACTATTCCTACACTGACCGGTGCTTCGGTAACTTTCGACTACCACTGTCAAAACAGTCACTAACCGACAATACCCTCCAACCTAAGTCGAAAGGACCCCTACCGTGCCCAACAACAACGACAGACTAGAGCACCCTATTCCGTCATGCGACTCAAATAGTCGGCTCCGACATTCTCCACCCCTGGAATAACCTTAACTACAAAGTCATGTTCTTGCAACAAAAGTGCCCAACGAGCAATACGACTGTTGACTGGTTTCATGGTCTGTAGATACTGGAGCGGTGAGTGATCACACTCGACTTAACTGTTGACCAAACAGATAGGTGTGGAATTTGCCTATTCCCCAGACAATCGCATAACAGTCTCGCTCGATCGCGGAGTACCTTTGTTCTGTTGGGCTGAGTTTCTTGCTGGCGTACGCCACGGGGTGTAGTAGGTCGTCGTCCCCTTCTTGCAGAAGCACTGCTCCTAGCCCTACCCCCGACGCATCCGTCCTTAAGCAAAAAGGTTTGTCCCAATCAGGTAGTTTGACCACTGGCTCACTACACAACTGGTCCTTAAGCGTTTCGAATGCTTAGTTACATTCCGGTGTCCACCGAACTTGGTTCGGTTCTCGTTTCTTGGTAGCGTCAGTCAACGGTCGAGCAGTTTCAGCGTACTTGGGTACAAAACGACGATAATACCCTGCTAGTCCCAGAAATGCACGCAACTGGCGTTTCGTCTTGGGTGCTTCAGCCCTCCGGATTTTCTCCAGTTTCTCAACGTCGGGCCTGAGCTCGCCGTTTCCAACGTGATGTCCCAGATAATCAATGGTAGTTTCTTCTGCTTGTAACTGAATCAAGGGAACTGTTCCCGTCGAAACACTTACTTCCTTAGCCTCTTCCTCAACGCACTAATCTTGAGTAATCACGGCCATTGCTGCCAATTTCTCTACCTGTGCAGGTGGCTCTCTCTCGATGTAGGCCTTCAGTAAGTTCGCATGAAACAGTTTTTCTTTTCCCCTGATGCGTATCCTGTAGTTATTCTCTCCCTTCTTCTCGGTAACGACGTACGGGCCTTGCCAAGCCATTTCCATCTTGTTCTTGGCAGGGTAGAAGAGTAGCACCTTGCTCTCTACTTCGAATGTTCTGGCCCTAGCTTTCTTGTCGAAGTTACGCTTGTACCTTTGAACAGATTTTGCCACTTGCGTCTGGGCTATCTTGCAAGTTTCCTCGATCCTGTTTCGAAGTTCGACCACATACTCTGCCACAGTACGTGATTCGGCATCGGCCTCCTCATCAGTCCATAACTTATGGAGAACTTGCAGTGGTCCTCGTACTGTACGACCGAAGAGTAGTTCGAAAGGAGCGAATCCAGTAGATTCCTGCGGAACCTCTCTGTAGGCAAATAGAAGCCCTGGCAAGAATCGGTCCCATTCTTTCGGCTGTTCCTGGCACAACCTTCTGATCATCTTCAGGGTTTGGTTGAACCTTTCTACTAATCCGTTACACTGAGGGTGGTACGGTGTTGTGGTCATGCCTCAAATCGCGAGCAGTGCGTTCACCTCGGCCATGACTTCGCTTGTGAACTGTGTCCCTTTGTCTGTGAGGATTTCCCCGCGGAATTCCCACTCGAGTCCATGTATTCCAGAAAGCTTCAGCAATAGAACTAGCATCTATCTTCTTCAGAGGTACCGCTTCTGGATATCTTGTAGCAAAGTCCACCATGACCAACACAAACCTGTGTCCTCTGTCTGATGCTGGGATTATGGGTCCAATGATGTCCGCGGCTACTCGGTCGAACGGCTGATCTATCAGCGGCATGGAGCCTTCCGAATTTTCCCTGGAGGCGTAGAACGTTGGCACTGGTCGTAGGATTTGCAGTATCTGTTCACATCTGAGCACACACCTGGCCAATAAAAGCTGCGCTGTACTCTCTCCTGCGTCTTACGCGCACCCAAATGACCGGCCATGGGCGTATCGTGTCCAATGCGTATCACTTCGTTCCTGAACTGCTGTGGTACCACTACTTGCTTCTGTGAGGCATGGCTATTACTGTACGCTCGATACAGTATTCCCTTCTTCCAAAAGTAGTGGACCTCGTTTCCATTTTTACAGGTCGCAGGTGGTTTCCCAACTTTAGAACGGACGTTTTCCAAACTTGGGTCCTCCCTCTGAGATCGTTTCAAAACTTCAGGTGTTACTGAAAGAACTGTCATCCTTTGATCCCCTATCTCTAGGTTACCTCTTCTCGTCTTCAGTGCTTGCTGTCGCGTCATGACAGCCATTGCCATTTCCGTAGGAGTGACCGGAACAAAGTGTTGGACTCCTTCTGCGTCTTCCACTTCGTTCCCTATGATAACAGGTGATACTGGTCTGTCGAGAACTAATGCCCTGGCTTTTCCACAATAAAAGGGGCAGACGAGGTCGACAATCGCTGTGGGTCCTGTTACCGTGCTGGAATCCACCGACATTAGCGAAAGGCTCTTGCCGTCAAGCTGACCTTCCTTCACAAGCTGTTTGGCCACGATCAGTAGAGTTGCCCCAGTATCCCGTAGACCTTCAGCAACCTGACCATTCACTACTGCTGAACAACGCGGGTCGTACTTGAACTCGGCGGGCTTCTCTACCTTGGTCCTCTCTCCAACTTTTGCGACGGCTGCCTTCTTCGTTAGCTTGAGACAACTGTCTTTCCTATGCGGTCCTCCACAATGCCAGCAACCTTTAGGCGACCTCGAATAAGAAGCTCCTGGTGGTTTGCCCGGCTTGGTCTCGTCACTGTCAGCGGGTTTGGGTTTACTTCCTGGTTGAACTCTTGTATGACGACTGAACAAACCTCCACGCTGCGTACGTCTCCGTGCCTCTAAATAGACCTCAGCGATCTCTGCTGCTTGGGTGACGGTGCTAGGTTTCCGCTCCTTAACATGCGTAGCCAGTTCCGGTGTCATACCGTCCAAGAGGTGCTCTTGAAGAATCAAGTCTTTCAGGTCCTGAAACTCCTTTCTTCTTACTTAGTGACATCCATCTCTTCAACCAGAGCTCCAGGCGGACAGCCAACTGCGGAAAGGATTCTTCTTTCTGCTTCCTTGATGTCCTCAGCCTGAGTCTGTACGTTTCTGCTGTTAACTGAAACCTGGTTAACAACGCTTTCTTCAGTTCCTCGTAGTCCTTTAGAGCTACATCTGGCGCTAGTCTGTCAAGAACTTCTCTGGCCTTCCCCTTCAGAAGCGAAGACAGCCTGATGGCCCACGTATCCTCTGGCCACTTCAAAACTCCGGCTAACCTCTCAAACCGAGTCAAGTAAATGTCAAGGTCTTCTTTCTCATCATAAGGCGGCAAATTAATCTTCACTGACTGGTTCGTGTCGTTGGTCGTACTGACTGGGGTGCAGACCGCATTGTCTTACTTCGACTGTACCGGGCCCTTGTTCGGTCCAAACTGGATTACGGCTCTGTGGTATATGGCTCGGCTTCAAAGTCTGTTCTACAGCGTCTGAACACAATTCACCATCAAGGTCTGCGCATATGTCTGGGAGCCTTCAGGACATCTCCAGTTCCTAGTCTGTATGCAGAGGCAGGGGAGCCTTCTCTCGGGCTCCGCCGCATCCGCCTCATGCTCAGCTACGTTCTGAAGCTGAAGGCCCATCCAGACAATCCTGCCTATGATTGTGTTTTTAACCCGTCGTTTGCAGAGATTTACGATGCCCATCCGGGAGCTGTCCGTCCACTTTCCTTCCGTGTCCGACCTCATCTGCAGGCGGCCGGAGTGGACCTGGACAAAGTTTCGGAATCTCTGCAACACGTCACTCCACCCTGGCTACTACCAGTTCCTGACATCTTGCTGGACTTGACCGCCCACAAGAAGGATTGTACTCCACCAGCCATATACCAACAGAGCCTCAATGAACTCCTTTCAATTTTTCCTGGCTATTGTCTTTATACGGATGGGTCCAAGTCTGAGGATGGGAGGGTGGCTGCGGCTGCAGTGTCCTCTCGCCATCCTAAACGCCCATTTAAGCTCCGTCTCCCCGACCATTCCTCTGTATTTAGTGCAGAACTGCAGGCAATTCTGCTGGCACTCAAGCATGCCTATCAGTCTCGGGAAAGAACTTCCTGATTCTGTCTGACTCTCTTTCTGCCCTGCAGGCCCTTCAGGGCGCGGGAACAGACCATCCACTGCTGGTGCAGATTAGAGAGCTTTACGCAGACTTGATGAAGGAATATTATGACATTTTTATTTGGGTCCCAGGCCATGTGGGCATCGAAGGCAACAGAATCGCAGATTCTGCTGCCAACAGTGCCCGCAGTGACCCTGTCCCTGACACACAGACTGTCTATAGTGATTTTAAACCTGTGATTAGTGCGTACGTGGCCCGCGAGTGGCAGTCCGAGTGGGACAAAGAGGAAGGGAACAAGCTTCATGAAGCTCTTCCTAAGTTGTCTGACAGTCTACCTTTCCGCTGCGGCAGCCGCCGTGAGGAGACTGTCCTTGCTCGGCTCCACATCGGGCACACGTATGTTACGCACTCTTACTTACTTAAACAGGATGAGCGTCCATGGTGTTTTGCCTGTGATGAGCAGTTTTCTGTTCGACACTTTTTGCTGTATTGTGCTGACCTAATTGACACCAGATATAAACACTTTACAGCAGACTCCTTGAAGGTTTTGTTCCGGGATGTTCCCCCGGACAAAATCTTCAATTTCTTGCGAGCATGCAATATTTTTAACAAGATTTGAGCATCCATAGACTATGTGAATCTTTTTTATTTGCCCTTTTTGAGAGTCTGTAGACATTTCTTTTAAAGACATGTGCGACATTTTAGCCTGAGATTTTTAATCTATATTTACATCTTGTCTTAAGACCTTGCTTTTAGTCTGGCTGACCAGATTTTTACCCATCCCGCCGTGAGATGGCCTTCGTCGCCTGCTCGGCGTTAAACCCAAATAACTAATTCACTGACTGGAAGATCTCTGACTTCGTTACTGGCTGTGACTTAGTAATGTGACTCGACAACAGCTCTAAAAGTTCTTGCCTTTCCTTTTTCTCCTCCTCTTTCCGGTGAGGCATCTCCTCCTGACGACAACGTCCCTCCCGGTCAGCCTGGTCCTGACGACGACCCAACTCCTCCTGACAACGTTCCTCTCGGTCGGCTTGGTCCTTCTGCATCATGTAGACGATAAGGTCCTTCATGTTGGAATCATCCATAGGCCTCTCAACTACCTCCGTTTCAGTACGGTTAGTAAGCCTACCGGGGCCTGGGGACATGTTAGTAGGTGAGTACAACAATGGAACTTAACTTTCCCCTACCTCTGCCAAGCGATGGTGACGCAAACTGAAAAGCCTGTACCCCTGGAGACCGTGGCTGAAACCCTGGACTCCTAGCGGCAGCCCCCTCTACGTCGGCAGCAGTGACTGACCGCGGGTGATCTCTGGCAAGCGCCATCCTGCCCCGGGTGTTGAAGGCCGGTCCGTCCTCCTCCATACTATACAGGAGATGAAACACACAAGATCAGAAACGCCCACAAGCAACACGCCCTGTGACGAGTCTCGAACCCCGAGGATAGGCCTAAAAAAACCCGCGTGCGAGCCCCAGCGCGTGCGCCCGAGCACCCAACCAACCGCCCTTAGTTTACAGTCAGAGTCTGTCAACGTCAACCCGTCAGCCGCGACCGGCGACACAATACAAAACAAAAACACACTGAGCTGTACCTCGTACTACAATACGGGTGAGTTACCTCCCCCTATTGATCCCGGACGAGCCCCCAAATGTCACGACTAGGGAGGGACAGACGAGAATGGAAGATAGAATAGAAGTGGAACCCCCCCAAATGTCCCGACTAGAGAGATAGACGAGAATGAAGGTTAGGAGTAAAAGAGAAGAAAGAGATAGATAAAGAGTCCCAGCGTCTTGCCTCAAGACAGGTTACAGCTCAGCACAAGCAACACAACACATTTACTTTACACGCACACTCAATCTTTATTACTATTACACTATCTCCCCTTTCCTTCCTTTCCACACTTCCCACGGACACTTCCTCTCCCTGCCCCCTACTCCCCTCCCCCTCCCGAAAAAAAAAAAAGAAAGAAAAGAAAAACAAAAGGGAAAAAACTAAGCCAAGGTTAATACTACTTCCACAGCATCAGCATTGCATCGAGTGGTGGAACCAAGCACTCCCCCACGCTACGCAACACTGTTGCTCCACAATACAACAAAAAAGTCAGGTTACAGCCCTCCGAACTGACGGCTGAAAAACGTTATTTACAATATACTGTTCACATACAAGAATCATGTAACTACACCAAGGCAGAGTGAGTGACGGAAAGCTGAATAAGAATGGGACCACCGTGGTAAGTGGACGAACGCCTGTGGATCCCTCCCGTCCGGCTTCCTTAACGGTCGTACAGCTTCGCGGGTCTTCTCTCTCCCTCTCTCTGTCTCTCTCTCTCTCCGTTTCCCTGGCGCGAGGTCTGGTTGCAATGGCGACACGGCAGCTTCGGCAGTACAGATGACCGCGCCCCTTCCACGCCGACACTCAGTCCAGCGAGGCGTGGTTGGTGCCCGTCGGCCCTCCAACCGGTCCCGACCCCGAACGTCAAAAATGCAAAACAAAAGCAGAAGCCTAAACGGCCCCGTAAGCAACGTAAACCAGAGGGTCCTAAAAATAGCTAACCACCATACCCACCCTGCTTAGTTTGCAAAAACACTACCACTAGCCATTCAAGCACTTGACCTTCACTCATGTGACACGTGCTTTCCAAATCATTCCAAAATTTACACATGAACCAAAACAACGAAAGTTCTCAAACACTGCATATAAACCTTCCTAACATTCTCTGCACTTTCACAACAAGCGAATACAACATTTCACTAACACATTCCACTAACCAATGCAACATTTCGCTAAACAGTTAAAAATAAATAATAATGAAATAGCGGAACCAAACCATAACGCCAAAACAATACTTCCCTTCAACACCCATCGAGTTCTACCCTCCTTTTCCCCCCACGATACGCCTAGACCTAGCACATAGTACACACCTATAACAACCATAACATGACAAAACAACCGCACGCGGGATTTTTAACGCACTTACCTCCTCTGCGACCTGTCACAAACCGCCGACACCCGTAGGCACAATAACCCCAGTCTCCGGCCTCCAACGACCACGGGACTGGACCGGCGCTGTGTCACTGACTCTCACAACGGTCAGTCACTGACTACCAACAGTCAGCTGGGCAAGACAACCTGGTCTAACCGAGTACAGCTGCTAACTAAACTATTATTCCCTTGCTACCGACAAGGTAAACTCGGCAGTGAACACACTACCGTATCCACTAGCGCGCCCCGCACGTGCAAAACAAGGAACACTAACCCGTCTCTACCCACGTGAAAACAACTCACTATTCCTACACTGACCGGTGCTTCGGTAACTTTCGACTACCACTGTCAAAACAGTCACTAACCGTGACAGTAACGCTTAGCTGAAATCATCGGGAGGTTGCTCCGGAAGACTTTGGCTAAGCATAAGGCATTAGTGGGGATTAGTGGGCGGCACCCTCCTCCTTTTCGCTATTCTTCCTAATCAGTGATGCCATCGGTAAGGTTTTTAAGGAAACAAATGTATTTTCACTAAAATGTATGTTTTCGAAAAATACTTACCGAAGGCATTACTCGAATGGCCCTCCCACCTGCCCCACTTGCCGCCAGTAAGTTAAGAGTAAGACTGGCAGGATACCACCGTTTACGTGCCCGTATGCAGGGAGGGGGGGGGGGAGGGCAACTCTGGGTTCAAGGTAACTACTTGCTAGAGTTGCTTCCCTGGTTGTGTAGGTATACACAACGAATTCTTAGGCTGAAATCGGTAAGCAAAGTCTATCTTCCTAATAGTAATGTCATCGGTAAGTATTTTTCGAAATAATACATTTTAGAGAAAAAATACATTTTTGCACAGTGGACTTTTCCGCTTTAACCCTTTGGGTGTTGGTAGCGGTTTTAGTCACAATGATTCCTGCAGGAAACGTCGGGACTAAAACGCTACCAACAGCCAAAGGGTTAAGGATGTCAGAAATCACAACAGTTGGTCGCTACAACGCATTTACAGAGGTACTAAGCACACCCATTCTACATAGATTACACCGCCAGGACCAGATCTATTCCCCTGTCGCTAGATGCTAGTTTTTGTCAAGCGAAGCAAGGTGATGTTTCTGGGAGCCCATGTGGCAAATGCAAATTTCAGTATACATGAAATTGTTCGGGCTACCAAAGAAAATGATGGGTTTCCATGTGTATTGGAGTCAGAACGGCTGCAGTGGTCTTAGAACGTTTTGGTCCTGGATGATTACTGCACTTATGACAAACTTATGATATATAATATATATTTTAAAAAAAACACAAAAAAAACCCAAAAAACAACATGGGTCCTCTGGCACTTATTTACATCTCAAATCTACTGTGTGAAGGCTGAAGACGGTGAGTCCATTTTTGTGAAAAGCAAGATTTTTTTTATTGTTACACAATGAAAATCTCGCTTTTCACAAAAATGGACTTAACTGTCTTTTGCCTTCACAAGGCAGATGATGATCTGAAGTTCACTTTCAACTTGACTCGTGTGCTTTTTTCTCTGCCTTCTAGGTGTCCAATCTAGAGAAGACATTTGCCATGGCCAAAAAGGAGCTGGATAAAATCACCAAGGAGCTGAACGAGCTAGAATCGCAGCTGGCACTGCTGAACAAGCAGTACGAAGATGCCATCGCTGGCCGTGAGGCCCTCAAGTGGGAGGCCATGATCATGGAGCGGCGCCTGATCGCGGCTAAGAAACTGATGTCAGGTCTCAGCTCAGAGAAAGTGCGGTGAGTACACCATGGGCTTCAGGCCTTGACATATTAACCCTTTTCATCCTGATACACTACTGCATGAAATTGATTTGACTATGATAGTTCAAGGGTGGTTCCAGAATAGCTTGGCGCCTAAGGCGCCAAGCTATTCTGGCACCACCCTTGAACTTAAACGGTTGATCTGTCTCCTAACCTAGCCATGTGGCCATCATAGGACAATAAGAAAATTTACAAAATGCGTGTCAGGATGTAATGGGTTAACCTTTGCTTGCCGGTAGCGGTTTTTTACGCGATGATTCCCCCAGGAATCTTCGTGACAAAAACAGCTACCGACATGCAAAGGGCTAACTCTTTCTCTACCAGAATTGTAAGACATTCATTCTTTAAAATGGAAGTCAACTAGCTCTGGGAGTTAATGGGTTAATATTGACTCATAAAGGGTTAATACTGACTCTTATATTAACTCTCTGATCCCACAAATGAATAATTTTCATTCGTTAGAATGGAAGTCATTTATTTTGAGAGTTCAAGAGTGGTTCTAGAGTGATATCATAATATTGTCCATGAGAAACTTATTTAATGGGAGATGGAGAATGGCATTGAACTGAACAATTTTCACACACCAAACCCCTCCCCCCCCCCCCCCCCAAAAAAAAAAAAAAAAAAAAAAAAAAAAAATCCCCCAAAGCTAGGTAGGCCTGGCCTGGGTGGTGCTGGGCAAGGCAGCATAATGTTTTTCTCATGGGACAATAAAGGTCTTTAAAATGACCAAACAACTTTGATTGACTAAACAAGCCAACACCATCATTTGATTGACTAAACAAGCCAACACCATCAACAACACCATGTATCTTCACTATTTGTGTTACGTGAGTCATTGTCTAAAGCGTGCGCATGCGTGTGCGAGTTGTGAGTCGCGCTTAGAGTTATAATTATTATAAGATAAGCGCATTATAAATACCGTAATTATTATTAATTATTATTTGATTGCTTTATATCACATGTTAAACACAGAGTGAAAACTCCCACAAAACTCATTTGCTGTGACAGAAAGTTGCCATCGTTTTGCTATGATTGATGAAAATAGACTCGCACATTACGTCGAAGCCTGATTTCAAAGTTGAAAAATGCTGACCTCTCTTGTGTGATAAAAGCTGTGCTGCGTGCATTTATGCATTTTTTGGTTAGGTTAACCCCTTCACTGCCGAGAAAAAGTGAACGTGATCTAACCGCAAGAGGCATAGATCCTCATGAACCCCTGCAGCTGTGGAAGCTCATGAGGATCAATGCCTCTTGCTGAGACCACTTTGTGTCCATCTTCTTTGGACATTGGTGTGTTGGTGCACATGATTACATGTATCACACGCATTCATTTTACATATCAGCTGGCAGCATGAACTGGAAGAGCTGAAGAAAGCACGTGTGCGACTGCTGGGGGACTGCCTGGTGGCCGCAGCCTTCCTCAGCTACGTGGGCGCTTTTAGTTGGGAGTTCCGAGCGCAGCTTGTCTACCATGACTGGGTGAACGACCTGACCGAGCGAGAGGTGCCGCTGACCGAGCCGTACCGCATCGAGAACCTCCTCACCAACGAAGTGGAGATCAGCAAGTGAGGATATTTTCAACATCCTTGTGTGTTCGATTTTAAGTACATGTGCTGTAGCCAGTGGCAGTGGCTGCATGCTGCACGAACCCGATTTGCTGCCGTTGGATGCAGATTGTGGTTCTTTTTAAATCAGCGTCAAAGATCCCCTGCCATCAGAGGAACAGGATCCGAAGTGGTTTCAACAAGAGGCATAGATCCTCGTGAGCCCCCCGCAGTTGCGAGGACTTATGAGGGTCTACGCCTCTGCGGTTGGATGGCGTTCATGTTTTCTCTGCAGTCAAGGGGTTAACCCATTTGACCCCATGGTCACATTTCCAAAATTGTGGAGGTGTATACCACTTGCAGGAGACGGATTGACTGATAATTCAAGGCCTTTAGGCGCCAAGCTAATCTGGCACTACCCTTGAATTGTTATGGCCAATACATCTCTTGATGTAGGGCGTTGGGGCTAAATGGGTTAATGTGCATTCTTGGAATATCAGGACTTGCTGCACTCCCTTGTAACTATGTATGTGTGTGTGTATGTGTGAGAGTGAGGAGTGGTCTGTCTTGAAATTCCTTGAAAAGACCATATTTACGTTTCAGTGAAATTGTGCGGAAAAATGGTAAATCTAGACACATTTGTGAGGAGAATCACTGCCATGTGATTCATGCACTGAAATTGGGCTAAAACTGTGCTGAGTGCATTTACACAGTTTTTGATGAAGTTAACCCCTTATCTGCCGAGAAAAAGTGAACGTGATCTAACTGCAAGAGGCATAGCTCCTCGTGTACCACCGTGACTGAGAGTGCTTATGAGGATCTGTGCCTCTTGCTGAGACCACTTTGTGTCCTCGTTCTTCGGACATTTGCGGCTTTTGGTTGTTCAGTGAACACAGATTTCAGAAACCAAGTGTACGTACATCGGCAGGGAAGGGGTTAAACCAGCTTTTGAGCGTATTTGACAGGTGGGGATCGGAGGGCTTGCCGCCAGATGAGCTGTCCATACAGAACGGCATCCTGACTATGCGAGCGTCGCGCTTCGCCATGTGCATTGACCCACAGCAGCAGGCGCTCAAGTGGATCAAGACCATGGAGGAGAAGCACAACCTTAAGGTCTGAACACTGCCGTTGAGAAATTACAAGTTTTTTTCTCTCTCACTGCCCTCGTCTGTTTCAGAGATTGTGATGTTATTTGTTTTGTTTTTGCTCTTCTCCCTCCCCCCCCCCCCTCCCAGTCCATTCCGACAGCTGTCAAAAGCCCCTTTCTTTGCTACATTCATGGGTGTGGCACAAGCTGCTTATCCCACATGACTTTTGTTGTTCGTTGCGAACAAAACCGCACTATTTTCAAAATTGAGCCCTTTTGTGCACTGATAGCAAAAATGGTTCATGTCTACACTGCGAGAAGGTACAAAACCGTACTGTTTGCAGGAGCACACCCCTTTTTAGACCTATTCAAGGGACAATTACACTTCTATTCAAATGAGATGCAAAGATGGCATTCAGTACATGAACACCAGCTGCGAAAAAATCATTTAATGGATCGAATGTGACTAAACCGTGGAACTGCAGAGGCAAGACGAACGATGCTCAGCTGCAAGAGACATACACCCTCATCTCTTTCTAGTGCTATGCTCTTCATGCCTATATTTTTGTCCGGTTTACATAAGTGTTCTGCATGCGAATGTTGGTCAGTGGGCAGCTTTTCAGACACAAAATTCATCATCACTGACAGTAAAGGGGTTAAGCTTAGTTAACCCCCTTGAGTATGCAGCCCCGGTACTGTAAACAGTAATGGTGGCGACGAACACAAGGGGGTTAAGATCAGTTTCTGCTTCGCAGGTGTGCACTTTCAATGACTCGGATTTCCTCAAGCAACTGGAGCTAGCCATCAAGTATGGCTTCCCATTCCTGTTCCAAGATGTGGACGAGTACATCGATCCTGTCATCGACAATGTCCTCGAGAAAAACGTTCAGGGTGAGACACGCAGTATTGATCAGATTGAACATTGTCAAAGTGCATTTTGATAATCAGCACAAAGGTACCGAAGCTGGAAGGTTGGTGGTGTCATGATTTTTATTAATGTTGTGCTGAATTTGCATAGGCGTGGCAGTAGTGTTGACCTTTGTTGGCCAGTGCTCACTGGTACGTGGGCCTACTAAAGCCAACGCTGGCCCCAAGCAGCTGGAGACCTGTTGCCGGTATGCTGAAGTCTGCTTGCTGGTGTGCTGAAGTCTGCTTGTGTATGCATCCACCAGTACTGTGAACAGTGCTGCGTGCACGAGGGAGCTAGCCCCTTCACTGCTGGGACAAATGTGAATTCCTGCTCACAACTGCAACAGGCAAAAAACCTCATGTATGAGGTTCTTTGCCTCTTGCTCACTATTCATGTCTGTGTTCTGCAAGGATTGATGGGGTTATTTAATGCCTAATTTCCAGTGCTTTTTCATGACATAATGTAATTTCGTGTCCACTGACAATGAAGGGGTAAACACTGAAGCTAATCTGTAATTTATGCATTGTCTGCTTCGTCACAGGTGAGCAGGGCCGGCAGTTTGTTATTCTGGGAGACAAAGAGGTGGATTACGACCCTAACTTCCGTCTGTATCTCAACACCAAGCTGTCCAACCCCAAGTACGGACCCAACATCTTTGGCAAGTCCATGGTCATCAACTACACTGTCACTCTCAAGGTATTACGCTCATCGTCGAGGAATACTTGGGAAAATGTGCATTATTCAGGCAGAGACCAAACTCGTGTGCTACTGTTCTGTGAAGGCACGGTTGCTTATAATGGATTAATTTCAGCCCATTTCAAATATTAACGATTTGAATTTCCAAAACTTCAGTAGCTCGCTTGAGCTTGCCCTTAGCACCACGTGAATGTTTTGTGTTTATGTACAGTGTGTGAGTGAATGCATGTGATTCACGTGAGCGTGCTTGTTAGGTTCAGTTCGCGGCGGCGCTTTGAACCGATTTTTAGTGGGATAAAGTGCCTCTTTAATGCGCTAATGTATTTTATTTATTTATTAAAATGGGCATTCTTCGTGGCTAAACACTCACACATACACTTTGTCATTTTGTTTAAGGAAAATGTTTTGGTGATTGTTCTCGAGTGACATATTTTGCCTCCTTTTACGTATTTTTGCTTAATCATTCGAACTGCCCACTTTCATTCCTGAGACGCACTTTGAGAATTTCTGCTTTCAAACTACATGTACTTGATGTAACGACTTTAAAGTTTGGTGGATTAAAGCTGATGCATTTGAAAATTATATTGTTAGAAATATACATATGAAACAGTAGGTGTTCCTTGACTTTTGGTGACTGTGGCTCAAGTGTGTGTGGGATGTGTGTGTGTGTGTGTGTGTGTGTGTGTGTGTGTGTGAGATACTAGATATTGTGACCGATCCCTATAATTAACATGCAGGAGTCCATGCTGATGAGATTCTCTGACCATGCGGTCACCATGGAATTCAGTATGCAGGATCAGGAATCTGCACTTATTTCACAAAGTATCTAATCTATGCCTCTTGTAGTTGGGTATTGGTCCATTTTTCTCAGCAGTGAAGGGGTTGATATGTTAGTCATTTCCATCTGCTTGCAACAGGGTCTAGAGGACCAGCTGCTGAGCGTGATCGTCAAGTACGAGAGGAAGGAACTGGAAGAACAGCGAGAAAAACTCATTCAGGAAACCAGGTTAGTCACAAGATGAGTAAACTGATAATTTGATGGTCAGGGAATGATGAATTACAGTTTCAACGGCACATGTTGACAAGACACATAGTGTGTCAACGCAAATGCGAGTGGACAGTTTCTGACACAAAACTAGCCAAGCCAACAGTAAGTGATGTTTATTTAAAATGTAAAACTTGTTGAATAACATACATTTGAATCCATTTAATACGGTCTCTGATAACATTCAATTCTGGTTAACAATTCTGGAGTCATTTTGTTTACTTCCTAGTCTGCTTAACCCTTTGGGTGTCGGTAGCAGTTTTTGTCAACTAAAACCGATACTGATACCCAAACTCCTGTTAATAAGAAGTGATGTTTGGTATCCCCTGGAGTTCTTAAAATTCTTATTAAAAACTCTTCGGATCAGGACTGTATCAACGCTCCTTTTTATTAGGACACTTTTGTACACATTGTTTATTATGATTCTGGACTATCATTAAGTGTCTTCATGAAAGGAAGGTTGATGCTGGTTCAAATTGAAAACAGCAACAGTGATTGTTTTTTTTTCTTCTACTCTGTTAGTTTTGTCTCAGAAAACAGAAACATTGGATTAAAAGCACATACAAACATACAACGTGGCATGTTTGTCTGGGCATATAGTCCACTGTTTTCGTGCTGTTTTGACCTACTTCTGATTCCCGAAATCTTATGTTTCCTTTGTACATAGTGAAAATAAGAAGTTGTTGAAGGATCTGGAAGATTCTCTGCTGAGAGAGCTGGCCACCTCACAAGGAAACATGCTGGACAACACAGAGCTTATCAACACCTTGGAAGACACCAAGACCAAAGCCATGGAGGTGGGTGTGTTTGTCACTCTTAACCCGTTTAACTCCAAGGCCGCATTTCATTTCGAGGTGTCTCTTAATGACTTACCATTTGCTGGAGATGGAGCTACCAATATAATTCAAGGGTAGTGCCAGATGAGCTTGGCATCTGATGCTGCCAAGCTTATCTGACACTACTCTTGAACTTTCGTAGTCGCTCCATCTCCTGTTGTAGTGCCTTGGGGCTAAATGGATTAATGTGTTATACTGCCCATCTGCAAGGGGCAAAATCCTCATGAGCACCCATGAATGGGTACACTACTTGTCTTCAAGAAGCAGCGATCCTCATGAGCACCTGAGAATGGGTACAATACCTGTGTGCAAGGGGCAAAGATCCTCATAAGCACCAGTGAATTGGTACATTAACCATCTGCTAGAGAGGACTGCCATCATGCGCACCCGTGAATGGGTACACTACTTGTCTGTAAGATGCAGCAGTCCTCATGAACACACTTGGAAGGGGTACACAACCTGTCTGCAAAAGGCAAAGATCCTCATGAGTGAATGGGTACCAATGTGCAAGTAGGGTGAGGGGGCTGAGTATTTAATTTTATGTTAGCTAGTTGGAGTGTCTAACCATCTGCTGGTATGTGAGTCTGGACCTTACAGCTGCAAACCTAAGGCCCAAAATCCCACACCAGAACACACATCCCAGTAAGTGTAAGTCTATTGAGTGGACATAAACTGTTGTGGGCTGGTGTCAGCCCAATGGACGTTCTGCGTAATGGGAGAATTAGTCTCACTGACCAAACTTCCTTCCAACAGGTGTTTGAGAAACTGAAGCTTGGAGCCAAAACAGCCACGGACATCGAGCACATGCGGGACGGCTACCGTCCAGCTGCGAAAAGAGGCGCCATCTTGTTCTTTGTCCTGAGCGATCTCTCCACTGTCAGCTCCATGTACCAGTACTCGTTGTCGGCATACCTCGACGTCTTTAGCTTTTCGCTGAAAAAGTCCCTGCCCGACTGCGTTCTGGCGCAGCGCCTAGAAAACATCATGGACACCCTCACGCACAATGTGTACAACTATGGCTGTACAGGTCGGTAGTGAAGAAAGAAAGCACTAACCAAGGAAGAAAGAAACGTGCTGCAAGCACAAAACAGTTGACATTTGGTGGTTAATTAACCTTGTTACTGCCAGAACACAACAGGCAATACCCAGATCAAGAGGCATAGGTCCTCATGAGCCCCAGCGACTGCGAGGGCTCATGAGGACCTGTGCCTCTTGCTGACACTAATTTGTATCCAAGTTCAAGGGATGGGTACGGCTCACTGGCATTGAACCGACAATTTTGGAAACGCAATCTGCAAGCCCTGGCAATAAAGGGGGTTACCGGTAACCTGAAAATTGAGTATACTGCTTTGTAACTTGTGTTCCAAAGCTTTTATTTTTGATTGTGTGATAGCAAAAGTGAGTCTATGTAACGGGTCATAGGCAGGTAATGTGTCCGTCGTCTCTGGTCCATCTGTCTGTGGTCAACTTTAACGTTGGCGTTTCCTCAGAGACTATTCAAGCGACAGACTTGGAACTTTTGGAAGGAGTTGAGTATATGCGTGGAGGAAAATGGGCAGTTGGAAACGCAGAATTCAGTGAAGTCAAGGTCACTTTATTCATAGCAATTCAGATCATCGAAAAGAAAACCCTTTACTGCACATAGCAATAATGGCCAGAATTACATTATAAACTGCAGGAAAAGTCACAAAAATGCATGGAAAGGGAAAACAAAATCGTTTATCCTCCCCGCAGGTGTGTAAGTGAGCCTTGAACTTCTGATTTACGAAACTCCTCAAATTTCACTGATGTATATGCACACGTTGCCGTTGCAGGCATCTTTGAGAAGCACAAGCTGCTGTTTTCCTTCCAAATCACCATCAAGCTTCAGCAAGACCTTGGCAATGTCACCCAGGAAGAACTGGATTTCTTTATCAAGGTAGTGATACAAAAATAAAATACTCTAAATTAACCCCAATTTTTTTTAAACCTCTAAATTAACCCATTCACTGTCAAGAAAAGCACCGCCCAGCTGCAAGAGGTATAGATTCTCATGAGCCCCCGCAGTTGCGGGGGGCTCATGAGGATCTATGCCTCTTGCCGACACCACTTTGAATCCATATTCCTTTGACAGCATGGGGGATCTTTGACATTGTAATGACGTTGATTTAAAAAAAAAAAACAGTCTGCACCCACATGCAGTGAAGGAAGTAATTATTGTAGCATGTCTCGGCTGAGACCTTAACTCCTTTACAGTGGAGAAAAGTGAACACAACCCAGCTGCAAGAGGCGTAGATCCTCATGAGCCCCCGCAAATGCGGGGGCTCAATAGGATCCACGCCTCTTGCTGAAACCATTTTGTCGCTGCGTTCCTCTGACAGCTGAGGATCTTTGACGTTGAAGTTGCATTGATTTCAAGAAAACACTCTGCGTCCACTGGCATTGAACGGGTTACAGGTGAAGTTGTCTGTGTGTTCAGGGCAGCATTGCACTGGAGAAGACGAAGAGGGCTAAGCCATTTGAAACCCTGCCAGATGAGGGATGGGAGGACTGTTTACGGCTGGCAGCATATTTCCCCAATGTCTTTGGGTCTCTCCTTGAACACATGGAGGCAAAACCTGGAGTCTGGATCGATGTATGTCACACACACACACACACACACACACACACACACACACACACACACACACACACACACACACACACCACACCACACACACACACACCACACACACGCACACACACACACACACACACACACACACACACACACACACACACAAGCCACAACAACTTTGTAAAACTCTCACAAAGAAATGCCGATAACCAAAACGTGTGGGAGAAAGGAGGTGGGGGGGGGGGGGGGTGCGAGAGGGGGACATGGGCCATTAAACAACTGTTGCAGTCAGCAGGTGCAGTGGTGCCAAAGTGATCAAGCACTGATCTGGAACTGTCAGGGAGTTCATCTGTCAAGCAAGAGATTTATTTCCAAGGATTTTGGGCTCACGTGCGATAGCAAAAGTGAGTCTATGTAAATGGGCCATCTGTCATCATTCTGGTGTCTGACGTCCGTGGTTGGCACGTTGGCATTTTCTCGGACATTATTCAGGCCTCAGACTTCAAACTTGGCCCAAGGGCACTTTATGGTAAAACCTTCTTAAGCATACCAATTTCAGTGACCTCTCTCAAAATTGTTTCTCCTCTAAACATGTACTATTTTCAACTTCCCAGCCAGACTTATTTGGATAAGCACTTGGAACGTTCAAGGGTTACAGGAGGTCAGCAAATGTATGAAAAAATGCGTTTTTGGCTCATGTGCGAAGCAAAAGTGAGTCTATGTTCTGAGCCAGTGGACGTCCGTCCATCATCCGTCTGCCGTCGTCCGTAGTCTGTCATCTGTCGTCTGTGGTAACAACTTTAACGTTGACATTTTCTCGGAGACTATTCAAGCCACAGTCTTCAAACTTGACCCAAGGATACTTCGTGGCAAGACCTTTCTAAACATAGCAATTTCAGTGACCTCTCACAAGGTCAAGGTCACAGGGGATCAGGAAATATATCAAAAATAGCTATTTTGACATAATTTATTTTTTTCTCAAATACTATTCACAGCTTCAAGCCCAAACTTGGTGCAAAGATACCTGATGGTAAGACCTTTCTATGCATACTAATTTGGTTGATCCCTCGGAAAGGTCAAGGGTCACAAGAGCTCAGACAATAGGTTCAAAATCGCCATATTTTGACAAAAGATGTTTTTTTCTCAATTGCTATTTCCAACTTCAGACCCAAACCTGAACAAAGATACCTGATGGTAAGACCTTTCTATACATACTAATTTGGTTGATCCCTCAGAAAGGTCACAGGAGCTCAGGAAATGGGTCCAAAATAGCTATATTTTGACAAAAGATGTTTTTTTCTCAAATACTATTCACAACTTCAAACCAAAACTTGCTACAGAGATACCTGATGGTAAGACCTATCTATGTTTACTAATTTCAATGACCCCTCAGAAAGGCCAAGGGTCACGAGCTCAGGAAATGGGTAAACAATAGACATATTTTGACATGAAATGTTTTTTTTTTCTCAAGTACTATTCACAACTTCAAACCCAAACTTGGTACAGAGATACCTATCTATGCATACTAATTTGGATGTCCCCTCGGAAAAGGTCAAGGTCACAAGAGATTGACAAATGTGTATACAATTACAATTTTTGATAGAATTGTAGTTATTATCAACATTTGTGTAAACTTTTCAATCAAATTTGGCACAAAGGTAAGACCTTCATATGTGTACTAATTTAGTCGACTCATCGCAAAGGTCAGGGTTCACAGGGGTTTCACAGATGTGTGAAACTGATTAAATTTTGAGAAAACATGGATTTTGTTGGTGCAGAAGCCATCCCTTTACCTATTGTCACGCATGTGTGGATAGGTCATACACGTGATCCATAACGGCTCTGTCTTTCTTGTTGATAGAATTGCAGTTTTTGGCTCACGTGCGACTATGTTCTGGGCCAGTGGTCTGACGTCAGTCCGTCGTCCATTCGCCGTCGTCCGTGGTAAACTTTAACGTTATAAATTTCTCGGAGACTATTCAAGTGACAGTCTTCAAACTTGGCCCAAGGATACTTTGTGGCAAGACCTTTCTAAACATACCAATTTCAGTGACCTCGCACAAAGGTTAGGATCACAGGGGATCAGGCAATATGTCAAAAATGACAATTTATTTTTTCTCAAATACTATTCACAACTTTAAACCCAAACTTGGTACAAAGATACCTGATGGTAAGACATTTCTATACATACTAATTTGGTTGATCTCTCGGAAAGGTCAAGGGTCACAAGAACTCAGGAAATAGGTCCAAAATAGCCATATTATGATAAATGATGTTTTTTTCTCAAATACTATTCACAACTTCAAACCCAAACTTGCTACAGAGATACCTGCTGGTAAGACCTATCTATGCATACTAATTTGGATGACCCATTGGAAACGATCAAGGGTCACAAGAGCTCGGTAAATGTGTGTAAAATGCCAATTTTTGATAGAATTGTAGTTATTTTCAACATTTTTGCAAACTTTTCAATCAAATTTGGCACAAAGGTAGCTGATGATAAGACCTTATGTATACTAATTAGTTGACTCATCGCAAAGGTCAAGGGTCATGGGGGATTTTGACAGATGTGCCAAAACTGATTAAATTTTGAGAAAACATGGATTTTGTTAGTGCAGAAGCCGTCCCTTATTGTCACATGTTTGGATCGGACATACATTTCAGACATGAGGGCTTTGCTTTTCTTGTTATCAAAGATTTTGCCAACTTTTCAGTCAGATTTGGCATGAAGGTAGCTGATGATAACACCTTTCTATGCATATAATTTAGTTGACTCCTCACCGAGGGACGACACATTTCTGCAAAGTGCATACATGTTGAGATAATTTGGATTTCTCTGTTACAAACACCAACCCTTTGCTTATGTTTAGACACATGAACACTTGCTCTTTTCAGTGACCTGTTGGAAAGGTCAAGGTCACAAAGGTCACACTTATTATGTGGATTGGTCATACACGTGAGCCAGAAGGGCTTTTTATTTCTTGTTCCCGTTTATTTCAGTTGTTTGGCCTGGATGCCCCAGATCTGAGCCCCTCCATGTGCACTGTCAGTTAGTCTGTCAGAGTCTCTGAAAGGAACTGACTACTGGAATATCTTGACAAAAGTGATGATTGAAAAAAGTGACAAAAGAGTGCGATGATTGACAAAAGTGACAAAAGAGTGCAGGAACTTTGACAGATCATTCACAGAGCTTTAACCATTTAACCCCAACGCCTTACAGCAGGAGATGGATGCGTTTCATTTCGAGGTGTCACGTAATGACTGTACCATTTGCAGGAGATGGAGCTACCAATATAATTCAAGGGTGGTGCCAGATCAGCTTGGCGCCTTCAGGCGCCAAGCTGATCTGGCACCACCCTTGAATTATATTGGTAGCTCCATCTCCCGCAAACTGGTACACAAGTCGTTAGACGACGCCTCCAAAATTTGGGGAATGCGTCCGTGTGGTTTAGCGGGTTAATCTTGATTGCAGTGGTTCGACCTGGACTCTCCAGAGGCAGAACCCTTCCCCATGCACTACAGCGAACAGTGCTCCCACTTCCAGCGCCTCATGCTGCTGCGCTGCTACCGCGTGGACCGCGTCTATCGGGCCGTGCAGGACTACGTCACAGAAGTGATGGGGGAGAAGTACGTCACTCCCCCTATCCTCAGCTTTGAGGCTGTGTTTGATCAGAGCACCCCAACCTCTCCTATCGTGTTTATCCTCAGCCCCGGGTCAGATCCTGCGTCTGACTTGATGAAGCTGGCCGAGCGCATCGAGTTTGCTCACAACAAGATCAAGTTTCTGTCTATGGGGCAGGGCCAGGAAAAGGTGCGTTATATATATATATATATATATATATATATATATATATATATATATATATATATATATATATATATATATATATATATATATATATATATATATATATATATATATATATATATATATATATGTGTGTGTGTGTGTGTGTGTGTGGTGCATTAAAGCAGCAAATTGACAGTAAGACAAAGAAAGATCTTTGATCTTTCTTTGTCTTATTGTCAATTTGCTTCTCTGTTCAGCGTGAATAGCTGTTTTTTTGGGGGGACGTGTGTGGTGCATTAAGGCAGCAAATTGACAAGAAAACGTAGAAAGATCAAAGATCATTCTTCGTCTTCTTGTCAGTTTGTTTGGCGAGACTGTGGCTGCTTTCTTTATGGCCGTGGTGTTTACTCGACGACCAGAGTTGGTTTAATCTAGAATCAGATCAGATGGTAGGTGGTACCTCACGACTGCGAGATGTCCGATCATACTCCCCAGGAGACAGACTCACTCAGGGAATACACCACAAGTACACTTCTGTTCAAATTTAGATGCTAAGCATTTCATTTGAAAAGAAGCGTGCTTGTGGCGTACTCCCCAAATGATCTATTCTGTCTGTGGAGTACTCACAAAAAGGGTACTGGTGGTCTTGACTCCACGCAAAAAAAAAAAGCAGTGTGCAACGTTAGATGGTTTGCGCGCCACTTTCCTAACCCTTTAGGTGTTGGTAGCAGTTTTAGTCACAGGAATCTTCGCGACTAAGACTGACACCCAAAGGGTTAAATTGTCATGAGTATATGTTCCTTGTGGAAGGTATTGCGAGTTTGTGGCTTGCAATTGCACGGACTGAACTCACACGCTGTTTTGTTAACCCATTTAGCCCCAAAACCCTACCGCAGGAGATGGATGCACCGTGATAATTCAGGCGCCAAGCTAATTTGGCACTACCCTTGAATTATCACGGTCCATCCGTCTCCTGCAACTGGCACATAGTGGTCTGGTGACAACTCCAGAATTTGGGAATTGGGACCTTGGAGTTAAGAGGGTTAAATCTGTTGTTCTAGAGTTGTTGGCATTGTCTCAGTGATTTGTGACATTACGGAATCTTTATGTCAGCTGACGTGTACTTTATCGTTTCAAGGTTGCCATGCACTTGTTGGAGACGGCCATCACGCGAGGCCATTGGCTGATGCTGCAGAACTGCCACCTGCTGGTGCGGTGGCTACGGGAACTGGAGAAGCAGCTGGAGAAACTGAACAAACCGCACCCCGACTTCCGACTTTGGCTTACGACTGAACCCACAGCGGACTTTCCCATCGGCATTTTGCAGCGCTCTCTGAAGGTACGGATTGTTGTCGTTGTTAACCGTTTTGAGAAATGCGGAAGTCGGGTTAAATGGGTCAACTTAGGGATTGATAGATGGATGGATGTATTGATCGATCTGTCTGTGCTAGCAAGAGGCGCCGATTTGTGATGCCTTTATAATGCAGGAGCTCATGAGAATCTGTGCCTCTAGCTGATGCTGCAGTCTGGTCAACCAGTTATTAACTCACTCAGCCCGACGTACGTACTTCCCAAATTTTGGAGGCGTCATCTAACGACTATGCACCTGTTGCAGGAGATGGATCGACCATGATAATTCAAGGGTAGTAGCTAATCTGGCACTACCCATGAATTATCATGGTCGACCCATCTCCTGCTGTAGTGCGTCAGGGCTGTCGGTAGCGCTTTGTGTGGCATTAATTCCTGCACTATCCTTTTGCTGTCAGCATGCGGCACTTTTTGTCGCAATGATTCCTGCAGGAAACATTGTGACAAAAAGTGCTGCCGACAGTAAAAGGGCTTGAACATTTTTTGCAGACTTTGTTGTGTTACAGGTGGTGACGGAGCCTCCAAATGGACTGAAGCTGAACCTGCGCAGCACGTATCTCAAGATCCCTCACTCAGCTCTGCTGGAGTGCAAGCACTGGGCCTTCACATCTCTCGTCTTTGTGCTGGCCTTTTTTCATGCTGTTGTGCAAGAACGACGCAAGTACGGTAAAATCGGCTGGAACGTGTCCTACGATTTCAACGAGTCAGACTTCCGAGTTTGCATGCAGATCCTGGCGACGTACCTGCGGAAAGCTTCGGAACAAGGAGACTCACTCATTCCATGGAACAGCCTAAAATACCTCATAGGAGAGGTAGGTTGATACGAGGCATGCGTTTAGGCTCGTTCCTGCAAAGAAATAGTTGTCAGGCTGATATCAGCCACAATCCGGGCATGGCTGTGCATGGGCCAACTTCAGCTGATTTCAGCCTGAGGAAATTTTGCTCATTGGGGTGTGTGATACGCAACCAGAAGTTAAGCAAATCAGAAATATTCTTGATTTAAAAGGACAAAACAATGCCCCCTCCCCTTCCCCCCCCAAAAAAAAAAAACAAAAAAAAAACAAAACAAAACAAAAACAAGATGGGACCACACTCAAACTTGTTCCTATTTTCAAGCTTATCCTTCTGATCCATCTCCTTCTACCCTAACCCACCCTCTGATCCACACACACTGGTGGCACACAGAAATAAAGACGGACTCTCGGCGCTTCCCGCCATTCATAAGTTCTGTGCCTGTTGGCTGGTGCAGTGATAGCTATTCTGAAGAAGAATAATAGCTCGAGCAGCGAAATGATGTCACTTCAAGCTTCACGTCATAGCATCATTAGTCCCACTACGCCGTGTACATAGTGACGACTTGATGGTATACGTCACTCATCGCAGTACTAACATTTTACGTATTTGAGGATCAACTTTGCAATTTTCTAGCTGATTTTCACAACTAGGGCTTACAGGTCACAATTTGACCTAATCCTACCTGAGAGCCGGGACAAACAGCAGGCTTATACAATGCTGTTTATGAAAATCATGCGGCTATTAATGAGAAGATAGGCTTTTTCGTAAAATAAAAGTCCAAAGTTATGTCGGCTATTTTTTAAATAACTCCCATAAAGTGGTGCTGAACATTAGCCGAGTTTCACACTTAGGGATTACAGGTCATAAATTAACCTAATCATACCTGTCAACCAAGACAAACTGTAGGCTTATGTAGATACCGTTTATGATAAATCATGCGATTATTAATGAGAAGATTTTTTTTTCGTAAGAAAGATTCAATTGTTTTAAGATTAATCCAAATATTTTGTGAAATTAATCCCCAAAACATGAAACTATTGTTTTTCCAAAATTATTTAATTATCACTCAAAAAGTTGAAGAGGTACAGTGCTGGTTAATGAACTCATTTAGTGTCTTCCTTTAATCTAGCGATATTCAAAATATCTAGTAAAAGTAAGAAAAATTACGGACTCCAGTGTGGATCAACCGGTTTTCATGAAACAGCCATTTTCTTGTCAGTGTGCATCTTAATAAAAAAATTAAAAAAACTAAATACCCCAAGATTATTTATTTAGGGACAAAATCATAAAATTTCAAGCTTGTCCATCCTCAAACACAGGCTCTAATCGCTGTCACATACAATCACACATATATGGCGCTTGGCGCCAAGAGTACGTTCTCCAGTAAGGTTTGCGTAGCTAGACGTGATGTTATTTTCATCTTGTTACTTCTTTGCCAGAATTTTGGCACAACAAAAACAACAACAACAAAACAAACACACATTTTCTCTGACCAGAGGTGTTTTGTGCTGACATGGGGCAAAAAGTGGAAAGTCAAAAAAAAAAAAAAAAAAAAAAAAAAAAAAAAAAAAAAAAACAAGCAAAATCATCTGCTTTCTGTTCTTGTGTCTTGGTGATTGGTCCTATAGCGGATTGGTTTTTAGATGAATAATGGTTGTCTTGATAATTTCAAGCGAGACTGGAAAATACTAAAGTATTTTTCACTTGATCTTTTAAAAATAACAACTACCACCTTTCGAGTGCTTTAACTCATTCTACCCCAGGCACACCACAGCAGGATAAGGATCGACCATTATAGTTCAAGGGTGATGCCAGAATAGCTTGGCGCCTATGGGCGCCAAGCTATTCTGGCATCACCCTTGATTTATCATGGTCGATCTGTGTCCGGCACTGCAATGCAGTCTTCAGAGGACAACGGCAAAATTTGGGGATTTCGGTGTTGGGGTAGAATGAGTTAAAAATTCACATCATTTGAAAATACAAAATCATACCAACCAAAAGATTGCACTAGCTATTTTCATCTTGGGACCTCTATTTATTTGCTTTTGTTCAGGTGATGTATGGAGGTCGAGCGATCGACAACTTTGATCGTCGCATCCTCAACACGTACATGAACGAATACATGGGCGACTTCATCTTTGACACATTCCAGCCCTTCCACTTCTACCAAGATGAGACTGTTGACTACAGGATTCCAGAACCGCTTGACATGGAGACTGTGAAGGACCAGTACAACGTTGGGCCGAAAGATCCCTACACTAGTCAGTATTGGTACACGCATCCCTATTTCCTGTTATTAACTCCTTCACTACCGAGAAAAAATGTGAATACGATCCAACTGTAAGAGGCATAGATCCTCATGAGCACTCGCAGTGTATCAGGGCCTCTTACTGAGTCTCCTACCGAGACATGTATCCATGTTTCTTGGTAGGTTTTGGCTTTTGGACGTTAAACCAAAAATATTTCAGAAACAAGAATGTACCTACAGTGGCAGGGAAGGGGTTAAATGTATGCAAACAAAACTGACATCAATCATAATCCTATGGACATTTTGAGGGAGAAGATGCATTATTTCCTATTTCCAAGGGACCTATAAAATTTTGCGCCTGCTTCCTCAAAATTTGTTTAGGAAATTCCGGAAGACGTGACAATCTGCTATCTCCCTCAGAATTTATACAGATTTGTTTAGAACACCACCCAGCTGCAAGAGGCGTAGATCCTCATGAGCCAAAGACAAATGAGGGGGCTCATGAGGATCTACGCCTCTTGCTGACACCACTTTTTTTTAATCCATGTTCCTGTGACGGATAGGGATCTTTCACGTTGAAGTTGCCTCGATTTAAAAAAAAAAACCAATCTACTGTGAAGTTATGTTAAAGTTTTCGTCAGAACATTTGTGTAAGTAATCTCGCATGAGGAAGTTGCTTGGGTAGAAAAGAATTCTTTGACCGATTCTTTCTGATACACTACAGCAGATGAGAGATTGATTTCATAGTCTGGTAATATGGTAGTCTGGTAATATGATAGTCTGGTAAATTATATGTTTTTTTTTCATCAGAACTTTGTGAGCAGATTGCATGGTGTTAGTAATATGTAGTAATCTCACACAGGTGGAAGTTGCTCAGGTAAAGAGAAAGACCAAGGATCATTTCCCCAGTCAGCGTGGGAAATGTGAAATTATGTGTCTTTTTTATCAGAACTTTGTTAGCAGGTTACATGGTGTGAGTAATCTCAGACAGTTGTGTAAGATGCTTTGGTAACGTAGACGAATTCTGGGGACGATTGTTTTTATTTTATGCATATGACACACTTCAGCAGACAAAGGGTCAGCTGTAATTCAAGGGTATAAACTGCATGTTTGATGTGTCACAGCGTTCACTCATTTACACAAATTCAACCCCAGCACTAATCTGACGCCATGGCGCCAGTATAGTGCTGGGGTTGAATTTGTGTAAAAGAGTTCACACTGTCAAACATCAAGCATGTACAGTTGGCATGGCGTATTTCAGTCTTACACTTGTGCCCTGGAAAAATCCAATACACTGCATTCTTCGTGCACAGATTTCATAGAAAGTCTGCCCCTGACCAACACACCAGACGTGTTCGGCCTTCACCCCAATGCAGAAATCGGTTACTACACGCAGGCAGCCCGCGAAATGTGGGCACATCTAGTGGAGCTGCAGCCACAGACTGGGGAGACAGCCGCCGGTATCAGTCGTGAGGAACTTATTGACAAGGTAGAGATTTGGAAAAGTGAATAGACGATTTCAAGGAAATCAGTAGTAGCTAGTCAAAATTGCTCGTGTTTTTATGAAAGTGGTGGATTAAAAGCCTGGACAAACGTGCAATGTCACATGCATTTAATCAACTATTTGCATCAAAACACACGCAATGTTTACGTACTTCCGATTTCGTAACATCTTCTGTTATGAATGAAGTAACATTAAGGTTTTATCGGCGCATTTTTCTGTTCTTGATCTGCTTCAAGATTATGAATGAAAATTAAAAAAAAAAAACAACAACAACAGAGAATGAGCATTAACTAAGAGTTGGGGTATTTTCCCATCAACCTTTTGATATGTCTTTCAAGTAAATACACTTTCTTGAAATCCACACTTTGAAATGGTCCTTTAACCCCTTCACTGTCAGTGGATGCAGTTGGTGCCTCAAAAATCATTGTTATATAACGCCAGAGAGCTGTCCGAGATATAAATTGGCCTTAGCAAGTGGCATAGTTCCTCATGAGCCCCAACAGTCAAAAGCAGCTCATGAGGATCTGTTTCTCTTGCAGTTGGATTGTGCTCACCTTTTCTTGGCAGTAAAAAGGTTAAGATGGTTTGCTTTTTGCCAACAAGTATTTCAACAACGTATGTTTTTTTTTTTTTTAAAAAGCAAAGTTCTCTCTCTTGTTTTTCCTCATATGCGATGGCAAAAAGTGAGTCTATGTATTGGACCATCTGTCATCAATTTCAGTGACCTCTGAATGGTCAAGGTCACAGGGGGTCAAGAAATATGTTTTTTTTTTTTTTTAAAATTGGGACGAAAGTTAATTTTTCTTTAATACCATATTTAACTTCAGCCCAAATTTGATACGTAGACACCTGAGGTAAGACTTGGATGGCCCTTCAGAACAGTCAAGGGTCATAAGATATCCGGAACGTGTGAAAATGCCAAGTTTATGAATAAATTTAGCTAACATCACTGTTTTTACAAACTTTGCAGTCAAATGTTGCTAAAGGATAGCTGCATGATGAAACGGCCATGAAAGGTAGGGGGGGGGGGGGGCAAATAAAATTATGTGATAAACGCTTAATTTTGAGAAAATATAGACCCGTCAGAAAGGTCAAGGTCACAAATTTCAGACTAATTACATGGTTCAGTCATACATGAGAGCCATAGGGGTTTTGCCAGTCTTGTTGAACCCTTTGCTTGTTAGTAATAGTAATTGCGACAAAAACTGCTACTTACACACAAAGGGTTAACCGTTTGTTCCAGATTGCGAGTGAATTGCTGCACAAGCTGCCAAAAGAGTTTGAGCTGGACAAGATCCGGAAGCGCTACGGTATCGACATCGCCCCCACCACCGTCGTCCTGCTGCAGGAGCTGGAGCGATTCAACAACCTCGTCACTCGTATGCTGCGCTCCCTCGCCACCCTCAGACGGGTAGAATATGATTATACTGATGAGCAAACGAAATGCGACATTTTTGGAATCATCAGAAACACTTCAGTGTTTCCGATGATTGCAAAAATGTCACATTTTCTTTGTTCCTCAGGATACACATAGTTTGAGTTTGTCAACGCGAAGCTATTCTGGCACCACCCTTGGAACTATTTCACTGAATCTGGACTGCATGGGGTCTCTAGCTATTGTGGGTTTACCCCTAAACTGTCATGGTCAGTTCATCGTCCAATGTAGTGTATAAAGGCTGATTGGGTTGCGAGCATCATCTCATGGGACAGAACAAAAATAAGCTTACTTCAAGGATAGTTCAAAATTAGATGGTTGGTTGTACATGTACATTGCTCAACATCTTGACAACAACAAGACTTTTTCAGGACGTGCCTGCGCTGCTTGTGAAAAAAACACACACACAAAAAAAACCACCCAACAGAATAGTGAATGCATGTCGCCAGCTGATCTAATATGCTAAATAAACATAAGACATGCTAGGGACGCTGCATCTTCATGCTAATCTATCGTACCCTAGTTTACAAGAAAAAAGTAGAAAATCATACAATTACAAAATAAGTACAGGGAAATGATACATAAAAATGCATTCATCGCTGACGTAACTCATCATTTCTTAAGTGCAGCAGACCATTTAGCAACACGCAATATCAAGAGCTACAGGCAGCGCAGACAGTAAGAAGAGTTTCAAAAAGGGAAATACAGGCAAATTGACCAACAGTAGACAGGAACATGTACCCCAGAAAATAGAGGGGGGGGGGGGGGGGGAACCCACTCTGTGGTTGACCTTGGGAACTAAAAAGTAGTTAACCCCACCCAAGTCCCCCAGGGCAGACCCAAGTGGGGGTTCGATATTAGAGCAGTGGTGGGTTCTAATTTGGAACCATCCTAGAAGTAAGCTTGTTTTTGTTCTGTCTATCCCAGGCCCTGGCTGGTGAGGTGGGTATGAGCAGTGAGCTGGATGATGTGGCGCGATCGCTCTTCAACGGCATCATCCCCAGCATCTGGCGACGCCTGGCTCCCATCACGCTCAAAGGGCTGGGCAATTGGATCATCCACTTTGAGAAACGCCACAACCTCTATGACTCCTGGGTAAGTCAGATTTTTGTTTTGGCTCATGTGCGATAGTAAATGGGCCATCCGTCGTCATCTCATCCACGTCTGCATTTCCCAAATTTTGGAAGTGTCACTGAACAACTATGTACCAGTTGCAGTAGAGTAGAGCCAGATTGGCTCAGTGCTATTAGGCACCAAGCTAATTTGATACTACCCTTGAATTAGCATTGTCGATCCATCTCCTGCTGTAATGTATTGGTGCTAAATGGGTTAAGCCATGTCATCATGAACCTTCAAATAGTTTATTTGGATTATGTGCAATAGCAATAGGGAGTGTACTTAGCCCATCGTCATCTATCTATAGTCTGTCGTCCATTGTCCCTCATTCATTGTGAATCTAAAAGGTCATGGTCAACCAGAGTTTGCAAAAGAGGCGATATAAAATACAGCATTCTCGACAACTGATACAGCACACATCTGGGTTCACAGGTGAAACGGGGTGAACCAGAGGTGATGTGGCTGTCCGGTCTCCACATCCCTGAGTCCTACCTGACGGCGCTGGTGCAGGCCACATGTCGCAGGAATAGCTGGCCGCTGGACAAATCCACCCTCTACACTTCCGTCACACATTATGCCACCCCAGACGACGTAACGGAAATCACCACTCAGGGTATGTAGCATATTTAAACAAGGCTCTCGATGCCGATGGCGGCCGCGGTGGGCCCGCGCACAGCTATGTTCGGACACACTGCGACCGTTGTGGGCCTGAGGACTTTGCTTACTGGGCGATAGACAAAACCATCCCTTCACACTTCCCTCACATATTATGCTACGCAGGATGATTTAAACGCTTTTAACTCAAAGACTGCATTTCCCAAATTTGGGAAGTGTCACCCAACAACTGTGTACCAGTTGCTGGAGGGATCGACCATGATAATTTAGCCGTTTTCATTCGGAATACACCAGTGTGTAAAATAAGTTTGACTAAAATAGTTCAAGGGTAGTGCCAGAATACCTTGGCTCCAAGCTATTCTGGCACCACCCTTGAACTAAAACCATTGGTCTATATCCTTATCTGTAAGTACTAAAATGTAGCTTGCATAATTATGGCAGTGTACAAATTTGAAGCTTTTAGCCTCTGTATGATAGGGGTTAAGGGTATTGCCAGATTAGCTTGGCGGCTGATGGAAATTTTGGAAGTGTCACCAAACGTTGTAAGTGTCTCCTAACAACTGTTTACCACTTGCAGGATCGACCATGATAATTCAAGGGTAGTGCCAGATATAGATTGGCGCACCCAGCTAATATGGCATTATCATAATCAATGAATTATCATGGTCAGTCCATCTCCTGCTGTAGTGTGTTGGAGCTAAATAGGTTGAATAAGCTCATGTCTCCGAGTGTGTAGTGCCCCAGCAAGCAAAGTCTATCAGGCCAGCCGAGACCCTACACCTGATAAAGGAGGGGGGGGGGGGGGATACTGTCAGATTTTCTTTACGGTTTATTTTGCGATTCATGAATTCCCCCCCAAAAAATAGCATTCATGTTTCACGATGGAAAGAGACAACGAAGAGAGGGGTGTAGGCTGACCTAAACACGTCAAGACCCAATGACAAGGGGAGGGGAGGCGAGGGGGTGCTCATGAGGTTTCTGACCAGAATTTACAGTTCAGCAACAGACTTTCACGTTTCATGAGATAACCGGGGATATTTTCATGGATCATGAAAACCTTTTTTTGTTGTTGTTGTTGTGAAGACTCCTTCTTTCACTGATCACATAGATGAAAAAATTGCAGTCATGAGAACTGAAAAAACGACAGTCACAGTCATGAGAACCGAAAAAACGACAATCATGCATCACGAGTTTATTTGCTCCTGTCCAATTTGAACTGCCCCTATATGGGATAATCCATTTAGCTCCAACACACTACAGCAGGAGATTGATCGACCATGATAATTCAAGGGTAGTGCCAGATTAGCTTGGCGCCTGATGGCGCCAAGCTAATCTGGCACTACCCTTGAATTATCATGATTGATCAATCTCCTGCAGGTGGTACATAGTCGTTAGGTGACACCTCCCAAATTTGGGAGACGTGGCCTTAGGGTCAAGTGGGATACATACAGTTATTTTGAATAGACTTGAACATACTTCTGCATCATTTTGCAGGCTGTTTTATTCATGGCCTGTACCTAGAGGGTGCCGGCTGGGACACGGAAAATCTGTGCCTGATTCGACAGAAACCTAAACAGCTCATTCAAGAGCTCCCCGTGCTGAAGGTCATCCCCATCGAGTCCCACAGGCTCAAGTTACAGGTATGTACGCTGGGTCCACGATCGCACGTTTTCTGGTCAGCCTCAGCATCAATGCGTGAACTACATACAGTAGACGTGGTCAGTGTTCGCAACACCAGCAGACTTGCTCGGCTTTAGCGGTACTTGGATATATCTCGGAGAAGAACCCAACGGAAAAAGAAACACGCTTAGAAAAGACAGTTACAACAGAATTGTGTTGTAACCGTCTTTCCTAAGCGTGTTTCTTTTTCCGTTGGGTTCTTCTCTGCATTTTACACGCTTGGCAGTCACCTTTTTGGTCTGGATTTTTAGGATGTCTCAGAATTGGATGTCTGGCAGTTTTCTGGCTCCGAAATGAATACCTGATGAGCAATGGCTCCTCAGGCCAACGTCTGCTTTAGTTGGCCCGCACACGGCTGTGCTAAAGCTGACATCAGCCCGGGTACCTTTTGTTTGCCAAGTGGATTTTCTTCACAATTCTATGTAAATTCAGCACAACAATAAGGCGATTGTGAAGAACATAATTTATGGTCCAACTTTATGGCTCCCAGGTAGCGTGATATACCAAGGCTGGTCTGTATCAGACTTCAGTTATATCTGACCTTTGTTTTACGCGAAGTTAACTGTAGAATGTTAACTCATTCAACCCGACGCACGTATTTCCCAAAATTTGGAGGCGTCATCCAACGACTATGCACCTGTTGCCGGACATGGATCGACATGATAATTCAAGGGCAGTGCCAGATTAGCTTGGCGCCGACAGGCGCCAAGCTAATCTGGCACTACCCTTGAATTATCATGGTCGACCCTTCTCCTGCTGTACTGCGTCAGGGCTGAAGAAGTTAACTGTTCAACTTTTCAGGATAAAGTCTGTTTTTTTTTAAATTTATATTTCTTCTTTGTCTTTTGCAGAACACGTTCCGTACTCCAGTGTACGTGACGTCCCAGCGCCGTAACGCCATGGGTGTGGGGCTGGTGTTTGAGGCCGACCTGGCAACATTCGAGCACATCAGCCACTGGGTGCTGCAGGGTGTCGCTCTCATCCTGAACACCGACTAAAACTAAGCATTATTTGGAACTTTAAGAACTACTGCAGTCTTTGTGACTTTCACTATTTTTCAGTGGCATTTGTTACAAAAACTGGGCTTTAAAAAAAAGGGGGGATGTGGGGGGGGGGGGGGGAGTGCTTTCTGTTATTGGGCTGACTACTATTGACTGAATCACTTGACTGTCATTGTTTTTCACCCCCCCCCCCCCCCAAACAAACAAACAACAACAACAAAATAACAAATGAAAACGAAACACACACACACACGCACACACACACGCACACACACACACACACACACACACACACACACACACACACACACACCGTAGACACACAACTTCAATTTATTATGACAGACTTGACAATCAACCTGTGGGCGTCAGCATCTCATTTGTGCTTGGCTGGCACAAAGTTCATGTACAGTGTTTATCCCATAACATCCCGAGGCTGAATTTTCTAAGTTTGCTTAGTGTCCTATGAAGGCTTCATTACAGATTAGGAGATAGATCAACCATTTTTGTTCAAGGATGGTGCCAGAATAGCTTGGCGCTCAGGCGGCAAGGTATTCTGGCACCAGCCTTGAACTTTCATAGTCACATTTATTTTGTGCAAAAGTGTATCAGGAGGAATAGTCCTTGACTGGCACAAAGCACTGTGCCTACCCGATCTGAATGGATCAAATAGCAAACAGAAAATCTGAAGTATCTGCAGGTCTACGTCTTGGACAATGCTGGCAATTGCTAACTTGTGTCTGTCTTCTCATGTGGACTTCTAGTGTCCCTCTAATCTTCAGTACTCCCTAATCCCCCATCCCGCACCTCACCCCCTCCACCCTTTCACCTAATTATTCATATTGTTTATAACAGAATATGTTTGCTTTAACCCTGTCACTGTCATAAGTCGCAGATTTTGTTTCGAATATTTTGCTAATTCAACGTTAAATGAAGTACCCAACGGAGAAAGAAACACGCTTAGAAAAAACGGTACAACACAATTTATTAATATTTCGGGTAAATACCCTTTGTCAAAATAGACAAACAAACAGAGACATTATTTGCTACTTATCTTCAGATGCAGAAGGAATGTGGCAACTGAAGGTGACGTAAAAAGAAAAAGAAAAGAAAAGGAAAGGAAGAACAAAAGTAAAAATGACGTCAAAGAAAAAAATCGTAAGAGAAAGACTCCGAGAGAAACTAAACACGAGAGACAAGAGTGTGTGTAAGCGCGCGCAGGAGCGAGCAAAAGTAAATGCGCGTGTGTGAGGCCGGGGAGAGAGAGAGAGAGAAGAGAGACAGCGAGAGAGAGAGAGAGAGAGAGAGAGGGGGGGGAGAGAAAGAGAGAGAGATAGAGAGAGATAGAGAGAGAGAGAGAGAGAGAGAGAACGAACGGGGAGTACCCTTGGGCACGAAGTAGGCTGAGTGTCTAATACACAAAGCCAGCTAAACACCAACCCGAAGGCAAACCTTATATCACCATCGAGTTGAGGACTACCTCGGGGAAAAACGGGAGGACCCCGGGAAAAAAACCCCAGCATTTAGCATGGTACACAACAAGGAATATCGATGAAACAAAGCAAATAATCAAATTCAGTAAGAGAATAATGGTATAAGAGGAGAGTAGGTAGTTGTGAAACCATCTTCAAGGGTAACTCAAAAAAAAAAAAAAAAAAAAAAAAAAAAAAAAACGGGTGTAGGGGGAGAGAAAGACAAAAGGGGCGGGGGAAAGGGGAGGGGGAAAGGGAAGAGAGAGAGAAAGGGGGAAGAGAGAAAGAGAGAGAGAGAGAGAGAGAGAAAACAAAAAGGGAGGGGGGGGGGGGAAGGCAAACAAACAGAGCCACCAGCCCCACCCAACAGGCACCCTCCAGCCCACGGACGAACGCACAGGCATGCGAACAAGACGACCACATACATCCCCAAGGGAATGCACACGATCGCCCCCCACACCCGCGCATAAATCCAAGGACCGGCGACCAGGCGCCCGACAGGGAAGGGCAAGGGATCCAACTTAACGTATGGCCAGCGCTGAAAAAGTCCCCATGGGAGGCACAAAGTACATATCAATCAGCGCCAGCCGCAACTATCTGGTTAGTGAGTAGTCAGACAGAAGCGACTCGGTAAGGTAAATGACAGTTAGCAGAAGACACAGGTAAGGTCCAAAAAGTTAATCTTTCATATTCATCCCGAGTGGCGCCACAGTGCCCAGTTTATTAATCAAAAATTTTTCTCGGTCTTTCCTGGCCCAGACATTATGCAAGCCAGTAATGTCTGGGCCAGGAAAGACCGAGAAAAATTTTTGATTAATAAACTGGGCACTGTGGCGCCACTCGGGATGAATATGAAAGATTAACTTTTTGGACCTTACCTGTGTCTTCTGCTAACTGTCATTTACCTTACCGAGTCGCTTCTGTCTGACTACTCACTAACCAGATAGTTGCGGCTGGCGCTGATTGATATGTACTTTGTGCCTCCCATGGGGACTTTTTCAGCGCTGGCCATACGTTAAGTTGGATCCCTTGCCCTTCCCTGTCGGGCGCCTGGTCGCCGGTCCTTGGATTTATGCGCGGGTGTGGGGGGCGATCGTGTGCATTCCCTTGGGGATGTATGTGGTCGTCTTGTTCGCATGCCTGTGCGTTCGTCCGTGGGCTGGAGGGTGCCTGTTGGGTGGGGCTGGTGGCTCTGTTTGTTTGCCTTCCCCCCCCCCCTCCCTTTTTGTTTTCTCTCTCTCTCTCTCTCTCTCTCTCTCTCTCTCTCTCTCTCTCTTTCTCTCTTCCCCCTTTCTCTCTCTCTTCCCTTTCCCCCTCCCCTTCCCCCGCCCCTTTTGTCTTTCTCTCCCCCTACACCCGTTTTTTTTTTGTTTTTGTTTTTTTTTTTGAGTTACCCTTGAAGATGGTTTCACAACTACCTACTCTCCTCTTATACCATTATTCTCTTACTGAATTTGATTATTTGCTTTGTTTCATCGATATTCCTTGTTGTGTACCATGCTAAATGCTGGGGTTTTTTTCCCGGGGTCCTCCCGTTTTTCCCCGAGGTAGTCCTCAACTCGATGGTGATATAAGGTTTGCCTTCGGGTTGGTGTTTAGCTGGCTTTGTGTATTAGACACTCAGCCTACTTCGTGCCCAAGGGTACTCCCCGTTCGTTCTCTCTCTCTCTCTCTCTCTCTCTATCTCTCTCTATCTCTCTCTCTTTCTCTTTCTCTCCCCCCCCCCTCTCTCTCTCTCTCTCTCTCTCTCTCTCTCTCTCTCTCTCTCTCTCTCTCGCTGTCTCTCTTCTCTCTCTCTCTCTCCCCGGCCTCACACACGCGCATTTACTTTTGCTCGCTCCTGCGCGCGCTTACACACACTCTTGTCTCTCGTGTTTAGTTTCTCTCGGAGTCTTTCTCTTACGATTTTTTTCTTTGACGTCATTTTTACTTTTGTTCTTCCTTTCCTTTTCTTTTCTTTTTCTTTTTACGTCACCTTCAGTTGCCACATTCCTTCTGCATCTGAAGATAAGTAGCAAATAATGTCTCTGTTTGTTTGTCTATTTTGACAAAGGGTATTTACCCGAAATATTAATAAATTGTGTTGTACCGTTTTTTCTAAGCGTGTTTCTTTCTCCGTTGGGTACTTCTTTGCATTTCACACGCTTGGCAGTCACCTTTTTGGTCTGGATTGATTTCAACGTTAAATGGCCACAACCTCCAAGGAGCATGGATTACACAGTGGTGTCAGCAAGCGGCATAGATCCTCATGAGCCCCCGCAACTGCGGGGGCTCATGAGGATCTCTATCGCTTGCAGTTAGATTGTGTTCAGTTTTTCTCGACAGTCCAGGTGGTGCCGGCTAACTAACTGCCACAGGTCGGCCTTATTATCACACACACTGCTTTGTCTCTTTCGCTTTGCTACAGCGGAGACAGCCAAATTGTATTACAATCTTACGCGTATTTTGTTAACCCTTTGTATGTCTTGTGGTTTTTGTCGAGGTGATTCCTGCAGGAATCACCTCGACAAAAACCACTACCGACAGCTGCATCGCCTGGAGTAAAGTGGCTGTTACCCACAGCCAACAGGTTAAATTGGATAAAAAGCAAACGGGTCTCCAACTTCCAAGTAGATACCATGTGCATGAAAAGTTCCTGGTGTGTATGCCAGCGGCCTTTTTTGGTCGTGCACAGCTGACATCAGCCGTAGGGACTTTAACATGGTGGGTTTTATTTTCTCTGCACAAGCCTCTAGATATAAATTTAGCACCCTTTTTGTCATGAACGTGAATAGCATGGTCTGACTTTTCTCCAGGCATCACGATTATATGCTGAGGTCGACTTGTACCTTAACTGCTTGCGACGCAATCTCACATTGGAGAATATTTTGTATGCCAACCTCTCTGTGAACGATGTATCATTGCGTTTATGGAGCAAAGCATTTAATGTACGATCAGCCGTGTTGATACCTGAATAACTTTCATAAGCCTACCATCTGCTTCAGCCTTTTCCGCACACTCTTTGTTTTCGGCATTCACAGTTTAAAAAAATACTGCAGGGGGAGGGGAGATGTATCAAGCTATGATAGTTCAAGGGTAATGCCGGCCAGATGAGCTTGGCGCCTTACCAGGCGCCAAGCTCATCAGGCATTACCCCAGAACTATCATAACCTGTCATTCCATGCTTCCCACAGTTGCAGGAGTCATTATCACAGTGTGTACGAGTCCAAACAATTGCATGCCACTTGTTACACTCAGACGTGACACTTTGTTATCAGTGGAGTTAATTTACAGGAAAAGCGTTATTGTCATCTGTGATACCTTTTCAGAAGAATTGCTCAGAAAATGAAGTCAACACTCTAGCATATTTGACTGTGATAGTTTGCAGTGCACTTGCCTATTTTTTCCATTAATCATACGTTTATGCAGGTGGTGCTAGCATGTGTGCGTGTGTGTATGTATGTGACACGTTTTTGCATGACGGATCGAGTACGTGAGACAGTGTGTAAATTTGTTTGCTTGACACTGGTTGCCGCTCTTGCATAATTTGACTTGCACGACTGATCGTTGCATTTTGGATCGAGTAGGCAACCAGTGTGTGTCACTGTTTGTGTGCGCGTCATTCTTTTCCCCGTGCAATAAATGTCATATTGATCCTTTTAATATTTCTATACGTTTTGTATTTCACTATGACGCTACATCAATAGTTGAAAAGTTTATGTTCGTGTTAGAAAAATATTCTGCTTCAGGTTATTTAATCTGTTATGTTGTTGATGAATAAATTAAACGTGCCATTTGCAGAGAAGGCAGAGTCCTCTTGTGATGTTCACTTGGAAAAACTCTCTCTAGTACATTTCCTTGTATATAATTTGTATTTCATGTGTATGCGTGAGTGTACGTGTTGTCGAGTACCTTCTTTGTTTATTTGGTCCCCTCAGGCACCAAGGTATTTTTGCACTGTTACGATTATGGTTGTGTTGTTCTGTGAGAGCATGCATGTGTTAATCGTAGGAAACGATTCGATATTTATTTGAGCTATCTTGGTTACGTATCACGTACCTTTTCAGTAAGATTCTTTATCGTGTGCGCAGATAGCGGAATTGGCTTTGTTATGACTTAGTGATGATGACCTTCCGACTCCGCCTAAAGAAGGCCAACAAGCAGGGTCCCACCAGAATCAAGTTTGACCTCGAGAAGCTGAAAGACCCAGAGATAGCGGAAGCCTTTCAGGCAAAGATAGGAGGAAAATTCGCACCACTGCTACTTCTAGGTGCAGAAGACACGGACGTGGACACACTGATTGACACATTTAACACTGTTGTAACCCAAACAGCCAGTGAGATCCTTGGCAAACACCGACAAGCAAAGAAACCTTGGGTTACATCTGACATCTTTGTTCTATGTGACAAGCGTCGAGAATTAAAGAAAAAGAAATCAGAGGTAGAAGGAGCTAAACAATACAGGGAAATTAACCAGGATATCAAGAAAAGCATGAAAAAGGCAAAGAATAAGTTGATTGAAGATCAGTGTAAACACGTAGAAGAAAATCTGAACAAAAATAATAGCAAAAAAGCATACAAGCTGGTGAAAAACATGACCAGTGTAAAACAAGGACGCTCCTCGATCATTCAAGATAGTGAAGAGAACTGTCTTACGGAAGACCAAGACATACTGAAGAGATGGACAGAGTACTGCTCAGATTTGTACAACCACCGAGCTGTAGGGGACCCAGGCATACTTGTCAACCCACCCGTGACCAACAATGGCAACTATCCCATCCTCCGAGAAGAAGTAGAGGCTGCAGTGAAGTCGCTGAAAAGAGGGAAGGCAGCAGGAGCAGACAACATCCCTGCAGAGCTAGTCCAAGAAGGGGGAGAAGACACGATAAGCGCCTTACTAACAATCTGCAATAAGATCTGGCAGTCAGGGGATTGGCCCACACCATGGACCCAATCACTTATAATAATTCTCCCCCCCAAAAAAAAAGGCAACTTACATCAATGCCAGAACTATCGCACGATCAGTCTTATATCCCACCCAAGCAAAGTCATGTTAAAGATCCTACTGAACAGGCTGAAGCCACAGGCAGAGGAAATCATAGCTGAGGAACAGGCAGGCTTCAGACCAGGGCGCAGCACAACTGAGCAGATCTTCAACCTGAGAGTTCTGTGTGAGAGATACCTCCAGCACCAGCAGGACCTTTATCATGTCTTTGTGGATTTTAAGAAAGCGTTTGACAGGGTGCGGCATGCAGCCCTTTGGTCCACCATGAAGCTATACAACATCAATGCCAACCTGATCAAAGTCATAGCAAACCTTTACAACAAGGCCACTAGCGCAGTCTGCTTCAACGGCAAAATAGGAAACTGGTTTAGGATTACAGTTGGAGTCAGACAAGGGTGCTTGCTCTCACCTATTCTTTTCAACATATTCATGGAAAGAATCATGACGGACGCTCTGAAAGATCATGAAGGAACTGTCAGTATTGGAGGCAGAACAATCACGAACTTGCGCTTTGCGGACGACATTGATGCCTTGCAGGAACAGAGAAGGAGCTAGCTCAGCTGGTGGAAAAGCTGGATAGTACAGCCATTGCATATGGGATGGAAATCAATGCAGAGAAGACCAAACTGATGACCAATAACGCCAGTGGCATTGGCACTGAAATCATGGTTGGAGGCCAAAAACTGGAAACAGTTAATAAATTCAAATACTTAGGAGCCATTGTGACAGATGAGGGATCAAAACCAGAAATACTGTCCAGGATTGCGCAGACAACAGCACAGGCTGCTTGGCATCTCATACAGAGATCACATCACAAACGAGGAAGTGGGAAGCAGAATCAGGCAAGCGATCGGGCCCTATGAAGACTTATTAGCCATTGTGAGAAAACGCAAACTGAAGTGGTATGGGCATGTCACGCGTTCAGCAGGGCTTGCCAAAACAATCGTGCAAGGCACTGTGCAAGGAGGTCGAAGGAGAGGAAGACAGAGGAAAAGATGGGAGGACAATATCTCAGAGTGGACAGGACTGAAGCTGGGCGATACGCTGAGAATGGCAGAAAACAGAGAGGAATGGAGGGAGCTGGTTGCCAAGACATCAGTGGTGCCCCAACGGTCGGCAAGACTACGGGATAGATATAGATAGATAGATAGATAAGATAAGATAAGATAAGATAAGATAAGATAGAAGTTTAGTCCGGAAGCTTCTAGCAAAATCGCATAGAGAATAGCGGTCGATTTTTGTTTTGCGTAGAATAGCTGAGAATAAACCAGAACGTTCGAGCAGGGTCGCGCTGTCGAGTGACCTTACGTGTGACGTCAAGGAGTAAGCAACATTTTACACAGTAGTAAATCCGCTCTGTTTTTAGTCATAGTTGTTTCCTGTGCGCGTGAAGTTGGCAGCCGTTCTTGGGTGTTATGAAAGGTCGTGAGCGGTCTGCCATACTCTTATGTGACGTCATTACACACTGGGATTTTTTCAGAGTCCGAAATAGCTCAGGCGATTAAACGGAGCAGGAGAGCGAAGGAAATCGCCGGGTCGTGGGTTCGAATCCCGTCCCGGCCCCGGTAGCTGGACTCACAATCCAGGGGAAAAACGGATTTGTTCAATAGCATGTCCATTGAAAGGTCCTGGTAAATCAAAGTGGCACAGTTGGAGTGCGCCTGAGTTGATCAGTGTTCAGATCGCACTCCATAGGCAATTGATTTCCCTGTTTCCCCATAACCCGCCCGTCAGGGCCGTCCATGATCACCTCAGTGCTGTGGACGTTAAACCCGAACTAACCAACCAACCACTGGGATTTGGGGCTGAAATGAGCAGTCAAATTTTTGTAGACTATTATAGTTTATTCTAGAAAGTTCTCTTTTTTTATTAATATTTATGAGTTTCAGTTACGTGTTCCGTTCTGATTGGTTGCGTTGTGTGATTTCGTTAGATTATTCTGGAAAGTAGTTTTACTATAAACGTTGGTGCTAGGAAGCATGTGTGTACATTGTCATGCATTGTCAGTTGTAGGGACACACAGTTTATCGTAGGTACGTGGCCCGTATAGGGTGTACATTGTGAGAGACGCAGCGTAACGGTGGTGTACGTTGTATGAGAAACATTGTGTCGCCAGTGTTGACATTTTCAGAAGAGACATTGTATCAGTGTTGGTGCATTTGGGAATAATGCATCGTATGGAGATCGCATCGCTGAAATAAAGTAGTGTTGGAACTGTTACTCCAGTATTGTCTACATCCTTAAGCCACGTGTGACGGGTTGCATCTAAATGAAGTTTCTTTAAAAAGAACCTTACGTGCGTGCCGTTTGGTGTGATATCATACTACGACCACGACACAACCACGTAACATGCACCACTCTTGAATTATCAGTCAAATGTATTTCCAGCAATGGGTATATCAGAATGAAAAGGGTTAAGAACAGGATGGCCAGTCCAGAGAACATCGGGCATTCGTCTCCCGCTGTACGAGTACCGACTCCACCGCGGTAGCGTTTGAGGTAGTGCTCCTCAGATAGACCTATTTGAGGAGAACGCCACAAGTACGCTTCTGTTCAAACGCTTCCGCTCAAGTATTATGACCAATCTTTGATATATTTCCAACTGATTTTTCCATGGCTAGTAAAAAGCGGCTCGTTGGCAAAGTTTTTCAGATCATACGTACGTTTGTTGGGGCAGTCTGTTGGCTCTCTGTGTGACGCACCCCGTGTAACACGGACAAAATTGTAGACGTTCTGCACTTCGAAAAACACACGGTCTGACTTAATTTATAGCCAATAAGCAAATGGGCCTCAGCCTGCCCATTACGGCCGCAGTGGGCCCGCGGGCCCACAGTGGCCGTCGTGGGCCCAAAGACGTTTTGGTACTGGGGTAAGTGTTAATGTACTATTCCTTACCTGTTTTTTTTTTTTAATCCACTCATTGCAGAGAAATATTGGACACCAACCAGCGAGCTAGAGTCCCCCCCCCCCCCCCCAACTTATTTTATTTAGGTAACGGAAGGGAGGGGGTTGGGGAGGGGGCTCATCAACTAGCTGTAACTCGATGTAACTACGCCGCCACCCTTGCGAGAGCTTATGAGGGTCTGTGGGTGGGGGTGAGGGGGACGGGGTAAGGGGTTGATTTGGAGGCTCTGACCTCGCTTTCTTAACCCATATAAGATAAGATACTGTTTATTGCCATTTGCCTTAAGAACATAAAGCATAGGAATGTGTGTTGGTGTCGTTACAATTACAAACATCACAGTCAAAAAAAACCTCACAAACAAAAAAAAAACAACCAATCAATACTCTATCACACAAATCCAATGCCCTACACACCCTGTAAAAACTTTAAAACTAAGCAACTAATATCACAAACCAATACATACCGTACACACCCACGCTCATCTTCCACACACACACGTACACACACACACACACACACACACACACACACACACACACACACACACAACCTATTAATCTAGGCAATCAAAATTAATTAAAGGTATATCGTTTAAGAAGAAGCCAGAATATCTTAGAGTAAATGTCACTAATTTAGTGATCACAGTTGGAAGTAAAACTGGTTAATATATATCATAAGACTAGGCTAATACTGATATACACTATTCTCTCAACCGTTGGGGGCGCACCAAACACCACCAGCAGCCAAAGGGATAGCAGAAGGGTTGGGCGAAGTGCTCTGTAGGTCGGTCAGAGAAAGATAATAGGGGATTACTAAAAATCAAATTTCAATAAGGCCGCACCGATCTATAAATCTCGCCTTTATTGATATTAAAATCTATGACCCGCCATGACCTCTCTATTATCACATAATCACCCTTTTGTTTTTTGAAAAGTGGCGACCATGATTAGTGCGGCCTTTTTGATTTTGATACATTAGTAATCCCCTATTATCTTTCTCTATAACTATTGTCTCTGTCAACACCTAATGACCTTAATTAATTAACTAATTACGGTCATTAACATCCACACTGCCGTTTTTCTCAAATCAAACCAAAATCCTGATAGTACACTCAGTTAAATATAATAATGTCATTTTACACACTCCAAATAATTAAACAATTACTCTCCATTGTCTCTCTATACTGTCAGAGTCGATTTCCGAAAACTCACAAGCTCTGTACAACACAAGAAGTGTGTAAAAGATGTTTACAAAGATTCTCCTCTATTGCAGTAGCACATAAACATGTTTTACACTGTAGATCAGCTGATGACATACAAACTGTACTTAAGTATCCAGATCCTGGTAGTCAAGTTTATTTTAAGAACTATGGGAATCAACAAAAGCTGCCGTTTGTAGTGTATGCTGATTTTGAATCACTAGTAGTACCATATGAAGGCCCTGTTCCAGAATCATTACCAAAGACTATAAAGTTGAGTGACCAAGTGGTGTGTTCTTTTGGATACATTATTGTTAGGTCTGACGGCCAGCATTCAGAACCTGTTATCTACAGGGGTGAAAATGCAGCTTGTCTGTTTTTAACAGAAATGAGACATCTGTACAGTCAGGTAGTACAGTATCTCACAACATGTCAGATGCCTTTGGTGATGACAGAAGAAGACAAACTGAAATTTGATACAGCTGAGATGTGTTGGATTTGTGAACAACCCCTCCAGGGTGATAAAGTTCGTGACCATGATCACATAACTGGGCGTTACAGAGGTGCTGCAGGTAACAATTGTAACTTATTATTAAAAACAGATCCTAAGACATATAAGTTACCAATCTTTTTTCACAATCTCAAAGGATATGATTCACACATTATCATGCAGGCTGTAGATGAGTCTTACAAAAATATAAGTTGTATTGCGCAGACAACTGAGAAATATTTGACTTTTAGGCTGGACAAATTAGCATTTTATGACTCCATGCAACATTTGTCTTTAGGGTTGGCTAGTTTGGCAGAAGGACTGACTGAGTATCCAATAACAAGTAAATATTTTGAACCAGACTTGATTAAAAAAAGGTGTTTATCCGTACGAGTACATTGATCACTGGGTTGTGTTTGAGGAAACAAGACTGCCACCAAAAGAGAAATTTTATTCTACACTTAATGGAAAAGGCATTTCTGACTCTGATTACCAGCATGCACTTGATGCGTGGGGGAAGTTAGGGTGTCAAACGATTGGTGACTACCATGACCAGTACTTGAAAGCTGACGTTTGTTTGCTAGCAGACGTATTTGAAAGTTACCGTGAGAAGGGTTTGTTACACTACAAGCTTGACCCTGCTTGTTACATAACTAGTCCTGGCATGACATGGGATGCATTTTTGAAATCCAGTAAGATATCTATAGACCTGTTGTCTGATCGTACGATGGGTGAAATGGTGGAACGTGGATTGAGGGGTGGGTTAAGTATTGCAGCAAACAACTATGCCAGAGCCAACAATAAATATCTGGACGGCCCGGACCAGGGTTTTGACCCCTCAAGGTCAAGGTCATTCATTACGTACTTGGACACTAATAACCTTTATGGGTTCGCAATGTGTGAGTTATTGCCCTTGAAAAACTTTTGTCTGCATGATTTGTCACAGTATGATGTAACAGAGTCAGGGTTAGCAAACAATATTATGAATCTTGACCGAAACGACGCAAAGGGTTGGATCTTTGAAGTAGACCTGGAGTACCCACATCATCTACACGATTACCACAATGATTATCCGTTGGCTGTTGAAAAAATGAGTATGACAGGTAAAAAAGAAGACACCAAACTTGTGCCAAATTTGAATGACAAATTCAATTATGTTTGCCACTATCGATTGTTACAGTTTTACATCAGACACGGGTTAGTACTAAAGAAAGTTCACAGAGGTATTCAATTTGATCAGAGTGCTTTCATGAAAGATTATATAACGAAGAACACACCATTGCGTGCAAGGGACGGCAACACTGCATTCGACAAAGACTTCTTTAAGCTTATGAACAATGCCTGTTTTGGAAAGACAATGGAAAATCCTCATCACAGCAAAGATGTGAGACTTGTCACAACTGAATCGGGTGCAATTAAACTTACAGGTAAGCCACAGTACACAGGGTACAAAGAGTTTCATTCATCTTTGTATGCAGTGTCACTCAAAAAAAAGATTGTTAAACTGGACAAGCCCGTATTCATTGGTATGGCAATTCTTGAGTTGTCAAAACTGTTGATGCTTGAATTTTATTATGATTACTTCAAACCAAAGTATCCTGAGTGTCGTCTACTATACACTGACACTGACTCTATGATCATTGATGTGTGTACTGAAGACTTTTATGAAGACATAAAAACAGAGTTACACATGTACGACACATCTGACTACCCAAAAGATCACCCACTGTACAGCACACAAAACAAGAAAGTGCCTGGAAAGTTTAAAGATGAACTAAATGGTGTGCCGATAGTTGAGTACGTTGAACTGAGATCCAAAATGTATTCTATACTGCATCAGAAAGGCAGTCAGTCCAAAGCCAAAGGTATCAAGAAAACAGCGATAAAAATTAAAGACATCCGTCATGAACATTATAAGCAAGTATTAGATGGTGCATTAATGCCTGATTATCCAAACAAGTCACTGAGATCAAACAAACATAATCTTGAAATAATCCAAACACATAAGAAGTCACTTGCAGTTGGAGACACGAAACGTGTGTTTCATAGTAAGGAAAAAGCTTATGCACCAGGCCATTACAGGCTCAAGTTATCTGAAGAAATAGCTGATGAACTGGTTGAAGAATTAATTGATGAGTTAGTGACTGAAATGAGTAACGGTGTCTGGGGGAATAATCTGTAATTCTTCTCTGACAAATGCCCTCTGTGGCACAGGTTCATACAGATAATATATTGTTGTGTCAGGACCGGGGACTATTTTTTTTATATTATGAATGGACGTGGACCAGATGGGGTCTGTTGTCCTGCGTCTGTCGTCGTTCTCAGCCTCCCCTGGTTGATATAAATATCTCACCTGTTTAGTAAATAAACTTGTGTCTGGTGCTGGGGTTGGTCCTGTTTTTGGTTCTGTAATTGATTTCAATTTAATAGCGTCAACAGGCTTAGGATGACCTTCATTGTGCATTGCTTTTATCACATGTGGTAATCTCTTTACCCACTCTGTGTTCCGGGTGTCATGCATGAGTTCCTTTGAATACTGGTAACTGAAAAGTCTCTCTGATAACTGTTTGTTAAAGTTCTCTACAATTGCCTGTGATCTGTGTACACCTGGAATACCGCGTCTGACCAGTACACCATGCTTCGCAAATAACTGATTAACAGCACCTTTGAATTCTGATCCGTCATCAACTTGAACAAGTCTGGGGTATCTTAAAGGGCCTCGACTATATATTTTTGTTAATGCTGTAGCAACTGTGGTAGCTGTTTTGTCAGATATGGGTTCAGCATCTTTATACCTTGAAGCAATGTCTACGACAGTCAAAGCGTACTTGTATCGTTTCTTTCTTATTGTGTCATGGGGTAAAAACAGGAGGTCCATTTGATGTGTGTCATTGGGGGTAGTGTTTTCAAAATGGGGTCTAGATATTTTTCTTGGAGCAGGAAGATATATCTGCCAAATTGCCTGTCTCTGTAACCATTGTTTGACTTGATTGAGTGTTATATCTCCGCCCACAGCGGCATGTAATTTCTGAATAGCTGTTGCTCCTTTCCAGTACCCTGATGGGGAGTAATATATTTTTGATAGTTTATTTTCGGCTGCCATTTCTTCTAGCAATATAAAGACCAGTAAAAAATACAAATGTCATTCCCACTAGAACAAAGATTATCTCCCCGTTTCTTTGTTCTGTACTTGGTTTGTAATAGTCACTAAGTTTTGGTTTTGGGATAGACATGTCTTCACCCGTGACAAGAAAATACTCACGGATTGCTTCGTCTGTATTTGAAAACGTATGCTGTGCGTGGCCTTCTAGCCTCAGTTTTTCATTAATGAAATCAAGTTTCTCAATTCTATTCTTTTAATAATCCTGCTGCCCCCACCCGGGTCTGCCCTGGGGGACTTGGGTGGGGTTAGGTATTTTTTAGTTCCCAGGGTCACCCTGGTCAGCCCCACAGGGTGGGTTTTTCTCTCTATTCTGGGGCATGTGTTTCTGTCTACCCTTTGTCCATTCACCTGTATTTGCCTTTTTAAAACTCTCCCTACTGTCTGCACTGCCTGTAGCTCTTGATATTGGATGTGTGTTGCTAAATGGTCTTAGCTTTATTTAGGCCCCATGTTGTAGGTTTATTTAACGTATTTGACCGGCTGGCGACATACATTCAATGTTCTGTTTATATTTTTTTTTCACAAGCAGTGCAGGCACGTCCTGAGAAAGCCTTGTTGCTGTCGGGACGTTAAGCAATGTACAATCAATCAATCATAATCCTGCTGGGCTTGTGCAAGTTTCTCAGACGCTTCATTGTGACGCTTCATTTCTTCAGCTGATTCTTCTCTACCTACTTTTGAAAAGAGATAGTTTGAGCCACTAAATGCCAGGGCGTTGACCATCGCGCCTCCAATTATTACTGCCAAAGTCGCCATAGTTTTTATTTACATAGAAACATTTTCGGGAATAATTCCTTGCTTAACAAGAAAATCTTTTGTCGCAATCGACGCTGTTACAACTACAATTAGCTTAGCACTGTCTTCGAAATCTAATCTACTCAGGTCTGCTGATTTCATTTTGAGTAGATTTTTTCCTAGCATAGAATACGCTACTGCTAGTCCACTTATCACGGCAGAATGATACACAAGGTTCATTATGTTCTTTGTGTCGCTCATTTTCTTAGGCAATAAAAATTAAAATAATATTTTTATTTACTGCATATAAAATGGGTCAACGGCTTTGGGTGTTACTGGTAATGTGGCGACTTCTGGTTTTGTTTTTGGAATGTCTGATTTTTTGGTCACTGTACGAGTCTGTGGTTTGTATTTTTTGTATAATTGATACCCTACGTAACCAAATCCGGCAACAAATCCGGCAATTATATATTTTGTTGATTGAGGTTCGGGGTCAGGGTTAGACTTAGTTGTTTGTCTCTCACTTTGTTGTGGGTGTGATAGTAGTGACACTGGTCCTGATGGTCCTGACACCTGGTTAGTTACATGAACCTTTTCTGTTTGTGTTTGAAGCTGTAATTTTTTCTGCTTGTTCCATTCAGCTAATCTTTTTCCTGCCTCAACGCGGCCTGGACTTTTAACCTTAGTCACAGTTTGAACCTGTGTCAAAACAGGGTCGGGGTTCGGTTGTGGAGTCGTCTGGGTTTCGTCCATTTTCTTCTGCAGTAAAATTTATTTTTGAAAAATCAATATGACTTCCGGTAACAAGTAAGGTTACGACAGGTGCAAGGTAATTTCCAAACTTGTAAAACATGAGGCATGCTAATTTACCAATTGAACTTGAAACAACAATTGACTGGGACATAAAGATTGAATTTATTAGTCCTTATGTATACACTGATGACGAAGGCGCCTTAGTGTTTAGGAAGGTTGTTAATTCTGGGCCGCTGATTGCAAGCCTTGTTCCAAGTTTTGCCCCAGACAACAATAGCAGAGATAAACTGAAAGTTGAAAATTATGAGAAACGGAGGTATCTTCTTACAACTAGAAAGGGAAGATCAGATACTTCTGTTGTGTTTATGCCAGCAAGCTTAGTCGTGGCTGGAGAAGCGACAATAGTATTTGAAATTATCTTGAGATCTATAGCTTCTGTGAAAGAGGCAAATATTGCACAGGAAATAAAACTTACATGGGATGAAACAGTATCAGAATCAACAAAGGTCTTTATTGCTATTATAAAAAATGTAGATGTTATTAATGTTTCGAGCAGTATTCCGGCTGTCAAGGTGGTTGTCGACAAAACAACTTTTGTTCGTCTAAGTTACATAAACCTTGAACACATTGATCTTGTTTCATTTTATTATGCCAGCAAATTGTATACTTTTGACGAGTTGCAAAATGTAATTGCTGATTAAATTAAAAATATTTGTCAATAAAAAAAATATGGTAAACTTCTATCCACAACTACCGACGACGCTTGCGCCTGAGACTGTGTCGTCGTTTGCGCTTGATCCACATATGCCAATTGCATCAGATAAAACATTACCGGCAGACGCATTCAGATTAAATAATATTACAGAAGCAATTAAATATTTGGAAAGTGAAGAAGCGAGGTACTCCAGATCAAGGATGGGCAAGTAGCGAGAGTAGCGACTACATTTTGTAGTTTCGCTACTATTTGGAGTAGTTTGTAACGATCCAAACTACATATTTTAAAAAAGTAGTTGTAAAGCAGCGAACTACTAATTTGTCAGTAGTGAAGTAGCAAAAATGTATCTTTCGCTACGCTACTTTCTTTGCCATGTGACTTGCCCATCCCTTTCAGCCAAGATGAAGCGAGTGGCGAAATTGCTGTTTCGCGCGAGATTGATCACTCGCTCAGCGAACGGAAGCATGATTGTGATTGGCTGATAGCAATAGCAAGCCACGTGACTTTCAAAAGCGCGCGTCAGTCATCTCTTTGTTCTTCAAATCAAGCACAGAACACACAAATTTTTGACCGCAGAAGATGGAGAAACTTCCCACTTTGTTTAAACCGTATCTAGAATTTTTTCATCTCAAGTTTTGAAAGAAAAGGACAATGCATTTATATTCAAATGCAAGTACGGATGCAAAGAGTATTCAGCGAGCAAGATGACAGCATCCAATCTTATAGCTGTTCTTAATTGGACGAACTTTGGATCGGCAAACCTAGATCGGAGAAGATCGGCGATCTTTTGGTTTGTTTCTTGAGGTTGAACGAACCTAGGCGAACTTCAGCAAACCAGGTTTGCCATGGTTCTTTTTCTTAACTGAAGTGCTTGATTCGGCGTACTTACTGTTTGCGAAGGTGTTCAAAATGGCTGCCGCTATGCCGCTTTGCGATTTGAACGATGTTTGTTTTGTACTCCTTGCAGTAGCGACCCCACAAACAGCGTTGCGCCTCCCACAAATCAATAAAAATAGGTCTTGTTCTTCGCATGAGTGAAATCGCCATCGGCCGGCATATTTGTTTGTATCGGTGACTGTCTTCTTATCTCCAACGCAGAAGAGGGTAAAAGTTTTGACAAATCAGAGAAAAGGTTCGCCTTGGTTTGCTCAACACGTTGTGCGAACCTTTTCCGACAGCGAACTATGGTTTGCTGAGGTTCGTGAACTACTTCGAACTAGTTTCGCCGTATCTTTAGATCGTCCAATTAAGAACCAACCTGGTTCGTCCGAGATCGTGAACTCTAGTTCGTCAGAGTTCGCGAACTAAAGTTCGTTTAATTAAGAACATGCTAGGCTTCATCTCAAGGTTTGTAACTTTTTGAGTTTTCCTATTTTAATTTTCTTACATTGCGAAATGCGTCCGGTTTTATTCTATCGGCATTCCCCTGGGATGACAAAAGCTATATTAATTTATTTTCATTTACGGAAAGAATTCCATTTTCTTATTTGGAGTGCTGAACAGGATATATATAGCCTATAAAACATAATGGCGGCTTTTCCCTATAAATCGGTTTTATATTTAGTAGGGGAGTTGTCCGAGTGAATGCCGATCTATTGTCATCTATTACTAGTATTAGAATTATTAGAATGGCTGGGAACACAACAGGTGAATCATCAATCATGCCCTTTGATCACTGTACTTTTTTTATACAGAACAGAACACAAAGCTTCGGAATTAATTTATATTACAGAAAAGCCTAGAATAAATGCATGATGTTGGCAATGCCTGGAATACTTCATATTTTTTTTTTTTTTTGTTTTTTTTTTTTGCATTTCTTTATTTTATTTAGCTTAGTCTTTTTGAACACAATTTTTAAATTTACGTTCTGACATTGTGATAAAACGTTTAGACCAAGTTGAGTATGGATGGTCTTGGAAGGGGGTAATGGGAATAAAAATGATATTTGCTACGCCTATGCATGTTACAATTTATGAACAAAACAAAGGGGGGGGGGGGGAATCAAAAGAAAATAATGATAATAATAATAAATATAATCATAATGATGAAAAAAATAGGTAGGCCTAAGTATTGATAGCTATGATTATAATAATTTGAAATAATACTAAAGATATTGTATATTTAAGAAAAGGCTATTTTTGACTTTAAAGTTGATCATTTACTTGAACTTCAAAATACTTATCAGTCCCAGTTGTGATTACAGTTTTTTAAAAAGTAGTTTGAAAAGTAGTTAGCTACTTTTTTTAAAGTAGCGTAAAAGTAGCGAACTACATTTCTTCAAAATGTAATTGTAAAGTAGCGAACTACTATTTTTTACAAATGTAACTGTAGTGTAGCGGACTACTTTCAAAAGTAGTTTGCCCATCCTTGCTCCAGATGCAAAAGGAGGTATCAGACCATTTTCAATTCTGTACAAAATACATCTATGGCTGTTGGCGCTTTTTCAGCTGGTTGTTCTGTAGGGGGTATTGTATTGATTTCAACTGGAATTGGAAGTTTGGTTGGAATCGGACTGGAAGGAGCTAGCATTGCCACAGGACTGGCTTGCTTTGGTTTGGATGCCATAAACAAGAGGTTTCACACAAAGTTAGAAAAACATGAAGCATTGAGTACGCTGGCAAGTGCAAAACTGAGTAGTCTTAAACTTATTATAAGTAAAGCGTTGCAGGACAATTTTATTAGTGACGAAGAATTTAAGCGAGTCCAGGATGATTTAAATAACTACAAACAAATGAAATCAGAAATACAAAATAAAATGCGCAGTCAGTCTCCTGTGAATGTTGAAGAACTGAAGGCTAGTTTTTTAGCAGAGGGAAAAAGGATAGGAGTACAGGAAACCACAGAAAAGCTACACAATCTTTTAAACAAATAAAAATCAGATTTGGTAATCGTTTAATAATGTCATACACTTCACAGAGAAATGTCATGCCACTTACACAGTTTAGGCATAATTATTTAACCCCATTTGCACCACCACCAGAGTACTACTGAGAAAAAAAAGTTTTTTTATTGTCCTTGTATCTTGACAAATCTGACCGAGTAAGTTGTGACTTAAGTCAAGTTGTTGTAAGAACTTATAAGAACTTACAGTAAGAAATTAATAAGTTCTTATGGTAAGTAATTAATAAGTTCTTATGATAACTAACTTAAAGGTTACCTCTGCAGGTTCCTAAAAGTTAGTTGTAACTTATTAGTAACATATAAAGTTCCACTGAAATCACTTAGACAGGTAAATGATTAGGTGTTCATAGAGACAATAGTTATAGAGATATATAATAGGAGATCCGTAAGATAATCAGATCAATAAAGCCACATCAGTCATGCTCATCAGTTTTTTAAAAATCAAAGGGTTGATTGGGTAATAACGGGGGCGTAATGGGGTCAAAAATTTTATTATTAAAAATGACGTAATTTAATGACTGATGTGGCTTTATTGAATTCATTGCCTTACGGATCTCCTATTATATATCTCTCGGTCACATGATTCCATGCATATACTCACTCAGTCATTCACCCAAACATCAGTCGGCCTCGGCAATGAAACTCTATGATCGGCCCACAGAGCCCATCATCGCACGTGACACAGAAAGGGCTCGGACAGCACTAGGATAAAAACTGTTACTAAAACGGTTTGTCCGTGCTTTGAGGGCAGAAGTAGCGGCGACCAGACGGAAGCAGGTTAAAGCTGAGAAACAGTAAAAAAAACTCCGCCCCGCACGTGTTTTAAAAAGACTTTGCAGGACCCAGCGAGGGCCCTGTCTTCGTGAACGTTCGGCTACCTTCGGCAAACCGGTTTGCAACTGACTCAGTTGACTGAGTTTTCAACTGCGTTTGTCGTGCTGGCAAAACTCACGTGAAAAAGACAGGCCACTTCCTGTTTGCAGCGAGTGGGCACCGCGATCACTGATCTAAACCAGCGATAATTTTACTGATATCAACAGTAGCAGACGACACTCGACCACCCGACGGACAGAGCAGGCCATTTGTGCCTTGCCTGGACGCACACTGGATATGGACCAGGCCGAGCTATCCGTAAGTTACACAGTACAGCCTGAAGCTTATTTGATATCGGAAGGGTGAGGAAGGAGGGGTTATTTGTCGTTTAGTGTTTGTTGTTATATCTTTTCATCTGGAGTGGCCTACAGCAAATTTTTTTCTCCATACGAAGGGCAGCTACTAACAATCAGCTTGACCCATGGCGACCTTGCATCTTTTGGTATCTATGTAAACAGTCGATTCTCTCTCTCTCTCTCTCTCTCTCTCTCTCTCTCTCTCTCTCTCTCTCTCTCTCTCTCTCTCTCTCTCTCTCTCTCTCTCTCTCTCTCATCCAATTTACTGTGTTGGTTGTACATCACAATGCTTCTTTATTTATTTATATATATTGGACTGGAGGTACGTGTTGAAAAAATTCGTTCACAACTACAAAGTGTCAGGAGTCATACTTACAGCATGTACAGCCGTGCATTCTGCCATCATAGTCCCCAGCGCGTAAAATCCGTGGCTGTCGGTCAGTTTCGAAGTGTCACAGAATCGTCTGCTGTTGTCCGATCTGCTAATCGCGATGATTTCCGTGCAACAGGAAGTGGTCTGTCGTTTTCCGAGAGTTTTGCAAGCTCGGGATACGCAGTTGCCAACTCCGTCAACTGAGTTACGAACCGATTTGACCCACTTAGGGGCAGGGCCCAAGCTGGGTCCTGTAGTCTTTTTAAAACACGCGCTGGGCGGGTTTTTCTCATTGCACCTCAGCTTTAAAGAGACCGTTAGCCGGGTGTGTAGTGTCGCGTGCAATAAGCCCTGCACGTCTAAGCAGCCGCTGTTGGTACACACTGTCAAGGCTTGGCATGTCTTTGCCGACTATTTTGGATGCTGTCCTGACGACACGGTTGAGTCTGTGTTTTTCCCGTGCAGACACACTGCCATACCAGACCGCGATCGAGAATGTCAACACACTCTCGATCGCGGCCCGGTAGAAGTGCTCCATGTCAGTTCTGCTCACACCAAAAGCCCTCAGCCTTCTCAAAAAATAAAGGCGCTGCTGTGCTTTCTTTACAATGTTCTCTGTGTTTTGTTCCCATTTAAGATCATCGGAGATGGTGGTTCCCAGAACTTTAAAATGCTTAACAGTTTCTACGGTTTGATCGTGAACTACAAGAGGGGGGAGGACAGTTTTGTTACGTCTAAAGTCCACTATCAGCTCTTTTGTCTTACCGACATTTAGCTCCAGATTGTTCTGGTCACTCCACTGCACAAGCTGATCGACCTGCTCCCGGTATTGGGATTCATCACAGTTTTTTTATTATTCCCTCCACTGTGGTATCGTCAGCAAACTTAAACATTTGCTGTGCCCTCCCGACTCGCTCTGCAGTCGTAAGTGAAGAGCGAGTACAGCAAAGGAGACAAAACGCATCCCTGAGGGGTGCCCGTGGACAGGGAAATACAGGAGGACACACGGTCCCCCACTTTAACGACCTGCGGACGATCCAGGAGAAAGTCGAGCAGCCATAAGCAAATGGACTGTGGAAAAGAACCAATCTGTTGTAGTTTATCAAAAAACTTGGAAGGGACAATAGTGTTAAAGGCACTGCTATAATCTACGAAGAGAATGTGTGCGTATGTGTTAGGTTGCTCTAGGTGCTGAAGAACATGAAATAGAGCCAAAGAGACAGCATCCTCTACAGATCTGTTCCCTCTATAGGCAAACTGATGTGGGTCAAAACACGGGTCAATAAGTGACTTCATGAAACATAAGACAAGACGCTCAAGTGATTTCATGACGACGCTGGTTAAAGCCACTGGTCTGTAGTCGTTTAGACATGTCACTTTAGTCCCAAGGCCGCACTTGCAATTTTGCAGGTGTCACCTGATAATTACGAATCAGTTGCAGGAGATGGATCGACTATGATAATTCAAGGTAGTGCCAGCTAATCTGGCACTATCCTTGAATTATGGTCGATCCGTCTTATGCTGTTGGGGCTAAATGGGTTAAAGCAACAGGGTGGTGTCCGTCACTCAAAACGCGACGCGTTCGCAGGGGCTCGGAGCCTGGGGGAGAGAAGAGGGGGGTTTGGGGGGGGGGAGGAGGGGTAGATACGGGCGTACATTATAGATCATGAACCCCCACAGTGGGGAGGGGGAGGGGAATGTGCAATAATTTTCTTTTTTTTTTTTTTCCCTTTCGATGATATTCATACGTTTTGTATTTCACTATGACTCTACCACAATAGTTGAACAGTATTATGTTCGTGTTAGAAAAATATTCTATGTCAGATTATTTCATCTGTTACCGACGTTGTTGAAGAATAAATGAAACGTGCCATTTGAAGAGAAGTGTTGTGATGTTCACGTGGAAAAACTCTCTCTAGTACATTTCCTTGTATATTGCATTTTGTGTGTGTGTGTGTGTGTGTGTGTGTGTGTGTGTGTGTGTGTGTGTGTGTGTGTGTGCGTGCGTGCGTGCGTGCGTGCGTGCGTGCGTGCGTGCGTGCGTGCGTGTGTGTGTGTGTGTGTGTGTGTGTGTGTGTGTGTGTTTGTTGTTCATTCTTTATCTTTGTTTATTTGGTCCTCGGTTATTTATTTGGTCCCATTGACCATGATAGTTCAAGACTGGTGCCTGAACAGCTTGAGCCCGATAGGCGTGAAGGTATCCTGGCACCACCCTTGAACTTTTATGATATGTTCGTCTGGTGAACGATCTGGGGGGGGGGGGGGGGAGGAGGGGTTGGGAAAGTGTGTGTGTGTGTGTGTGTGTGTGTGTGGGGGGGGGGATGACAGTATCTCAAAGGGGGATGTCCACACTAAGCAAGATAAGAGGCAAACTCCCTCACCTCGGAGGTTTTTTTTTTTGTCTGCCGTATTGAAAATACGGTAGTCTTTGAAATGGGCTGGTCGGAGCGCATTCCGGAGAATGCACACGATGTGCCTGGCAGGCGGGCCCCGAATTCTGGCAAAGAAGTAACAAGATAAAAATGACGTCACGTCTAGCTACGCAAACCTTGCTAGAGAACGTCTTTTTGGCGCCGTGTGTGCGCGCGCGTATGTGTGTGTGTCATGTGTGTGACAGCGACTAGAGCCCGCGTTTGAGGACCGACTAGCTTGAAATTGTATGATATTGTTCCTAAAGAATAATCCCGAGATATTTAAATTTTTAATTATTTTAAAGATGCTCAAAATGTCCGTTTCACAAAAACCGGTTGATCCACACTGGAGTCCGTAATTTATTCTTATTTTTAGTAGATATTTTGCCTATAGCTACAAAAAGGGAGATATTGAATGAGTTCGTTAACTAGCATTGTACTAGAACATTTTGAGTGATAATTAATTTTTTTGAAATCATGTTTTGGGTATTAATTTCACAAATTACTGAGCTAGGATTAATATTAAAACAATTAAATCTTTTTTTTTTTACAAAATAAAAAAATCTTCTCATTAAAAAATCGCTTGACAGCCAGACAGCCTGGGCAGAGTCATTTGTAAAACAGCTAACATAACTTTAATTCTTTTTTACAAGAAAAAAAATCTTCTCATTAATACCCGCATGATTTTTATACACAGTGTTTGCATAAGCCTGCTGTCCCGGCTCTGGGATAAGATTAGATCTTAGATCAAATTGTGACCTGTAAGCCCTAGATGTGAAAATCAGCAAGAAAATTGCAAAGTTGATCCTCTGATACGTCAAATGTTAGTACTGCGATGAATGACGTATAACATCGAGTCGTCACTATGAAGACGGCGTCGTAGGACTAATGATGCCATGACGTGAAGCTTGAAGTGACGTCATGTCGCTGCTCGTGCTATATTCCTTCTTCAGAATAGCTATGCTACGCCAGACCACAGAGCTTACGAATGGCGGGAATCGCCGTGTATACGTCAGTCTTTATTTCTTTGTGCCAGTGTGTGTGGATCAGAGGTCGCCGAGTAGGAGATGGATTCCTGTCTCTACACGAGCCCACAGAGTGTATTAATGGCGGGAAGCGCCGTGTGTCCGTCTTTATTAATTGTGTGTGCGCCGACGTGTGTGTTGATAAAAGGTTGGCTTAGAGAGGAGGGACATGGATCAGCATAATAAGGCTAAAAATATTAACAACCCTGAATGTTCCTAAAAGATAAACGAATGTGCGGTCCAAACAATAGGGTAGACTTGAGGATGAAACCCTCATCTTGTTTTTCTAAGCCGAACGGGTGAGAAGTCCGGAGTTCGGAACCTCTGCCTCCACCCCCCCCCCCCCCACGATTCGCCCTTGATTCGATGTAGAAAATTATATAGTTACTAAATTACTTTGGACATAATCTAACAAAACGAGCCATTTCAAAAGAGTTTTCGTGTCTGAATCGTAATTACATGTGCCGGAATTAAAATTAGTATTTTTTCTGGCGGTCATCTTGGATTTTGCTTTATCTCATTCAGTCCGACGCACGTATTTCCCAAATTTTGGAGGCGTCATCTAACGTCTATGCGCCTGTTGCAGGAGGTGGATGGACCATGGTAATCCAAGGGTAGTGCCAGATTAGCTTGGCGCCGACAGGCGCCAAGCTAATCTGGCACTACCCTTGAACTATGGTCGCCCCATCTCCTGCTGGTTTGGTTCAGGGCTGAATGGGTTAATGAGAAAAATATATACGTGACTAATATAATATGCGTGTGTCGTTACCGTATGATCGGGCATACGATCCGGCACACGTCAGCCGTCACGGCCTTATGGTCATGCCTCACCGTTGATTGAGGCCTAAGTTAGGAGGCCTCAGCTGTCAATGTAATTTACCTTGTCGCAATGTCGATCGGGCGATCAGTAAATTACCTTCTGTAAACACGCCAGGTGTAGAGCAAGGAGAGACTACGGGGCAACAGCTGCCGTTTCATCGGACTAAACACTTGGCTTGCCATAAACGTAGTGTAGCCAGTGTAGCACTGATATACCGCCATCGGCCGCAAGCTAAACGGTATCTTTAACCCCTTCACTGCCGACGGGAAAAGTTAACATGATTCAAGTGCAAGAGACGGTAGATCCTCATGAGCCCCCGCGACTGCGGGGGGCTCATGAGGATCTATGCCTCCTGTTGAGACCAATTTGTGTCCATGTGTCTTGGACGGTCAGTGTTGGCTTTTGGTCGTGGAAGGAACCAAGATTTCAGAAACAAAAATGTCACAGTACGCACAGTGGCAGGGAAGGGGTTAATACATCAGATTTTCACTTGAAGCGTCCTACACCCGACATAAAAGGGGTTAACAGTTCGCAAGACCTCCTTTATTAACGTTCTCAGCAAGTCTCACGATAGTGCTAGACAACGATAATTATCGTTACTGCAATACATGTATTGTCACTATTAACTCATTGTGCCCTGACGCACTACAGCAGGAGATGGGTCGACCATGATAATTCAAGGGTAGTGCCAGATTAGCTTGGCGCCTGTCGGCGCCAAGCTAATTTGGCACTGCCCTTGAATCATCATGGTCGATCCATCTCCTGCAACCGGGGTGGATAGTCATTAGATGACGCCTCCAAAATTTGGGAAGTACGGCCGTCGGGCTGAATGAGTTAATATACTGCTGTTACGCTGTCAACAATAATATTTGGACAAAAGGGCCAATTTAGATTATGGGGGTTGAATGTCGTCAAATGGTCGGGACACCTTTTTGCTCGAGCAGTGAGCCACAGAAAACCTCGAAAGCTGTTACGTGTAACCTACCCACGCTGATTGTGAAAAGACTCGCGGGTAGAAAACTTCAGTCGAGGCAAGAGAACATTGATAACCCGTTGTGTAGGCCGTTTGACAACGTTTTTCCCCGACATATCTCCGCTAAGAAACACTTTTCTGTACCACTTTATTAAGAACAAATATCTTTCAGTGCCAATTGACCTAATCTGGGAATTTTTTTAAAAATTTTTTTATTTTTTTTTTTACTGAACTCCTATAGTTTGTCGATTTTGCTGTAGGCTTACAGTCGTAAATTTGTTGTTGTTGCGAAACTAAAGACAAAAACAAGCCGTTTTCAATACCCTGAATGGAGCCCCGGCAGATTTTAAATATCGAGGTCAAGCATGCGGACTTCACGTATGTCTGCGCTGTTTCAGGTTTGAAAACGTGGCCAATTTACGTGAAAATGGATCTTTCTTATATTGGGCTTAATATATCCGGGGCACATTTAGGGATGTAATTTTAGTCGTTGCATGAAAAAATTCCGAATGTGTACGACTATACAGCAACACTGACACATTGTTCGAGCTTTTAAAAAGTAAATCGTATTAGGTCAACTGTCACTGAATGATATTTGATCTAAGATTGGTTTAGAAAAATGGCTCTTTGCGGAGATATCTGCGAAAAACGCTGTGCGCTCCGATGTCAAACGACCTATATCTGCGAACGTTAAACTCAAAGGCGGCCTGGCATGCGCAAGATCGCTGCGAATAGAGCGCCAGCTATAAGCATCGGCCGTCTGCCGTTTATCTCATTCTACCCCATACACACCACAGGAAGATAACGATCGACCATGATAGTTCAAGGGTGATCCCAGAATAGCTTGGCGCCTATGGGCGCCAGGCTATTCTGGCATCACCCTTGAACTATCATGGTCGATCTGTGTCCTGCACTGCAATGCAGTCTTCAGAGGACAACGGCAAAATTTGGGGGATTTCGGTGATGGGGTAGAATGAGTTAAATGGCAAACGCAAATGGCAATACAATGAAAATCTCGCACATGCTGGTTTTTGCTATATAACCGAAACCGCATATAACCGCACAAATGTGCGACTTTTATTTTAGGACGAGTCGCGGTGGGGCGAATTTAATAGCATGTCCATGATGTCAAAGGCAGGCAGGCTTGCCTAAAACTTTTTATCCTGAATAAAAAAGTTTCATCATCAACGTTTCATCTCTATCTCACACAAACGTGCGCATCTCCAGGAGGCATAGATGCTCATGCGAACTTCGGGCGCATGAGGATCTATGCCTCTTGGAGATGTTCAGGGCGCTCGCGCGCACGCACTAACACGCACACACACATCGACACGCTTTCAGAAGAGCATGCAGGTGACCCGTGTACTTAGTATATCATGTAGCTAGGTAAAGTCAACCTGCTTTCACACAAATTATAGCAAGACTGAAATTGTACCGTGAAGTTCTAGTTTTGTCACCATTTTCTCAAGCCTATGAAGCGAAAGTGAAACTCATATCACGTAAACTATAAAATGACGTAAAAACTAAAACTTACGTCATGACAAATGACGTTTGACAAATCAATGACGCGTATGTCCTGCGCCCCTTATAGAACTCGCTGACGCATTGGCAGACCTGCGAGACTTTTTCAAAAGGCGATAATTCAACATCAGAATCAGGTCAAAGACAAAAGGTAGAGACCATTGACAGCGAGGCCAGCTCTCATATAGAAGGTACTTTGTGGGTTATAGTTCATCCTAACTTGATTTATTTATTTTTATTTTATTTTTATTTTTTATTTATTTATTTATTTATTTATTTTTTTGTGGGGGGTGGGGGGGTGGGGGTGGGGGAATAAAACGGCCCTCTAAAAATGGCCATCAGGCTGACGTTGGCTTCACTCTACGTCGGTACGTACACTTTTCGCTCGCCCTTTTGAAAATTAACTTCAAAAAAATAAAATGTGTGTGTGTGTGTGGGGGGGGGGGGGGGGGGGGGCGAGTAAGGGAACTAACTACTACACCAATACAAACTATTTCTGAAACCTAGTCAATGAGACATCAGTATTCGAATACACAGAATATAGTGTTTCAAGCGCATTCGGCACCGATTTGTTCGGTTTCACTTCGCGCGTTTGGTCATCTTGATGACGTTCACCTGTTAACCTCTTAACTGTCGGGGCTAGGCGAACCCAGTTGCAAGAGACATAAACCCTCATGAGCCCCCGCAGTCTCTTGATAATCCTATCATCTCGATGCCAATTTTGGGTCTCATTTACATAAATGTTTCTCCACGCGAATGCCGGCCGGTAAGCGTGCAGTCGTTGAAGACGCTGAATTCGTGATCACTGGCAGCGAATGGGGTTAACCCATTCAGCCTGACGCACGTATTTCCCAAATTTTGGAGGCGTCAAATTTTGGAGGCGTTAGACTAGGGACCTGTTGAAAGAGATGAATCGATCATGATAATTTAAGGGTAGTACCAGATTAGCTTGGCGCCGACAGGCGCCAAGCTAATCTGGCACTGCCCTTAAATTATCATGGTCAACCCATCTCCTGCTGTAGTGCGTCAGGGCTGAATGAGTTGAAACAACAGGGAATCCCTTGAATCCTACATATTTGCATTTCGCTGGTCGAGATCTGTCTAATCAAATCATAATGGATTAGTTTATCTTGCAAATGCCTTTTTTTTTTTTTCAAACCTTTACAGTGAAATAGCTGACCCGAACCAGGCTGCACAAATCATTCAGGATGTACTCGAAATCTTTATGCATGTGTTTGGGTTTCTCTCGTCGAGACCTTTGTACTGAAATCCCATGTTTATCTTTGAAATTTGTCGATTTTCACGCGTGTCTGTAAAAATGTGACATCATGTTTACAAAACAACGGCTACACTCGATTTATTTTTAATTTTTTTTTTTTTTTTTTTTTTTTTTTTTTTTTTTTTTTTGCGACACCCGGCTGTTTAGTATCTGAATAAGTCTCATGCTATGCCTGCACTGCTCACAATGAGTTAAAGGCCCACTACCGCCGTAACTGTTCAAATATACACTTTCGTAACAGATGGTTACGAAACGGTACACACAGGTCTAGTTATGATTCATTTACACACAGGACAATCCAGTTCAGCACACATGTAGTAACCTGACAATAACTTCACTCCGCTCTAATAATACAACGCTATTATTACGAGGAACAGCTAAAAATAGAACTGGCACGCTAACGGCGGCGCAGAATAAATAAGTGTGATTAAGCGTGTACTTTTGCTGCGTGTCCAAACTGCTGTAAAGTTGAAAAGAAAAGGGGAGACTGCCAGTGCTCATATTTTAGGAAGTTTACAAAGTAAAGTAGGTAAGAGCACTGTCAGGGGAGAGAAGTGTGCATGATCGACCAGTGATCATAGATCTACTGTGGCCAAAGCACAAAAAAAAAAAAAAAAGAAAAAAAAAAAAGAAAAAAAAAAAAAAGAGATAGGACAGAGGGTGCGCTAAGAAAGTGACTGAAAGCAATGCATATGGAAGCCCCCCCCCCCCCCCCCCCCCCCGAAGGGGGGCGTATCACATATCCCACTGTTCCAGCCACTTAGTGCATGGAAATTTAAATCTAGGTCCCCCAAAGGGGGTCCAGATATTTAGCCGGTGTGGACAGCTGTTTCGGTCTTGGCGACCTCTTCAACACACCATCGGCAATACTGGAGGAAGGCAGGAGTTTCTGCCTACCTGCAATGACAGCCACATTTTACCTGCTGTTCAAGTTCATTACGTATGTCCACAAGTCATAAGAAACACAAATGGTGCTGAAATGTGTCTTGAGATTTATGCGTAATGGTACATAAGGGCCAGCATGAAAAATGTTCAGTCTAGTCTTGTCTAGAGATTCGAAGACAAAATAAAAGTCTGAACCTGTTGAATACCGAAAAGATGTCAACACGACTGACCCAACTGCACTGAGGCGGAGGTATAGATCCGCAGTTGCGGGAGCTGATGAGGATCTATGCCTGTTGCTGTGACACCGCTCTGAATCCTCATTTCTGGGACAGCTAGGGTCTGTTGGTGTTAAGTCTGGCTGAATGGCACTGCCGAACGAGTTAGCCTAGTGTGACGGATTTGTGCTTATTTGAAATCGTGAGAATTCTGCAAGGGTGTCCCTGATCCTAACACATTTTGACCGACTTACTCCAGCCTGGTTCTAAACCCTTGGCCTGCTACTTTAGCTACTCATCCCGTTCCACCACCACCACCACCCCCCCTCTTCCCCCTCAACCCAAGCACACACACATTGCTTCTTAGTCCGGAGATTTAGTGACTCGGGCCGACACCGGCCGCAGTGGGCCCGCGCACAACCGTGCGCGGGCCCACTGCGGCCGGTGTCGGCCTTGATGAAAGTATTTCACTTACTAAGGGTGGGGTGGGTGCGAAAACCTGATTGTTCAGGAGAGAGGTGACGAGCTATTCAGACAGTACTACCCCTGCGTTGCTAAGCTTTCCAGGCACTGTATGTTGCAGCTGTGAAGCCGGAGCGAATGATCGCACTAACCCCCCCCCCCCCACACACACACACACACCCCTCTCCCTACCACCCCTCCCCCTCTTTCTCCTACCACCCCCTCCCCCTCCCCGCCCCCCCCTCCCCCCGCCCCCCTTTCCCCGGACGACGACCTTGAAATTTCAGAAACTTTTGGTTGTGGACCTGTGAGGAGATGTATCGAGTGTATCACCGATAAACGGATTAGCTATGGCCTCATACAGTACAACTACAAGTTAACTAATTCGAGACGTGCCGCCTACGGATACGCGGCGAACCGCCGCGTATCCGTAGGCGGCACGTTTCGAATGAGTTAAGCAGTTGAAAAACGCGAGAGATTTGACCTGTTGTACCTGCCGAAGTAGTCTGGAGCGGATTCAGAAAGGAGGGGGCTGGGCGCGGGAAAGGGGGGGGGGGGTTCAAGGGCGTCCGGACCTCCCCGCTCCCCAAAATATTTTAAAACGCCAGTGTAATTTTCCATTTGCGGGAGTTTGGACACCCCCCCTTTTGGAAATTCCTCTTGAGAATGTGGATTCCCCCCAACCTCCAGATTGCCGTAGTTGCCTGCTCGGAATTAAACCCCAATATCTAACCCTCCTCCCCCACCCCTCCCGTCTTTAATTTTCGGCCAGTGGACCCCTCTCACGCCCCCCCCCCCCCAACCGCCCTTAAACCAACCACCACACACCCCTCCTGGGCTCATTGTGTGAAACATAGCGGTCACCAACAGCCGACTTTCCGTCGTTGTCTGACATGTTCCTATTAGGGCCGTCAGAGGGCCGTCATTGACAAGTGGAGCAAATTAATTTGTTGGCAATAATACTGACTTCCTGTTTAAAAAAAAAAAAAAAAAAAAGTGCGTTAGGTGCGTGCACACGTGTGTGTGGTGATCACCTGTGTGATGGAGTCGGTGGTGGACAGGGGAGGGGGGGGTTAACCCCTTCACTGCCAGTGGGCGCAGTTTGTGCTCCTGAAATCTTCGTCACTCAAGCGGCAGAGACTGAGCCCCCCACCCCCACCCCCACCCTCTACCCCCCCCCCTCCGCCTCCCCCCGAAGTCCAAGGAGTACGCACGTGAAGTGGCATCAGCGAGAGGCATAGATCATGCCTCTTGCTGTTGGGATGCGTTCACTTTTCCTCGGCAGTAAAGGGTTACGACGCAGCACGCCTGACATTCTGACTGATCTGGCGTTTACACTCTCGGCTCCTACGACAGTAAGCAGCTGTCAGTACATTTAGTGTAGTACTGTGCAAATGGAACATCTTAACCCTTTTCATCCTGATACACTACTGCAAGAAAATTGTTTGACTACGACAGGTCAAGGGTGGCGCCAGAATAGCTTGGCGCATAAAGTGGTTGCCCGCGGATCTGCCTCCTAATCTGTAATGGAGCCTTCAAAGGGCGATAAGCAAATTAGAAAGAAAAAAAATCAACCTCAGGATGCAATGGGTTAAAGTAACGCCTGTTTAAATAGAATTTGTCCAATAGTTTGTGAGATATTGCCAAGAACAAAAACAAATATAGCTGCTGTGACCTTTGCCTTCAAAGTAGTGAATAGATCCTGGTGCTCAACACTTTCCACCGTCACCAAATATCATAATGTAACATGTTCGGTGTATTCAGTAATATTGTATAGACAACGGCTTACATGAATATAGCCGTCGTGACTTAACTGACCTTGAAAAAAGTGACGTGATCTTGAGTGTGCAACACTTTATATAATTATAATGAGAAAAAGAGGTTTGTTCTTCTTTAAATCCGCATATCAAATAGGCGACCAGTAAGACATGATACAACTGAATGTTTATGTTAAGTGTGCCTGTTCGCCTTGTCAGTCTTTCACTCACTGAGTAGAATGATTCTACCCCATCACCGAAATCCCCAAATGTTGCCCTTGTCCTCTGAAGACTGCGTTGCAGTGCAGGACACAGATCGACCATGATAGTTCAAGGGTGATGCCAGAATAGCTTGGCGCCTTTGGGCGCCAAGCTCTTCTGGCATCACCCTTGAACTATCATGGTCGATCCTTATCTTGCTGTGGCGTGTCTGGGGTAGAATGAGTCAAACTGCAATGTCAGTGAGGCGTTTGCACACGATACCAGCTCCAAAATTCTTGTGTATATGCTATGTTCGCCACACCCCTTGCCCGACTCCCCGAGGCCGGGTTGCTTCTCATAGATGTGCTGTTTTCACGCCTCTCACAGGCTCAGACAGTACAAATTATAGATCAACAGATGGCAAAGTAGAAGCGCCGATGGACTGATCATAAAAACATATAGCATTTAACAATTTGCAAGCACTGATTACAACACGTGTCCGACTTTTACCCCTATTTTTGGCTTCAGCACGCCTGTCATTCTTATCCAGGAAGTTAGGTCGAATAGGGCAGATATACTATTACACTGCACAACCAGAATTTGGGAAAAAAAGTTATTCCGTTTCGATGGGAGCTTTGTGTCGTATTAACTGATTCAGTCCCCACACACCGCACGGCAAAATCTGGATTGACCATGATAGTTCAAGGGTGGTGCCAGAATAGCTTGGCGCCGATAGGCGCCAAGCTATTCTGGCACCACCCTTGAACTATCATGGTCGATCTGTCTCCTGAATTGTAATGCAGTCCTCGGAGGACAGCCCTAAAATGTGGGTATTTTGCACCTGGGACACAATGAGTTAATCGCCGTCTCATAGTTTGGGAGCATCCCCAAATTATAATGCCCGCCGCGAGATGGCCTTAGTCGCCTGCTCGGCGTTAACTCCAAATAAATAAATAACCTAATTATAATGATAAATTAGAGTGTACGTTTTTGTACCGTGATAGATCTCCGTAAACGCCGAGCTTAAAAGCCTTAGAAACACAGTTGAGTCACGCCGAACTAACTAAACTAATTAAAACATTACAAGGAAGGCACGTGAAAATCCCACGATTTCGTCCACGCCACCAAGTTGGTACAAAAAGCATTTGACTATAAAAGAAAAAGAATTACACACACACACAAATAATGTAGGTCCCCCGGTAGCTTTAAAAGCAGTTAGTTGTTAGGTTTCAACGCCGAGCAGGAGACTAAGGCCATTTCACGACGGGATAGTTAAAAAGCAAAACTGCCTAATAATTAACCCTTTAACTGCTGGGGCAAGGCGAAATCCGCCCATCCGCCCCCCGCAACTGCTTGCTGAGGATTTGTGTCTGTTGTAATTGCTGTGTTCTTTGCGACCACGTTTGGTCTTATGCTGTGCATCCACTAGCAGTCAAACCGGGTTAAGCCGGCTGACATATTACGCCTAAATCTGAAAACACATTTCAGCACCATTTTGTGTCGGTTGTGCCTTCCCGACACACCTAATGAAGTCTGGACACGCGGCAAACGCACACGCGTAATCGCACTTATTATGCGCAGCCGTTAGAGTGTCAATCTATTTTATTATTATAAATTATTATAAATACCGTAATTATTATTTATATTATTTTTAGCTGTTTCTCGCACGGATAGCGTTGTATTTCTAGAACGGAGTGGAGTCATTTGTCAGTCATGTTACTTGATATTATAAAGACGACGTGTGCTGAACTGGATTGTCCCGTGTCTAAATGAACCACATCTAGACCTGTGTGCAGCGTGTCGTAACCATCTGTTACAGGAGTGTATCTTTGAAAAGTTACGGCGGTAGTGGGCCTTCAAGAGAAGTGCAAAGTACAGGAACTCGTTGCATGAGCGAGCTTAGTCCTGCACCAGCCACTAAGCAAGGTGCGCCGCTATAGCGGCGCACCTTGCTTAGTGGCTAGTGCAGGACTAAGCTCGCTCATGTAATATAACGGCGCACCTTGCTTAGTAGCTGGTGCAGGACTAAGCTCGCTCATGCAACTGGCCCCTGGCGAATAAACTGCCTAGGAGCTGTGCGACAACTCACGGATGGGCTTTACTTTTTTTTCTAGCAGAGAACATGCAAAACACGGCCGCAGCCCAAAATGTAATACAGACCTCACTCAGCGCGTCACATCCACAGAGTCAATTTGAACGACTTTCACTTTTCGATCGTCTCAGTGCTGAACTGTACTTACAGCCTCAGGCGACGGATCGACCTCAACAGCTCCAGGGTGGTGCTTTGAGGAGCTCGGCGCTTGGCTGATACCTTTCCAGGCGCCAAGCTAATTAGGCGCTTGTGGGTCAGTTTCGGTAGCCAAAAGTGTTACACGTTTTTGCAAATGTGTCAATATTATAAGATATTAGCGTCGATTCATTTTTTGAAAAACACCTCCTGCACCACCTGGCGTTCAAAGCAGAAGTGACAGGTATATTTCTGCTGGTCTGTGCTTTTGGACCTTACGCCGTCGGCCGTAAGGTTCAAAATCACAGACCAGGTCACACGTGGCCATAATAATGTTTTGTATCGGTACGGTACGCCTGCGCGCGCGGTTTGTGAAGAAACGATTCAGTTTTCATTGGCGAGCGCGCAGCATGCAATTTCTGCGTTTCCTGTGCGGTGTGAGCTGAGGTGTTAATTGGAGTGACTTTGTTACGAGTTCATTCATTAGCGTGCACCGAGTTGTAAGTGGTGATTTTTTTAAAACTCTCTCGCAATATTTTAAGTCCTATTTTGAGCTTTGAAAATTTGTTTCATTTACGATGAAAGTCAGATATACAACAAACGCCTGGGGACACAAACTTTATTTTTATAACGAGCGTTAATGCACCGTGATTTCAAATATATAAAACTGCTTCAAGAGAGAGAGAGAGAGAGAGAGAGAGAGAGAGAGAGAGAGAGAGAGAGAGAGAGAGAGAGAGAGAGAGTGAGAGTGAGAGAGAGAGAGAGAGAGAGAGAGAGAGAGAGAGAGAGAGAGAGAGAGAGAGAGTATTATGTCATGTCTGCGTGGTGACGGAGTTGCCTCTTTTACGTCACCGCCACTGACTTTCTCTAGAAGTCAAGGTCTGTTTTTAAAAAAAAAAAAATTGTATACTGTTTTAATTCTTTTCTGAAAAGAATTAGTTTTTACTAAAGCAGTTGAAAGGATACAAAGCTGGCTAACGAACTCATCCAATGTCTTTCTTCAAACTAGCTATATCCAAACGTTCAAGTAAATACGACACAAATTACAGACTCTAATCGAGGTCAACAGACTTCCGACTTCCTATAAACGTTGTTTATGTCTTCAATGAGACATTCAATTACAATATGTTCGGAGGCTCTCTTAGCTACCCTTTAAAAAAGTATTTCGCCAAGTTTCAAGCTTGTGCGTAAAGAAATATAGGAGATTATCTTGTTTACATACATACGCACACACATACGCACATACGGCGCTTCGCGTCAAATGTACGTCAAGCAGCGAGGTTAACTAGATATGACGTAATTTTTATCTTGTTACTTCAACTGTTAGAGGTTTAGGCCTGCCCGCCTTTGACATCATGGACATGCTATTAAATTCTCCTCACCGAGACCCGTCTTAAAAAGTCCCTTCTATAAATTACTTACTTACTTACGCCTGTCACCCCTCCCAGGGTATAGGCCGTCGACGAGAGACCTCCAGCGACTCCTGTCCTTTGCTTCTCCTTCGATTTTACTCCAGGTGGTTCCCAGTCTCTTGATGTCTGCTTGGAGGTCTCGACGCCAGGTGTTTCTCGGCCTGCCTCTTTTCCTCTTTCCCTGGGGATTCCATGACAATGCCTGCCTAGTGATACTGGAAACTGGCTTTCTCAGACTGTGACCAATCCATCCCCATCTTCTTCGTCCAATTTCATTCTCTGCTGTTATCTGCTCTGTTCTCTCCCAGAGTCTGACGTTGCTGATCTTCTCTGGCCAGTGGATTTTCAAGATTCTTCTAAGGCAACTGTTTATGAAGATCTGTACTCTGTTGACTGTGGTTTTTGTCAACCTCCAAGTCTCTGCTCCATAAAGGAGAACTGCTTTTACGTTTGAGTTGAAAATCCGGACTTTGGTGTGTTGTGACAGCTCTCTTGAACTCCACACTTTTTTTCAGCAAGAGAAAGGCTGATCTTGCTTTACCGATTCGTGCTCTGACATCTGCATCAGTGCCACCTTTTTGTCGATGATGCTCCCGAAATAGGTGAAGGACTCCACCTCCTCCAACGAGGTGCCAGCAAGCAAGACTGGTTCTTCCCTGGTTGCGTTCAGCCTCATTGTCTTTGTTTTCTGTTTGTGGATGGTGAGGCCCACTTGGGACGAGATGTCAGTAAGCCTCGTGGTCTTGTCCTGCATTTGTTGATGAGTGTGGGACAGTAATGCCAAGTCGTCTGCAAAATCGAGGTCGTCAAGCTGTGTCCACTGTGTCCACTGTATTCCGCTTCTTCTCTGCTCTGTGGTCATCTTCATGACCCAGTCTATGGCCAGTAGGAAGAGGAACGGAGACAGCAAACACCCCTGCGTGACGCCGGTTCTGACCTGGAGCTCCCTGGTGAACTGCCCTTCATGGATCACGCGACATGTCATGCCATCGTAGCTGCTCTTGATCAGGCAGACGAGTTTTGTGGGTACACCGTAGTGTCGTAGGAGTTTCCACAAAGTCTCTCGGTCCACACTGTCAAATGCTTTCTCGTAATCCACAAAGTTGACGTACAGCGGGGAGCTCCACTCCAGAGACTGCTCCACGATGATGCGGAGTGGCAATCTGGTCTGTACATGATCGGTTTTTCCTGAATCCCGCTTGCTGGTCTCTCAGCTGGGGGTCTCTCCAGGATGATCCTGTTGAAGACCTTTCCTGGTACTGACAGCAAGGTGATTCCTCTGTAGTTGGAACACTTGCTGAGGTCGCCTTTCTTGGGAAGCTTGATTAGGTACCCCTCCTTCCAGTCAGCCGGCATCACCTCCTTTTCCCAGCTCTTTCCAAACAGTGGGTACAACATCTTTACTCACAAACCAAGGGGAATTACTCAGCGCTGGACAACATTTAGATCCCCTGCCCCCGCCTATCAGGCACCCAATCGCCAGCCCACAGAGAAATACGCAGGTATAGAATAAGACGATCATTTGCATCTAATAAGATGCATCAGGTCTCTTATATAACCCATGTCTTTCTCCGGAACTTAGGAAGTAGGCAGGGGAAACATACATACACAAACACGAAGGTGCATTGCTATATGTGGTCGGGTAAATACCCTGTATTCCCACAGTAGATGCACAGAACATTACACAACAATGTAACGATACAAATTTGCCTCGATAGGCGGGGGCAGGGGATCTAACTGTTGTCCAGCGCTGAGTAATTCCCCTTGGTTTGTTGTACAATTCTGCCAGCGCTAGCCTCACCTATCTGGTTTGTGAACATCTTTACTGTTCTTTCTAGGTCTGCTTTCAGAGCCTCCGCTAGGATGCCATCTGGCCCTGCTGCTTTGCCGTTCTTCAAAAACGCCACAGCTCTTCTGATCTCTTCCCGGCTGGGTCTATCACAACTGATGGGTAGGTCAGTCTCTGCTAGCTGGATGTCTGGGGGGGGGGGGGGGGGGGGGGTCAGGTGGGCTGGGTCTGTTCAGTAACTCTTCAAAATACTCGGCCCATCTGTCGAGTTGGTCTGCTCTGTCTGCAATAGACTTGCCGTCTTTGTCTTTTACTGGTCTTTCTGTATGGCCATACTTGCCAGACAATCTTCTGGTAATGTCGTAGAGCTGTTTCATGTTGCCGCTGCCTGCTGCCTTTTCTGCCTCTGTTGCTAGGCCGTCTGTGTAGGCTCTCTTGTCTGCTCTGATACTCCTCTTCACCTCGCGGTTGGCTTCCGAGTATTCCTTATGTGCCCTTGGTTTGGCTGCTCTCGTGCGACTGTTGTTGACAACTGCTTTCTTCTGCTTCCTCACTTCTATCTTCTTCAAGGTCTGTGCCGACAGCCAGTCCTTGTGATGGTGTTTCTTGAACCCCACAGTGTCTTTGCAGGTTGAGGTCAGTGCCTATCTATCTGCCTTCCACTGCTGCTCTGTGGTGACCGCCTCCTCCTCATTTATTAGCTCCTGTAGCGCTTGAAACCGGTTGGGCAGCACCAGTTTGAACTCTTCTCTCACTCCAGTCTCTCTCAGGAGGCCTACATTATAGCGCTGTCTTCTTGTTGTCCTTGTGCTGCTTTTCTTTAACTTGAGCTTTATTCTTAAGATAAGCAGATGATGGTCTGAGGCGACATCTGCTCCCCTCCTCACTCGAACATCTTGAAGGGATCTTCTAAATTTCTTGCTAATGCAGATATGGTCTATTTGGTTCTCTGTAGTATGGCCAGGTGAGACCCACGTTGCTTTGTGTATTCTTCTGTGTGGGAAGATGCTGCCTCCAATGACAAGTCTGTTTAGAGCACAAAAGTCTACGAACCTCTCCCCGTTCTCACTCATCTTCCCTAGTCCATGTCTCCCCATCACCTCTTCGTCTCCGGTGTTGTCATCCCTTATTTTGGCATTAAAATCGCCCATGATGATGGTGATGTCTCGCTCCGCACATTTGTCCACAGCACTCTGGAGTCGGTCGTAGAACTCTAGTTTCTCTTCCTCGTCACTGTCATTAGCGGGCGCATAACACTGGATGACGTTCAGCTTGATCTTTTTCCTGGTTCTAAAGGCTGCTGTGATAATTCTTGGCCCAAGAGGTTCCCAGGCCATCAGCGCTCGCTGTGCCACTGGTGACAGCATGAATGCTACACCTTCTGTATGGGGGGGAGGGGGGGGGGGCATTCTCCTCTTCATGACCTGAATTCAGAATCATCTCCCCACTTAACAGCCTTTTCTGGCCTGACTGCGTCCATCTGGCTTCACTAGCAGGGAAAGGTTGTACTTTTGCATTTCCGCTGCTATCTGGCGGCCTTCCCGCTCTGGTACATGGTCTTGACATTCCATGTGCCCATGATTGTGTCCCTGGATAGAGAGAGGCGGCTCGGTCCTGTGGCTTCCGAAGACTTCCGGCTTTCACCACACGACGTCATAAATCTTCTGGTAGAAGAACCTTCCTCCTCCAGGAAAGGAATTGCTGTTTGTCTATTCGTCGGCGTTTTTGTAGCTATTTCTTTATTTGCAGGGTGGGGAAGCTATCCTCACGCCCAACCCCCTTACTAGGAGGACCAGGGGTTTTCTGTCGGGGTCTCCTTCCCTTAGACCATGTTGGTTCACGGCACCTTATTTCATTCGGTGCACCCCTCTCGCGAGGGACCCCCTATCCACCACCCAGGGTCATAACGTCATAAATTGAAGGGACTTAAAAATCAGTGTCGGTGACGTAGAAGTAGCACTTCGTCACCCCGCAGACACGGACGCAATACTCTAGATATGACGTAATTCTCGCTCACTCACAAACTCACTCACTCAGTCACTCACGCACGCGCATGCACGCACGCACACGCACGCACGCACGCACACGCACACACACGCATGCACACACACACACACACACACACACACACACACACACACACACACAGGCACGCACGCACTCACGCACGCACGCACACGTCGACGCGGCACTGTCAGATTGGTTGATTGATTGTACATTGCTTAACGTCCCGACAGCAACAAGGCTTTCTCAGGACGTGCCTGCACTGCTTGTGAAAAAATAAAAATAAACAGAATATTGGATGTATGTCGCCAGCCGGTCCAATACGTTAAATAAACCTACGCCATAGGGCCTAAATAAAGCTAAGACCATTTAGCAACACACATCCAATATCAAGAGCTACAGGCAGTGCGGACAGTTGGGAGAGTTTTATAAAGGCAAATACAGGTGAATGAACCAAGGGTAGACAGAAACACATGCCCCAGAATAGAGGGAAAAAACCCACCCTGTGGGGCTGACCAGGGTGACCCTGGGAACTAAAAAGTAGTTAACCCCACCCAAGTCCCCCACGGCAGACCCGGGTGGGGGTGGCACTGTCAGAAGAATGTGAGCTTTTACCTTACTTCACACAAATAATAGCAAGACTGAAACTGTACTGTGAAATTCTATTTTTGTCAAAGTTGGTTTGAAGTCTAAAAGCCAAAGTGAATCGGGGCGGTCCGTGGCGTAATGGTTAAGGCGCCTGCCACCAATGCTAAATGTGCGAGGTTCGATACCGGGTTCCGGCGTCAGACTTTTCTCCTGTAGTAAGTCAGTGTCACCGTTAATTCGGGCGAACCGTCGGGGTTTTTTTCTCCGGGTACTCCGGCTCTTCCTCCTCCCCGCCCCCCTCCCACTTTGGTACCGGTTTCAGGCCACTTTATAAATTTCAATACAAGCGATCAAAATTTCCGAATCCTCAGTAGCTGAGCTAACCCTTCGCACCATGTAAATTTCCTGCGTTTGTCTTGTACTGTGTTTGTCTTCAGAGTGAATGCGCGTGTGTCACGTGAGCATGCGTGTTGGGTGCAGTTCGCGGCGCTTTAAGCCGATTCGCAGAATTGGGAAAAAGCGCTTATATTATAACCGGTATTATTATTATATTATTTAACTCATATCTCGTAAAATCTAAAATTACGTCATGAAAATGACGTTTTTCAAACCAGTAACGCGTTTGTACTGTGCCCCATATAAAGCTCACCGAGGCATTGGCAAATCTGCGATGTTTTTTTCAATAGGATTAATTTCTACATCAGAATCAGGCCAGAGACATCAGGTAGAGACCCTTGACAGCGAGGGCAGCTCTCATATAGAAGAGACTGTGTTTTCGGGATCTATGAAAAATGTTGTAATTTTCGACTTTCATTATTTCGACCTCGTTATAAACAAAGACTATTTTATTTATTTATCAGTTAATTAACTAATTACTTTAAAATTATTTCATTTTATTTATTCATTTAATTTTTGTGTGTGTGTATGTGTGTGTGTGTGTGTGGGGGGGGGGATGGCTCCATGGTCCAAGGGTAGTGCCAGATTATCCTTTAACCTCTTTCCTGCCGAGAAAATGTGAACGCAGTCCAGCTGCAGCAGTCATAGAACCTCATGAGCCCCCGCGACTGCGGGGGCTCATGAGGTTCTATGTTTCTTGCTGGGGCCAATTTGTACGCAGATTCCAAAAACAAAATATGCGCCCAATGGCGGGAGTCAACTCCCAGAACTAAATGACTTCCATTCTACAAAATGGAAGTCCTTTAGTTCTGGGAGTTTATGGACTAATCTGACGCTACCCCTGAGCTGTCATGGTCTGGCTCTGCCATTATACTATCACGGTCGATCCATCTAGCGCTGGATGAATGTGATATTATTATCCATTGACAGCAGTGGGCAGGACCGATGTTTCGACGCTGTAAGCGCTCTGCCATCGTCCTGTCGACGGTGTTGGCGGTGTGGTACTTCATGGTCTGGACCGGTCAAAACAGCTACTCCATGGGTAAGTTCAAGAACGCCTGCGGATCTAGGGAGGTAGGGGGGGGATGGTGTAGGGACGAGAGTGGTTTGGGGTGGATTGGGATATGGGGGTTCATGTTTCCATGTATGCGTCACTCTCGCCACGGCCAATGTTTAGTTACTTCTATTTATAAAAGGTTTGATGAAGTGGGTACGCGGCGGTGTCATAGTCAAGTTTCAGCTGTCCAGGCAAAACGACGGGCTTGTTCAGATGGCATGTCCGTTAAAAGGCCTGGTAAATCAAAGTGTCACAGGTGCAGTGCGGCCGAATTGATCAGTGTTCAGATCCCTGTCCCCCCTCAACCCCCCCCCCCCCCTGACCCGCCCGTTAGGCCCGTCCATTATCACTCCGGTGAACCATTCCGCCCCATGACCAAAATTCCCAAAGTTTGAAGTTGCCCTCTGAAGACTGTATGACACTTCTGGAGACAGATCGAGCGTGATAGTTCAAGGGTGGTGCCAGAATAGCTTGGCGCCTATGGGCGCCAAGCTATTCTGGCACCACCCTTGAACTGTCACGTTAGATCCATGTCTTGCTGTGGTGTTTCGGGGCTGAATGAGTTAAAGCCCGAACTGACCTAACCTTAAGTTCAGAGAAGCAGATCAGGAAGGAAAAACTGGGGAGGTGCGGAGGAGGGAGTGGGGTGTATCCCTAGACCCCCCGCCCCCCCCTGCCCGCCCCCCCCCCCGATCCTTGCACGCCAATTGTTATTACGATTTCGCTATATCTGAAGGTCGAAAACTGTGAATTAAAAGCCCGGATGAACATATAGCTTAAATATCGCTTGGCTTTTAACTCGCTCGAGACGACCGGCATGCGGACACGCGGCGAAAAACCGCACGTCCGGCTGCTAGTCGTCTCGAATGTATTAATCCGCCGTGTTTTTTTTTTAAACACGTGTACTTTTGACCTACTTCCAAATTCCGAATGTTCAACGTCTATTGCGTCCATTTATAATGGGATCAGTTTATGAGATGGGGCGTAGTGAAGCGAGTTCAGTAAGAAATATCTTCATAACATCAAGGTATCCCTGGCCTCAATATAGAGATACGGGATGATTCATCCTCACTTTTTTTGGTTTTTGTTTTTGTTTTGAAAGAAGTATCTTCATGCTCATGACGTTTAGGGATACCTGGCGTCAAAGTAATAACAACGCACGCCTGGAGAATTAACTCATTTGTGGCCAGCCGCATCCGGATGCGCGGCTTATGCCGCGAATCCGGATGCGGCTGGCCTCGAATGAGTTAACTGAGTTACCCCCCCCCCCAGTAACCCCCCCCAAAAAAAAAAACAAAAAAAAAAACAAAACAACAACAACAACAAACAAACAAAAAACAAAACAACAACAATAACAAAAAACACACAAAAAACACAAAAACAACAACAACAAAAAAAAAAACAAAAAAAAACAACAACAACAACAAAACAAGATGGGATGAACCATAACCCACAAAGTCCCTTCTATATGAGAGCTGTCTTCGCTGTCAAGAGTCTCTATCTTTTGTCTTTGACTCGATTCTCATGTTTAAATATCTCCTTTTGAAAAAGCCTGACAGATGTGCCAATGCGTCATAGTGAACTCTATAAAGGGCGCGCTCAGTGCATACGCGTCATTGGTTTGTCAAACGTCATTTGTCATGACGTATATGATTGTTTTTACGTAATTTTATATTTAACGTGATACTGATGAGATTCGCTTTCGCTTCAAGACTTGCGAAAATGGTGACAAAACTAGAATTTCACGGTACAATTGCAGTCTTGCTGTAATCTGTGTGAAATCAGGTTGACTTTATCTAGCTAATGCTATACTAAGTGCATCTGCATGCGCTTCTGAAACTACGTCGATGTGTGTGTATGCGTGTGCGTGTGCGTGAGCGCATGTGCACTCTGCAAACATCCTTTAGAGGCATAGATGTTCATGCGCCTCCGGGCAGATGAGGATCTATGCCTCTTGGAGATGCGTGCATATGTGTGTGTGTGTATGTGTGTGTGTGTGTGTGTGAGAGAGAGAGAGCCTAGAGAGAGAGAGAGAGAGAGAGAGAGAGAGAGAGAGAGAGAGAGAGAGAGAGAGAGAGAGAGAGAGAGAGAGAGAGAGAGAGAGAGAGAGAGAGAGAGAGAGAGAGAGAGAGAGAGAGAGAGTTGGTTGGTTGTACATTGCTTAACGTCCCAACAGCAACAAGACTTTCTCAGGACGTGCCTGCACTGCTTGTGAAAAAAAAACCAAACAAACTAAACAGAATATTGAATGTATATCGCCAGCCGGTCTAAGAGGCTAATAAACCTAAGACCATTTAGCAAGACATCCAATATCAAGAGCTACAGGCAGCGCAGACAGTAGGGAGAGTTTAAAAAAAGAAAACACAAAGAGAGAGAGAGAGAGAGAGAGAGAGAGAGAGAGAGAGAGAGAGAGAGAGAGAGAGAGAGAGAGAGAGAGAGAGAGAGAGAGAGAGAGAGAATTACGTCATATTTAGAGTATGTGTGGTGAAGGAGTTGCTTTCTTTTACGTCACCGGCACTGTCTGACTTTCTCTAGAAGTGAAGGTTTTTTTACTGTTTTAATTCTTTCTGAAAACAATTAATTTTTACTAAAGAAGTTGAAAGGATACAAAGCTGGCTAACGAACGCATCCAATGTCTTTCTCCAAACTAGCTATATGCAAAAGTTCAAGTAAATATTACAAACATTACGGACTCTATTCTGGGTCAACCGACTTCCTATAAACGGTTGTTAATGTCTTCAATGAGACATTCAATCACAATGTGCTCAAAGGATCTCTTAGCCACCCACTTAAGAAAGTATTTCGCCAAGTTTCAACCTTGTGTGTACTGTGGAGATTCTCTTGTTTACATACATACGCACACACATACATACATACGCACGTACATACGCACATACGGCGCTTCGCGCCAAATGTACGATCAGCCCCCCCCCCCCCCCCCACGTCCACCCCCCCCACCCCCAAAAAAACAAACAAAAAAACCCCCAAAAAAACAACAACAACCAAACAAACAACCAACCAAACAAACAAAACAACACAACCAAACAACAAAAAAGCACAAAAACAAACAAACAAACAAACAAACCAAAAACAAACAACAAAACCACAAAAAATCCAACACAACAACAAACAAAAATAAACAAAGAAAGAAAGAATAAACAACAAATAAACAAACAACAAACGAAACACACACAAACATCAACGGAAAACAAAACAACAACACACACACACACACACACACACACACACACACACACACACACACACACACACACACACACACACAAACAAATACTCACATAGCACATTCACTACCAGAACAAATGCCGCGAATTATGTCAAGAACACTGCCGGAGATTTTTTTTTTTTAAAGCGAAAAAAAAGCTCGATTATATAATTAAGAACGCAGATGCATGTGGGGCAGGTAAGGCACACATATCCTCATGAGCTTCCACGGAGGCCTGGAGCTCACGAGGACCTATGCCTATTGCTTCCCCCATTATATATACTGACGAGCACAAGAAATGCGACATCGTTCGAGTAATCGGAAACACTTCAGTGTGTTCCATACGACTTGAATGATGTCGCATTTCTTGTCCTCGTGGGGCATCTGGTTTGCGTGCATATGCATCTAGGATCCTCAGTTGGAGCAGCCAGCAAATGTATAATAGGTGCATGGTGTTCGCTGTGTCCCTGGCAGTGGAAAGGTTAACTCATTGGAGACGTGCCGCCTACGGATACGCGGCGATTCGCCGCGTATCCGTAGGCGGCACATCTCCAAGGAGTTATATATATTATCAGCGGCTTTATAACGCATTCGATAGTAACCCTCTCCCAGCCACTGGACGCAGACCGCGTTTCTGAAGTCATAGTTGATTCAACGCGAAAAAGACCCAGCTGCGCAAGGCGTATGGACACAAAGAGTTTCCAGCAAGAGGCATAGATCCTCATGAGCCCCGCAATTGCAGGGGCTCATGAGGATCTGTGCCTCTTGCAGCTGGATCGTGGATTCATCTGATTTACTAGAAAGCTTTTACCTAGTAATTGTTTATACTTTTTGCTGGGGCGGTATATAAACTGCATGCAATTATCATACAAATAGCCTTTTTATATATATTGCTGTTCACGTTACGTGTTTATTGTCGCTTGTGACTGAATTTCCAAGAATATTCTAGTTGCGAATGAATTTACGTTTATCGCCAGATGTTGGAGGTAGGCCGACCTTGACAGAAAATTTGTATTTTGAATACAAAAGTTTGGCTCTGGTGCTCAAAACAGTGGAAACTGGATTATATGAAAATGAGCTATCAGCAGCAACGCTGCGATCACATCTCTTCACGAGGTAAACTACAAACGCACATGTTGCTTATTTATGGCCCTCTCGTGAGACTTTTGTTGTAAGTACGCTTCGACCCCACATAATGATTTATCGAAATACAAGGCACTTAGGCCTACTGCCAGATGTACGCTATATTCTACTTTAGTGCCTCCAGGTACAGCCAGTAAATGTTAAGCCTAGATGTCTTCGTGAAGTGGAGGGCAATACAAGTCTACGTTCCACTGCTTTTGACTGAATTTTTTTCTTCATGATGCGATGCGAGATGACGTAACCGCGGCGGAGGGCTACACGTCACGTGTTCAGTAATATTCTCCAATCTGAACACGTGACAGTAAGATTGTCTCGCAACACATCGTGTGTAAAGATGATGGTACGGCAAACGTGAGGTATACTTATACTTTGCATATCTGGCGAAAGTTAGTTACAAACATCGTAAGCCTTTTGTTTTATTGATTTTGTTTATGTGCGCGTGAACATGCGTGCGTGCGTGATCCTCAGAAATACAGCCGTTGTGTTCGCACACTTAACGAGCAAAGACTAGAATGGAGAATTTATTTTTCATTTTTCGTTTAAATAAAAGATGGATATGGGCACAAGGACTTCTTTGGCGATATTAATAGAGCCATGAAGCGAAAACACCAAAGCGGATACTTCCTTAACGGTATACTTCCGGTCACTGACGCGTTGAATTCAGACTTCGGGTTATACATTAACTTTTATACTTCCGGTCAACAACTTTTGAAGTTACATCATGAAGTTTAGTTTGAGCATACTGAAATCTACACTTACTGTGTTTCCGGTGCAGGTTTTGTTCAACTCATCCATACACAATAATGGCACAGAAAATTTCGCAACAAAAATTCAGAAGCCTCTGTACACTAAGAGGGGCGTCTTACTGACCACCTGTGGCAGAGGGCTTTGACTAGAGTTGAAGGGTCGTGCCAGATTAGCTTGGCGCCTACAGGCGCCAAGCTAATCTGGCACTACTCGTCAACTGTCATGCCCGATCCATCTCCCTCCGTGGTATAGGCAGTAACAGGTTTTGGGGCAACACAGTGAGCCTTGTTCTATATTAATTCATTCAGCCAGCCCTGACAATCGTGTGGCAGATCTGATCACGATAGTCCCTGCATTACCGAACCTGCTGCATGTAATTTTATCGAACCAGACTTATGAACTGATTCAGCCGTGACAGATTACATGCATATGAAACGAAAATGTTAGTTCAAAGCTAGTTGTAACGTGGATAAATACTTTTGTATTTTATGTATCTCTCTCTCTCTCTCTCTCTCTCTCTCTCTCTCTCTCTCTCTCTCTCTCTCTCTCTCTCTCTCTCTCTCTCTCTCTCTCTCTCTCTCTCTCTCTCTCTTATAGAAACCCAGCATCAACATTTCAATGGTATGACGAATTTACAGTTATGATGGATAAGGTCAGAAAGGCCACATCAGAAATGTTGATTTTGGGCGACTTTAATATCAATTTGCTTCTGAATAACCCTGCCTGGGAATGTACCATTTCTATGTTTGGACTGAAGCAGTTAGTAACTGCTGCTACCCGTGTTAGTTCTACTTCCTCCACCCTTATTGACCACATCTACACAACTAATAAGTCAAGGGTAGTGGGAGTAGAGGTGCCCCAAATAGGGATTAGTGACCATTACCCTGTGTGTTGTGGCTGGGTATTGAAAGTAAATACTACTTTTCGTAAACACCAGCATACAACTATTAGATATAGATCTTTGAAGCGCTTCAACAAGGACATATTTCTGCACGACCTAAGTCAAGTATCTTTCCACACAGTTTACAACCAAGGTGACCCAAACGAGGCTCTGTCTGAATGGTACAGATTGTTTCTTGGTGTTCTTGATAAACATGCTCCTTTCAGAGAGAAACGAGTAAAAAATCCTCAACTTCCCGCGTGGTTGAACAACGAAATTAAAGATGCCATGCAGCTCCGAGATGATTATAAAAGGAGCAATAATTTTGTAGCTTACCGAAAACAAAGAAACCTTATAAAATATTTAGTTAGAAATGCTCAGAGGTCTCACTTTCACCATCTCATGAACGGCAAAAAAGATATCGTTTCTGTTTGGCGTGCAATAAACGCCTTTACGAGGTCAAGAAATACCGCACAGTGCACTAAAATATCAGCTGCTACGTTTAATCAGCATTTTCTCTCTACCGCCACTACACTGCTACAGAATCTTACGTCGCCCGGTGAACCATCTGATGTTTCAGAAAAGCTAAAAAGGTTTTGTGCTGAAAGATTAACACCTAACACGTCTTGCAGCATTCCGCTCTTAACAGTTTATGAAGTGGGAAAATCCATTTCTTCATTAAAGAGTAAACGTACATCTGGCCATGATGGAATTAGCAGCACTGTTCTTAAAATGGCTATTCCATACGTCGTCGAGTCACTAACATACATCTACAACCTTTGCATACAACATGGACAATTTCCGTCTGGTCTGAAAACGGCAAAGGTAATACCGCTACCTAAAACAAAAGATTTAAATGACCCCAACCATTTCAGACCCATTTCTCTGTTGACAACTCTGTCAAAACCGATTGAAAGACATATCCACACACATTTACAACATTTCTTAGATAAATACAAACTCATCCATCCACTACAGTGTGGTTTTCGTAAGAGACATTCTTGTCACACAGCTTTGGTTCACCTGGTTGACAGATGGTTAACTGCTATGAATAATGGGCAAATGACTGGAGCGGTATTTTTGGACCTTTCTAAAGCTTTTGATCTTGTCAACCATGATCTTTTAATTAAAAAGCTTGCTGCCTATCAGCTGAGTAATGACACCCTTGCCTTCATTACATCATATCTAAATAGGCGCACACAGTACGTCTGTGTGAATGGTACAAACTCACATGAGGGGGTGATAGAGCACGAAGTACCACAAGGATTCGTCCTCGGTCCATTATTATTTTCAGTTTTTATAAACGATCTTCCCTTACATATATCCGACCCCCGTTTAATCTGTAGTCTCTTTGCTGATGATGGAACTCTTGACGTGTCATCGTCGGATGCATCCTGTATAACCCAGTCCCTACAAAGCGGCTTGAATGATGTTTCCACATGGTGTCAAAATAATTATATGATTCCCAATCCTACTAAGACCAAATGTATGTTAATTACTACTAGACAAAAGCAGCAGCTGAACCCGCCTCCCCTACAGCTCTATTTGAATGGGCAGTCTGTTGAGCAAGTCAAGGAACAGCGGGTGCTTGGAATCATCATTGATGACAAAATGTGTTGGCAAAGCCATATTACCAAAGTGTGTAAAACAATATCAAAAAACTTATTCTTACTGTCAAAATTAAGATTTTTTACTAACGAACCAACAAGGAAACCTTTTTACTCTGCCCATATTCAGCCACATTTGGATTATGCCTCCTCAGTTTGGGATGGAAGCAGCGATGCTAATCTCAAAAGGATGAATTCGCTTCACAGCGGGCAATCAAATTAATCATTGACAGACCCATGCAAGTCATTAGCACGGATTACAAGTTCAAGCTGCTGGATATCCTACCACTTGACAAGCAGTTCATTTATAATAAGTTGGTTCTTATGCGCAAAATCACCCTCTCAGACTCACCAGCCTATCTCTCTAATTTGTTCGCACTTGCCCACAGAGCTAGTCGAACATCAGGGAACAATCTGGTAGTACCAAGGCCCCGCTTAGATATTTACAAGACGTCCCTCTCCTACTCTGGTGCAAAATTATGGAACACAGTTCCTGCAGACATTAAAGCAACACCTTCTTTACGAATGTTCAAGTACCAATTGCTTAAATTTATTAAGAACATGTGAAAACATTTTTTTTCATACCGTCATTGAGTGCAGAAACATTTCCTTATCATATTCATGTATCATACATGACCTATTGCCAAAAGGTGTTACTGAAAAGGCAACAAGGGTGCTTGAAAGTAAAAAGTGATAGAATTACATGAAAAATCCGCGTTGGACAGTTTATGGCTTGTGCAAATAGTATGTGAAATTGGAATATAGTCTGTTCCTTAGTTTCAGAGAAATCTCATTCAGAACTTTTTATATGACATTATGTCGGAGGTCAGGTATTACAACACAACCGTGTAAGTTTTGGTTTTGTTATTGATCCAAGTTGGAAAATATTTACTTGAACAGTTAAATGGATTAGTAAATGTGAATTTCTGTTGCAAAACTAAATCATTAAGGTTTTCTGGGTGTCACTGAAAAGAATGAATTGTTGTAATACCTGACATCCGACACAGGTGCTTCTTTCTATTTGCTGTAAATGTGAAATGCAGCCACATTCTCTTTCAAACCACATTCTCAGGGATGTAAAAAGAATTAAGAGAGACAACAGCAACATTTCCTATGATCATTTTATTTCAAGTACAGGAAGAATAAATGCAAATTCAGGAAAACAGATATTATGTTGAACGTCATAATTACAACAAACTGAACGGAGGTTTAACATTTATCCATCCAAAACCACAAGTTCGCTCACAAGTCACTTGTCTTCCGCTACAAACACTGCATAGACACATTTCCTCATTTACCTGATCTGCTGATCACTCCTCAATACTGCTAAATCACATATCGTTCTGCACTATTCATCATGTATTTGAACTGCTCATCAATCCCTAAAACTGCAGATCACATCTCGCTTTACACTTATTTCTTCTCAAAAGTGTCTCAACACAATGAAGGTTAAAACAGTGTAAAAAAAAATCATACATTTATATGAATATATGTTATTTTGGTTTTTTTTTACACTGGGGCCAAAACCCTTTCGTAGGTGTCTCGGGGCTCCGCTGAGAGAACTATTAATATAGTGACAGATGGTCAGTATGGGTCTTCAAGCAACTAGAAAGTGCAGGAGAAACAGACAAATACAGTGATGTCACGTTTGTTTTGCTACACATGTCAGTAAATATACTGAAATGTGTAGGAAAACACAAACACCTTGACATCACTTATTTATATTTATACCCGTTTCTTCTGCAATTTCTATGCAGCATATGTCCTAAATAACTGTGAAAAACCGACGCCTCTGACTGGATGTGCTTTTATCGAGGTTGAGAGAGACCCTCCTCAAAATAAAATCAAATGGTTCCCACAAGTAGTCAAAGCGGATAGGCCGGCGCTTTGACATGAAACTCACACAGGCAACCTGCAGAAGTTCGTCAACGTCTTTAACTTGCCCA